>ML664177.1:33476093-34083459 GCA_007570785.1 Antilocapra americana | reverse complement strand
GTGTGTGTGTGTGTGTGTGTGTGTGTGTGTGTGTGTGTGTGTGTGTGTGCGTGCATGCACGCAGTCATGTTAGACTCCGGGATCCCATGGACTGTAGCCTGCCAGGCTCCTCTGCCCATGGAATTTTCCAGGCAAGTGTAGGCACTATGGAAGCTCAGTGGTAAAGAATCTGCCTCCCAATGCAGGAGGTGCAGGAGACTTGGATCCCTGGGTCAGGACCATCTCCTGGAAAAAGCACATGGCAACCCCCTCCAGTATTCTTGCCTGGAGAATCCCATGGAAGAGGAGCCTGGTGGGCTGCAGTCCACAGGGTTGCAAGGAGTTGGACACGACTGAGCTCACGTGCATGCACCTAGGTACTGTCTTCTGTCAAACAGGTTTCACGGTGGTTGTCTTGATGTACACTTCTTCAGGCTGTATGTGAAATTTCCAGTTACTCCATATCCTGCCCTACGCTTGGTATTGCTGCTCTTTTCTCTTTTAGTCATTCTGGTGGATGTGAAGTGGTATCTGTTGTGGTTTGAATTTGCACTTCCTTGATGACTAAAGATGTTATGCGTGCTTGTCCCACTATTCATCACAGTGTAACAAATTACCCCCAAATTTGGAAGCTTAAATAATTAATATGAGACTTCTCTGGTAGTCCCGTGGTTAAGACTCTGTGCTTCTACCGGAAGAGCCTTTGGAGGAAGGCATGGCAACCCACTCTGGTGTTCTTGCCTGGAGAATCCCATGGACAGAGGAGCCTGGTGAGCTACAGTCCATGGGGTCGCAGAGAGTCAGACACAACTTAGCACCTAGCACGCTTCCATTGTAGAGGAGCATGGGTTGGATCCCTGGACAGGAAACTAAGATCCTATATGCCTCACAGCCTAAATAAATACATACATAAAAGATAAAAGCTCTTAAAAGAAGAAAAACAAATGAACAAAACCCAACAATCCTTTTCCTACCTTGCATAGATGCGGAGGTCAGGATTTCAGGATATCTGCTGGGAAGAATTGGCTTGGGGTTTCTCTGATAGATGAGGTTAGGTGGGGACTGGAGGAGCTGGGGGCTGAAGGAATAGCGCTCTCTTTTCATGTAGCTCAGTGCGTATCCATTAGGTCTGCCCGCTGGAGCTTCCTCACAGCACAGACTGCTTACAGAGTGGCTGAAGGCTTAAAGATAGAATATACCATCAAATAAAGTGGAAGATACATTGTCTTTTATGAGCTAGTCTTGGAAGTCCCATAGGATCATTTCTGTCTTATTCTATTGACCTAAATAGTCACAAAAGGTCACTCAGTTTCCAGGGAAGGTAGCATAGGCTCCACCTCTGATTGGAAGGACTGTCAAAGTTACACTGCAAGAGGAAGTGTAAAATGGAAAATATTGTTGCCTCTATCTTTGCCACACGAGTTTTCATGCGTCTGTCAACCATTCTGTGAAGTGCTTGAGCCATCATTTCTCTTTTTTCTGAGGGGTTGTCTTTTTCTTTCTTTGTATGCAAAATATATTCTGGGTGCCAGTTTTTCCCCCAGGTAAATATATTATAAATATCTTTCCCCTTATTCTGAGGTTTCCTTTCCCATACTCTCAATGGGTCCTTGTGTTATGTATGTGTGTGTGCATGTGTTTATAAATTGAAATTTTTATGAGACAATTGTAGATTTATATGCAATTGTAAGAAATGATATTGAGAGATTCCTTTCACACTTTACCTAGTTTCTCCACTGGTGATGTCTTGCAAAATTGCAGAATAATATCATAACCACAGCCAAGTATCACAGGATGTTGACCTTGATATAGTTTTCCCATTTTATTCAGATTTCCTGTTTTGCTTGTGCTCACTTACGTGTGTATATTAAGTTATACACAATTTTATCACCTGTGTGTACATGTAGCCACTACGATAAAGCTACTGAACAGTTCTAGTACAAGGATCCCTAATGTTTATAATCACATTAACCCCTGTCCCTACCACTGGCAGCCACTAATCCATTTCTAAAATTTTGTCATTTCAAAAATGCTATGTATGCCTTACACACATTGGATGGCTACTACCAAAAAAAAAAAAGAGAGAGAGAGAGAGAAGAAAGAAAGAAAAGAACAAATTGAGAATGGGTAGAAATTTGAACACTTGTACACTGTTGGTAGGTGATGGCTATGTAAAAAGAAGCAACTGCTGTGGAAAAGAGTACATTGCCTCAAAAAAATTACAAATAGAGACTTCCTTGTCAGTCCTGTGGTTAAGACTCAGCGCTTTTACTGCAGAGGCCATGGGTTCAATCCCTGGTCAGGGGAAAAAAACAAAACCCCAAACAATAGCTAAAACGTGGAAACAATCCAAGTGCTTATCGACAGATGAATGCATAAGCAAAATGTGGTGTATACATACAATGGGATGTTGTTCAGCCTTGAGAATATTATGCTAAGTAAAAGAAGCCAGTCACAAAAGGGAAACTATTGCGAGATATCACTTCTGTGAGGTATGTAGTCAAATTCATAGAGACAGAAAGTAGGTTGATGTTTGCCAGGGGTGGGGGACAGAGAGGTTTGGGGAATTAATGTCAAACAGGGATAGAGGTTCAGTTTTACAAAATGCAAAATGTTCTGGAAGATGGATGGCAGTGATGGTTACATAATAATGTCAATATACTTGATACCACTGAAATGAAGGGTTAAAATTGGTTAAGATGATAAATTTTGTTATGTGTATTTTACCACAATTAAAAATAAAGGCTTTATATTAATAGTTGGAATCACATATGTAATACATATGGAACTCCCTGGTGGCTCAGACAGTAAAGAATCTGCCTGCAATGGAGGAGACCCCAAGTTTGATTCCTGGGTCAGGAAGAATCCCTGGAAAAGGAAATGGCTGCCCACTCCAGTATTCTTGCCTGGATCATTCTCTGGACAGAGGAACTTGGCAGGTTACAGTCTATGGGGTCACAAAGAGTCGGACACAACTTAATGACTAACACTTTTACTTTCACATGTAGTACATAATATATACATATTTTTTGCTATGCATAATTCCTTGGAGATTAGTATGTCTTTTAATAAGCAGATATTCTTGATTGCTTTTATTTTTGGCCGCACTCTATGACTTGTAGGATCTTAGTTCCCTGACTAGGGATTGAACCCAGGCCATTGCAATGAAAAGTGCCAGTTCCCACTGGGGAGCTCCTTCTTTTATATTTATTGATTTCTGCATTGTTTAAAAAATGTCTTTATTATCCTAAGGTCATGACGATATTTTGTTATTCTCTATATGTTTTACCATTTTACTTTTCACATTTAGACCTACAATCCATCTGGAACTGATTTTGTGTACAAGGTGAGGTTCAAGGTCAAGAATCAATTCTCCCCCGGACTTTCAGTATCTTTTATCGAAAGGACTGTCCTTTTCCCACAGCTCTGCATTGTCATTTTAGTCATAAGTGTGGGTCTATTACTGGATTTTCTATTCAACGTAATCATTGGTGTACTATGTGCCAGTATCACACAGCCTTAATTACTAAAAAAGGAAATGGCAACCCACTCCAATTGCCATGGACAATTCCATGGACAGAGGAGTCTGGCAGCTACAGTTTGTGGGGTCACAGTCGGACACCACTGAGCAACTAACATTTTCACTTTTTTTAAGTCTTGACATCTAAGTTTGAATCCTCTCACTTTAGTCTTTCTCAAGCTTGTCTTGATTATTCTTATTCCTTTGGCATTTCCCCATAACTTCAGAATTACTCTGTTGACTAAAAAATTTCTTGGGATTTTGATTGGGATTATATTGAATTTATAGACCAATTTCAGAGAAATGGTATCGTTGCAAAACTGTCTTTTTTTTTTTTCAGTTGCACCGAGTGGGGCTCAGAATGGGCAAAGTCAGTGAACCTGGCAGCCCCTTCCATCTTGTGTCTGCAGCAGAGCCAGGTCTCCCAGGGCTCAGATCTGGCTTCAGCACCTGGGCAATAGCTGCCCTGCTCCAGGAAGCTAAGAGGGCAATGCCAGGGTGCTGCTGCCCCCCAGTGTCTAGGGTGGGGAAGAACAGGCAAAGTGTAGCCTTTAGGCTGAAGGGATGTGTGGGCGGGTTCCCAGTCTTTCTCCTCACAAAAGACACAGTACAGGGTGTGGGCATAACCAGATCTTTATTTTACCGGAAAGGACAGGCAGCGGGGCAGTGCAGCATCCAAGCCCCAGACTGGGCATGCAGCATCCACATGCAAGAACAGCTACACAGGCTGGGGCAGGGCGAGGGGTGGGGGACCAGGACCACAGGACACCCGCAGCATCCCTGCCAGGATGCTGGGGCCCTGGGCTCTTCTGCCTCCTCTGAAGCAAGGAGACAGAGGACCGGGCTGCTTCCCCATGGCTGGAACCTGATCATTTCTGGCCAGGAAGCAAGCCGGCATGAGCGGGGAAGGAGTCCAGCCAGCCTACGGCACTCGATTCTGTACAGGGCTGGCACAGCTCTGCCCACTAGAAGGGCCCGGCCTGATACTCAGGGCAGCACAGCCCTAGTAGGAAGGGGGTCTGTACATTTTCTAGTCCCCAGAAGGGCTGGATCCTGATCCCAGAAAGGCTTAGCAGAGTTGGGACCAAGCCCCACTCCAGGGAAGGGGCTTCCCTGAGCACGAGCAGGGGCCTTCTAAGGCAGTAGTAAACCGAGGGAGCTGCTCTACGCAGGAGGCCTCGCCTCTGTGCCCGTGGGCGTGGGAGAGAGGTGAGGTATGAGAGCAGGCCTGGGGCTGGGTAGGGGTTGGTGGAGGGCGATGGCCCTGGGCCTGCAGCCACAGCTACCTGGGCCCAGAAGGGCTGGAGTGGGTGAGGCTGGGGACTTCCTGGGAGCAGGTTTTGGGCTGGGAAGACCAGGCCAGGAGAGGGCAGGGTGGCCGTCATCCCCAGAATCCCTGCACCCATGCTGAAGCTCTGGCTGGGGCCACGAGGCAGGGGGGATGGACAGAAGCACAGAAAACTTCAAGGCACCAGGATTCTCAGGAGCAGCAGGGCCACCCCCACAGACAGACAAGACGGTGATTGTAATAAACATCTTCAGTTTAAACTACATGATGTGTGTAGAAGGTGTGAGGAGAGAGGGAAAGAAACAGACAGACAAAGGAAGAGACATACAGGAGATAAGGGTGCAAGAGACAAACCAGACAGTTGTGGCAGTGAAAGTGAGGCTGTGGGATGGAGGAAAAGAGGGAGGAGACAGAGACGGGGAGAAGGGAAGACAGCCAGAGGCCTGAACACGCAGCACTTCTGGTCCCTACAGAATAAGGCACCAGAGTCAGTGACGTTCCCGTTGTCCCTGTGGTATTAAAACGGGTGCTGAAGGTGGGGAGCGGTGGCTGCTGAAGGCTGTGGGCCGATGAGACCTCAGACTTGTGCACCAGTGGCCTTCTTGATCAGTGGTATCTACAAGGATGGGAGATGCCATGAGGCCTTGGCTCCAGAGCCCCCACCACTCTGCCCAGGCAACCCACCGCAGATGGCGAGATACCCACCTTAGACAGGTCCACACCTGTCAGGGCGTGCACAGAGGCAGGCAGCTCGGCCAGCAGTCGGTTCACTTCTGATGTCACCTTGCTGTTGTCCCCACTGAGGACCACAATCTCATCGACTTTGGCCAGTGGGGCAGCAATTTTGGCAGCAATCTAGGAGGCGGGGTGGGAGGAGAGCTGGTTGCTGCTTGGACTCCATCCACCTGTCCTATCCAGCATCTCTCCCTCCCGTCTCCACCTTACCCTATCCCAGTGCAGCCTGGGTGGCCCTTATTTGCAGTAAAGGTCTGATGGTCCACTGGGTTAGGGGTGAGCCTGGGTCTGTTGTGGAGTTCTTCCCTATCCCGCTGAGTACTTCCCCATTTAACCCTCCCAGCCATCCTGTTGCCGTGTTACTGACAAGGCCCAGAGAAGTCCAGCACTTGCCCAGCCAGTCCAAGCCTGGGATGGGAGCCTTACCCGGGGTAGGGCGTCCAACACCAAGGCCATCTTGGCTGCGTCTCCATATTTCTGGTAGGCCTCAGCCTTGAGTTTCATCCGCTCGGCCTCTGCCTTGCCCATCGCCTCAATGACTGCCGCCTCTGCCTCCCCGATTTTGCGGATCTTCTCCGCTTCTGCCTGAGCCAGGAGGACCTGCTTCACCCTGGGGGAGTCCAGGCGGGCAGGGTCAGTGGGAATGCCAGGGGTCCCTCAAGCCTTGCCTGGGGGCCAGTGGACCCTCGAGTCCTCTGCTTTGGCAGGTGTCAGGAGTGAGGGACCCATGAGGACAGTGCCCTGGCCTTCTGGCTCTGGCCTGGAAGAGGGCACTGGTTCCCAGAGGCCAGATTGGAGAGGGGACCTACCCAGGTGCCCTCTGTGCCAAGCACCACACCAGGCCCTTAAACCTCTGGCACCTAATTCAGTCTTCCTAACAACAATCCTATGGGGCAGGCATGTTACCACTACTTCCCAGTGAAGAAGGAGGCGTGGAGGCCTCCAAGCTTGGTCAGGAGTGGAGGGGGTACCCGGATGGCAGAGGAACAGGACTAAAGCAGGGACCCCAGCGGCACCTACTTCTCGCCCTCGGCGATCTGCTGTATGCGGTGGGCCTCGGCCTCGGCCGGGCAGCGCACCGTGGCGATGAGCTCCTTGTCTGTGCGCAGGATCTCCTGTGCCTCCACGGCAATCTGCTTCTTGCGCTGCACAACCTCGATCTCAATCTCTTCCTGCCGGATCTTCTGCTGCTCGCGCGCCCCTTGCAGCTCGTAAGCCAGCTGGGCCTCAGCCGTCTGTGGCGGGGGAGGATGGTCAGTATGTCAGAGGCTGGCTGCCACAGTCCTGGGTCTTGAGCCCCAACCCCAGGACGCCCGACAGCTTCTCACTTTGATGTTGACCTCCTCGCTGAAGGCTGACTTCTGCAGCTCAAAGGCTCGCTTAGAGTCGGCGATCTTGGTGTCTGCCATGAACTTCACGTCCAGCATCTCCTTCTTGCATTCTGCTTCCTGGGAGCAGGAGGGGCAGGTGCTGAGGGTCCCCCTGAGTAACTGGGGTCCCCACAGCCCCTGCACTCCCTTGTCCTGGAGGCTGGGGAGGCAAGCCCACATACCCGGATGCCTGCGTCCCGCTCAGCCTCGGCTACCCCGATGTCCGCATCTCTCTGGACCACAGCGGTCTGTGTCTTGCCCAGGGAGCTCAGATAGTCCACTTTGTCATACACGTCCTGGGGAGGGAAGGGGAAGTTGTCCCTGGGAATAGTCAGAGGCATAAAGGGGCCCCTCTTGCCACGCTTCCCTGCCCCGGATGGATGGACATGGGGGCCACAGCCTTCCCGCCACACCGCACCTTGATGGTGAAGCTGAGAATCTCGATGCCCATGCGGCCGACGTCAGGGGCTGCCACCTCCCGCACCAGCTTGGCAAACTGGTCCCGGTCCTGATAAATCTGCTCCACCGTCAGGGTCCCTGGGGGCAGAAGGATCGCGGGCTGGTGCCCAGCCAGCTTGGGAAAGGGAGGAGGCGGCCAAGGAGAGGTCTGAGTGTAGGCAGGGGTCACGCGATCTGTGCTGGGTCTTCCTAGGTTTCTTTCCATCTGGCTGTGCTGGGTCTTCGTTGTGGCATGTGGAATCTTTAGCTGCAGCGTGTGAACTCTTAAGCTGTGGCACGTTGGATCTAGTTTCCTGACCAGGGATCGAATCTGGGCTCCTTGCCTTGGGAGTGCAGTCTTGGCCACTGGGCCACCAGGGAAGTCCCTGGTGGGTTTCTTTTAACACTGAGTCTCCTCCTGCAGGGTCTGGGCAGGACGAGGAAAAGTGCCCCAAGCAGTAATAGCTGCCTGACCAGACTGGCAGTCACTCAGCCCCACCTCCATGCCCTCTTCTCCACTCACATCTCTTGACATTTTGAAAAGAAATGCATTATGGAAAACGTGTCAGCTTTTCTGCTAGAAGCCTCTTAGTGGGACTGACAGGCCCGCCTGTCCAAAGCCCCCTGTCCCCTCCCTGGCCTTGGCTAGGGGATGCTGTGTGGCTCCTTGCAGGTGGTAGAGGGAGTGGGGTCCCTGGTCCGGGCAGGGCCTCACCAAGGATGGAGCGCAGGTGTCCCTCCAGTGTCTGCAGAACGACGTTCTTGATGTCTTGCACGCTCTTGCCCAGGAACTGCTCGCAGGCCACAGCCAGGAGCTCCTTCTCGGTCATGATCTTCACCTGCCAGTGGTCACAGAAGAGCCTGAGCCAGGCTGGAGGCAGGCAGATGGAGGCCCCAGACCCAGGAGGATGGTGGCAGTTGGCACCCCTCCCCTCCTTTTTAGGACCTGGCGGCCTCGTGGAGGGTGGGGGCAGGGAGGGAATGGTGGTGGGAGGGGGTGGGGTCTGTTGAGGCCTCCAGCAGGGAGAAAACACGAGGAACTCATACTGAGAAATTTCACCTTCACTGGCAGCCCTAGGTTCTGCCAGGGCCTCTCTCCTGGACATTCGGGGCTCCTCCCCACCCCACCCCTCCATCCACTCTCAGCCCCTCAGCCTGTAGGTCTCTGCAAAAAGGAGAATGAGATGTAATAGGGGTGCAGACAGACAGACTAGGAAAGAGCCAGGAGAGGTCAGGAGACAGGTCTGCGGTCCATCACCGGGGGTGGGCATCCTCCTAGCTTTCTTTCCCAAGGCACCAAGCCAACCACTCCTTCACCAGGGGCCTTTGAGATGGCTGAACCTGCCCTGTGTGGACCTCTGGAGAGCAGAAAGCCCCTCACCCAGTCACCGGGCTGGGAATACAATGCAGCTCTGACTCCAGAGCATAGAGCTCCCTGGTCTCACGTGGCCTCGCCCTCTTGTCCCCACCCTGCAGCCCCCTACCCAGGGGTCAGGCGAGGCCTGGGTTCTGGGGCTTGGCATTTCCAACATCTGCAAAGAACAGGGAGGGGTTAGTGACGCAGGAGCCCTCAGCACTGCTTCTGTCCTCCGCAGGCCCGCTGAGGAGAAAAGGGGTGTCTTGTTAGTCCTGCTGGGTGGCCAAGAGGCCCAGCGCAAGTTCTGGTGGTGATGACCCTCTCTGGGAAGGGGGGCGGGCGGGGGCAGGGCCGCTGGAGAGAGATTGCCCTTGGCTGCCGGGCTTTCCTCGTTCCCACCCCAAACCCCAGTGTGGGGACGAGGCAGCTCAACGGACATGCGCAGGGCTGCTGGGTTACTATACCTGGGCGACACCCGTCACAGTTAAAGCTACCCCCTCGGCCGTCTCTACGTCCTCACAGCGGGGCTGCAACGTCATAATCTCTAGGGAAATCCTGCCAAGAAATGCAAAACAGGGGCCATGGGTCTGGGGGCCCAGGGCCTGGGGTGCGGGGAAAGACTTTGACATCTCACTGCGCCGGCTGGGATGGGCCAGGGGGGTCCTGCTGCAGGAGACAGAGGGGGTGGGCTCTCCAAGGGGTGGGAGCTGGGAGCATGTGAGGAGGAAAGGGGTGGGAAGGCAGGGCCAGGGAGCAGATGGTCAGCTGAAGGAGTGTCGTGTGCCACCCATGTGCACAGGTGTCCTCTGCTCCCATCAACCTGGCTGGAAGAGCGGGAAAAGGAAGTAGAGGAGTAGTAGTAGGTGGTGGTCTGGGCTTGGGGGGCTGGGGATAGGGTGGGCAAGAATCTTGGCATAGCTATGTGTGTCCTGGGACAGCACGTAAGTGCTAGTCCTCCAGGCTGTGTTCGTGGGTACCATCTGACCATCCCCCAGAGGCCTTTGTCTGTTCCCTGGGTGTGCTCAGCACCCCAGGGTGCCCTGGAGGCTGTTGAGAAAGCTGCCTCATACCTGGCATGCTGGGAGTATACCCACTGCTGGGCCAAGATGGAGGTGATCCTATGTTTGCCCCGCCCCGCCAGGGGAGCCCTGCCTGTCCCTCTACCTGGCAACAGGCCAAGGCTGGAAGCCTACTCTCTGGGGTTAGGGCCAGGTGGGGCAAATGGAGGAAAAGGCTGGGGTCACGGTAGAGCTTTGGGGCCAAGGAAGGTTCTGCCCAGATGACCTGAGTCCTCAAGCGTCCACATCACCCAGTTGAAAAGAGACCTGGTTATTAGCAGCTATTTCAAGTGGAGTGTGGGCTTGGAGGGAGATGAAGCTGCTAGGCAGGGTGTCAAGGGAGGCCTGGCCCCTTCGCATCCCATGCAAAGGATCTCTGGGCTTCTTCTCTGCCCTGAGGCCTGTCCTTCCACGCAATGAGTGGTGGGTGCAATGGGGACAGTCTTCTTCCCCATTAAGGATAAGAGGATGGGTGAGGCAGGGTGTGGGGGTGCTGGGTTTTCCCTGATAAGCTGAAGGACAATTTCATGGAAGGGTGGAGGATGGGTAAGGTGACATGTAGGTCTCCTCTGGCCTGAGGACCGGCCAGCATGCAGGCTCTGAGCGGCGGGGGCTTTCTGATGTCTATCGCTGCCTCACTGCCTCCGCTGTGCCTGGAGCTGACAAATGGACCAATGAAGATAGGAACCTGCGTTGCTAACCGCCCTGGCTCAGGAAAGGGTTTCATCTCTATGGCTGTGTGGCAGTGAGGGAGACAGAAGGTCGCTTGCTTTCCCAGGTGAGATCATGTCTGTGATACAGATGGTGTTCCTCAAGCACTTCTTTTCTGAAAATCCCAAAGCGAGCACCCTCACATTGCTTTACTTGCCTTTCTAATATTCCTACAAGGCTCAGAGAGGGCTCGATTCTCCCCCTTTCACAGATGGGGAAGCTGAAGTCTGGTGACAAAGAGAGCTGCTCAAAGGTGCTCTCAACAGAGAATCAGGGGCAGGGAATGGCCATGGCTCTTTTTGCTCAGGCCTGTCAAAGAGGTTGGAGGAGGTCAAGGGGTGGGGGTGAACACAACTCCCCAGGGGACCCGTTTCTCTGGCGCTGCAGGGAGGAGGGTGTAGGCCTGGAGAAGGAGCTCTGTGATGCCTGGAGGACTAGGACTCCCACAGGAGTCATTAGGACAGACCCCTCCCAACCTGGGCAGCCCACCTATGTCACCAAAGGGCCTGCCTCAGCTTACTCTCAATGTAGGCTTGGTGTCCAAGGACACCTCCTGGCAGACTTGGGCAGAGCTCCCAGAAGCCCTCCCTCTCTCTCCCCACTCGCAGCCCCCATGAGCTGGGACAAGGGAGTGGGGGACCCTAGAGGCTTCACTCGGCCACCTGGAGCAGTGGTGGTGGGAGCAGAGGGCAGGGAGGCGAGCTCTCAGGAAAAGGGAGTCCATCTGGAGCCTGCGAGGACCCCGCAGGGCGGGAAGAGAGGAGGTTAGACACAGAGGAGGAAGCAGGCGGGTTATTACCTGTGCAACCCCTGTTACGAATAGCGGGACCCCCTCCGACGTCTCAATATTCTCACAGCGACACAGGATGGTCATAACCTCCAGAGACAGTCTGAGGAGCAGCCGGGGTGGAGGGACGGAGAGGTAGGGACAGGAAGGGGGAGGAGGGGACACAGCAAACACACACAGTGGTTACCAGACAAGCACCAGATGCCTGAGGCCTGGGGGGTGGGGGTGGGGTCGCTCTCAAAACTTCAGCTCCCATCCCCCACTGCTAGCTAGGCTAGGCCAAATGGGGACAGAGACACCCCTGCGCTAGCCTGAGGCTTCTGGGTCTCTTCTCCAGCCCCCACACCCTTCCAGTGAGAAGCTGCTGGGCTGGAGGTAAAGCCTGCTGATGCCCTGGGCCCAGGATCTGAGGTTGGGAGGCCTGTGCGCAGGGCACCGGGGTTACCCACCGCCTCACTTTCCCAGGAGATTCCTGGCACAGTCTGGCTGACAGCCTGAGCTCCATGCTCCAGACAGAGGCAAACCTGTGTTTCCAGAAACTGGGGTGACGGGTAGGGGAGGCCACTCTGGGGGTTCATGAGCCACAGCAAATACCGAACCTGCTCTGGGCACAAACCCTCGAGGCCTGTGCTACTTACCCCTAAGAAGTAAACTTAGGGCCTGAAGAGTCTAAAGAAATTTTTGGATCTTCTGATTTGCGGGGGTGGGATGTGTCAAGGAAGGCTGGGGAGAGGGGGAAGTGTGCCCGCCCCTGCCAGAATATTCACAGGGTTAACCATGAGTCACTCACTTCCAGAGTGGGTACAGGCACAGTCATGGCAAAGAAAAGGTGTGTGCCTGGGTGTGCTGGGTGCTGGACCAGGCAGAGGCCAGCCTGCGGACAGCGCAGAAGGTTTCCTTAAACCAGAGGAAGGGAGGGCAGAGGATGAGGTGAAGGAGTAGAAGCAAGTGGAGTGGGGGTATGGGGAGCAGGAGGCAATGTGGGACCCCCACTCTCCAGCCATGCACATGTACACAGGTTGACTGCCTTCCAGCCCCTCCCTAACAGCACCCTCAGGCCAAGAGGACAGTAGACCCAGCTCAGACAGGCACCCATCAAGCTCTCTTTGGGGAAGGAGGAGAGGGAGACAAGAAAGAGGGAGGAGAGAGGGAGGGGAAGAGAGAGAGGGAAGGAGACAGGAAAGGGGGAGAGTGGGGGGAGGGTAAAAGGAAGAGGGGAGGGAGGGAGACAGGAAAGGGGGAGGGTGGGGAGGGTAAAGGGAAGAGGGGAGGGAGGGAGACAGGAAAGGGGGAGGGTGGGGAGGAACAGGGAAGATGGAGGAGGGGAGGGAGGAGGGGAGGAAGGAGGGAAGGGAGGAGGGGAAGGAAGAGGGGAGGGAGGAGGGGAGGGAGGAGGGGGGAGGGAGACAGGTAAAAGGGGGAAGGGAGGGAGTGAGGGGAGGAGGGAGGAGGAAATGAGGGAGGAGGAGGGAGGGAGGAGGAAGGGAGGGAGACAGGAAAGGGGAGGTGGGGGGAGGAGAGAGAGGAAAGCAGACAAGAAAGAGGGAGGGGGGGGGGGGGGAGGGGAGGGGGGGAGGGAGGCTGCAGCTCAGATGCCAGAAGTGGAGGAATCGCTCAGGTTAGGGAGAGACAGCTGCCCCCATTGGGGCCTCAGGACAGGACAGGACTCGCAGCAAAGGGCAGCGGGAGAGACCTCACTGAGTCTGGAGAAGAACAGCTGACACTGAGGGCAGGTGACATGAAAGATGGCTGTGGAAAGGACCTCAAATGGGAGGCTGGGTTAGAAACCTAGACCTCCACCCTGACCTAGGAAGCACCTGCTGGCCTCGGGAAACAAAGGTCCCAGCTGGGGGAGACACCCCTGCAGTACGCTAGGGGACAGGGAAGGGGTCACCCCAGGAACCCAACGAGTGGGCCCTGAGGGCCCCGTCTGTGGGCCCAGAGGGAGGGCACTGAGCCTGGGTGTGGAAGAGCCATTCCTAGGATGAGGCACAAGGCACCCTACCCCTCACCTTCAAACCTGCCATCAGAGAAGCCGGGCCCTGCTGTCGTGGGGCTCTGCTCCTGGGAGCAGGAAGCGGGAGGGGACCACGATGTGGAGAAAGGGCTTCTGGGTGTCAGGCCAAGGACACTCTGGGGTGTCAGCATCACCCGGCAGTAGACACCTGGCAGGACAGGTCTCGGGGCAAGCGGACACTCTCTAGGCCCGGCTGTATGATGAAGTGTTTGGATGAGACACTCTGCTGTCCCAGGACTGTGTGGTGGGTGTGGGGTGGGAGGTGACAGTGTCTCTGGAGAGGGGACCCATGGCTTCTGTCAGGCCAGTTGGCCCCCTCAGGAGTCTTAGGATCCTGAGAGGAAGTTGTGACCACTACTAATTACTTTCTGAACACTTTTGACCTTGGGCCAGAAGAGTTCCCCAAGATCCCTCAACTGAGGTAGGGCCAAGAGTGGGGAGAGATGGGCAGTGGAAGGGGTTAGGAGAAATCAGTGAAGTTAAATTGTTGTGACATGCTTCCAATGCCCCTGACCTTAGCCAACACCCTCAGACTCCCTAGAGCCCCAAGCACTAGCAGCTCCCTGCAGCAATGGGGCGTCTCTCTGCCGACTACAAGACTGGGATACAGGGGGATCTCCACTGGAATCTCCACTGCTTCCCCTTCACAGGACTCCCACCCCTGCCAGCGGGCCTGTGCTTTCATAGCTCTGCTGCCTGTGTTGCCTGGCTCCTGGCCTGGAAGAATATGGGCCCCTCCCCTGATCACCCATAATCAGGAAGTGGGTGCTGGTGCCCGGCCAGCCTCATCTCCTCCTGGGCGGGCAGTGAGGGGGACAGGAGAGGCCTGGGCCCAAGTCTAGCCCTGCCCCAGGCTCTGGGAAAGCCAGGAGGCAGAGCCTGAGCTGAAATCTCCCTTCCCCTTGTATGTCTCTCCAGGCTGATGGAGGAGGTCCAGACCCGTCTTGCCCAGCCCTGGCGCCAATTCCTTAGATCCGCATCCCTTGTCTTTAATACACAGAGCCCCTAAGACTGTAACCATCCTCTGCCATTTAGCCCCTGCCTGCATTGTCCCATGGTCTGCACAGGGTAGGGGTCTCTTCAAGCCTTTCTTCCTCCCTAGGGCCACTGCAAACAGGTGTGTTATTAAGGCTTCGTGAATAATTCTGAGCTAGAATCAGGGCGTTAGGGTTCTGCCTAATTGCCTGGGGCAGAAGTGATGCTCTCACTGGAAAAAAAAACATACCCACTAAGGAGGAGGTGCCCACAGACGGCCCTCCTGCGTTCCCATGTAACCCATTCCACCTGCCTCTTGGGAGGGCCCCCCAACCAGAGTGGAATGCAACAAGTGGTAGATGCTTTAGCTCAAGTGGCATGAAGGGGGTAAGGATGGAGACCCTCTCCCCTGCCCACCTTGATGCTCAATCACCAGCATCCAGACCCTTACCTCTGTGTGTCGGAGATACACCACCAAGCCCAGGCCCAGCCGCCAAACACATACTGTTTATAGTCGGAACCACAACAGCCCCCTGGAGAGCAAAGCAAACCATGGCTGGTCAGTTAGTCCTTGGGACTGTCTACCCTACAACACCTCCATCAGCAATGCTGGGCCTTTGCCTGCTCTAACACTTGACAACTCCCACCAACGGGTGCCAGGTGTGGAGGTTACAGATAAATAGGAGACAGGCCCTTAAGGCCTTGGGATCTAGTTTGGTAGACAGGCAATTTGCACAGAAAGGAGGGGAGCCAATGAGTGGTTTAGAATGTATGTGCTTCAGAGAACAAAGTCAGTGGGCAAGAGTGAACAGGGAAGCTCCCATCTTTGATTCAACCATCTGTTCAGCAAATAAGTACTTTTCTGTGCTAGGGAAACAGAGATGAAGGTACAGTTCCTCTCTTAAGAGGTGAGACTTGGAGGAGTGACCTTTTTCTGAGCTGATGGTTGTACCATGCGACTGGCCTGTTACCAGGATGGGATCAGTCCCAGAAGGAATACAGGTGGAAGGGAATCTAAGAGCCAAGGGGCGGTGTGGGGGTGGGGGCTGGCTCATGCTCAGCAGACCTCTCAGTGAGGCTGGTTCCCAGGGGTTCAGAGTGAATGGGAGCGGATGGGGGAAGAAGGCAAGACCTCAAAACAGAAGCCAACTCATGGTATCAACTGGAAAAGTAAGAGAAAGGGAAAAGGCCTAAAAAGGAAATGACTCCTGGAAACTATGTATCAACTAAATAGCCGGTTGAATCTGGCCACCACCCAGATTCACTTCGTGGACAAGCTCCGCACAATCTCTATACAGAAATGAGAAAAATCAGTTCTTGAAATTCTTGTTTCGAACCCTCCTGCTGATGCCGAAATTAATCAACTAGTTCAAGAAAATTTAGCAAAAACAAGAAGGGGCTGTTCCCTGGCAGAAACAGATGATTCAAAGGAAATGTGATAGGGGAAAAAGCCAGTGGGTGTCATCATTTCTGCATTCACGAACTTGGGTTTTCAGGAAAGTCTAGAGTGGGTGCCTTTCAAGGTCAAGGTCAGGGGTGATTTTGTGTATCTGGGTGTCTCTGAGGCCTCATGGCAGGGGACAAAACCAGAGGGCAGACTGCAGAGTATTGTAGCTATTGGGCCAAGGAGGGGTGTTGTGTGTATGTGCCTTAGTGATGGGGAAGTCATTTAAGCTAAGAAGCCACACTTATATTTGCATTTTAGAAACCCCAGTTTGCACAAAGAGAAAGATACCTGGGTCAGGGAGGCTGGGGAGAAGCAGCCTCTTGCAGTGACCCAGGCCACACACAGTGGCTGATATGGGGGGATAACTTCTAGAGTATTCTTATCCAAAAGAATGTCCCTCTCGGATTGAAATGTTCCACAGCTGTGCTGTGCAACAAAGCAGACACTCAGGACATATGCTATTGAGCACTGGAAATCTGGCTGGTATAACCGAGAAAATGAATTTTAATTAACTTAAATTAACCTGTGGTTCATGGCTACCGTATTGGACAGTGTAGGTCTAGAGCCAGGGTTTGGGTGGGTGGTCAGGCCAACAACTAAACAGAGACAATAGAATCATGAACTGGAGAGAAGTTTTAGACAGGTGGAGGGACCACCTGACGCTAACAGCCGACTCACTGGAAAAGACCCTGATGCTGGGAAAGATTGAGGGCAGGAGGAGAAGAGGGTGACAGAGGATGAGATGGTTGGATGCCATCACCGACTCGATGGGCATGAATTTCAGCAAGCTCCGGGCAATAGTGAAGGGCAGGGAAGCCTGGCGTGCTGCAGTCCACAGGGTTGGAAAGAGTCAGGACACAATTTAGAGACTGAACAACAAAGGAACAAAGATCCCATAAGTGTGGCGGGCCTGCCAAGATAGACAGCTGGCAAATGATACTGCCCATCCTGTCTCCCGGGTCTACCCTGTGCGGGGTGTACAAGCTGCCGAGCCTGAGGTTCAGGGAGCCAGGGAGCATCCCCGCAGTGTGAACAGGGTCGGGAAGAGGTAGCAGGTCTCTGGAGGCACCTGTTCACAGGACTGCTGGTCAAGGTAAGCCACTGCAGGCTGCTCTGCCCTGGGGATGGGGTGAGAGGAACCTCTGAGGACCAGCATTCAACTTGAAACCAAAACCATCTCGGGATCCAGTGAAACTTGAAGAGGATCAAAAACCACAGCTTGCTCCACTTCTTCTGGCCTGGTGGGGGTTGGGGCACAGTGGCACAGCTTTCTCCAACCAACCTGGGGCACTTCTCAGGGTGCAGTGGGAGGAGATGGTGGTAGTGGTGGCAGGGTGGGATGAGGGTAGGGGAACCAAGGGTAGGAATCCACGCTTTGAAGTGAAAAGTGAAGCAGTAGTCACTCGGTGCGACCCCATGGACTGTCAGCCTCCCCTGTCCATGGAATTCTCCAGGCAAGAATACTGGAGTGGGTAGCCTTTTCTTTCTTTCTTTCTTTTTTTTTTTTACCTTTAACATATTCTTTGACCTTGGGAGCAGGTTGCCACAGCTCAGGCTGGGCCTCGGCCAAGGGTGACATGGCCAGGTTCCCAGGGGGAGCAACAACAGGAAGCTGGGGCTGTCTGGCTGCCCCACCCCCAGCAGCCTCCTCCCTGGGAAGGCGACTTCCCCCCAGCTTCCTGGTTACCCTGGGGACCACTCCCAAAAGAGGACTCTTAAGTGACTTTTCCTTGACCTCCCCAGTTCTTACCATCTCCAGACCTGGAGACAATCCTCCTAATTTTATCTCACTTCCTCTAACTCAACCTACTTTCTTTTGCTCTGTCCTCAACCAAGCTGAAGAATCACAAAATATCCTGTCATAAGTTCTGCCTCACTCTTAGCCAGTCCCAAACACAAGCACCCACCCGTCTGCCTCCTCAGGAACACTCCCTTTCTTCCTGCCTCTCTTTCACTCTTTTAGTCAAGAAGACCAAGAAGGCAATGGCACCCCACTCCAGTACTCCTGCCTGGAAAATCCCATGGATGGAGGAGCCTGGTAGGCTGCAGTCCATGGGGTTGCAAAGAGTCGGACATGACTGACGTGACTTAGCAGCAGCAGCAGTCAAGAAGACCTAAAACTCTACAAGGCAGATTTTTTTTTTGGTTGGGCTTATGGGATTTCAGTTCCCCAACCAGGACTGAACTGGGCAGTGAAAGTGCTGAATCCTAACTACTGGACCATCAGGGAATTCTCATACAAGGGGGATTTTTTGAGGCCAAATTCCCCCCTCAGTAGTCTGGCAAAGCCTGAATGTTCATAAATGCATAAAATAAGATACATAAGAAACAAATATTTAAAGTTATATATGTGTGCTTTGTGATACATAGTAACATGTATAATGTTATTAAATAATAAGATCTGTGGTAGATTTAATAACTGGCTTAATTTCAAAGTAGCAATGAATATAAATGATTTTTACCATACCTGCAACAAAGGCAGTATGGTAGGAAAATATCGGCTAAATATGGTAGGAAAATATCTGGATTGTTGCCGACATTAATAATCATAGGAAACACTTTCAATTGAGGTTAGTGTAAATAAAAATGTATTGTTTTCCTCTTATCAAATGCAAAGACCTCTAAATTCTATCCACAAACTCCAGGTTAAGAATTTCTCTCCTACTATAGAGATAAGAGAAAGGTGTGTGGTGTTTGGATTCCCCTTTTAAATGCCCCAAAGTAGAAACAGAGAAAAAAAAATTGTGTATTACAGAATGAAGGAGGGAGGATAGATAAGAAGAACCTCCAGACTTTTCAAGTGGAAAAGATGATCATGATATATATCAACATCCTCCTTCCGAGAGTGGGCTGCATGAGATGCCCCTGGACTTAGAAGTGAAAGTCGCTCAGTCATCCGTCTCTTTGCAATCCCATGGATTATATAGTCCAAGGAATTCTCCAGGTCAGAATCCTGGAGTGGGTAGCCATTCCCTTTTCCACATGATCTTTCCAAGCCAGGGATCGAACCCAGGTCTCTTGCACAGCAGGCAGATTCTTTACTAGCTGAGCCACCATGGAAGCTACCTGGACTTAGATGCAGGTCCAATTAATGGGGTGTAGGAAACAGGATGGACGGGAAGTCCACATGCTAGCAAGAGCCACAGTGCAGTTCAATCATCTCAAATCTCAAGGTACTATTATGCTGGGCATCATCTCTTTCTCTCTCTTCCACCCTCCCTTGACTCCAGCTCTCTTAATTCTCAGTAAGGCCGCCTCTTTGCATCCCTAAAACAGCTTCGAAGTTAGCACTGCATTGGCCTCTGGCTAGAGTACCCTGGCAACTTGGAAGGCACAGAGCAGCCCATCTTCAGGGTTCTTTTAGCCCCTCAGTTTCAGGATCACCACAAAGACAAAACTGGAGCTTTTCCTCCTTGGCCCAGAGTCTGGGGTTCTAGAGAGAAATCCCACAAGAAAAAAACAATGTGATGTAGATTCAGGTTTCTAAAAACCTTTAGGAGCAGAGGTTGGGACACTGGCCCAGGTCTGAGAGAGAAGCAGGTTTGGCCTCAATGCTCTCTGGGGGTCTCCCTGGTGACCCCAAGGCTATCTTCTCTGGTTTTCAGGGAAGTGAAAGATTTTTTGTTTTGGCTGTGCTGCAGGGCTTGTGGGATCTTAGTTCCCCGACCAGGGATTGAACCCCGGGCCCCTGCAGGACTGCCAGAGAAGTCCCAGGGAAGTGAAGGATCTTAATTTACCCACAGGAGTAGGCTCCTAGTCAGAGAGATTGACGATTTCCTGTCCCAGAGCAGAAACTGACTCCAAAACGAACTCCCTGAAAGTTCCCAAAGGATTCATCGCAGCTCTCAGAGTGGGTGGGAACAAGCCCTGGTCCAGCCCACCCTCTTCTACTCAGTTCTGCAGCTGGCCCTAACAACTCTGTGCACAGGTGGAGAATCCATACTGACAGTGAGAAGTAGGATTTGAGTCTGTCCTGTCCTGCAGCTACAGGCCTCCACGCTGTCAGGGAAACACGGTTTTCTCCCCAGCACCCGCGCCATTGGCTGCACAAACTGGTGGCTTGAAAGGCTTCTGCCACTTCCCAAGACACCCAAATACACAATTTAAATAGCAGCCTTATGACAAGATCTCTCTCCCTCACCCAACATTGCGGAGCCCCCTTCCCACCTAAGCGCAACAGAAATTCTGGAATCTGCACCATTTTGCAACCAGAGCAACACAGCCTGGAGCCAGGTTTCTCAACCTGTAGAGGCCGCACCCGCGTCTTCGGGGCAGGCAGTGCCAGGAAAGCCCGGCAAGCCTCAGCCTGCTCGGAATTAACGGATCTGTGCCCAGAACCCAAGGATCCAGGTCCACCGCCCCTCCCCAGACAGGCATCTGCGACCCAGCCACCCCTCCTTCCGGGCGCTGGCATCCGGCCAGCCTGTGTTCTGTTCCCGGAACCCCAAGGCTTCGGCTCGGGATCCTCTAGGCCACAGGGGAGACCCTGCCCAGAGGAGGAGGCGGAGAAAGGAAAGGAGAGAATAAACACAGGCAAATACGCAGGGCGCGGAGGTGGGGGGAGCGCGTGGCCGGTGCCCTAGGGCGCGGAGCATAGACAGTGGGGGTCCCTCCTGGAAGGGGTCTCCGGAGCTACCGTAGACTCAGGCCCCACCCCCGGCACTGCCCCCGCCCCGCGCCCCCAGCCCTTCCTCGGCCTGGCCCCTCTCCCGCCCTCCCAGGCACAGCCTCAGCCCCAAACACCCTCCCGGCGCCGGGCGTTCCAGACCCACCTCCCTCGGGGCCCCCTCACCTGAAACCACCAGCGCCTCGTTGGGCCCCACCGTGTGACAATTGCCCATGGCGCCGGCGGGACGGAGGGGCCCCCCGGGGAATGCGGAGACCTGGACAGCAGCCTCCGGCCCGCACCCCGCGCGCGCCCGCCCGCACCGCCGGCCGCGCCCTGCCTGTCGGGCCGCCCCCAGCGGCCGCCCGCCAGCACCCCTCCGTGGCCGCAGCGCCGCCGGAAGTGTGGCGGCGGAGGGCGGGGCCGGCGCGGCCTGCGAGGCGGTCGGCGCGCTCCCCGTGGAGTCTACACGCTTTATTGCACGGGGCAGACGTAGCGTACCCTCGACTCCCACTGGGCGCCTGAGTAACCACCGTCCTGCCCCTTCTCACCTTCCACGTCTCAGCTCCCACCTTACAGCGGTCGGCCCTGGAGCCAGCCCGCTGGGGGTTCCGATTTCAGCCCCTACGTTTACTAGCTGGGAGACCTTGGGCGAGTCCCTTATCTGGCTGAGTCCCTCATCTGGCTGCTAATGCAAAAAGGGGATAATGAAACTACTTAGCTACAGGGTCGAAAAGGGCCCAGCTGAACAATCCTCAGTGTTGGCAGTGCATCCGATTACAAATTCCCAGGCCCTACTCCGGGGCTGATCCGCATGCTTGAGGGTAGGGCATGGAAGTACGAAATTCAAATTCCTGAGAAGCCGCAGCAGAGACACTACTACGTCCCACCTCTCAGTCTGGGGTTACCATTCCTCTCAGGGAGAAATAATCACCCTTTATTTCCTTCCACCAGGAAACGAGCTGTCCAGGACATACCTCGAAAACCCCGGAAAGTAGCCATGGAGACAAAAATGGCAACTCTCCCCACGCCCAGTGCATGGCCCTGGACACAGCTAAGGTTTTAAAGGCCCACTAGGTGCCCTGGAAAGCTTCTCGGTCTGTGTGTGGGGTGGGGGGTGGGGGCGCAGTTAGGAAGCCTGAGGCTCAAGTTCAGCTTTAACCGGAATTCGGCGCGTGACGGTAGACCTGTCTGCTGAACTCTGAGGGCTGGGGTGGAGTTCGGAAGCCGTGGGCGCCTCGGGGTGGGGGCTGCTCGGAGAGGATGGATTCCCCGGGTCCTCAGGCTGGGAATCTAAATCGGATTCGGCGTCCTCCCCAGGCCCAAGCCCTGCTAGCTTCCTGCTGGCCTCCCAGAGCCGGTGAGCTGCGCGGTCGTCTCTGGCGGCTGGGGGCACCTCCTCCACGTGGCAGTTGGCGAAGTACCTCCCGCTGAGGGGCTCAATGCCTTCCTGCAGAGCGCAGTACAAGGGTGTCTGGGCACCCCCTCGCGGTGCCCGCAGCACCAGCCAAGCCAGGGGGCGCAAAACTGGGCGGAGCCATCCAGGAACGTGGCGCAGGAAGAGCTCCGAGTTCACTGGTCCTATGGACAGGGAGAAAGGAAGCAGCAGGGAAGATGACAGTGGTTGAGGGTCTAGGGTTAGAGGCAAGCACAGGGCTACAAAGGTGTGGGGAAAAGAGTCCGTCCCAGGGAAGCCAAGGTCGTATTAACTTTGTAGTACTTCAGTTCAGTTCAGTTCAGTTCAGTCACTCTTAGGGACCTGATAAACTGACTTCACTCGTTTCTAACAGCAAGCCACTTCTCCATCCAAGCTCCTTACACATCCTCATCTTCCAGATATTGCTCATGCTGTGTCCCTGCCTGCTCAGTCACTTCAGTCGTGTTCGACTCTTTTCCACCCTATGGACTTCTTCCATGGCATCTCCAGGCAAGAACCTAGCCTGGAACAATTCTGTCTCTCTCCATCTTTTTTTCTAGCTCATCTTTTTTCCTGTTCCTTTGTGTTTTGTTTATCTTTTGGCTTCCCCCAATGGCATTTGGGATCTTAGTTCCCCAAACCAGGAATCAAACCCTCATCCCCTGCATTGGAAACGTGGAGTCCTAACCATTAGACTTCCAGGAAGGTCCTCCTGTTCCTTTGTTTAACCAGCAAACATTTATGAACACCTGCAGTAAACCAGCCACTGCTTTGGATATTAGAGATATGGGGTGTCATAATGGCTAGCTATAATCATTATTATCACTATTATAATTTTAATGAGCCTTAGGTCATGATTATCTAATATTCGGTATATATGGTATTATGAGTCAGGCAGATCTTGTTTTCCGGCAACTTGTTCCCTAAGGCAGGGATGGGTCTTCAGTTCAGTTCAGTTCAGTCACTCAGTCGTGTCCGACTCCTTGCAACCCCATGGACTGCAGCACGCCAGGCCTCCCTGTCCATCACCAACTCTGGAGTTTATTCAAACTCATGTCCATTGAGTCAGTGATGCCATCCAACCATCTCATCTTCTGTTGTCCCCTTCTCCTCCTGCCTTCAATCTTTCCCAGCATCAGGGTCTTTTCCATTGAGTCAGTTCTTTGCATCAGGTGGCCAAAGTATTGGAGTTTCAGCTTCAGCATCAGTCCTTCCAATGAATATTCAGGACTGATTTCCTTTAGGATGGACTGGTTGGATCTCCTTGCAGTCCAAGGGACTCCCAAGAGTCTTCTCCAACACCTCAGGGGTGGCTCTTACTAATTAGTAAAATCACTCAGACTATAAGAATGCTTCCAGTGGACCTCTAGACCCTAGATGACCCAGCCTATCTCTATATCTCATCTCTTGCCACATTCCCTTCCTTACTCTGTTCCAGCCACAGCAGGCTCTCTGTTTTTTCTTAAACACACCAGGCACTTCTGCCTCAGGACCTTTGCACTTGGTATTTACTCTGTTCTTTTACTGTTCTCCCTAGAATGCTTCATAGGTCATTCATTTCTTTCAAGCTTCTACTCAAATGTCACCTTTTCAGTTACATCTTCCTTGACTGCCATAGATAAACATAGCACCCTCTGTCATTTCTTTTTTCTTTTTCTTTTGCCAACTCTGCCATTTCTTAGTCCCCTTACCCTGTCTTATCTTTCCCTGAAGCACTTTAAACACCACTTGTCATTGTATGTATTTATTAGCTGTCTTCTCCTTCTATAAAGTAGAATGTAAACTCTATAAGGATGAGGTCTTTGTTTTGCTCACTGCTACATCCCCTGTGTTGAGATTAATGCCTGGAACATAGTAGGTACTCAGTAAATGCTTCCTGAATGAGTAATTACTAGCTAACATCATCAGTTCAGTGATGCAGATGGCTCCTTGGGGTGAGAACCTAGGCCTTCCTCATTACCTTGCCCTAACCAGCTGTCAGCATCTGAGCTTGTGGTGTGGGAGGAAAAATCCAGACAAGGAGAGCCTGGCTTCAAGATTAGCAAGGAACAGGTCTGTCCCTGGACCAGGCTTCCTGCTCTGAGATTCTGTGGCTCAGTGACGGCTGGGGAAGCAGGGGAAGGCGCAAGGATGGGAGAGGCAGAATAAGAATGAAGCAGAACAGCCAGAGAGCCGAACCTCACCTGGGTGGGCTGCATAGCAGGTGACACCAGTGCCCTCAAGCTGAGTGGCAAGCTCCCTGGCGAACAACACATTGGCCAGCTTACTGTCGGCATATGCCCGCAGCTCCTGCCGCCAGCCCACCACTGGGCGGTCCAGGCGTGTGAAGTCGAGGCGGCCTCGGCGGTGCGCGGCAGAGGAGACCACCACCACACGGCTGGGGGCGCTCGTCTTGAGCCGGGGCAGCAGCAGGTGCGTCAGCAGGAAGGGGCCGATGTGGTTCACGCGCAACAGCAGGTTAAAGGGCTCCCGGGTCCGGCCGCAGGAACTAATCCCTGGGGCAGAGGCTAGGTGTGAACAACTGCTCCAGAGGGATTCTCGGAGGCCTCAGCGTCCCCTAGGTGAGATGGTGGTTAGGGGGCATCCTTCCCACATGTCTACCAGTCCCCCAGTCAAGCCTGCCTGGAAGGGTCGGCTGCCCCTGGGCACCCTACCGCCCCTCCGCAGGTCTGTTGTCCCTCACCGGCATTGTGGATGAGGATGTCCAGCCGGGGCTCCGAACTCAGGAAGGCAGTGGCAAAGGCCCTCACGGAGGCCAGACTGGCCAAGTCCAAGGCCATGAAGATGACTTCATTGTTCCCACTCTCCTGTGGAGTGGCAAGGAGTGGCCTGTCATACGCACCCTTCTCTTCTTCCTTCTCCCCAGGCACCAAAATTTGAGAGTTCAGCTCCTTCTACTAACTGAGGTCTGCCCCAGGCATTAGAATGTAGTGGATAAGTGTGTGGATGCTGGATGCAAATCTTGACTTTGCTTATTTACTAGAGTGATACCTTGGGCAAGATACTCTTTCTGAGCCTTAGTTCTCTGTAAAATGGAAATAATAATAGTACTGATAAGAGTTATTGTGAGGATTAAATGAGTTAATATATGTAAAATCTTTAGAACACTGTCTGGCATGTAGTCACTACTCTGTAGGCACTTGCTATTATTAATATTATCATACCCTCTGCTCATTATCGTTTACCCTAAAATCTACAACGGACTACTCACTGGTCTCCTCCAACCCACTCTTACCCCCTACAAACCAGGTGCCACACAGTCACTTAGGGGTTCATTCCCAAAGGTTATTCTGTTAGTCCAGTCCCTGCTGAGGACACTTCACTGGATCTCCACTGTCCATTCTATGAAATCTGATCTCCTCAGTAGGGTCTATAAGGGCCCTCAGAACCTGGCCCTGGCTCAGAGAGTTCAGCCTCTTCCTTTTGCCTCTTGTCCCCATACTCCGTGCTCCAGCCTCATTAAACCTTTCAATCAGTTTCTCAAATCAGACCGTTTATCTTGCCTCAGGGCCTCTGCCTGTGCTGTTCCCTCTGCTGTTCTCTTTCCGACTTTCATTAGAGTAACTTCCACTGATTCTTAAATGTCTTAGAACAGCAATTACTTCCTTCAGATCTGGTGTCCCTTCGCTGTGTGACCAGAGCCCCTGTGCATCCTCTTCTCTATTTGGAGAACCGGGCTGCACTGTCCTTTAAGGGACTAGATACGCACCCCCACCCCCGCCCCACCTCCAGGTCCCTAGCTGCCCCGGCCCTTTTCTGTGCTTGCGTGTCCTGGGTGTTTCAGTCCTCCGTTCCCCTCCCGCCAGGCCCCGCCCTCCCGCCAGGCCCCGCCCCGCCAGCCCCGCCCCCAGGCCCCGCCCCCCCGCACCTGGCGGAGGTCGAACGCGGCCGCCTCGCCGCGCTCCCGGCTCCGGCAGGCCAGCACCACTCGCGCTCCCCGGCGCGCCAGCTCCAGCGCCGTCATCTTCCCGATGCCGCTGTTGGCGCCTGAGGAGAGTGGGCGGGAGCCGAGCTGAGGCGTCGGGCCCCCGCCCCGCCGTCCCGGCTCCTCGCCCCCTGCCCGCCCGCCAGCACTCACCCGTGACCACGGCCGTGCGGCCCCGCAGGCTGGCGAGGCCGCGGCACGGCGGGGCCTTCACCAGGTTGTAGTAGACAAGCACGTAGGCGCCCAGCAGCAGCCCCACGCCCAGCAGCAGCGCCTCCATGCCGGCCGCACCTCCGGGCTCCCGCCCAGGCCCGGAGCCGCCTGGATCGCCGCCCGGGGGGCTGCGGGTTCTCCCCGCACGGCCTGGAAGGGCGCCTGGCGCTCTTCGGCTTGGCGAAGGCGGAGGCGGAGGCGGGCGGGAGACAGGGCAGGGAGGTGTGTGCGTGCGTGTGTGCGTGGGCCCTGGGAGCGCCCCCTAGGCGTGCGTCTGCGTCCTCGGGGTGTGCGCTGGTGTGAAAACCTAGGTGCCTATGTGCGTTTGCGCCTGGGAGCGCCCTCTAGGTATGTACACACACCCCTAGTGAAGGTGCTAGTGACTTTTTGGTATGTGATGTGCCCATGGATCCTGGGATCGTCCTTTAGGTAGTGTGCATGCCTCTGGATCCTGTATGTGCGCGCCCGTGTGAACACCTTGTAGGCGTGTGAGTTTGTGGGCTTCGAGCCCCTCCAGGTGTGTGCATGCATGAATGACCGTCTTCGCGTGTACCTGTTCTCTGTGCTGGGCTCTGTAGCCGAAGACTTGCAGCGGGGGGCTTAGCAGACAGGTGGGCTCTTTGGGTGTCAGTCAGTATGTAGCAGTCTTTCCCATCTGGAGAGGAGTGAGCGCCTGAATGCTGCTGTGTCTGACCGTCAGTCTAGTCCTGTGTTCTCTGCCCTTTGTGAACAAGTCCATCAGTTCCTTCTCTTATTTCAGCCCTCAGCTTCTAGGATCTTCTCAACCCAGGGATTGAATCCAGGTCTCCTGCATTGCGGGCGGATTTTTTACCAGCTGAGCCACCAGGGAAGCCCTCAGCTTCTAGGATTCTTTCCATTTCTTCCCAGAGAGGTTAGAGAGGTGACAGTGCATGTGGGATTGCACCATCAGTTCAGGGCTGTCAGGATTCACTTATTCATTAGCTGTCTATCTCCCTGCCTCCTCCCACCCCACCAGAACCCTCCTTTATATATATATATATATTTATTTGGCTGCACTGGGTCTTAACTGCAGCACATGGGATCTAGTTTCTTGAGCAGGGATTGAACCTGGGGCCCCTGCATTCAGAGTGCAGTCTTAGCTGCTAGCCCACTAGGGAAGTCCTCCACCTCTCCATTTCCAAAGGGAAGCAGGAAGAGAGTGTAAAATCTGTCTTCTGATCTTCAGGAGGAAATTTGTCTCTGGAATGACTCTCACAGGTGGGAGAAATAGGTAAAGAGACTTCATCGCTGAATAGAAGTGATTATGATGGCTGAGTGGGTGGGGACAGTTAGGGAGGCATGGGTAAGGGTATAATTTCTGCCAGGTGACTTGCCAGAAGAAAGGAGAAATCCAGTACAATTTAGCACCTGTTGTCTGGCACTCACAGCATGCCCAGCAGTGCAGGTAGCCTTGGAAATACCAAGCGGAACAATGTTTCTGCCCTTAAGGTATTCACATGGCCCATCGGGGGAGGAGAGGAGAGTGGTGGAGGCAAGGCTAGATGGGTGGGTGGAAGCCAGGGTCAGATCTCAGATTCCAGTGGAGGTTTCCTGTTTAGCTGTACCATGGATTCAGTGTTCATGTGTCCATACTGTGGGATGACACTAGGGATGGAATATGAGTGAAATAAATGGATGTGCTCTCCACCCTGCCAAAACAAAATCCTGACATGCAAACAGGTACCACTCACTCTTAGTGCTGGCATACACACAGCTGTGTTCTCTAAGGAGCAGGAGATGGTTTTCAGGAAAAACTTGGCAGATAAAGTTTCTTAAGTATAATGTGCAAGGAGGAATGAATAGTTTGGTTAAATAAGAGGGAGCTTGGGGGCCTGAGAATTAAGATAATGGGTGAACCCATCTGCTCAGGGGCTGCAGTTGTCAAGTTGTGACTGCAGGTCGAGTTACTTGTGGCATGACTGAGTCTAGAGACTGGATTTCTTCGTTCTTCAGACATCTGAAACAACGAACTGCTCCACACTAGATTCTAAGCTCCAAGAGGCAGGCCACATCCGCCCTTGTGACTGCTCACAGCAAGTGACTGAGACCAAGATCCAATGCCCAGCCAAGGCTGAGCACTGGAGGAGCTTGAGTGATCCTTGAAAAATGAATTGCTCCATACCCAGCTAGGGCTGAGGAGGGGAAAAAAAAACAGGTGTCATGACTTCTCCCAGACTAGATGGGTAAAATGATTGCAAATAACTGGAAGGAAAGACAGCCCAACTAACTGCTTGGGTTAGCTTCTGGACCAGAATGCAGAGGTCTATTTCTCTAGTTGCGGTGAGTGTGGGCTTCTGATTGCAGTGGCTTCTCTTGTTGCAGAGCATGGGTTGTAAGGGCGAGGGCTTAGCTGTTTCGAGGCCTGTGGGATCTTCTCAGACCAGGGCTCAAACCCAAGTGCCCAGCTTTGGCAGGCAGATTCTTTACCACTGAGCCACCAGAGAAGTCCAGTCATCTCCTATTTTAATGTGTTGGTTTTGGAGCAGGGACCTGCACTCTTGGGATTCTTGTAAGAATCTGATCATATCAGATGCTCAAGCCCTCTGAGTTTCCTCAAGTCACCCACAAAGCCATACAACAATCTGTTGTGGCAGCTGAACCCTTCCCCTTCCATTTGGCCTTCCCACCCTAGGCACATTTTTCTCCAACACCTCCCCTCTCCTGACTTCTCTGGGGACTGAGTATCTGGGAATGAGACTTGTTCAGTGGGGCTGTGGGACTAGGGCCTCAGGAGGGTTCCCTCTTAAGGGTGATGACAGGTAGGACAGACAGGCAGAAAACATAATTTGAAGTATTTTTGTTTTTTTATATACAGAATACAGGAAAGTTTCTGTAAAGTCTAAAACATTACAATTACTATGTACATTGGTACTAGTTGTGGGGGTGGGGGAAGAGGAGGGAGCCAGGGGTGGGAGGAAGAGGAGAGAAGTGGCAAGAGAACAAAAAAAGGAGACAAAACAGGTTTACGACAAAAACGTTTTTGCTACAATAGACAATTTGAAGAAAACGCTCTACCACATGTAGTACTGTACACGGTTTTTAAAAACATTGAAAAAAAGTCATCACTAGATGTATTTACACAAAATCCAAATACACTTTTCCTTATTTGAAATAAAA
The DNA here is from genome assembly GCA_007570785.1 of Antilocapra americana. Taxonomy (NCBI): domain Eukaryota; kingdom Metazoa; phylum Chordata; class Mammalia; order Artiodactyla; family Antilocapridae; genus Antilocapra; species Antilocapra americana. The sequence goes on along the minus strand of ML664177.1, from coordinate 34,054,478 downwards.
TAAGATGGACAGCCAGAAAAAGAATTCATTTCTCATTTGTCCATAATACACAGTAGCTACCTGTAGTGCAACCGCTGCAGAAAGGGAAAATAACCTGGAGGGTGGGAACCATGGAAGGAGGGTGGGTACGCTCTTTATATTAAATAAAACAATGATATTGTATAGATTTTGCTGTATGAAAACTGTATTTTTTTTCTTTTAATATAAAACTATTGTCACTGCCACAAAATAGAACAAGTTTCTGATTATTTTACAACGGCGGGCGAGGGGTAGGGAGCAGGAGGTGGGTGGGGAACGGTTTTGTGTCGGAGGTGTCCAGACCATTGGCCTTCCCCTCCCTGCCCACGCTGTTCCTCAGCTCGGTCTGCCGCTTTCCCATGAAATGTTGAGTACAAATATATGTGCAAATGCCCCCTAGAACTTGAGAAAAGAAAAAGGATTTTTAAAAAACAGTCAAAAGGTTTCTTCATTTCATGCAAAGATTGTAGTTGAAGGGTTTCTGGTGGAGTATAGAAAAAAAAACCCGGGCTTGGTTTGTGTACATTTTTGCATTGCAGGAGTCTTGGGTAGGGTGGACGGGCAGGTGACGGGGTGGCCGCCAGTCCTAGGGAACGGAGTTGGAGCGCAGCACGGGGCCCTGGTGGGGCTTGAGAGAGAGCTTCTCGGCCAAGACCCCATCTTGCAGCAGGCCGGCATCGCCTTTGGGCTGTTTGGTCGCAAACTCAGTGATGCTGAAGACAAACTGCAGGCACCCCAGCTTGATGTAGCTGCCATGGTGCAGCAAGGCCGTGCCCTCCCAGCCGGCCCCACTGCCCCCAATCAAGCTCGAGCTGCTGGCTTTGCAGTTGCAGGGTCTCCGCTGCGGCCCCTGGGCCTGGGAGCTCATCATGGCTGCCTCTTCACTTGGCTCTTCATCCTGTTTCTGGGGCCGGCGGCGCCCTGGGAGAGAGAGGGAAGGTCACAGGAGAGGAATAGTGAGCAGCCAAGCCCCAGCCAGGCCACCGGCCAGGGTGGAGCCCCTGCACCTCCCCACTCTAAAATGCTGCATGACTTGGGGTGAGGGGCGCTCAGAAAGGAGGGGTGCAGTCTGAGGCTCCCAAGGTAGGTGTGTATACCCATGGGGGTGCACAGCACATGCTTCTCTGTGGCCTTTCTGGGGCCCACAAGCAAGGAGAACCTGGCCAATGGGACCGGGAAGGTGAGCCAGAGCAGGTCACTGCAGCGAGCCACAGCCACCCTGACTGAGGCATCAGAGAAAGCGTCCAAAAAGGGCAGGCTCTGTTGCCACAGGCCTCTGCTCCAACTTACTGATGACACTCTGCACTTTGGCAACAATACTGCTTGGGGGGGTTGGCGGGGTCTTCTCAGAGAAGTCACATGAATACAGCACATTGTCCACCGTTGTCCCGTGCTCACTGTAGTTTAACAGCTCATAATGTTTGGTATTCTGAGGAGGAGGAGGGAAGATAAGATGTGTGGTCTGCTGCGTGGGGCCTGGGGCTAAGGGGAGAGAGGACACATGGAGAAGGCTGTGCTGCTCTACCGGGGAGCTCCCTCCTTCCTTCCCCATCGCGCCCCCGCTGCCCTGCCCCTTCGAATAGGGCTTAAGACTCATGTCCTTAAGAAAGCTTTTTTCCTACCCTCCCAGTACTCTGCCTCCTTAGCATGGGCTCCTGGGGAAATGACCTTCACTGGCATGTGATGAGGACGACGATGAGACCCACAGGGACACGCCTGGGGGGCTTGGCTCCTTCTCTGGTGGTCCCCCCCCCCGACCCCACCCCACCCCTCCTTAGGGTGCCTCCTCCCTCCCTGGGCCTGCTGACCCACCTCAGGAAAAATGAGGACCCTGCTCCCCAGGACGGATGCCCTTCACCCTAAGACTCTTCTCTTCCGGGAATGCCAGGGAGGCAAGAGAAAGAGAGGACCTCACCCCGCTTCCCTCACCCAGGGCACTGAACAAAACCCCAGTGCTGGGAGAGGCCTCAGGTTGGCAGACCTCTCTGCCACCCCTCACCTCATCGTAGAATATGCAGGCGTGTTTCCCGGACACGTAGTTACAGTGACCATAGTTTGTAAGGCACACATCCATGTCAGCTCCTGCAAGGGGCGGAGGGCACAGGAGAGGAAAGGAAAGCAAAGCATAGACTGTGAGGTGGTTGCGTAGGGGAACTGAGCAGGGTGGGAGTTAGCTTCCTGACGGGAACTCAAGGGACAGGTAAGCTCAGGGCCCTTATATTTTTAAACAAAAACTGCTATCTTTTCCAATCCCCCGTAAAACAACAGATGTCCCTGCCAGCTCATGTGCTTCAGAACATGGGCTGAGCCTAGAGGGGTGCAGGGAGCGATCGCCATGCGAGCACAACATGGGGTGCAGGGCCTAGAAATCGCATCATCTGAGAGAAAGGGACCTTTCCAGGCTGAGGGCTCGCCTGTCCCTCTGGCAAGATGCAGGGCTAAGTACGGGTTACATGTGTGTCAGCCCCATCACTTCTTCAAAGGTCCCCAAGCACACAGCATGTGCCCTCTCCTCAGGTATTTCCTGCGCTGCTGAAATGCTCACTGAACAGCAATCAGGGCTGATATCCGGGCTGCCCAATGCCACACGGGACACAAGGCCTGAAGCGGGAAGATGGCAGCTGACAGCCCCTTGTCTTAGTCCCTCCTGTCCAGACACCTGCTGGATTAAACCAGTCCCCCCCTGAAGAGGGCGTCCCTCCCTTTCTAGCCTCTGGGGGTCAGGATGTCCATCTTCAGCACTGAAGAGCTTCAACGCCCCTCCCAGCCGGCTCACCTGTTCCGATGTAGAGGGTGCGATAGCACATGTTCACAGCGCCTCCCAGCCCTAAGAGGGGGTAGAACACAGCTCGGGCCTGTACTTCCCTTCTCTGCACTGCAAGGCAAACACAGGGATGTCACTGTTCAGGAGCAGAGCCTGGGGCCCAAACACACATCAAGAGAAGCTGGACCTTTGGTTATGGAGAAAATAACTCCACCGGATGAGTCATCTTTCCAAACTCACACCTGACACCAAGCTGCTGCAGGGTGTGGCTCTCTCGCCCCGGTTAACAGCATTTCCCACATGGGGGAGTACAAAGGACCATCTCTGAAGAGGCCCATATAATTCAAGGATGATAGTACTTGAAGCACAAGGGCTGCTGGTTGGTTTATCAGGGATATACTAACTGATATTATAAGGGAGGCTCTGCAAAAAACCCAAAAGGCACAAACCAATGTTCCTCTAATTTTGAATAGGAATCAGCCAGGGATCTTGTTAAAATGCAGATTCTGATTCTGTAGGTCTGAGGTGGGGCCTGAGCTCTGCTAACAAGTTCTTAGGTGATGCTGATGCTAGTGGTCTGGGGATCCCACTGCTAAGCAACGAGGCTTTCACTGGTTAACGCTCAAAGGGCTGTCCTAAGCAGAGTTAGCCTTTTGGAAAATCCTTCCAGCTCAAATACTGAAAAGCAAATGAGCAGAAAGCACACCACATATACCCACAAGCACTCCTAGCTGCTTTCTGTGTCTCACAAGGGATGATTTACAGCAGACTCTTCCGAGTCTGATCTGAAAGTGGTGGTCACCATCCTGTTTCTGCTTTTGAGAAAAGAAACTGGTGTTTTATTAAGCCCAGTAAAGGCCTGCATGGAGGACTAAGATTCTCCGTGGAGGGGTGATGGCTGTTCACACGCAGAGGGTGGACCTAGAGGGGTGGCGTGGACATGCGCACCTTCCGTGTGGTGCCCTCCAGAAGCCAGCGGATGTGCCCCAACACTGCCCGGTGAAGCTTGGACCCGGGAGGGGAAAAGCTGATGTATTCTCTGCAAGGCCAGAAACTTGATCAGCTTCTCGTCCAGCATATTTATCTCGATTTCTATTAACCAAAGAGAAAGGTTAAAAAGCAGCTGAGGAGGAAATGGAATGCGGCAGTAAGTGAGGGTCGCAGAGCCAATATTTCAGCATTCCTAAAATCCAGCCAAGTGATTTTTTCTCAAACGACTCAGAGTACCAAGTGGTACCAGGGCCTGGAGCCGAGCATCTCACTGGCCCTTTTGCAATGAGGCCGCAGGCAGCCTGGCCAGACGCCCCCTGCAGTGGGGGAGCTTAACGTTAGGTACAGTGGTCCCAGAAAGTGGAGCAAGACACCACTTGCCTACCTGGGGTGAGCAGAAGCCCTGATGTCTGATATTGAGGCTTGGACTTTCCAACCTCCCTGCTCACAGAGATCAAGGTCTGCTCCAATTCTCCCTGACTTTGGGGGTTTCTCACAGATGAGGTCCCTCCTTTGGGAACTCCTGGTTTTATTCAAGTTCAGGTGATCTGCCTAAAGTGATTTTCTTCTCTTCTCACTGGTTTAGCTTGGCTCTGTGTGCTCCCTTTGTCTTTGTTATGTGTGTCAGTTCAGTTCAGTTCAGTCGCTCAGTCATGTCCGACTCTCTGCACTGCAGCATGAACCGCATGTACCCAGGCCTCCCTGTCCATCACCAACTCCCGGAGTCCACCCAAACCCATGTCCATTAAGTCGGTGATGCCATCTAACCATCTCATCCTCTGTTGTCCCCTTCTCCTCCTGTCCTCAATCTTACAAGGCAGAACTGGGAGAAGGGGGCTTTCCTTCCTACAGTCCTCCCACCTCCCTGCCCCCGAAGATCACGGCCCCTTCTGCCCCTTTGCAATGAGCTGAACACTGCACAGGCACAGCGGCTCACTCACTCACCTCCATTGACATCCATGAATGCTCGAAGTGAGTTGGTGAGGTCCACCATGGCAGTAGAGTTGGCTGGGAAAGAGGGTACGGTTAAAGCGCTTCCTATGGATAACGTGCCGGGGCTGACCTTGCCATCTGGGGACGGAGCAGGAAGACTGTTACTTACGTTGCCTGAGGGAAACCCACCGGTCCAATCCCCCACTGCTGAGACAGGCCTGGATTTCGGGCCCAAGGTGATGTTCCCTTCTTGATCCTCACCCCATAGGCTCTGGAACTCCTAGAGCTAAAAACGTGTGGTGAGGAAGGGCAGGTGGAACTACAACACACCCGGGCACGCGGGAGTCCCCAGAGCATGAGAACAAGTGACATCCACTGCTCGGGGGGACATGGTGGGACAGCTTTGTCCTCCGGGCCGTGACTACCTCCCGGCTGCCTCTGCTCACTCAAGTAGGTGGTGCCTGCCCCTGCAGCTCCTGCGTCCTGAAGTGGACTCACAGGTGCCGAAGCTAGCCAGGCTGGTATTCAGAGATAAACAGGAAGAGAGCCTGAGAGTAGGGGCCATCCTGGGACCAGGGGCCCCCATGCAGAGAAGTCACAGTCACCTGGTCACCGAGACTCCCAGCTGACTAGGAGGCCAGTTCAGTTCAGACGGGAGAGACCACAGGGGGTTCCAGCAGCATCTGAAACCTGGTTCAGATGCTGGGGTCAGCAACCTTGAGGTCCTGAATGCTGACGGGGGACAGCTGAAAGAGCGGGTCTATACCCGGCCCAGGACGTATTATGGGACTGCCTTGTAGAATGTGGCCCGAGCGTAAGTGTTCGGGCCAGAGCAACCTCTGCGGGCACCCCACTCTGCCTACTCTGGAAGGCAGTGCTGTTTTCTGGTCCTGCTTTCCCTGAAACGGCAATTCCTTCAAATGAGCTGTCTCTGAGAATCTGGAATGGGGTGGATCATCAAAACACTGAGGCAATGACCCAGAACCTTAGGCTGACCACGGCAGCTCCCGGGAGCCAGCTGCTCTCTAAGGTGACAGGACAAAAACCGTGGACAGCGTGGGAGGGGAGTCAGGAGACCCAGGTTCCAGTTCCATTCCTGCACTGCCTCGGTAGGTTACCTTACGGAAATCACTTTCAGAGCCTAAAGGTCCCGCCTCTAAATTAGGGACAAGTTAATAGGCACTTTCTCTTCTATCATAGAAACGGGGGGAGGACAATTAATACAGAGATCGAAGTCCTCTGGAACATTAACAGGGATACAAGTGTCACTTGAACCTTAAGAGTTATTTGCCAGGAAGAGCATGAAAGGCTGAGCCGCACTCACCTGACGATGGCGCTGGTGAGCAGAATCGTTGGTTGGCTCCTGTGGCCAAGATACCATCACCTGCTGCTTGGGGGGGAGTGAGCACCCGGGTGGCATTTGGGGGTGAGCCCAGTGGCCTTGAATCTGTCAACGGAGGTCCTATCTGGGATTGGACAGTCTTTCTTTGCAAAGTGCTGGTGTTCTCGATGCTGGCACAAGAGCTGGGAACGGAAGGGGGTAGGCTTGGGACAAGACCCACACTCCTCTGGGGGCAAGAGCTGGGGCCAGTGGCATTCTCTGTCTTCACAATGATGCCGACGGTGTGGTTCTGAAGCCCCCCAGCCGCTGGTGGCGTGAGGGGCCGGGGCCAGCCTTGCCGGTGTGAGAGGCCAGGTAGGGGGGTGTTGGCGCCTGGAAGTCGCCGGGGGTCCGTGGAATCAGTGGGGCTGCTGTAGAGGTGTGGGCCATTGGCTTTCACCTCTGTGTTCACCGGCCCGTTGGCAGTCCCACAGGGGGCTTTCTTGGATTTTTCCGCACAAGAGCTGCAGCTGATGTCCTCTAGGGTTGGGGGTTGGTGGGGTGGAGAGCAGCTCAGGGAATTCTGGGTGCTAAGCCCTGAGGGGCAGGACAAGGGGTAGTGGGAAGGTGGAGGTGCCTTGTCAGCTGTTTGCAGGGAGGTGGTGATTGAGCTGTCAGTCACAATAACAGGCTTAATATCAGCCTTCTCTGTCTGTTCAGAGTCCCAATGCGAAGGCATCTGCTTAGCAGATAAATGTTTCAATATGCTGCACTGGAGCGCAACAACACTACAGAGCCACTGCAACGGAAGGAGAGGAGAGGAGAGGAGGGTGAGAGGCCTGGGAGGCGCTGGTCCTTCCTGCCACAGCGGCCAGGGCTACAGCAGAGCCGACAAGCACTGTTTCCGAGGTCCCATCGCAAATGCCCAGAGAGGGTGTGCTTGACTCCTGAGAGGATTCCATCTCCATTCCCAAGGAAGGCTTGTCGGTACATACTCGGCAGGCAACACCCTGGTCAGCAGGGCTGGGGGTTCCCGTTCTGACTGCCCCTAAGGCTCACCTCGTCACCAATATCCAGCAAGGACCCAAGCTCCTGCTGTGTGTCCAGCAATGCCACCTAACTTCTCTAGGTCTACTCATCTCTTTCTGCAAGACGGACGTGCCCGTCTCGCAGCACCCTGGGGACTGGTGGAGAGAAGCAGACCAGTTGACTCTTTAGTTTTCTTACTTGCCTCAGGATCTGAGCCAGAGGGTCTCTCTGGAACGGTCAACTTAGGGGGCAGGGCGGTGGCAGTGGAGGTGGGGGCTCAGGGTGGGGGAGGGTGGGGTGGCAGAAGATGGGGATGAGAGTGACTTCCGGTGACAGCCGCAGCGAGATGGAAGCAAGATGGGGTCTGGAATCCCGGCCCTGCCTTCACTCACCTCTTGCTGCTCTGCCTGGGTGGCTAAGTGCTCAGAGTTCACAAGGTGCGTCTGTGAGTCCTCAGGGATCCCATTGCAGATCAGCTCCCCATCCCGAATGGCCGCGGGTGCAATGAGAGGGGGTGGGAACTGGTACTGAGATTTGATGGCATCAGGAACCTGTTCAGGATAGAGAGAGGGAGGAAGGAGAGTGACAGCGCCAACACAGCCGGTGGGCTCTGCCCTGGCCTTGCTCATCTGTCTGTGGTGCCGATGCCTGAGGGGAAACCACCACTCTGGGGTCCACTGAGGACGAGGAGGCACAGTGGGCGGCTACTCCTCTGTATCTCCATCTCTGTGACTCTGACATATACACACACGAGCCTGAGAAGGCACAGAACTGGAAAAAGCAGCTATGTCTCCTACTCTTCTTCATCAAGGTCCAAGGCCTGCAGAAGCCAGGCCTTCTTGTATGCTGCCTTCTGTTTTTGCCTAAAAAGTGTAAGAGAGACACTGGACAGGGCTTTAGAGTGATACTCTAGGCTCTCACTCATCAGCATCTAGTCTAGGAGGTGAGTGAGCAGTACCTGAGAGAGAAAAAGTTAAATAAGGCCACATTCACTGTGGAAAGGCTCAGCGTGAGGCCTGTCTGGTGATAAGCACTCAATGTCAGTTTCTTCATCCATTCACTTATGACTCATGAAACAATTAAAGGCCTCTTTGCTGCGCAAAAGATGGACGACACACTCTGAATCACAACACGTGTGAATGAAAGAGTCATACAAGCCAAGAGTCATTCATACATTCAGCCAACATTTATTGAGTACCTCCTGAGTCTGTGCACTATGCCAAGTCCTAGAGATCCAGACATGAACAAAATTTAAGCCCTGCCCCTCAAGGAGCTCACAGTCTAGTGGGAGATAAGCCCAGAAACATTACAATACAATGTAATGGGTCCTAGAAGAGAGGATGTCTAAGGAGGTACACACATAAAAAAAGAGTGTGCTTACTTTCGTCTAGGGGCCAGAAGCTCAGGACTAGGGAGGATGTCGTAGGAGGGCAGTATTATCAGTTGAGGCTTGAAGCTGAGGACGAACTTCCAGGCAGACGAAGGGGTAGCTATAGGTGGGGGAGGTGGACTTGGAAAATGTGTGAGAACTAACATTTGGTGACCAAGTCCTTACAGAGATTAAGGGAAGAAGAGCTGAATTCTGGTTTGAGGGACTGGGTAGAAATTTCAGTCATTCACTGAACCAAGAAATACAAGAAGAGGATGAGCTCATTTGGAGGCAAAAGACTCTTGGTCTTGGGCAGGTTGAGAGAAAAGTGCCTGTGGGATGGGCAGGCAGATATGAATCTAGTTATGAGGAGAAAGGCAAGGAACACGGAATTGAGGGCTGTCACATTAACAGTGGTCGCCAGTGCTGTAGGCATGTCTGACGGCATCCAGGAATGGGGCAGTAGCTAGACTAAGGCTGCCCCTGAGAAAGAGGGACCCTCCAGCAAAGATATGAAGGTCTCAGCTGATTTTGCCTGCACTGCTGCATGTGACGGATGAAGGCCAATGTTCCAGAACAGAGCTGGAACAGTTCTCCACCACTGCCCTCTGGTGCTGCAGGCCTCATTTCTCTCTCACACTAAGAACAAAATGCTTTTCAGGCAACTGATACCCTTGGATTCTCCTCAAGAATAGGGACACATTTAAAACGGGGGAGGGGCAACAGGATTCTGTCAAGGCCCCCTGGCCTGTTCTCTTCAGCAGCCAGGCTTTCTTTCAGATCCACACAGTCGATCACACAGCCCAGACTTACTCTTAGATGTCTAAGCAAGGTCTGAGGCATGCCATTTTCAATGTGCAAATACATTCTACCCCTGACTGCAAATACCTTGATTTAATTTTGGAAAACTGGTGTTCCCACCAAAGCATAAATATTTCCAGTTAAGAGTTTGTTACATAATTTTAAACAGGTAACATTTTGCTAGCACTGATACCCAATGGAAGTGACAGAAGTGGTGCGAGTGATTTTAAGTGTGGCTGCCACCAAGTGGCCACATCTGAGAACTGCTGGTTTCCCTTGGTACAGGATTATTTCAAAAGAGAAAAATCAAGTTGATATACACAGGTATATAGTGTTATGTTCTCTAAGTTAAATGAATGAGACTGATCGGTTTAGGAGAGACAGCCTCAGTATTACCAAATGCTTTTCAAAGAAGGGAGTACTCCTGTCTGTTTCTGTGGACATACGTTAGCAGTTGTCAGACGCATACAAATGTTGATTATGCCAATGCCACAATTTTTTTGAGTATTGATATATTAACAGCAGCCCAGAAAAATGGATTGTGCCTCACTTTTGGTAAGGGCTTCTGCTTAATCACCCCCACCTTCCCCTCACCAGACAGCTCTAAGAGGCCACCTAACAAAACAGAATGAGTGCCAGGAGGGGGGATGGCGATGGCAGAGCACACCAAAAGTTTGGTGGGAGGGGCTGAAGAGAGCTGATCCTCAAGAGAACCAGAAACCTGGCTGAGCCCGAAGGCCCCCCTGTGGGTTTCCTGACCACCATAAACCGATGGCTGCACTTGTCACTTGCCAGTGAGCTTCGGTCTCCCCCTCTGTAATGGGGACCCTGATCCTGTCTACCCAGGAAGGTGGGCAGAGACCACCATCCTGCTTGTGCCAGGTTGTGACTCACCTTCAAGCTTCTTCTTTTGACCGACTGGAGCACGCGGCGGTTGGGAGGGTGCTTCTTGTGGATTCGGTTTAGGAAATCCACTTTGACGACGTGCTGTGAAATGGTGTCCTGGAAACGGTCAAACACCTGGCACCGATTGCTCAGCGTCATGTTCTTCTGGTTCAGCTGGGGACAGAGCAGACACATTCCTGCTATGAAGCTCAGACGCACCACCCTCCCAACTATCTCTACGTTAAAAAAAAAAAAAAAGGAGCCCTCGACCCAATGGGCTCCTTTTGTCAGGAGCTGGTATGTCAACACTCCTGTCGGAGGGCCGGGAAATGTGGAAATGTTCTCCCTCGGCCCTGCCCAGTCTACTTCCTACTCCCTAGGGAGGCCTGAAGGGGACAAGATATAGGGAATCAGCCCGGAAAGGCCCTTTCAGGTCCTCTACCCAGTGCACAGGTTTCAGAGCAGATGCAGGCCTTGGCCCTAGAGAGCTCCAGACTCCTTTCCTAGCAAGGGCCTCTCTCCCACCAGAAGCAGAACTGTTTCCCATGTGGGAGCTTGGCTGACAGGTGAGACCAACACCAGAATCCTGCCCTATTCCTCTTCCATGGCACCAGGGAGCATTTGTGAACCCACCTAGTACCAGAGCCTTGTTCTACAGCAGGCAGAAAGCCTTGGCCTGCTCTCAAGAGACCAAAGGGAGGGAAGAAAAAAAGTGGGTGCAACAGCCTCCAGAAGGCATGGAGCAACTATGCCTCTTTTCCTCTTCTATGTCTGGTCCCCCATACTTTAATTAAAAGAAAAGATCTATGTGGCAGCTTCCTAATTAGTAAATTAGGAAAACCCCCTATGCAGCTAATAAAAAATCACCCACTTAATAACTCCTCATCTGCTGAAAGGCTGTTCTTACAGATTCACATTGGAGTAGACTGCTCATTGCTGTTTCTCTTCTGGTTCAGCAGGAGGCAAAACGAGACACTCACACTGAGCCTTGGAGAGACGCTTCCTCTTGCAAAACCCTTCTGGGGGGCATGAGTGAAGTGAAGAGGGCCAAGCACGCTTTTTCTCCCTTATGAACAAGTCTGTAACTGAAGTTCCTCTTGGGGCAGAGCGGAGGGCCCCAGTTGTGCAGAAGGCCAGCAGTCATTCCATGGTTATCACCATTTGATATGGTGATGCCTTATGCAATTACCCTTTGAACCTGGAGAGGCTGCTCTTATGAGGGAGCTGCTCTGCCTGAGGCCCTCTCTCATTCAACCTTCTGAGGGACCATGCCGATCAGGAGATGTCCTAACCCTCTTGTGGAGATAGGAAATTACAGTTCTAGTCTGGCCCTGGGAAGCAGTCTGGAAAATGTAACCAAGTTTCCTGGGAGATAAGATAACAGCACCTCATACCATTCATTCATTTGACAGCTTTGACAAAGGAAGAAAAGGGCAAGGGCCTCGTGTGGTGTGTAGGACACGTTAGGTGTTCAATAAATGACTGTCTGGAATACTGTTAGTTATCTGGGTCAATTCTTCAATTCTCCAAAGTTACTGGGCAGTTGCCTGCCCATGCTACGAGAATAATTATTTTAGAATTTTCTTAGTTTGTTCCCTCTAAAAACAAGAGGCAAGAAAATATAGGAGACTTATGGCTGATTCACATAGTTGTACAGCAGAAACCATCACAATATTGTAAAGCAATTATATTCCAATTAAAAATAAATTAAGAACAAGAAAATATGGAAGAGCATTGATTTGCATAAGGCTGGATCTAATACACTCTGCTTTGAGGGCTGTAACACCAACTGCTTAACTCATTACAGAGGAAATGATTCATGAACAACCAAGTGCCAGTGACCTAAGTCTGCCCATGCAACTGAAACAAGGCATTGTGGGAAAAGGCAAAACACATGGCCGAGGCAGGCAGGTCCCAGTAATGAGAAGTGAGTAGAATGGTCTGGAGGAGTCAGCATCTGAGAGACTGGAGTGAACTCTGGTACAAGGCTGGCAGTTATATGCTTCCCACTGAATGGGTCCATGCCCTGGCTGCACCCACAGGGGACTGAGGTCACCGCCGTGCTTACCACCACATGTTCGATGTGATTCGGACACATCCACCTGCCCAGGGGCATGGCAGTGAGCGGGGGCTCAAGGCAGTCCATGTGGAACAGGAGGGGGCAATAGTCACATTGGATGAGAGGGGCCACGCGACAACTCCTGCAAGACAGAGGTGGGCCGTTAACACGGCCAGGTGAGAGAATTCACATAAACTCTGCCCTGTGGGACAGCTTCCCTTCCTTAATCCTAGCCGTGTTCTTTCACACTCTCCTCCCCAGTAATTCAGTTCCATTCACCATTAGGAAGATGGATGAAGCTGGGGGCCACCACTGGGCTCCTCATCACTCTTCTAAGAGGAATGCAGAGACGTGAATGCTCATTTGGAGTAGAGCTAAAGTGGCTGTCGGAGCAGGAATGATCACTGGGGAAGGCCGCCAACCCTGCTCTGGTCTTTCTACTCCTTAACAGAAAGCAATTACCTCAGTTAAAAAAAAAAAAATCACTAGCAACTTTTCCAGAGTCTCACACTACAAGAGGAAAAGATTTCTCTTCCACATTGAGCACTCAGTAACACTGACAACCAGAGAGCACTGTGCTGGGAAAATGCTTCTGTTATATACTCATGTAAGCGCAGTTCGAGGGAGGGTGTGTAAGCAAATACCAGGTATGATTTGTACCTACGATACCGCAGGAGTCCTGACACTTCAGAAGTCCTGAAGTCACACCGGAGCCGCAGTGTGGGTCTGGCTCCTGTCTTGTTCCCTACAGCTTTTGCTCTGGAACATTTCTCATTGAGAGCTATTTTCTCTTGCTATCCTGCCTTTTTCACACATCCAAGCCAGCAAGTCCAGCTTCAGTAACTGAGGCAGCTGGTTCCTGTCACTGCGGAGATCTTATTTGAAGGAAACCAGTGTCCCGGGGAAGCTACAACTGGGGCAGCCTAGAGGCTTTTGGAAGTCATCCAGTCTGATGCATGCCAGCTAGGATGGATACTTGTACTACTTTTAAATTCATCTTTGGCGCTTCAAAATTTATTAGCCTTTCTCAGGGTCGTGTGTCTCGGCTGGCCAGAGTTCTTCCCGCTAGCTAGTCTAAATATCCCATGCTTCATTTTAAGTCCAACTCCTCTCGCTTAAGCCTCTACCAACAAGGTTTACGGTACTTCTACACTGTGACTGTTCAAGGATTTCTTTTTTAGAACACTCAAGGCTCTGGTCAGTTAGTCACTCAGTCTCTTTGCACTCATACCATCAGATTACAGGTTACCTCTATTTAACATACATGGTTTGGAAGAGGTGATAAAAGGGAGAAAAAACATTTGCTGAATATGAGGAAGAGCCCTTTGCTAGGGAAGAAAAGTACCTGTTACACGTGAAGCAGACTTTGACTGGTAAGGGAACAAGACCATTGTGATCTAACTCGTGCTGTGTTTTCTTAACGTTTTTCCCTGTGGTTTCCTCCTTTCTTCTCCTCTTGCTGGAACCTGGAAGAGAAATTGGTGGTGCTAAACATTCTCTGGAGGCAGAGCTCCTAGTCTGGGGTATGGAAACAAGAGTAAGTCAGAAGAACGGATCTTAGTAAAAGCATGTACCATGGCCTGGACACAGATCTCTTTCTGAGGGCCCTCCCTATCCTGGGCTGGTTTCCAGTAAGAAAATGAATGAAAAAGCAGGAGCAGGGAGACGTAAGGCAGAGCCATGATCACGAGTTCCTTGTTCTGTGAGAGAAATACATCCTCAGTGTTTTGCAAACATCAAGTGGTCAGCAGCCCAGGTTAGATACTGGCAAGTTAAGAAACACAAAGACCCAGGTCAAATGGTCAGCCGACTCTGCAGAGGTGCCTGAGGAAAAGACTAATTTTACTGCATTTTAACAGAAAGCAGAAAAGCTATGATTCTATATGCATCCTACTGACCAGCAGGTTTCCTATGCCTGCCAATTTCACTTTCTATGGGAAGAAAATAGGGTCTAGATGCTTTTTGGTATCAACGAGAAGTCATGACTTAATTAAAAAAAATTTTTTAAAAAAAGGAAATGGAGGACAATTTATAATATCCATCAAGACTACAAGTGCATAGTTGCATAGTTTTGACCCAACAATTCTAATATTAGTAATTTATCCTTCATACACTCACGTGTATACAGTGATATATTTACAAAATTATTTACTGAAACACCATTTGTTGTTCCTAACAAAAGACTAGGAATATCCATTAATTATCCAACTAGGATATCCATTAATAGGAAATTAGTTTATATAATGTATTATTATGCAACCTCTAAGAAAGCTGAGGAATGTCAATATTAATATGGAAAGATGTATGTAAGTATGTTATTTAAGGGGAAATAATGATAAACATTTCTGTATTGGCTTCTAAGAGATACATAAGAACCAAACAGTGGTTATGTGAGGGGAAAGAAGGTGGAAACTGGGCAACGGCGGACAGGGACAGGTGGGAAATGTTTTATTGAAATTCTTACTTTTTTTAAATTTTTGAACTACATGTATGTATTACACACCCTGCCCCCCTCCCCTTTAAAGTGATACTGGGAAGGGTGGAAATTAGAAAACTGAGTAAGCATGTAAGCCTTCAAAGATCTTTCCACAAACCAAAACAGGAACTTGAGACAGTGGCTACACGGACAGTGACCCCACAGGCTACACAGCCCTCTGGCTGGATGACAGTCCTTTGTGGAAGGTGGGGTAGGGGGGAGGATATGACAGTCTGGCTAACCTGGTAGTGCAGTGGTACAAGTCAGTTCATTGGGCAACTGGAATTGGGTGGGGTTTCGCTCCATGGCGGCAGCAATCAGCAGCTCAAAGGGCCGCCTCAGCTGGGGCTGCACGTAGTCCGGCTCTGTGGCCACTGGCTCCTCGTCCACATCAATGATGTCCTCGTCGACGTCATTCTGCTCAGAGGTGGGGGTCTCCGTGCTGGCGTTGGATGTGGGTGTGCCAGGCCGGCTGGCTCTCCTTTCCAGGATCCGGGCATGGGCAATGGCCTTTAGTTCAGTTTTGCTAGCTGATCTGTCCAACAAGTCAGTGTCACTGCTGGGGGATGTAGTCCGTTTGCCAGATTTGTCCACCAGTCCATTGACATGGCCCAGCTCCTTCTTCTGCTCTCGTTTCTGTGCAAGTGAACAGGCGGGCCCATCACACAGAGTACCACAAAACAGAAAGCGATGGATGCTATGAGTCCTGCCAGACCCCTCACCAAACCACGAAGGTCTCTAACATTAGACTCACCCGCTTGTGGACTCGGAACACGGGTCTGTGAGAGCTGACCAAACGATGGCTGAACTAAACTACAGCTGGCAAAACCACTAGGGCAGGGACTCAGAAAGTACCAAAGTTAGAAAGAAACCACACATCATATGACACACAGTGTCTCCACACAGGGTGGGGGTAAAGGGATTAAAAAGTTAAAGCAGTGAGAATAGACTCAGACTAAGTGAGGACAGTGAGAACAACTCAGGGAATCAAGGACAGAGAATGCTGCTGTTTGCCTTGGGAGCGTCCTGAAGGGTTGTAAGAACTCTGCTCAAAATAAAGAAAAGTCTGTAAAAGCAGAGGGAAAAAGTAAAACAGGCAAGCCGAGCTCCCTGTCCAGGGACGCTGGGTGCTGGCTTGCAAGGCAACCACACTACAAGGTGGAAGGGTGGTGTGTGGAGCAGAGTGACCCAGCAATCATGAGGTCCAAGAATGGTGGCTCTCCTGTCTCCAGTGTAACTAGAACTCTGAAAGTGACACTTTTTGAATGGAAAAGTGGGGACAGGGAAAAGACTTAAGTGTACAGAATAGGACTGAAAGACTGATAATACATTTTCCTCCAAGGGTCCAAGCAGAGTGAAGGTTTAGCACTGAGGTCCAGTCAGGAGACCTGGGATCTTGTCCCAGTTCTGCCACTGATTCCCTAAGACTTTAGGTGATTCCGGCTGGAGGGCAGGAATTCCTCTATGTGTGAAATGAGACTAGTAAAACCTTTCTCCTCCTCTCAGGGATTTGGTTGTGATAAAGAGCATTGGATACATGAAAGGGATGGCTCTGAGATGGAGGGAAGATCTGGCCTCCACCAGGAGTGAGACCTGAACACGAGAGGCTGGTGAGGTCCACAGGAGGCGATTTCAACCCCTTCACTGTAACTAAGGGAGGCCAGAGGGCTGGAGAGGTGGTGGTGGTGCAAAAGGCAGACACGGCATGGATAGACCCAGAGGTCCACTTGAGAGCAGGGAGTGGCATTTCGGGAAAAGCACACTGGCAGAAAAAGGCATACTATAGTACAATGCCCCGCAAGTAGTTCTGTTCAAACTGTTGAAGAAATAATAGAGCTTGGAGTCACAAAGTTTTGAGTTCAAAACTTGGTTTGGTCAATTCTTTTGAGTGCTTGGGTAAGTTCTACAATTGTGAACCTCAGTTTCTTCCTTTTAAAAATGAAGATAATAGCACCAGCACTCATAGTGGGCTGTATGGATTAAACGAAACACATGCAGAACAGCCAGCTATGACGAGCACCAAAACAATGTTAGCTCCTCTTCTTCACCCCCTTTTCCTGGCTTCGTCTCTTCTGCCACAGTAGTTCCCAACCCTGTCCAGTTCAGTTCCTTTGAGTGGCAAGTTTCTGAAAGGCCTTTAGGCTGACAGATGCTTCTAACTAGCCCCACTCTAATCTAGCTGGGGACACACAGGCAGAGATCTTGGGAGGAGGACAGGCTGGAGGACACCTGCATTGTGGACGTCAAGAGAAATCAAACCACCGCTCTGGCAGGGCAGCTGACTTGGCCTTAGCTTACTCTTTAACTGAAAAAGTGTCCGCCTAATTGTTAACCTTCTTCTTAAAGACTGAAAACTGTTACACACATAAACCACAATCTCTGAATCATCTCATCCTGTTTCTGCAACAAAGGAAGTCATCATTCATTGTGACATCATGTTGAGGGGCCAGGAAAAGAGGTGATGTCACAACAAAGGACAGTTTCTCGGTGTGTGATTAGTGCTGGGTGGGGGGGGCGGGGTAGGGCAGGGAATGGTTTACAATTCACACACAACTCCTAATCCACAGCCTGTAATTTGAGGATTGGGTCTTGCTATCTGGGTGGAAGCACACTTACTTCCTTTTTTGATAAGGGAGCATTTAGCTTTTGAACCCCACAGAAGTTCTCAACATAGAAAATTATGTTCTCAAAGCCAGTACTGAATTATCAAAGCTGAGGGAAGGGGAGCTGAAGAGAGGTTAGACAATCTGGGGTCCAAGTGGGTCAAAGTGTTCTCCACCTCCCACACCTGGCCAAGCCTCTGGAGACCAGTGACTTATATGCTTCGAGGTGAGGAGAACCCTTTTTCTAACAAGTTGCAGGGGCAGCCTTCCTCTTCAGCCCCTTTCGCCAAGGATACAGCTGCCACTATGTTCAGGCCAGTTATTAGGAGGTCTACAGGGAGATCAGACTACTGTCACTAGTGAATGAACATGTCTCAGTAAATTAACACACCTCTTCAGCCCATTTCAGCAGCCCATGTTTGGATTTTAGGCCCTACTGGATTCTAAACAGTCATCAAGGGGAGTGTGAGGGTGATTCAAGGCTGCAAGAGATAAGAAGAAGGGACGAAAATACCTTCAGGGCCAGGCCGTCTTAGCTAGCCATTATCAGTGGTCTAGATCTGGCATTTGGAGAAAAGCCTTCAGAAAGCAGCATTCTTACCTTTCGGCGAACAGTGCACCGGTGACACATCCACTCCCCAGGAGGCAACATCTCTTCACTCAGTGGAGGGTTGCTGTGGGAAAAAGACATGGGCAAGACTAAGTAACTAACCCACCAATGTAGCAGGGACAAGCCTACCTAGGTCTGACGCAAAGCTGCAAGTTGCTCAATTTGTATTTTGCATTTATCCATCTCTTATCCTTCAAAATGCTTAGTTGGCCCCATTTACAGTAACCTAAGGAATGAGCATCCCTTCCCACATCTTAGAGATGCCAAACCCAGAGCTATGAACACTGGACTGACAGGGAAAGATATAATGAACTGGTCTGGAACATTGAAGAGTCATTCCCAAACTCTGCACCATGCTAATAAAAGCATGGAGAGAGAGGTTCTCCACAGCCTTTTCAAAGTCGGCCAGTGGAAGTCCATGATCTTACACCTGCTGTTCAAAGTCCTCTGTCACACGGTCCCCTTCCATCTTCCCAGGCCCCTTTTGGGAACTTTCCCCCCTAGTTAAACTGAAGACTTGCTATTTCTTCCTCTAAAACTCTTCCCCCTGAAAGCTATGCCTATCAAAACCCTATTCATCCTGTAGGGCCTGCCTCAATCAGCCTACAGTAGATTAAAGGTGGCTACAAATTCTCTGTTATCCTTACATCCAGAAGTAGTCCATTTCCTTTCTCTTGAATTGCCTTGCCTTTTTCTGACCACACCTCGTAGCTTGCAGGATGCCAGTTCCCCAACTAGGGCAGGGATTGAACCCATGCCCTCAATAGAAAAAGTGTGGAGTCCTAACCACTGGATCACTGAGGCAATCCCTCTTGTGACTTGTTCTGACCAACAGAATGCAGCAGAGGTGACAATGTAAGAACTTCCAATGGCTGGGTCTGAAGAGCCCTGTAGATTCCATTTTTACACACTTGGAATGTTCCCTCTCGGAGCCTTGCTCTCATGCTGATAGGTCACAGAGAGGAGACTTCAGGCACTCCAAAATCAGCTCCAAGTCAACAGCCAGCACCAACTACTGCTACATGACTGAGTCATCCTGGATCATGCCAACTCAGCTGAGCCTCCAAATAACCATAGTCCCAGATAACAACTGAACAGAAAAACCACCTAGCTGAGCCTAGTCAACATGCAGATTTGTGAGATAATAACTAGGGTCTGTTTGGAGCCACTGAGTTTTGTGGTAGTTTGTTATCAGTGATAGGTAACTGAGCACACAACTCCCACACACACTCTTCCCAGACTAAGACATCCTTCTTATGCCTTCCCTTGTGTGACAATTCTCTTACTTCTTTTATCAGAGGAATCAAGCCAAGGACTGGATCTCCTTCCCTCTCTGTATCTTTACAATAGAGAGGCTGTATAAACAGTAGTAACTCAGCAAGTCAATACTGAATCAAAATTATAGCTGTGGAGGGCTGGTCTTACCGATTCTCCAGATCACTGATTTCCATTAAGGTTTATACCAAGAATCATATGAAACTTTATTAAATTCTTAGGAGGGTCACATTTATAATGTCTCTACAGCAGTGGTTTTCAAAGTATAGTCTCCAGATAAGCAGCATCAGCATCATCTGGGAACTTACTAGAAATAAAAATTCTGTCCAAAAAGATACATGCTCCCCAAAGTTCACAGCAGTGCTATCTACCATAACCAAGATATAGAAGCAACCTAAATATTCATCAACAGATGAATGTATAAAGAGGATAAGGTATACATATACAATGGAATATTACTCAGCCATAAAAAAGAATGAAACACCACTTGCAGCTAAGTAAGTCAAAGACAAATCATCATTTATCACTTATATATGGAATCTAAAAAATGATACAAATAACTTACTTAGAAAAAAAGACTTGCAGACATAGAAAGCAAATTTATGGTTACCAAAGGGGACAGCAGTGGAGGGTGGGGTGGAGGGAAGATAAATTAGGATTTTGTGATTAACATACATACAGTGCTAAATATAAAGTAGGTAAATAACAAGGACCTTCTGTTTAGCGAAGGGAACTATACTCAGTATTTTGTAATAACCTATAACAAAAAAGAACATGTGTGTATGTATGTATAATTGAATCACTTTGCTATACACTTGAAACACAACATTGTAAATTAACTATAATTCAATTAAAAAAAAGAAACGCAAATTCTGAGCCCTCACTGCAGGCCTACTGGATTAGAAATTCTGAGACAGCTTCAGCAATGTGTGTTTAACAAGCTTTCCAGGTGATTCTGCTCAACACCCAAGTTTGAAAACCACTGGTATACAGAATAAGGTTACATTTATGCTTAAGAAATTCCTACATTTGGTTCCTGGGATTTACCAACTTGGAATGGTGTGGAGGAAATTTTTTTTCATAACATATGCAAAATGCTAAAAACAAATTATTATATATATTATATATATATGTATAGGCTATGAATGTATAAGGACTCTTCTTTAAGTCCTAGGCCTTAAGGCTAGGCTGCTTTACCCTTTCTACCTAAACAGCATTTAGCCTGACAAATTCTCCTAACTCCTGCCTTGTCAGCACGTCCCTGGAGCCCTAAGCACACATGTTAGGATGTCCACCAAGTCCTCACAACTCACTGCTTCCTATTCGGTTTCCCTGGTGGAATCTCAGGAGAATCCTTACCAGGGAAGCAAAAAAACGGAGGTGCACTGGCCTACTGGGACAGGCCTTCAAGCCCTGGAGGACCACACGTGAATGTCACCTGTAAAGTCTCCCCTAGTTCTCTCCAATATATTTCCTCACAGGCCATATCCACACTAATGAAATGCATGTGTGTAATTTGCAAAGGCCTACAGACTCTGCTATGCTTCAGCAGCTGTCATATTAAAATTAACCCCGAAAGGGCTGTCATTTCTGATTCTGTTTTTCATCATTTCTTTTCATCTGCCTACTGGCTTTGTGTTTTGTATCAAGATAACCTACACCAAACATGTAAAGCAGGGAAGGGTGAGGCATGGTGGCTTAGATCTGTTTACCAAGATGCGAATGCCCTCCGGCTGCTCTTCCTGCCTTCCTGAGTCTATGTCTAATCCTGCTGGCAAAGTAATTCTGCCACAATTATGATCATGTCAGCCCCCTAATTAAAAGCCCTTCCATATCCCGCTCACCCCAAAAGGATAAAGTTCAAGCTCCCTAGTACCGAGGCCAGGAATCTGCCCCTTCCCCAGCTCCATCAGTTTGGTGGCTCCCTACACAGTCCACACTGTTTCTCAGCCCTGTGTCTCTCTCTGCTCCCGCCAGAGCTGCTACCCACAACCACAAAAGCTGAGCCTCCCTCCAATCCTTCATCTGGTGAACTCCTTATCTTTTGGAGCTTAAGTCAGGCATCATCTCCAGAAGTCTCCTCTGACAGCCCACGATCCTCTTTGGCACTTCTGGGCCACACTAGATACTGAACTCTCAAGTGCCCGAATCCTGCTCTCTGCCTCTTTTACCTGTGTATTTCCACACTCTGCATAATGCCTGGCACACAGCAGGTACTCAATGAAGCTTTAAAGAACTAGGGAACACAAAATGAATGGGCTTCTAAGAGTGAATGTAACTGCCCCTGGCCAAAGTCATGAGATGAGGCAATGTGGCTAGGTAGATACTTACTTTGGTGGTTAAATCACACAGGAAATTACTTATGCTTTCTGTCACAAAACAATAAGATACCAGAATCAAAGTCCATATCTGCAAGCCTAAACTTCATACAGAAACAACCTACTTAAATCCTCTTTAAACAATTTGATTTATCTTTCTTAACACAGGGGTAAAATGCTTAAAATCCATATTAAGCGGCTCTCAAAAGTAGCTCCTGGTTGGCTTCTAAAGGATCACTTTTAGAGATACCATGCTTAAGAATATTTCTCAGAATCCTAGATTATGGCCATGGGCTCCTCTTGTCTGCCCTGAAGTGTGGGATGAGGGCTGTGAGTTTAGGAAGTCGTCCAGAAAAGTCAGAGTGTTGTCTCCAGGATGAATATAAGACATTTTTAAAAAGTGAGGCTTGCTGCTTTTTTAAGAGACAGAACATCCACCTTGAAATAAATTTTAAAATATGGTATCTTGAGAGAAGGCAGTAATATCTGATATGGGCTGAACAGGGAAGGAAGGTCTATGTTTCTCGAAAATGATGATCTCAGTCACGGTTGGAAAACAGGAATCACCCACCAAGCTTTCTCATAATGATGATTCTTTCTTCTTTGCTTTGAGCAATTCCTTTCAAGCTATTTGGAAGGCAGTTTTTATAAAAAGCTTTTTTTTTTTTTGGCCATGCCACATGGCATGTAGTATCTTAGTTCCCTGACCGGGGGTTGAACCCGCGCTCTCTGCACTGGAAATGTGGTCTTAACCACTGGACAGCCAGGGAAGTCCTTAGAAAGCAGTTTTTCAATTCAGACATCTAGACAAAGATTCATGAAATGGCTCAAGGAAAGACAGGCTGCCATTGGGAGAGGGTAATGAGCTCAGAAACTAGCTCTGAAGATGCTGTTCTGCAAGCAGACTAGTTTTGTTCTGTATCAGAAACAGTGCCAACAGAGAAAGGATTCCAAGGAGAAACAAGATTCTAAATCCTCGGGGTTGCTCACACACACATCTTGAGGACTCCCCTGCCTCATCCACCTATCTTAAAGCTCCTTCCGTCATTAGAATGGTGTTCTCACAAGTTAAGCATGCAACTTCAAAACAATTATATGCATGCCAGAGTCTTTAAATCATAATATGCCTGTCAAGAAGAACATGGTTCCATCCCAGCTCCCTCTCAATTCTGGATATCAATGAAGACAGGGCGCTGAGGGCCATCCTCTATAGAAGGAAATGATTAAAAGTTAAAGTCAGGTAACGCTGAAATTATCAGAGTTTCTGCTGCTCAGCAGTAAAAACCATAAAAACACTACCGTGAGCCAGTGCCGCTTGTAAAGACATCAACGTGCTTCCTAATCACTTAGCTTAGAAACAGGAGAGCGATAATCTCATTTTACATCTAGTGTATTGCAGTTCACAAAGTGTTTTCACAGATGTTCTTATTTGATCTTCACCATCAAACTGTGAAAATTCTTACTGCCATCATATAGGTATCTCCAAACTCATTTATTCAAAGCTATAGAGTCAGAAAGCAGCAGAATGAGAACCAAAATCAGCTTCCTGGTTCTTCCAAATTGAGCCCAATCTGTTTTTAAAGAACCTTTGGGAGTTCTCTTATTTCTGGGGAACACAATGGAGTATCTATCACGGTAATTTCCTCAACCATAAGGTCAAGCACTTCCCTCTCCATTAGTCTTCATTTATTGAGTTCCCACCGCTTCCTAACCAGCGCCACACTGGAGGTACCATGCTGGAGGAAGGACACAAAGCCAACAAGTTATGATCTACCCCGTCAAGAAACTCAGCCTCTAGGGGGAGAAGACCAGTCATTCATCTATTCAAGTATTTATTGGACACCGTGTTATGCTTCCTAGGCAGTGCAGTGGAAAAGAATCCACCTGCTAATGCAGGTGACATTGTGTCTCTTGGAGACACAAGAGATACATGTTCCACCCCTGCATCGGGAAGATCCCCTGGAAGAGGAAATGACAACCCACTCCAGTATTCTACGGACAGAGGAGCCTGGTGGGCTGCAGTCCACGGGGCTGCAAAGAGTTGGACATGACTGAACTCTCTCTCTCACATCCACCTGTTATGCTAAACAATGTACTAAGCGGCACGATTTCAGAAATGGTCCTTGCTTCCAGGGATCACAGTCTAGAGACAACATGAAAAGGACAGTTGGTACTGAGACCGCATACAATCAACTACAAACACTTCTTGGCATAAAGACCTATGTAAGATTTAACTGCTCATGGATCCCAGAAAATCCAGGGCCTCAGAAGTTTGGTCTTTTGGTACCTGAAGGTGACAGTGGCCCTTCCCTGATTCTTTCTACATTTCAACAACTGCTATTCAGCAAATGGTAATTAAGCCAGTGATCTAGAGATGATGAAGTTAAGGATCTTGAGGTGTTCATGAGGAGACTAGTTTTATTTTTTTAATTTTATTTTTTGGCCATGCTGGGGATCATGTGGGACCTTAGTTCCCTGACCAGGGATTGAACTCATGCTCCCTGTATTGGGAACACAGAATCTTAACCACTGGACTGCCTGGGAAGTCCTGAGACTATAGTTTTAGAGGAAGAAGGTGTATTTTGGTATTGTGACAACCTACCTGTTATAGGAAGGTTCTGGGAGTGGAGACATTTCCCTGGGAACAGAGACTGAAGTCCACCAAGCATACAGTGGTCCACCAATCACCTTTAGGTTCCTTCTGAGAACTAAGTCCTGGGAAGAAAGGTGAGCCCTGGAAAAGTCGTGTTCTGTACGTGAGCTGGCTTGTCTTGGAAAACTGGTAGCTCTTTAGCCAACAGGCCAAGGATATTTATTTTATTTTCTGGCTTCAAAGAATATGGCCCGCAGTGCTACAAGACAGGCATCTTCTCCCCAGGACAAAACGGTGTCCTGGGAGCATGGCGCTCTTACAGAATATCTTTCCATCTTCATGGCTATGGATGTTTCCTTCCAGATCGTTTGTTAAAAAGCAATTACTGGCCAGAGAGCAACTGTTCACCGTTCTGCAACTTGCTATTTATTTTAACCACTACCTGATCTTGAAGATATTGTAAGATATAAAATGCTTCACAACAATGGAGCTCTAAATCTTCAGAGACTGTACAACTGAAGGATATGTATCTCACAGAGCAGCTCTCTGTGAGGCCTGAGAGGGCCTATAAACTGTTAACAGTAACATCTGCACACAAACCAGTTAAAAAGCTGGTCAAAGGGGCTTCCCTGGCGGTCCAGTGGTTAAGAATCCGCCATGCAATGCCGGGGACACCGGTCTGATCCCTGGTCCGGGAAAACTAAGCCTGTGTGCTACAACTACTGAAGCCCACGTGCCTGGAGCCTGGGCTCGGCGACAAGAAAAGCCACCACAGCGAGAAGCCTGTGCACGCCAACTAGAGGAAGCCCATGTGCAACAACAAAGACTCAACACAGCTAAAAATTAAAAAAAAAAAAAAAAAAGCTTGTCAAAGACATTAATTGTTTCAAGTGAAAACTCCTAAACCTCTGCTGCGGAACTCTAGCCTCTGAACTCCCACAAACAAATCAAATGATGTGTCTCTGTTGCTGAAGAGGGTGTCTAGATTGGTCTGTTGGGAAAACCATAGACATATACCCCTCAGCTAACTGTAATGCCTGCACTGGGTCAAAGATTCAAAGTCCTGGGCCAGATGATCCAACTTACAGCTAAAGGATGGAAGGAGCTCAGTTTTAATTTAGAATGTCTCTTTCATTCACTAATGAGGCGGCAGCTTACCACAGCAGGTGGAAGATGTTGGTAGTTGTCATGGTTCTTGGCTCTCTAATTAAGAGGATCTATTTCAAGTCATATACCAGTGTGGTTGATCCCAGTCTAACCTCACTCATCTCCCTTGCCTATTAATACATGTGAACCTGCCCGACATTAACATTTACTTCAGATTTAGTCGCTACCAGCGGGACCTGTTGCTCCATAGCTCTGCGCTAATTATCCATCCAGCACAAGCAGTTTTTCAATATAGAACTGGAAGGGAGAGGGGGAGGGGATCGAGAGAACAAAGGGAGGAGGGGAGAGGTGAAGGGAGACAGGGAAGCAGAAAGACTGCCTTTTATTTCAGAGATCTCTTTTTTGAATCACAACATGCAGATAAAAATGGTATAGGGCTCTGGATGGTTTTTATTTTTTAAATATGTTGTTACTGATGTATGGCTTGCAAATGTACATCCAGCTAAGTGACAGTGACGTTTTAAAACTTGAGCCAAAGGCAGTCAGAGAGACATGAAAATACCACCTAACCAAATTAAAAGCTTTGGTGTATGTCTTAAGACAAAAGGAAGCAGGTGGACGAAGAAATACTTAAAAAAGAACACACTCCATTTTCTCTCCTTGGACTGAAAAAATATTCCATGTAATACACATAGGAACACTGTTCAAATAGCCTTTCTGTACACAATACACCACCAACCTTCCACTCGGTTCTATTCTAAAAGAGGTCAGTCAAATGAACTGGTTAGGGTCCCTCCTGTCAGAGCCCATCATTCTCCAAGAACCAGAAGCTCTCCAGCCCCACAAATGGTTGTTTCAGTTGAAATAAAATATCAGACTAAGAAAGATTTCACCGCCTGCAGCCCCCTTCCCCATCATCTGTATGTCCCCTCCCCTTTCTGGGGTAGTGGTGGTGGGGGTGTTCAGCCAGCAAACAATAGCACTGAGCGGTTCTGATTTTTAATTTCACAGTTCATGGGTCTCATCCATCCACGTGAGGTCCACTACCAGATAAAAATCCTGCATTTATATTTAACAGCATTGTACAAGACCGACTGCTGAAGACAATGCATGCTCAGAACAGGCCTCCTCTCTGACTGGCCCTGCTGCTCTTGGCCAGCTCAGGAAATGTGTCGGTACTAGTCAAAACGGGATCGCTGACAGGACCGTAGCCTTGTCTCAGCCTCCCAGCAGCCATCTTGATCTACAAAGGCATCTACCCGCATAGAAAACAAGCCTTTTAGAAACTGAAATCAGTTTCTGTCCTGGAAAAGCAAAGAGGTGATGGTTCAAGTTTAATTTAAAAACATCTGTTTAAATTAAAAGCTGTGTTAATAACTCCTCAATTTACTGGTCTGTGTTTTGAGAGAACAAAACTTAATGGAATTCAAATGTCAGAAGAAATAGTAAGCCCCTGGACACTTGTGTGGGCATCAGCTTTTCCCTTCACGGATGGCCTACCTTTCAAAGGCAGTAAAGATGGCCACACTGAAGGATACTGAAGAGATAAAAGTGGAGAGAAAGTTCACGGGGTCCCTAAACCTTAATTTCTTCCTCTCCTTTATTCCAGCTACTGACTCAAATACAGCTAATGCCACAGAGTACATAAAAAGTACACGCACTGCTGGTTTTTTCATGCAGAGCCTCAGTGGCTGTGTTAACAAGGAGGCCAATGCAGTGCCAGACCATTACAAATGCCCCATTGAGAAACTTAGCTAGTTGCGTCACTTCCACAGGCATATAATCCTTTCAAACTAGCTGACTGTGCCCCCCGATTTTATTGCCTTCTATGTGGAGCTTCTCCGGCCATCCTGCCAGTGAAGGACACCTGGAGAAGAGGGTTCCAAGTAGTGCAGGGCAAGGAGGAGGTGGGGCAGACCACCGGCAGTTACACCAGGTGTTTGCCTCTGCTAACTTCTCTACAAGCCGAGCTCCCATGCCACAGGACCTGCTCTATCACTGGTGTGGCTGTTCTTGCAATCCTGGCTTCTCTACAATGGAAAATGAGCTGGCTGCAAACATTTTAAAAATGGGCTTCATTCATTTACCTAATGATGGATGCTGGATTCCACTTGTTTTAGAAGAGTCGATATTCTGGCCTCAACAGTCACTTTTTAATAGTCTCAGGGAACATTCCATGGGAAAGTAGAACAATTTTAACTGTGTATTCCATAGAAGTCTCCGAGGTATGGAAAACTGGGTAGTGTTCTGTGATCAAATTTCAGTGGACGATCAAGAATAAGGAAACACCCAGGCCACACTCTTCTTGTGAACACAACTCAGGGAATCTGGAACAGTTTACATCTTACAGATACTGGGCCTAAAATTCTATAAAGGCTGGGAAAACTAAAAACAGTGTAACATCTTAGATGTAGGGAGACCATCTATTTGAAATCCAGCTAAATGCGGAGAGCAGGTTTCTACCCATGGCCCAGCTGCTCTTCCCCAAGAAGGATTTCTGCTTCATTTACTCTCCTCTGACAGGGTCTTCTTTATTTAAAAAAAAAAAAAAAGGGAAGGAAGAGGAATAAAGCTACCATTTGGGCCAAAACAGCACAGGACTTATTCCCCTCATCTCTGACTCTGCTGCCCGCCCCTCCCCCAATTTCACTTAGAAACCTCAAAGCTCCCCGCCCGGCCCTGCTGAAGTAATCTCCTGGGCATGCTGTCAGACTGTGCTGTCGTGGTTTGATGCCACAGCTAAGTGCTGACTTGGGCTTCTGAAGCCTTCCAGTTATACCCCTGGTGACCTATTTAGGAGCTAAACACACTTGTCAGAGACAGCGCCATGATTCTTCCCTTCTGCCCACTGTTCTCTCAGATGGCCCCCAACCAAAGAACAATCACCCTAAAGACCTGAAAGTGGGCACACAAATGGTAAGACTTGTGGAAAGCTTGCATGCAGCAAGCATACAGGCCCTGGACAGGAGCTCTTTCCTGTGACTTAAATAACCTGCAGACATTTTTCTTACTTCAACGCCACAAACTGCAGCCCAAAGTCAAAGATGTCTGATATCATGAAGTCAGGTGTCAGAATTACCTTGAGTTAGGTGACTAAGTGTCATCTCTGCCAGGCAAAACTGAGAGGACCACCAAGGAGGGATAAAGCAAAACACAGATAATAGAGCAAAACAATGTCAATATCAGCATCAATAAAGGTCAAAATTAGCGACAGAATTCTCCCTACATTTAAGATGGTCGTTCACAAAAATGGCAAGCAAGGTCAAGGAAAGTTAAATATGGCCAACCCAGGTACAGGACTATGAAATATTACAGGTTTAGACACATTTAATGAGATTCATGTAGTAAAATTTTCACAATGTATTTTGACCAATAACTGATGATTGTTCATGGAGAACGTTCATCATAGAGTTTCTCTCTAGTGTTTCCAGAGCTTCGTTAAAACCAAGAATCAGGAGAACTCTGACAGTTCAGTGAACACGGGAATTAAAAAGCTTCCAGCTCATCGCAGGAGCCCATCCATGGCTGGTAGAAAGAACAGGAGTAGCTCCACACTGCCCAAATTTGTCATGCAGAGACTTTTCCAAACTCAAAGTTCCATGCATTTCATTAGCTTTTCTGCTTTGTTCTTTGCACATATGCAGACGGGAACAAATATCCAGCATCCTTCTGAGGATCACAGCTGGATAAAAGCCTGTAAAAAAAAAACTGTACTGGCGCTGCCTGGAATTTAACCTTGCTAGCAATTCTGAGAGGTACCCCCAACTCCTGCCTGGCCTGGAGGTACGGTGATGTCTTTGGGCTATGGATAGATTCAAATCCCACAGAATCCTCTCCTGTTATGTGCTGTGCTCAGTCGTGTTCAACTCTTTTCAACCCCATGGACTGTAGCCCGACAAGCTCCTCTTGACTTCTCAGGCAAGAATGCTGGAGTGGGTTGCCATTTTCTTCTTCAGCCAATCTTCCCCACCCAGGGATCAAACCTTGATCTCTTGCATCTCTTGCACTGGCAGGCAGATTCTTTACCACTGAGCTACCTGGGAAGGCCCCTCTCATGCTCACTTGAGTTTATTTCAAAAAAAGCCTCACACAGAGCCCAAAGCAGTGAGAAAGACCAATGCTAGGTTCAGGCATTGACACTCACCACCCTGTAACTAAGGCTTCTGTCCTTTCAAACATTTCCTGGGAGATACCCTGGATAATTTGTCAGAAAACAGGGGAAGGGCAAAGATTAAACACCCAAGCTACTAATATATAGGAAAGCAAACGTAATTAGGGAGAAAGGAATGGTCACCGTGTCTGTGTTAACAAAGGTACCATCCGCTCCAAAGAACCCAAACATCGTTTCAGTTACCCAACCAGTGTTTATCTTTGCACCTCTCTCATTTGTGACACCACTAACTATTGTGCAACACTGAGCAGAGGAGATGGGTCAGTCTCTGGCTTTTAACTAGTTTAGTGAGCACTGAGTATAGGACTGCAAAAGGGAAAGGAGTGTAGTTATTTGAATGAGTGAGTCAAGTTTTTCATTACTTAGAAAATGTCATCAATCTGCAGGGTATACCTGGGATTTGCTTACTGTGAATTCAACAAAAGCTGTGTAACGGACAAGCCCCTTTTCGCTGATGGGTCAAACCAACGATTTCTCCTTTTATCAGTGTCTTTTGCCTCCCATACAAAACTTCATCTTTAGAAAAAAGAACAACAACAAAAAAACCAAAAAAGACTTCATCTTTATTATTTGCTGAGACTAGATTTAGAAAAAAATTAAGGCTTCAAGGATGAGGAATCTGATATCTGGCAATGGCAGCCAGAAAAAGGAGTCACCTTCTTATTCTTCTTAACTGTTCTTGAGTCATGGGAAAGGCAGTCAGCCAGTGACCTGTGCATGCGGCCTGGGCACAGTGACAAATCTGCAACACCAAAGTGCCTTTCTGAAATTTGGTCTAGGACTTGCACTGAATACAATGTCCTTCTCTTGCAGGAAATTGGCAGAGGGACAGCTGTACTCCTGTCCTGTCTCTTGGGAGGCTAGCATTATGCAGAGGTGCTCTCGGAAGTGTCCCTCAGTGAATGGCAACGCAGTTGGCTGGACTCCCTAGGGGCTTTAAGTCGAAGGAAGAGCAGTACAAGGGGGAAGACAAACTTTCTTCCCCACTGCTCTAATTCCTTAAAACTCTGATGCCTTAAAACTAGAATGCATTTCCAGGAGCCTGTGCTGCATTATCATAGTAAATGCCATCATAACCTCAACCAGAATTTTCTACCAGGTTGGTCTGCTTAGCTTCACACCCAAGGAACTGTTGTTTATGCGCTGGGGGTGGGACAAAAAAGCTCAGAGATGGATTTTAAAACTTCTACCCAGAATCCAAAACAAACAACAATCAACTTCATCTATTTACTACTGTGCCAGCAACTTGTAGAAGAAAAAATATACCCGTTTCTGTAAAGAAGCAGGATACCTGCATTTCTAGGGTACAAAAAAATCCCCTCCTGGAGGCATCATAGCAGACGGTTTCTTTTATAACCTACATAACTTCAAGCAAATAGTCTCTGCGTGCTGACTCCCTATTTACTGCTATCTGGGCTTACATGTAATGATACATATAAATAGGTGAGGAGTTCACTGCAATGTTCAAGTCAACTTTCTGTTCTTGTTAACCAGGATCAAAAAGCTCACTAATTCATCTATAGTTATGTCCACCCCAAGGCTGTTACCTATCAAACTGAGGTGATTAAAATCTTCTTCCTTAAACCAGGGCCCTTCATGTATGAGAAATGCCTGTACACAGAAATTTTCTATTCTGGCTGGCGGGGACCAGGTGGTGGAATTTTTTTTATACATCCTCCATGGTAACTTTCAGCTTTACTTTTTTGCTAAGAATTGTCACCCAGAAAAGTTGAAATAGCAACATACCAAATCATTACAGGGTTCCCTCTACTAAGACATCATCCTGAGTTCACAAAGAAAAATCCGTTACTTACTGTTTCAACATAGACAACACAGGCAAAGACATTACAGTGTGCTTAAATCAACCATCTTTTACTGGGTAAGAGTAAAAATTAAAAAATACGAAGATGGGGGAAGTGAAAAGACAACCCACAGAATGGGAGAAAATACTCTCAAGTCATAGATCTGACAAAGGATTTGTATCTAGAATACATAAAGAACTCTTACCACTCAATAATAAAAATACAAATAACCCAATTAAAATCGGACAAAGGCTCTGAATAGACATTTTCCCAAGAAAATATACAAATGATCAAGAAGCACACAAAAAGATGTTCAATATTGTCAGTCATCAGGCAAATGCAAATCAAAACCACAGTGAGATAGCATGACATACCCACAGGATGGCTTTAATCAAGAAGACAAGTAATAGCTAGTACGGGAAAGGATGTAGAGAAACTGGGATGCTCATACAGTGCTGATGGGAATGTAAAATGATGCAGCCACTTTGGAAAATCGTCTGGCAGTTCCTCACAGGTTAAATATAAGAGTTACCATATGACCCAGTGATTTTACTCCTGGGTATATACCTAAGAGAAATGAAAACAGATGTCTACCCGAAAGCTTGCACTCGTATCTATAGCGTGATTATTCACAATAGCAAAAAGAAGAAATAACCCAAATATCCATCAACTGATGACTGGACTTAAAAAATATGGTGCATATATATAAAATATGGTAGTCATACATAGAATCGTTTTCAGCCATAAAAAAGAATGAAGTACTCACAATCTTAGAAGGATAACCCCGAAAACTCACTGAGCCCTTTTGAGTACCACTTGTAGTTCTACTCAAGAGCTTAATAAAAAACAGTGTTTCATTCAACACACAGTATTGACTATTTAAATTCCTTTTCAGCTCAAATTTAATAATTTATTTGCCTTTATGATGTGGCTTTTAAAAAATTCTTTTGGAAACACACTTAATTAAGAATTTTTAAAAAACCAAGATGAATCTCACCTCCAAGATTAAAATGAAGGCAGTACCTAAATATGACTTTTACACATTTAAACATGTTAAAAAACAAACAAACATAAAAACCCGAACACCATGTAACTCATTTACCATGGCCTCAAACCGTCCCGACTATGGAGCCCATCTGTAAAGTACTTTGAGAGCCTTAAGGAACAGCAAGAGATTGACATTTTGTGAGTAAACAACTCATCCCAAGTATTATCCTTATATTTTTAAACAGTGTTTATCTGTTATCTTCGAGCTACAGCACTCATTTCATTAGAATTGGCCCTTGAGCCCCACATTAAGTTTACAAAGCCTTTGGTAAAAATAAATGAAATAAATCTGAAAAAAAAAGTAAAGTTCACAAAGCATGCACACTGAAATTGAGTTAAAGTTAAATGTTAGTGGAACCTCAATGTCTGAGCAGATCATTTAAAAACAATACCACACACCCAGATTCCAACACAACACAGCAAATGCAAAAATAAATAAAATAAACATAAAACCAAATTAGGGTTGTTTTTTAAAGAAATCTTTTAGCCACTCTGCACAGCATGTGGGATCTCTGTTCCCCCACCAGGGATTGAACCACATCCCCTGCAGGGAAGAAGGGACCTGTCCCAGGGATATCCCAAATTTGTTTATTGTTGAATTGTTTTACTATGAGGGGGCAGAATAAAGAGAGGGAGTTCAGATGCTGTCATCTCCAGTTCTTCAGTGCCAGGCTTCTGAGTACTCAGGATGTCAGAAACAAAAGACTTGTATGGTAACACTAAAACAAATGTATTTTAATTCACCACTTGCTTGATACTATTCTAACAACAACAAAAGTAGAAAAATCACCCCCTTAGAAGTTCGAACAGTATATAGGTTTTCTACAAGGCAGTTTTCTACTGTGTGTGAAACCTTTCTTGTTATGACTCACTGAAAATTAAATATGCAAAACTCCAAGCTGAGCTTAGTTTTGCCTGTGCACAGAGACCTTTTTACTCTCATTCTTCGAAAACCTCGTTTTGGATCTTGCTGCCAACACCAGAGAGAGGAAAGCCGGCCAACAATTCCAAATATAACATGCGGAGGCAAACGCTACAGAAATCTGTCTGACGGGAAGCGACCATGCTGAGGTCTGCCGAGGGAGATGCACTTCTCAACCAGACTGTCTGCAGCAAAATGCCATCAGAAGGAACTATCTGGGTCCCAGTCAGCCTCACTAGTGATGCCCTGTGGTACTCACTTTGTCCCTGAGAACAATCCCATCCATCTCAAACAGAAAGATGGGTCAGCTGCAACTAGAGCTCTGCCCGTTTTCTAGTTTTTTTTTTTTTTCCCCTCCCCCCCCCCTTTTTTTTTAAAGGCTAATTTTTAGGGACCAGTCCATGGAGATCAGTATTTTCAGAAAGCTCAATAATTATGATAAAGGTCAGGTTCACCAGGGAACACTTGAAAACATCTCTTCCTAGTTCTCTAGGGGCAAATTTAGTAACCCTTATCACCACTCTGAATAAATGATAAATCAGTTAAACTTGGATAAAATTGATTACCCTATCACTTAAATATGAAGACATCAGCTCCTCAAGTTCAATTCTTCAGTAAGCTCAGGATTCTGAGCACAGGACAATCCATTCCCTCACCCAGATTATCAGAGAAAACCTAGAAACAGGGTTCCTGGTCTAATTGGGAAGAAAGGTTCCTCATACAGAGCACTGGCCCCTAAGAAAAGACAAGATAATTAAAACAGCTTATTGGACCAGTCAATTCCTCCAGTAGGTTATCTTAGAAAAATCCCCTGTGGTTCCAGCAGGTAAAGTTTAACTAAAATCACTGTGGAGCATTTTGCTAGATGCTGTTCACTGTGAGGCAAGCCGGTCAGGTACACCAGACACTGAAAAAGGAATTGTCTCATGGAGCTTTGAATGGAGACCTACAGTAGCACTGTGATTATGACCTTCAGAGTCTGCAAAACTCCATCTTCACTTTTGTACATTCTGTACAAGAGGAAAATCATCATTACTATGCTTATGTAAATAATCCAGTCTTAGCCAGTTAAAAAGGGAAGCAAGAGAGAACAGCCACACCTCCTAACCTCACTCTCACATGACACAAATAAGTGATAATGGGACAAATTACCGAGAGTACGATCAGGAATCGAAAATTTTTGACACTATTAACTGTTTGACCTAACTACTCGGTTTGAGATGGTTAAAGAAATACTTCTATTGGGTTAGAAGGAATGTGGGGTAGGAAGCAGTAAAGTGGGATAAACTTCACTTGAAAGAAGGCTTCTTGCCTTTGTACCAATATCTACAATGTTTTGTGATTTTTGTAACTACTCAGATACTTCAATGTTACATTCAGTACTGGCATCTTCAAAGAGGGAACTGGAGATGTGAAACAAGGGCTGTCTCATTTACTAGGATTCTCAAATCTCTGATTACCAGTTTCCATTCATGGTCTTAAAAAAAAAGTCGTCAATGAAATGCACAGTCTGAATCTCAAAAAGACAGATCGAAAAGTGCCTAAGCGCCTTCCTCTCTCCTACCAGCTAAAGTAGAACTGTTAATTGTTACAACTTGACAAGACTTGGACTCATTTACTGCAAAGATTCAGGAGTTAGGTTTTAGAGTTTAAAAGCCCAATCTCAGCCAAAACAGCACAATTCCCCTCTGCCTGAGGTTTTTAATAAACAATTTCAGCTTGATTAAATGAATGATAATAAAGAGCTTACAAAAGTCTCACTCAATATGGGAATCACCCTCCTTAGTTAACATTCACTTCATTCTAGAGGTAAAATATTAACTCAGGTTTTAAACCAAGGAGTCTACAATTCACTCTTAGTACGTATCAAACACAATCACAAAACAAACAAAAGCAACGGAATAACTGCTAAGCCACACAACACCACCCAGTGCAAATCTCTTCTGTGCTCAACAACAGCACAGGAAATATGACAGGAGATGGCTTACACCTTATAGGAAGCAAAGGCTAAAAACCACAGACCCTTCCTGCTGGCCTTAGTCACTAAGCAATAAAAATTTTAAACCCATCAGCAAAGCTCCCTCCAGGATAATCATTTTTGTCCCTGCAACATTACAAGCTAAGATGGGGTGCTCTCCTGGGCAAAGGAATCTTGGGAATGGTAATGGGAGCTTCCTACAAAACTTCTGACCACAGACTTAATTTGCCTAGTATCAGTCATCTGTCTAATAAGTGTTCCCAAACCTGCAATTAGTACAAACACACAATAGGCACTATTGCACCAACCTAGAGGCAGAATGTGAATGGAACTGTGTAGAGAGCTTAAGGAGATCCTTACTTTATGATTTTTTTTTTTAAATAAGGCTAAAAATTGGCAATATCAAAAACGGGTGGGAACAAACGCAACAGCCCCTCTCTTTCCCGCGCTCTCTCCAGCCATCTCCTCTCGCAAACATCTGCCTCAGTTAACTGTTGCTGAACAGAACAAGAGCCATCTGAACAAGATGTGATGGGGTCCCGGCGCAGATGTGGGATTTTTGGGGAAGGCAGAGGTGACTTCTCCAGGCAGAAGCTGGAGTTTACACTCTTCTTGGTCGGATTGTTCTGGGCTGAGCTGCTGAGGAGGATCAAGCAGCGGGCGACTAACCCCGGTCCCTCCCTCCCTCTTCGGTCTCTCCCCTCCCCTTGCGTTCAGTCAGTGGGGGGAAGAAAAAGCTCCCGGCTTCCCAGCTCTCCGCTCCTTAAAAATGCCCTCACGGAGCCAGTGCACACAGAGCCCCAGCAGCAAAGAATTTTGCCAAGAAGGGTTCGCCGATCCGGAGCGGAGCAGTGAAATCGGCGCCCAAGGGCAATTTTAATTGTCTAACCCGGCTCGATTTCCTAAGAGGCGGCAGCGCGGGGAAGGGAGGGAAGAGGCAGGCAGCTCCGACAGGCAACAGGGGCAAGCGACGGCAGAGAAAGGGGACCCCAGCGGCAAGACCCCGGCCCCGGCCCCCGACGAGCTTCCGCCGAAAGGACTCCGAGGTTACCCCCACCGTTCCCCGGGAGACGTCTGTAAATCATATATGCAGCCAAAATGGCGCTGAGAATAAAAATATAATTTAAAAGCGGGTCGCCATATTGTAAACAGAGAAGCAGAACAGAGGCGGACTCGAGAGGCACCCTCCATGATTTCTTCCACGACCAGGAGGGCCCGGGTGCCGGGTCCCTCGGGCCTGGATCAGGGCAGCTCCGGCGGCCGAGGGCTCCGCGCACCCACCCCGAGGACAGCCCATCCCGGCAGGAGCCCGAGGGCGGCGGGCAGGCGCGCGGGCGGCGAGCGGCGCAGGGCCCGGAGCTCCTCCCCTTCCTCCCCCGCCACCGCCGGCCGTGCCCCGCCGGCTCCGTCCCGGCTCCCCAGCGACTTCCAATCCCAGATGGGGCACTCGGCACTCCTCCCCACCCCCACCTCGGGGTCCGGACCTATGGCTGCTCCTCCCCCTCAAACGGCCGGATCGGGGCCGCACCTGGGGGCGGGGAGGCGCTCGCCCCAGCGGCTGCAGAGAGCTAGCGGCTGCAAGCGCCCGTTATCTCGGCCAGCAGGGGTAGGCCGGGTGAAGGAATGTGCCGGGAAGGGTCCGCCAAGGGGCTCCGGAGGGGGTCCCCAGACCTTACCAGCACTGGAGATGGAAGGCGGCCGGGCAGTGGTCACAGCACAGGAGGTCCCCACCTTCTTTGCAGCTATCGCAGCTGTCGTGGTTGGTGGCCCTGCCGCTTCTCCGGGGCTCCTTCTCAGGCTTCCGACTCCGCTTCTCAGCCTCGTCCGTCTTGGGGGGAGCCAGCAGAGCTTGGATTTGCTGCACACACATACAAATGGCGTGTGTGCACACTCGGAGCTCCCGGGCGGTCCGTCGCCCCCCCGGCGCGGCTTCTCCGTCACCCACCCCTCTCCCCCCTTTTGTCCTTCTTCCTCCCATCCAGGCTGCTCCCAGAACCTCTTAGCCCCCGGAACCAGGGGGAGCCCACCCTAACCGCGTTCCTGCCGCACAACAACGAGCACCGCTTCTTCCAAACGGGGAGGATCAGAATAGGGGGATGGGGAGAGGGTGCGCGGTTCCCTTCTCGCCACTTCCTTGTATGGACAGTGGGGGACTCCAAAGCCAGGCTCGGGAAAGGCCTAAAGCCCGGTACCCGGACGTGCTGGGGGAAGCACAAAGGGGCCGACGAGAAGGGGGTGGGGAGGCCAGCCGGTGCAAAGAGATGGAGTGGGTTGGCGCTTCGGGAGAGCGAATCGAGGGCGGCGGGTAGGTGAAACTGCTGCAAACGTCCTCGGCGGCTGAGCTCAGCCCCCCGAGTTGCAAAGATGGGAGGGAGAGTCTGGGTGAGGAAGAGCCCCCCTCCCCCGGCCCTCTTGCGCTGCGAGCTCAGGGCCGGCTTTGTGGGGCGGAGGGCGGAGGTTCCCTCCCGGCGCTGGGGGAAGGGGATGAGGTGGGCCACTCTTACCTCCATCAGCCCCCCCGACGTGTCCAAGTCGTACACGATCGTCTTGGTCTCCATTTTCTCCCACATTCATCCACCTCCCGGGCTGGGCGCTCTCTGCTCCGGCCCCCCCAACCCCAGGGGGAGGGGGGAAGCGGGGGGAGGGGGCGCTCCTGACCCCGGCCCCTCTTCTTTTTTCCAAACACAGGTCCCGACTTCCTCGCCCTGGCTCCCCCCCACCCCCCGGCCCCCAGTCCCCGGGACGGCAGCGTCCTCCCCACGGGCCGTGAGGGGGGAGCGGCCCCTCAGCCCCGGCCCGGCGGCTGGCTGCACGGTGGGTCCCGGCTCGGGGGGGGTCAGGCCTCGGCGGGGCCTAGTCCCACAGGCTAGAGCCGGCGCTGGCGACCGCTGGTCCGGCCGGGAAGGCTGGCGGGCGCTGCCATCCCGGGGTTGGGGGGATCGGAGGGGGGGTGAGAGGTTAGGTGAGGTTGTGGTACGTGAGGTGACTGCGGGGAGGGTGATGGGGGGTGGTCCCCGGGCTCCGCCTCTCGCCGCCGCCGCCGTCTGCGTCCCGGCTGCCGCGCACTTGGCGCAAACTTACCGCGAGCGCCCGCAAAGCCACCCGCGCAGGCGCCCCGGGATCGCCGCTCGCCGCGCGCAACCGCAGTGACAGCCGGCGGCCGGGCTCCCGCGCAGCCGCAGAAAGGGGGCACCCCCCGGCGCGCAGCCGCGCTGGCATTCGTCTGGAGCGCCGGAGCCCCTCCTTTCAGCCCTGCGCCAGCGTACTGCGATGAAAAGGCGGGACTTGCGGTCTCGCGCAGACGCCTGGGAAAGCTCCGAAGGGTCACGGCGCAGCCGCAGAAACACCGGGGCTCTTCATCCATTGGTGTTTGAGCGTAGACCAAGAGGCGTCTGTTCCCGCGCAGGCGTGTTGCGGAAGCTCCCCTCCCGCCCCACAATAACACAGCAGACTCCGGCGCAGGCGTATTGTCGCCAGAAGGCCCTAACAAGAATGCTTCTCCTTTCGCCATTTTGGTAGTGGGTTCTAGACTACCTTGCCCTTGGAGTCCTCAGGCGTGAACAGAAAGGAGCAAAGTGTGGTGTTGGCTGGCGCTGGTAGGCTGTCGGTGACAGCATGTACTCCTAGGGATGTTAAACTGGACTGTTTGGTTCCAGCGTCAGGTGTGGCTGGACCAGGCGCCATGTTGGTAAAGAAAAAAAAGAAAAGCCATCGCGACGGAAAACGATGGTTTTGGTGTCGGGTTGGATGGCTTATGTTCTCTCTTCCCTCCCGCTCCCAGCAGTAAATTTTAGCCTGAGCATCCCTGCCTTTCGTAGTGATGGCACCATGGAGGTCCGCCTGCCCGACACCACCCTCTTTTGATTACTGTCTCTGAATACTGCCCTCCAAGAGGAAGCCAAAGGCTAAGAGTTTGTAATGCTGACAACGCCCAGCTACCTGCCCGCGGTGGACTTCAGCTCCCAGTTTGCAACGCGCAGAGATCCAAAGGGCGAAGGGAGAGCATTGCACCCTGGGAGCAAGAATCGCGATGGGTCTGGTGGATTCTGGGAGCCGTAGTTCCGTGTGCGTGCGATGCAGTGTAACGTAGGAAAGACTCGGGGAAGAGCGAGATACCTTTCAGAGCTGGCGCTGTATGCTGGGATTTGTAGTCTGAAGGTCTCACCTCGGACTCTGGGCGGGGCTTCACGCTCTCCACTGCGCCCGTCCCTCCCCGCTTGGTGCCGTCTACAGAGATGGCCAGTTGCCTCTGCCTGACTGTAGATGAAGCGGTGGAGGAGGGAGGGGCATCACTGTGCCCGACATTGGCACATGTTGGCATTGTTACCAGGTAGCTGTGTCCTGGCTCCCTTTTGATGTTAAGGTATACTTAGCATTCTCAGAAACCTAAAACTGGAAAGGGCTTAAAAAACCATCTGTATTAACCTCTTCATTTCCCGATGCATAGAGAAGAGTAGTGATTTGCCTAGTTAACACAGTGAATTTATGGCAGACCTAAGAATGAAACATATTTTTTAAAATTCTCTGGCGCGCGGAGGAGTTGCTGCTTTGGGGTGTCCATGAGATTTTCCAGGCAAGAATACTGGAGTTGGTTGCCATGTCCTTCTCCAGAGGGGGATAGTAAGGAGGATGAGTTGGATAGGGTGAGGTCGTGGGTGTATGGTCTTATGTTTCTGTTCTTCTGACTTTCCTAATGATCCGGTTGGTGCCTGGGAAGAATAATAAAGTCCTGGGCCTTATTGATCAAGCAGGGGAATATGTCCTGTAGATCGGCCCTCTCTACCCTCTACCAGCCTAGCAAACAAGAAATCTTAGTGGCTCTGGGACAGAAATGTAGCCCTCAGAGAGAGAAGGGCTGAGCTAAAAGTAATGGAAGTGGCTGGACCTCATGTCTTCTTAGGCAGTATTTCATGCTACAGATGCTCAGAAATAGATATATCATGTACCCTCTCCTACTGGCTTCCTTCCTACAGCTCAGGGCCCAACCATGCTGCTGTATCAGCCTGAAGGTATTATGGGGCAGATAAGTAAGCCACTGGCACATGCCCAAAGAGCAAGGCTTTGCTTTGGTCAACACCATCACTGCAGTTGAGAACAGACATAGGCATTAATGGGCTAATGAGGGAAATAATACTTGACTCTATTGACAAGTACCAGGGGAACTAATCACTCCACACACCTTCCTCTCCTAACTTGGAGGCTGAGGTCAGCCCAGTGGGGCTAGCAGTTGGTGCCACCTTGGAGAGCTCCAGTCCTGGATGTGCCAGGGGGATTGAGGAGAGCAGGTGGGATACACATGCCTTTGGAAGTGACCTCTTGTGGCTAATATAGGCACTGCATTCTGCATGGGCTGGAGCCTCTCCAATCCTTCAAGGTGGCTTGTGGTAGAACCAGGAGGTGGCCAGCTATAAGTAGTCCAAGATCTCTGTGTTGGATAACTTTAGAAGTTCTGGTTGCTGCTAACATTCCTGTCTTCTGGCTTCTGAGTGCCCACAACTCCGTGTTGCCTTCCTTTTGCTCTTATTCTGGAGAGCAGCCATGCAGAATGTGAAGTTGCTCAGTCGTGTCCAACTCTTTGCGACCGCATGGCCTGTAGCCTACCATGCTCCTCTGTCCATGGGATTTTCAAAGCAAGAGTACTTGAGTGGGGAGCACACCTCTAAGCATGGATGTGTGTGATGCGAATGAAGACTGGCTAAACACATCTCAGGAGATGCTGGGGGGCCATAGGGAAGGGGCATAGATGCTGAGAGGGACCAAACAAGGCAAACTTCAGCACATCCTCTTCAGTCACCTCTTTCTGGAGTCCATGGACACAGCTTTTGTTAAATTAGGAGCTAAGCCTCTAGGGTGCATTGCCTCTGCACCTGACAGTCTGGATGTTCTCTGAGGCCAAGACAGACTAGAGCCTCACATTCAGGGGCTCAGTCTCTGATTCCTTTTCCAGTTTCCTAAATCTTGCTAGCTGGAATGAAGTGAAGGAAGAGAGATGTCAGGTTTTCTGGGCTTTTTCAGCAGTACAATGGGTTTGAGGACATACCTAGACTGTGCCAGGCTTTGGTTCTGGACCTTGCAGAGGGGGAAGTGAAGCACTGGGATGGCTGGGCATTTTGGTTTCTGGGTTCCCACACCCCTGTGGCACCAACCTTGGGGCCTCTCACTTCACATGCCAGCTGTCACACTGATCTTGTTGGGACAGTAGTCCCTGAAGCACTGGCACGTGGACACTTTTTGTTTTTGTTTGTTTGACTGCATTTGGGGCTTGTAGGACCTTAGATCCCTGATCAAGGATTGAACCCAGACTGTCCAGTGAAAGTGCTGAATCCCAGGCACTGGAGCCCCCAGGGAATTCCCATGACTGGTTTTTGATAAAGCCTGGAGATGATCAGTTGGTAGGTTTAGCATGCCTTCTGGCCCTCAAATCCACATCCCATTTGTCTCCCACCTCTCTTCACTCCAAGAAAGCACTAGCCACCAGGCCATTGCTTTTTTTTTTTTTTCCAAAAACACCATTTTAATAAGGAAACAACAGAAATAGAAGATTGTTCTCTGACTGGAGCCCAGACCCCATATAATACATTACATGTACAAAGTAGCCTGCCAACTCCTGGGCCTCTCCCTGGGATGCTTTGACCCCCTGTTCCATGCCAAATTCCTGCACCCATGGACCTCTGCTCATCTCTAGAATGTACCTGCCATTCCTCTTATCCCAAAACACAGTAGCCAGGAGGGAAGCCTGACAGGTCGCTGGGATAGGAGGAGGGGAAGGTGGGCAAGAAGGTGTTTTTCACAGCCAGACTGACGTCAGGGGAGGGTTTCCCTCTCTTAGGATGTAGGGCCGCCAGGGGAGCAGCGTGGGGTGTCCTGCTTTGGTGTGGAGCATGAGTGGTGTGACCTAGGGAAGCCCAACCTGAGCTTGGG
Organism: Antilocapra americana; assembly: GCA_007570785.1. Taxonomy (NCBI): domain Eukaryota; kingdom Metazoa; phylum Chordata; class Mammalia; order Artiodactyla; family Antilocapridae; genus Antilocapra; species Antilocapra americana. Next base: position 34,012,486 of record ML664177.1, on the reverse strand, counting down.
GTAGACTCCCTAAACCCCTTAAGATCTCTTAGCATTATTGCCTCCACAAGGAAGGGGCAGGAGGCAAAACTGACCATTCCTGGGGCCTTAGAGAAAGACTAGAGATCTCCCCAGGGGAGTGATGTCAGCATGCCAGGACTACCCAGAGGTCACTGTTGAGAGCAGTTTTGGCCACTGGCAACAGCCCTGTGAGGAGCACCCTGGCACAGTTTCCGCCTCTGTCATGCCAGGGCTGCTGCATGCCAGGGCTGGAGGGTGGTCACGTGAAGGGAGGTACTCCGCCCTGCCTGTGAATTCCAGCCCGGAGGTCCCCGGCCTGAGAGAGGATCAGGAGAATGCTGGTTCTTGGTGCATGTGCTCCAGCTGTGTTTGGCCTGGAGGCAGATGCCCCTGACTTGGACCCAAGGAAGGGCCCTAAGTGGGCAGTGGTCCCAAGAAAATAGGCCCTGGTGGGTATTGCAGGCAGGAAGTGCACGACTTCTTGAGGGACTGGTGGCATCTCTTCCCAGGTGGTATGTACAGGAGGTGGAGGGCAAGGGAGCAGGAAGCTGGGAGCTCTGCTGCTGGACTGGGATGCAGGGTGGAGCCGGCTTCCCCAGGCCGCCCCACCTAGATGGAGACTTCATATTCTCTCGTCTCCTGCAAAGGAAAAAGACTTCTGGGAGTTGGAAACTTGTCAAAGGCTTGCCAGCCCACAGTCTACCTTCCCGAGGAAAAAGGAAAGAGTGAGAGGGCTTGGCAGGACCTGCAGGGGTACCTGGCCAAGGGAGCATAGACTTGGGTCCTGACTGGGGTGTCGAGCCTGGCCAGGGTACTTACTCCAGTCTCATAAGTTGGATCATCAAATGCTGACTCCAGGGTGATGCGGTCATAAGGGCGGGGTCGTGTCCGGGGCAGCTGCAAGGGGCTCTTCCCCTGGAGCCTGTGCGGCAGAGAAGCCTGGAAGTCAGGAGTGCTGGGCAGGAGAGTCAGGGGTGCAGGGCAGACAGGGAAGCCGGACTCACCTGCAGAAGTAGAGGCACACACCTCCCACCAAGAGCGCCATCGCCACCAGCGGCAAGAAGATGGCCGCTGCGATGTGAGCAGCGTCCAGTGTGCTGGAGGCAGCTGGCACCTTGGCAACTGAAAGCACAGAGGATGGGGCTGGGGCAGAGGGCCCTGTCACCTGGGTCCCACATCCCCTTGCCTCTGCCCAGGGGCAGCCAGCCGCCAGCTCCCTCTAGCTGGCTGGGGATGGGGAAGGAGCTTTTTCCCCCCTGCTAGTCCCAAATCTCTCTCTTTCTCTGTCCTCCCTCCTTGGGGAGCCCACAGCCTGGAAGCTGTGAGAACAAGAGGCAGGGAGATTATTTCCCTGACCCTCGAGGAGGTTGGGGGCTCACCATCCAGGCTGCGGCCGCTGTAGAAGCCGTCCAGAGAGGCTGGAATAAGAAGGGAGAGCCAAGGGCAGTGGGTGAGCCCAAAGAGCCAGACAACCAAGGCAGGGAGTGAGCTAGTCATGGGGAAGAATTTGTCCAAGGGGAGCCCATCCCACAGTTTGTCACCAGGTCAGAAGGCTCTGGCAGAGACCCAAGAGACCAAGAATAACTTAAGAGGTGGGGGTGTGTGGGCAGGGGGGTTTGGTTCTCGGCCTCTGACATCTTTGCCAGGGCAGCCCCATGGGCCAGGCAGCGGTTCAGCAGATGGCAGGACACTCACCAGCCCTACAGATGGGCGGGGGGTCACTCCAATGTGAGGGGTGTCCAGGCACACACTTGATGCTGGCCTGGCCCTTCAGCACATAGCCAGGGGCACACGAGAAGTGGACAGTAGCCCCCGCTGGGTGCAGCCGCTTCTCGGGACTGCGGGCACCATTCTCGGGGGCGCTGAGGCCGTGGCACGGTTTGAGCTGTTCCGCTGCAAACAGGCAGGGGCCAATGAGGGTGTCAGGCCCCCAGCCACCAGAGGCAGCATCCTCCCACCTCCCAGTTCGACACTCACGGAGACATTTGGGGGCCCGGTCACTCCACTTGGGGCTGCTGGCTTGGCGGTCATGGCAGGTGAGGAGGGCACTACCCGTCAACACAAAACCTTGGTCACAGATATACTGTACGGTGGCTCCCACGGGGAACTTGGGGCTCGATATGAGGCGTCGGCTGTGTTCCACGTCCCCAGGGTCATGACAGGAAGTCACTGAGGGTAGCGAGTGACAGAGGGAAGTGGCCCAAGTAGAACTCAACAAAAACCAGTGCATACTGGCTTTGTTTCAGGCCTGCCAACATCTTCACAGCACAGGGCTCCACCCCTGTATATCTGCCCCTACCACTGTGCTGGTGTTATCTCTCCGTTTGTCCCCTTCCCATTCGTCAGAATCAACAAACACTGATGGGCCACATACCAGGAATGGAAAACTTGGAGGACTTGGTGGGTAGCCCTATGAGAAGGTATGATCCCATTTCACAGATGAGGCAACTGAGGCTATGACTACCGGCTAATAACAGCTAGAGTCTGGATCAGAATCCAGGAGAGAGGTTTGTAGGTCGCATTGAGGAGAGCATGGGGAACGGGTCCACTCACCTCTCTGGCATGAGGGCAGGTCCTCACTCCAGGTGAGGTCCCACTGGCACATGAGGACACTGGAGCCCACCACCTGGTAGCCAGGGTAGCACTGGTAGGTGACGACGGCGCCATGCACCAGCTCAGGCTGCGACGGGCTCTTCCAGCCGTTGGGGATCTCAGGTAGCTCGGGACACGTGTCATTACGGGGCACCTCTGGGGGCAGCAAGATGCAGGCCCTCAGCAGCACCCAAGGGAGACTGTGCTAGCCTCCCTCCCCTCGGGGGCACTCCAGCTCCTGCCAATTCATCCAGGCCTGGCCTGGCCTGGGCAGGCTCAGCGATCGTGCCTTCCTGCTTCAGGGGTCCCTCCTTGCCTGTCTCTTAGATTTCAGGGTTGTCACCTAAGCTTTGGCTTTACTTCCAATAGCACGTTGGCCAATTCCTCAGCCCTGAGAGAGGGGCTGGGTAGGGTGGGGAACACTGTCACTTCTGTCAAAGATTGTCAGAAAGCTAGAAATGAAGGCCTTTCATCAGTTCCCTGTTTCTATTAGGAAGTTCTTCCCTCTGTCTACCCAACTCTGTTTAGCAGCAGAGGCTTGCTTCCTCTCACTGGGCCCTCAGGGGAGATGGAGAATAAGATTAGCTTCCCAAAGGTGATGCCTGGAATGTCCCAGCTTCCCCCAATCAGATAAGAGTGCTCAGACTCCTCACTCCCTGGCCTTTCTGACTTGCCGAGGCTGGGGGTCTGTACCCTGGCGACCTTCTACCCGCCGCAGCAGGGCAGGGCAGGGGCAAGCTCACCAAAGAAGTGGATGACGAAGCCCTGCTGGTAGCCGAGCACTGAGGCCCCGGGGTCTGACTGGAACTGAATGGTGACATCAGCCATGGAGGTAAAGAGCTTGAAGTGGCCACGGGGCCCAGAGTACTGGCCCAGGACCCGAGCTGTCAGGTCATCCCCGTCATAGAAGGTCAGCACATCACCCGTGCCTATGCGCAGCCTGTGGAGGGGAACCATCAGGCAGGGTGGGCTGTGGGGGGTGCCCAGGACGGGCTGCCTGAGAGAGGGCCCCAGATCCCGGGAGGTAGCTTGGCTGAGCCCAGCGGGCACTCACACTCGGACATCCAACATGATGCGCTTGTCTTCCTCCACGTGCACGCCCCAGATGCAGTCCTGCCCACGGCCATACGGCTCTGGCCAGTTGGGGGAGAGCACCACGCCGGCCGAGTCTGTGGTCTCCCCACTACACACGGCTGGAAGGCAGGGGAGCCACATCCCCTCAGTGTTCCCCGCCCTCGCCAGCCAGTGCCATGTCCTGGGGCTGCTTCCTTCCCATAGGAGTGCCTGCCCACTGCTGGGACCCCCCACCACCTCCTCCTGGGGGTGGGGAGCTTCAATCACATGTGTCACCGGGCCCCATGGTCCCAGGCCCTGTGGCCGGCTCCCTCGTGCCCACCCTGCTCCCTGCCCCCAGCAGGCCCAGCCCCTGATGCCTACTGACCTCGGCAGGCAGGCTCTGTCTCATTCCACTGGGGATCGTGGGGGTCCACACACTCAATGATGATGGAGCCCTGCTCCAGAGTGTAGCCAGGGTCGCAGCTGAACTCCACGGTGGTCCCCACAGGGTAAGAGGGTGCGCTGCTGCTGAAGTTGCCGTATTTGACAAAGGGCTCATAGCAATGGCCTTGCTGGAAGGCTGCAAACCACAGGACCCAGCCCAGCTCAGCTCCACCGGGGCAAACACGGGACAGTCGCCCTACTTCCCTCCCCAGGGCCTTTCTCTTCCTGACGACAGATCTGTGTCTGGGTTTGGAGCAGCGGGCGGAGCAGCCCAGAGCATCTATCCTCAGGAGGCCATCACCATTGTATTCTCAGTGCTGAGTCTGTGCTTAGTATACAGAAGGCACTCACTACATGTTTTTCTTTTTAAAAATAAATTAATGAACACATGCTTGCGTGAGTCGTGCTACAATGTCTCCTGCAGCAGTTCTTCCATAAGGGTCGGGGCTATTTTTATTCTTCAGACTCTAGAGAATCTATTCTCTTGGACCAGAGGGCCTGGGTCCAGGCAGGGGTCTCCTGCAAAGATGGAATGGAATCCTGGCCTTCAGGGAATGAGTAAGGAGAGAGGACCTGGGTGCAGGTGAGCAAGGGGCGAGTTGGAAGGAGTGATGAGGGAATCGAGGCAGAGAGGGAGGGTGTGAGAAGAGACACTGGGCTGGAGATCCCCACCCCTGGTTAGGCCCCAGCAAGCTCACCCTCATAGCGCAGGGCCATGCCCGCAGCCACCCCACTGCTGTCAGTACTGAGCTCCACGAAGAAGTGCCGGCCGGAGCTGAGCAGGCCCTCAATGGGCAGGTACTCCACCTCGTAGGAATCATACACGGGAGGGGCCTCCACGTTGTCCCCATTGCGGATGATGAGCCTGGGCCACGAGAGCGGCAGCTGCGTGGCTGGTCGCTGAGTTGGGTGGGGTGAGGCCCCAGGCCTGGGTGCCACCCCTCCGGCAGGGTACCGCCAGGCCAGGCACTCCGATCCCACCAGGACACCCCCTCACCTGTCGTCATCCTCAGCCAGGGAGACCTTCTCAAAGTGCAGGTGTAGCCGCTGGCCCTCGGGAGCCTCAAGCAGCCAGTGGCAGGTGAGGTTGTTGCTGTAGTTGCCCGGGAAGCCGGGGGAGACGATGCGGCCCGTGGTGGCGTTGCGGATCACTCCACCGCAGGCAGCTGTGAGACGGGCTGCACTGTGGGCTGGGCCCCAGCTGGATCCTAGACGGCCTAGCAAGCCTCCCCGCCCGTCCCAGCTCCATGCCTTCTGCACGGGGCAGCAGGGAGCTTGCCTTCACGGCTCTGGAGGTCAGTCCTTTGCCCCTGTGACCCTGTGGCTCCAGGCAGCCAACCTCCTAACCTTTCACACCTCCAGGACCGTTCATAGGCAACTTCCTTGACTAAGGGGAATCTGCTTCCTAAACCAGTTGTTTTTGGATATGTCCCTTAACTAGGCCCTCCAGGGCAAGGGCCAGGTCTTTTCAAACCAGACACAGAGTTGGTATTCAATGTTTTCTTTTTGATAAAATGAATGAATGACTATAAAAAAGAGAGTAGGACTAGATCAGGGATGACAAACACCTGGTGGGCATGGCCTTCACCTCCAAACCTTGTGCCTGTAGCAGGCATTGTTAGCCAGGAGACAGTCTTGAATCAGCATCGTAACTGCTGTCAATTAGTCCTGGTTGACAGGCTGACCCCTTTCCAGTACTGGTCCCTCTGGCCTGGGACGGCCCCCTCTTCCTTAGCAGAGGCTCGGCAGCTCACCCTTCCCCATCACCAAGGGCTGCTGAGTTACTTGGCCACAAGCTTCTGGCAGTTAAATGGGGCCAGGGAAGTCGTAGGCAACAGGACTCGGGCTGGTCCCCGGTAGCACTTTCCTTTCCTGGACCCACAGCTTTGGACTCTGCCAGCTCGCAGAGACCAGGCTACCCCAGCCAAGACGCAGTGCCTTTGTCTTCAAGTGTTCAGACTGAAGAGTATTTTAACCTAATAAAGCTCCCGGGAAAGGGGTGCTGGTGAGTTTCTTCTCTGCTTCTTTGCAGAGAGGGCAGACTCGCCTTTCTGCTTGATCTTGAAACAGCACTGCCCTTGAAATCTGACTATGCCCCATCCTCCACTTAAATTCCTCAGTGGCTCCCTGTTACCCTCAAGATAAAGTCCAAGCTTAAGAGGGGGGTTGAGCCCTTTATAAACCCCCCTGTCTCTTGCCTTGACTTCAGCGCTTCCTGGTACACTGTCTTCTTCAGCCGCGCCCTGCTGTGTCTTCATTGTAGCATGCCGCTTCATGTCTCCGCATCTCTGCATGTGCTGTTCCAGGAATCCATTCCACTTCCCGGAGCTCTGACATGCCTGTCACCCTTCCCTGCCTTCTCCTGGGGAAGCTTTTTTGACCTCCTGCCTCATTTTCAAGCAGCTCTCCCCTACTCCCTTGGCTTGGGTCTCCATGGTGCCCTGAGTTCGCCCCATCACAGCGCCATCTGCCCTGAACTTCCTGAGTAGCTTTCCAGTCTTCCCGCCAAACAGAGAGCTCCTTGAGGGCAGAGCCCAAGTCTGGCTTATTCACACCCGCTTTGGCCTGATGCCCAGAAAGAGTTTATAGGATGAAATAAGTACCAAAACCCCAAGCTGCCTTTCACCCTGCAAACAAAGCACTCCATCTCCCTCTGTCAACAAGCCCCTCTTCACTGTCAGCAATCTCAGACTCTACGATCACCCAGGACCAGAACCTGGGAGTCTCCTACGTATCCCCCTTTCCCTCATCAGGGTCTCTGGAACCTCTTCCCACCTCTTCATTCCCAAAGTCATTGTCTAAATTCAAACCCTCTTGCCTGGCTGGCTACGAGCTTCCAGACACCGCCGGCCTGTCCCTCCTGAGGGACAGTTCTGACTCCCTCCCTCCCCATCTCACTAAGTGTCAACAGCTCTCCACCCAGTGTCTTGGCCTGACATTCAAGGCCCTCCCACCGCCCTCTCCCCATGTCTCAGGCCTCAGCCAAACCTGGCTGTTTTTTGTGTCCCTAAAACACTCCTTCCTCTTCTTACCTCGGGGTAACTGTCCACACAGTTCCCTTCACGGAAACCTTCAATGCCACTCCCCCTAGGAAGCCTCCTAAGCACCCAGCTAAGAATGACTGCTTCCACCCATTCCAGGTCACTCTGTCTCTTCATCTGTACTTTTAACTTCCTGTTCTAGAAGTTGGCAACCCAGGGGCTGTCTTTCTCATTTCCTAGAACTGTGGGCTCCTTGAGGGCACAGTCCCTATTTAATTCCACTCGGTATACCTGTGGTGCCTCCTTACAGTAAATGCTCAAGAAGTACAGGTTGTGTGAATGCTACTGAGGTGTGAGGCCATTTTCTGGCTTCCTTATGGAGAGCAAATGGAGGGGCCAGACCACAATGGAGAGCAGGAATGAGCCCCCCACCTCACTTCCCTGTTCGGCACTGAGTTCCCAGGGTCACTCACCGATGCAGACCGGCTCCTGAGAATCCCAGAAGGGCTGGGTGGCGTTGAGACAGGTAAGGAGCCTGGCACCCTTCAGCTGGTAGCCAGTGGCACAGCGGAAGCGGGCACTACCTCCAGGGTGGAGGCTGGTGACAGTCACAGCTCCATAAGCTGGACGTCGGGGAAAGTGGCAGCTCAGGAGATAGGCTGCAGAGAGAGAATGGGTAATGTGCGTGTGTGTGTGCACGCGTGCGTGTGTGTTGAGGGGGCTGAGTCATAGCCAGGGCAAAAGGGGCCTGCCCCAGCCTGCCTCGAGGTGTCAGAGGAAGCATCAGGAATTCCAGAAGAGACTCTGATCCCCTCCCCAGAAGGTGTCAGTGATACTTCCGGCAGCCTGGGCTGGAGCAAGCATAGAGCTGGAAGTTGGAGCCTTGGGTTCCAAGCTTTGACACTCCAGGCAAGTTATATTACCTTTTTGTGTCCTAGTTTCCTCATTTGCTAAATGAGGTTCAAAACGTCAGCCTACTTTCAGGGTTATTGTGAGAATAAATGGGGAGTATTTTATTCAGCTTGATATCCCTGGAACCAAGAAATGTGTACTGAATGACTTATAGATGTGAAAGCACTAGAAATAGTGAAAAGCCTATACTGATGTGAAGTATTGATATTAGTTTTTCTGCAAGGGACAAAGATGAATTACAGCAGGAAACACCAAAGTCAGACAGTAAAAACATTCCCGGTATTCACTGAGGAATGCTAAAAACCTTGATGAAAAAGGCTGTGGACTTTGAAAAACAGGAGGGGACCTGGATAGGGAAGCAGATCGCAACTTCATGGAAGTTATGGGAGGAACAAGTTGCCCTGGAAACTTAGCTTTTGAAGTTGCCATACCACGTATGACCGACTGGTGGCAGCAAATCCTATAAAACAACCCAGCAAATCCTAATCCAGTGCCAAGCTGAGGCCTTAGCTAAAAATGGGAACCAGGGCTGGGAGGTGGGGAAGGCCTTGGAGGGGTCAAGGAGAGCAGCTGAATGAAGAGTCTGGGATAAGGAGCCTGAAAAGCCTGGGGGTGCTGGGAGAGATGAGGACCGTATAGAATGAGGAACCACTCCTGGGTCTTGGAGATAGAGGGGGCCCACCCTCACTTGATGGCACTCAGAGGATGGAAAGAGAGGTACTGGCAGGAACTTTACTAGCCTCTGTGTGTCTGTATGAATGTAAGAAAGGGCTGCCTCTGGGCAGACCAGGGTCCAGACAATGTCGATGCCAATGCTTAGTCACTCAGTCGTATCCAACTCTGTGCAAACCCAGGCTGTAGCCCGCCAGCCTCCTTGGTCCATGGGATTCTCCAGGCAAGAATATTCGAGTGAGTTGCCATTTCCTACTCCAGGGAATCTTCCCGACCCAGATGCGACCCTAGCCCGCATCTCCTGTGTCTCCTGCATTATAGGCAGATTCTTTACCTTTGAGTCATCACAAGTTTTGTGATTTTCACCTGGCCTGGCCTTAGTTACTAGGTCTGTGAAAAGGAGAGACCATTCCTACTTAGCCCTCTCTCACCGAGTTCTTAGAAGAACGGCCAGTGAGTGGTGGCTTGTGATTGGCAGTCAGTTGTATGGGGCAGTGCTCAGGAGGTGGGCTCTGAGGTCAGACTGCCTGGGTTTGAATACAGGCCTCCCTCCTTGCTGTGCCACGTTGGGCACGTTACCTAACTTCTCTGTGCTTCAGTTTCCTTGTTTACCCACCCTGCATTCTATGTGGTTACATGAGAAGATGTATGCGCAGTTTCTGAACCTTATATATTTGAACCTTCACTAATACTTGTGGGCAGGAAAAGTTAAAGTGTTAGTTGCTTAGTTGTCTGACTTTTTGCAACCCCATGGATCATAGCCTCTGTCCATGAGATTTTCCAGGCAAGAATACTGGAGTAAGTAGCCATTCCCTTCTCTAGGGGATCGTCCTGACCCAGGGATAGAACCGGAGTCTCCCTCACTCCTGGCAGGTTGTTTACCATCTGAGCCACCAGAGAAGCCCTGGCACAGAACAGCACCAGATGCTGTTATTGTTTGTAATTTTGATTAATAAAAACACCTCACATCTGCATGGAAAGGGAGCACCTTCCAGTTTCTTAAGTGCCTCCATGGGACTCCCATGGAGGTCCACTGGTTAAGGATCTGTGCTCCCAATGCAGGGGACACGGATTTGATTCCTAGTTGGGGAACTAAGATCCCACATGCCGTGGAGCACAACCAAAAAAAAAAAAAAAAAATGCCTTCACACTCTTCTTATTTGATGTCTACAACACGCTTAGGAGGAAGCTAGGGTTATTAACTCATTTTCAGGTGAGGAAAAAAACTAAGGTTCAGAGAGACGGAGGGATCACACAGTAAGTAGAGTGGGCACTTGAAGCTCCTGGCTCTGGAGCCCATTTGCTATCTGTCTCCCCTTTCCCACCTGCTTTCCCAGTTGAAGTAGAAATGTGGGCTCAAGAATCAGAGAAACCTGGGAGTAATAACCAAAGCTGCCCTGGGTGATGGCGCAAGGTGGCCACTCACAGTGATCTGGGGAGGAACCCCAGGCTGGGGTGGGATGGGACACTCTACCGAGAATGGAGGGGGAATGACACCCATGGCGGTCTAGGTCATGGGGCAGATGGCATACTCAGCACTTGTATTTCCATCTTCCCCATAACTCTTGGAATGGAGACCCTCCATTTCACAGATTAGGAAATGGGGCTGGTGTGAGGTGAGAGCAGGAGGCTGGGGGCAGACAATGAAGCCCCCAGACTCCATGGTGGGTAAAGTGCTGCTTCCCAGGACGAGCTTCCTCCTGTCGCCATGACAACTGTTCCCGGGGAGCCTGCATCGCTGCAATCTGTTGAGCTATTTTCTCCCTGGCATCTGTTTCTGGGGCCAAGTCCGGTGCCAGGAATATTCAGGAGGGAGGAGGGGGATGCCTGGCAAGGCCCTCTGCTTCCTCACCCTGCCTGAGGCTGTGGGAGGGGAGCTGGAACTTGGTTCTGCAGATGAGACCCCTGTGGGGGCCCTGCCTTGTGCTCTCCAACATTCTCTTGGACAGCTCTGGCAGAGCTGTGAGTCCGGAGCCCCTCACCCCCTCTTCTGGCACCCTGTTTCTCCAGCCTGGGGAGACGCGGCGTATGAACGCACGCTCCTCCTGTTCCTATCTCTGGGATCAGGGCTAATTACAGCCTATAATTAGGGGAATTACACTCATTAAGGAAAGAGCTGATCATTGACAAAAACTGGGCCGAGGAGGGAGGGCTTCTGGGAACTGAGAAAGATGCAGGGCTGGGACAGCTTTCCCAGCCCCTCCTTGGGGTCCACACCCCTCACCAGGCCTCCACCTCGCTGCACTTCAGCCACCTTTGTCTGGCCCAACAGAGAGAAGGTCTGAGGATTTGTACGAAGGAATTTGTAGCCACCGAGAAGATTACCGTGGCGTGAAATTATGCCTGCTGCTAGGGAGGATTGATGAGCCATTAGGGAGGCTGGCCGGCCTGCCGAGATGTCACCCTTGCCTCAAGGCAAGCTGGTCCCTTGCCTCTGACAAGCCCCTGGCCAACTCCTGATGACCTTGAGGCTCCCTAGTGCCACACCAGACTGCTCCCCCAGTTTAGGTGGAGAGGCCAGGAAGGCGTGGGTACTCCTTAGGGGGAGGACCAGGCATCCCCTACTCCAGAGGAGTGGGTGATCAAGGCAATTGTTCTCATCAATTATCTCCCCATTAGCACTCCCCAGTCTGAACTGGTTACCTTGTCACAGCAGTACAAGGGATCAAGGAAACTTTGCCTGGGGAAGAAAGGGCCAGGAGGATTCTGGTGGGAGAGGGACAGAGCTGCTTTTCCTCCCTTTTGCATCCTGCCGGCTCTTTAATATAGTTTCCTGTTTTCTCATGGATGAGTACTAAGCAGGTGTCCACGATGGCTTTGTGGACTGGGTGTTTTGGTCTCATTTTACAGGGGAGGAAAAGAGCTCAGAGGGTTACAGAGGTCAAATGACTTGCGAAAGGTTGATAGCCAAGGGGAAGGAGATTCAGACGCGGATCTGCGCTTCTCTTGAGTCTGTGATTTTCCTATTACGTCATGCCACTCTCCTATTTCCAGAGGTATTCTGAGCTGACTGGGACATGGGCCAGGTCCAGGGTGGGTGAGACAATTCAGGAAGGCCAGGGTGGTAGGTAAGGATCTCTAGATGGTCAGCTGTCAAGCCCCTTTGATCTCCACCCCCTTGCATTTGGGGAGTGGCCTTCTGTTGTTAACTGCCTGTTAAGTGTCTGCCCGAATTCCTTTAGGGCAAGGACTAGGCTGGATCTTAATACTGCCAGTCTCCAGCACAGGCCTGGCAAGGAGCAGATGCCTAGGAAAAGTTTACTGAATGAACGAATGAGTGGCAATGGACACACCTGGGGCTACCTGATTCTGTGTCAGTCCCCCTTTGGTGGGTGGTAGATGGAGCAGGGAATGTCCTGGAAGTATCAGATGGGCCATACTCACCCCAGTGTATGTTACTAGCCTCTCCGTGTTCCCCGCCCCCTGGCTGTAATAGCACCAGAGACCCCCAATAGGGCATCCAGTCTGGACTGGTCCTGCCCTCAGCTCCCCAGGCCTACCTTGGTAGTGAAAATGGAAGGTGCCAGGCCCAGCAGGGGGTGGTAGGCTCTGGAACCTCAGGGCTGCCTGGTGGGTGGGGCTGCGGATGACTTGACCCCTCAACAGGAAAGACTGGTTGGCCAGGGGCAGTGGGTCAGGCCCCCCGAGGCCCTCCACGGTCACGGTCTCTCCCTCTCGGAGGCTGATGTTCTGGACCTGCCCGTGGGATAGACAGCAAAGCAGAGGGTCAGGCTTCTCCTTACTGATTGAGCCCTGCTGCCCTCAGGATCCCACAGGCCCCGAGGCATGGCCAGTCCTCAGTGTCCCCTGGACATCGGAGCCCCCAGCCTGGAGCAGAGCTAGGCCCTTCAGTGCAGGAAGAGCTCATTTTACCTCCCCAGTAACCTTGTGAAATAGGACCTGAAGTTCAGAGATACTAAGTATATTATTCAAGGTCACAGAGAGATTATAGGGCTTCCAGGTAGTGCAATGGTAAAGAATCTGCCTGCCACTGCAGGAGACTCAGGAGTTTGATCATTGGGTTGGGAGGCCCCTGGAGAAGGGAATGGCAACCCACTCCAATATTCTTGCCTGGAGAATTCCATAGACAGAAGAGCCTGACAGGCCACAGTCCATGGGGTTGCAAAGAGTCAGACACGGCTGAGCACACACATGCACGCACCCAGAGATTAGTAGAAGAGGGATTTATAAACACATCTGGAGAAGGGAAAGGCTACCCTGGAGAATTCCATGGATTGTATAGTCCACGGGGTCGCAAAGAGTAGGACATAACTGAGCAACTTTCACTTCATTTCACGTCCGTTTTCCAAAACTTCTCAACTACACCATATGCTTCCTGTCCCTTCCTTGCTTGAGGCTCAGTTTCCTCATCTGTAAAGTGGGGATGTAGTGGGTGGGTTGAACTATGTGGTGTCCAGGGGCCTGGCCAACAAGGTAGGGTCTTAGACCTCAGACCCATGAGCCCAGTCTCCCCTGAAAATCGCCTGCTAGATGCCTCACAGGCATCTCTCACCCAGTCTGCCTCAAACTGAGCCACCCTCTTCTCCTTCCCCAACTAGCAGCTCTCCTGGCTCCCTACCTCAGGGAATGACCTCATTATCCATCTGCAAGCCCAAGTTAGAAACTAGCATCTTGCCTCCTGCCTCATATTCCACATCCAATCAGTCATTCCATCCTGTCAACTGGCCCCCAGCTCTGTTCACAGCCCCCTCCCCGCAGTCCTCCCTGTTACTGCTCACCTGGACCAATGCAGCAGTCTCCTGCCAGCCTTTCTGCCTGCAGGGCTTACCCCACTCCTCCCTCTACATCAATATTATCTGAACTGCAGCCAGTGAATAACCCAGATCTGTTGCTGCTCATGGTGCTTTCTTATTTAAATCTTCTGTGACTTTCCAGTGAGCCCACAAAGACTATAGTATCTAGCCCAAGCTCTTTGCTGCAGCCCTGGGGTCCCTGCCCCACTTGGCCCCTGCTGACTGTTCAGCCTGGTCTTCTTACACCTCACTCCTCCTTTCTGATCGTTTCCTGTCTGTCACAGCCCCCTCTGCCATCTCTCCAATCCTTAGTCCTTCAATCCCTGGAGCATCCTTCTGGGCTCCATGCCTTCATTCAGTCAAACAAGGATTGGACAGCAACAGAGACTGCCCAGAAGAGAAATGGCAGTGATAGGATTAGAATAGGATAGTTAAACAGGTAGCTATAGAAGTCCCAGTAGGAGACTATAGATGGAGAGGGAAACCTAGGAAACTTTAGGACACCACTGTAAGTTAATGATTACTCAAGAAAGCTACTGGAACATCGTGAAATGAAGCAGGCTTGCTTAACCATAAAGCCATAAATAAAAGCATGAGACATGCCCCAGGCCATTAGGTAAAGGGAAAAAAAAGAAAAGAACAACCTTCTCCTGTTTTGAATAAGTGCTATGATAATCCAAAGAATTGATGCTTACAAACCATGGTGCTGGAGAAGACTTTTGAGAGTGTCTTGGACAGCAAGATCAAAACAGTCAATCCTAAAGGAAATCAACCCTGAATAGTCACTAGGAGGACGGATGCTGAAGCTGAAGCTCCAACAATTTGTCCACCAAGAGCCGACTCATTGGAAAAGACCCTGATGCTGGGAAAGATTGACGGCAGGAGGAGAAAGGGGGGACAGAAGATGAGATGATTGGATGGCATCACCGACTCAATGGACATGAGTTTGAGCAAACTCCAGGAGATAGTGAAGGATAGGGAAGCCTGGTGTGCTGCAGTTCATGGGGTCTCAAATAGTCAGACACCACTGAATGACTGGGCAACAACAATGATAATCCTAGTTTGACCTCATGGGATCGAACACTCTCCTGGCTGATATGAAGGAGGAAGTAGTGATGTAAGCCTGACATCTTCTCAAAGAAGGCAGTCTTTCCCCCTCCCTCACTTTCCTTTGACTATAAAATTGTAGCCTACTTAATCCTCGGGCAGAATTCCCTCACCTTCCCATTTGCATCTCTTACAACAAATCCTGTATTAATAAATCTACTTCTTGCCTATCACTTTGACTCTCACTGAATTCCTTCTGCAGTGATTCACAAAGAACCTGACCTTCATTAAGTCCTGAAACCAGGCATGTGACCTCAGTTGGAAGATCATGGGTTTCAGATGAGTTTGAGTCCCGGCACTGAGATGGGATCAAGTCCCAGTCTCAGGTGAGTGGTTTCAGTTCAGGTGAGTGTATGGCCTGGTAAAGAAGCATTGGATTAGGAGCCCAGCACTCTGGGACCTAATTCTAACCATGTAATCTTGGACAAATGTGCCGACTATTTGAGCTTTAGTTTCTTCATCTATAAAACGGCCTAATGTGAATCTTTGCTACTCAAAATGTGGTCCCTGGGCCAGCAGCGTCAGCACCACCCGGGAGCTGACTCTCAGAGCCTGTCTAAGATCTACTAAATCATCCATTGCATTTTAACAAGGGGGTTTCTCAGGCAGTGCTAGTGGTAAAGAATCTGCCTGCCAATGCAGGAGACATGGGTTTGATCTCTGGGTTGGGAAGGAAATAGGAATAGGAAATGGCAACCCATTCCAGTATTCTTGCTGGAAATTTCCATGGACAGAGGAGTCTGGTGGGCTACAGTCCACGGGGTTGTAAAGAGTCAGCCACGATAGCACACGCACACACAGATTTTAACAAGATATCCCCCGTGATTCCAAAGCACAGATCAACATGGTTTCCAAAGTGAAAGTGTTAGTTGCTCAGTCATGTCTGACTCTGTGACCTCATGGACTGTGGCCTGCCAGGCTCTTCTGTCCATGGAATTCTCCAGGCAAGAATACTGGAACAGGTTGCCATTCCCTTCTCCAGGGGATCTTCCAAATGCAGGGATCGAACTTGGGTCTCCTGCATTACAGGCAGGTTTCCAAGGTCCCTATTATGTTGCTCTGAGGCAGGACCTTCACAGATTATCCACTTGGGCTAGTTAAGTAGCATCCGGTGAGTCACCAAATCCCTCCTAATCTTATTTCCCAAATATTTCAGTTGATTGCTTCTCTCCATCCTTTTGTCTCTATCTTGGCTCTGATTACCACCTCCAGCACCCCACCCCTCCATTGTTTCCCACTTGACCTTCACCCTGTCCATTTCCAACTCATCTCCCAGGCCCTGGCTGTCCCTCATTGGATCATGTCTCTCTTATACCCAAAGCTGTTGGTGATTTCAGATCGTCCACAAGACAAGGTCCAAACTTCCCAGCTCACTTTTAACTTCATCAGCTATGCCAGCCTCTTACCTTCACTGAGGCCACAGGCCATGCTCTCTCCCCTCCTCTGGGCATTTGCATGCCCAGGATCATGCCCAGGGTTCTGCCCAGGAAAGGCCCTCCCCACCAGTCCTTTATCTATTAAAGCCTAAAGGTAGCATTTTGGGTCACGATGTCCTCCTCACTGGGGCTTCCCAGGTGGTGCAAGTGGTAAAGACCTCACCTGCCAATGCAGGAGACATTAGAATCGTGGGTTCAATCCCTGGGTTGGGAAGATCCCCTGGAGGAGGGCACGGGAACCCATTTCTGTATTCTTGCCTGGAGAATCCCATGGACAGAGGAGCCTGGTGGGCTACAGTCCATAGGGTTGCAGAGAGTCAGACACACTGAAGCGACTTAGCATGCACACATCCTCTTCACTGGCCAGTTGCAATAAAGATGTATGGAAAGGGTGAATGGGTGGGTCGCTGGATATATATCACTTGCCAGAGGCTGCTGAGAACAGTGAGATCCGAGGACAGAGCTGTGCTAGGCTCTGAGCCCCTCAGACTATGGGTGCTGAGAGCAGAGGTACGCTGTAGACCCCCTGCCTGGGAGCAAAGACCTGGGGGATCTTGGGGGCCTAGGAGAAGGCCTGAGGCAGAGATGCTGGGCCGGAAGTGGCGCTCCTCCAAGAGCAGCTCAGGGCATGTTTGGGTGGAGGCTGCTGGACCATCTGCCAGGGACAGTCCTCAGGGAATTCCTGCAGCAGGCGGAGGCTGGAGGAGGTCCCCTCAAACTTGGAGATTCTGTGATTCTCGAGTTGGGCAAACAAGACTCACACACGTGGAATCTGTAATTATCGAGAGATGCCAGGCAGCATATAATTCTGCCTTAAGTGGGATTGAATGCATGCAGCAGGAATCCTCTAGGGGAGAGTGGAGAGGTTGTAGGCTGTGGGGAGAGAGCCTGGAGCAGGTGGGTCTGAGAGTGCTTCAAGGGGCGGGGCAGTACTAGGAGGAGGAGGAGGAGGAGGAAGGGATGACATCACTGCAGGGAAATTGCTAAGGAAGCAAAGGCAGAGAAATACACAGGAATTTAGCATTTTTCCTAGTTCCCCTAAACACCCTTTTGACCCCAGCTTCCAGTTCCCAACCCCATTGTTTAGCCAACAACAGCAGCAGCAATACCAATAATTACCTACCATGTGTCAAACCTTGGACTATTTACAGATATTATTTCATCCTCACCACAATTCTATAAGGAAGGTAGGTGGTAAAATCCCCTTAAGTAAACAGAAGCTGGGAGAGGCTAAGGAGCTTTGGAAAGGTTGCACAGATGTTAAGAAACAGAGCCTTCCTCACTGGAGGCCAAGGCAGCTCCCTCCCCTCTAGCCTCATGGGGGTGTCACCTGCAGACAGATTTTCTGAACATCTTTATTCCCAGACCCCAGGTCTGTCAGGTTTAGCAGGGATGTAGTTTTTGGCCAGGGTGGGATTTTTTTAAAGGTGAGCCGTCTTCTCCCTCAGAAGCCTGTTGCTGTTTAGCTGCTAAGTAGAGTCTGAACTCTTTTGTCACCCCGTGGACTGTAGCCCCCCAGACTCCTCTGTCCATGGGATTCTCTAGGCAAGAATACTGGAGTGGGTTGCCATTTTCTTCCCCAGGGGATCTTCCTGACCCAGGGATCAAACCTGTGTCTCCTGCATTGGCAGGCGGATTCTTTACCACTGAGCTACCTGGGAAGCTCTTAGAAGCCTGTAAAGCTGGAAAAACTGGGAGCTGAGACCTCTGTCCTCTGATCTGGGGAAGGCATGCCTCCCCTTAAAGGTGGCCTGGTGGTAGGGTTGCCATGAGAGCATGGGAGTGGGCCTGATTACGCGGGGCTCTTATCCAGAAGGCACCCTGTTCTCCCAGTGGCTGTCTAGGCAGTGCTGGCCCCTTGGGTTTCAAGCACCCACTGGCAGGCCTGCCACAGTGGCCGGATGTAATTTGTCACTTGTTTGAGGGCCAGGCCTGACAGGGGCCAGACAGGGCTGGGTGTTAGACAAGGGGGGGGGGTGATGAAGTCTTGATGTAATTTGCAGGCATCTGAAGAGCTCAGGAGACAGATTGAAATGTCAGCTCTGCTCATGAGGGCTGTCTTCCCACACCTCTAGCCAATGACAAGAGGGGCGCTGGGGACCAGGCTGGGGAAGACAGAGGCAGAAGGAGGCAAGGACAATTCCCACAGGACTCTGGGCTGTCTAACCCTGCCCGGCTTCCCAAAGACTGGGAGTCAGTTCAAGGAAGGAAACAGGGCTGCTTTGAGAGGGCTGACTCTATCCTGACTCCTTCCTGGATGGGAGATGGGGAGGACTTATGTTGTCCTCTGCCAACCCCAGAATGTCAGCCTTGCCCGGCCTCTCTGTCCCCATGGAAGCTGCCAGTCAGTCTCCAGAACACACTCTAATGGTATGACTCACAGGCAGGATGGTGCCACAAGGTTTTGTACACTATCACCTGAGTATAAGCCTGCAGGGGATGACTCATGTGCAAGCTCCTCCCCCAGCACTTGAGTCCCACCCCCAGAGACTGACCACCGCCCCTGCTCCACTGCACTCTCGATAACAACAGCTATGCGTGTACTCTGACATAAGCCCACTGTATGCACGTGTGTGCATGTTAAGTCAGTTCAGTCATGTCTGACTCTTTGCGACCCTATGGACTGTAGCCCACCAGGCTCTTCTCTATGGGGATTCTCCAGACAAGAATACTGGAGTGGGTTGCCATGCCCTCCTCCAGGGGATCTTCCTGACTCAGGGATCGAACCCACGTCTCTTATGTCTCCTGCATTGGCAGGAGGGTTCTTTACCACTAGCGCCACTCACTGCATGCACACCACTCCCTAAAATACATGAGCACGTGCCCACAGACACATGTTCGCTTGTGTCCATGTGCTCCCTCACTCCAACAGTAGTAGAATCACAGTTCTTCCCATGAGATCCTTTACAGTTTTCAAAGCTCTCTCACACCCATTATCCTCTCAAATCTCACAGAACCTCAATAAAAGAGGCAGGGAGGCTTTGTTTACCTCCACTCTATAGAGAAAGGAATCTTGTGATCAGAGAAGTTGAGAGGTCCTCTTTGAGTCTCACAGTGAATCTGAGGCAAAGCCAGGACTCCAGCTTCCTGGTCCAGTGCTGTGCTTTCATGCACGCATCCCAGGCCTCTGCCCCTAGACTGGGAGAATTCCAGATGGGGGTCCTAAAGGAGCAGGCAGGGCTGAGCTGAGGAAAGGGGTGGTGGATGGAGCTCTCCAATTGTCCCCAACTGAACTCCCTCTTGGAACAGGCCAATCTTCTGGGCCAGGGGAAGAACAGGAGCTCTTGAGTCTTGGACTCAAATCCCAGCTCCGTCACTGACTAGTTGATAGGTCCTTGGGAAAGTCACGTGACCTCTCTGAGTCCCAGTTTCATCTGTGAGTTGGGGTTGTAAGGATTATGTTAGATCCCACCTACACGGGCTCAGCACAGAGTGGGCAGAGCATCTGCAGTCTCCTTCCTCTTTTTTGGAGCGACCCAGGGCCCCATCCAGGCTGTGGGCCACCTCAGCTGTGCCAGGGCTCTGCCTAAGAGGCATGGTACTTGAGAAACACCCTCTCCCTGTCCCAGGTTCTGAAAGTGAAAGTCGCTCAGTGGTGTCTGACTCTTTGCGACCCCATGAACTCTAGCCCACCAGGCTCCTCCTTCCACAGAATTCTCCAGGCAAGAATACTGGAATGGGTTGCTATTTCCTTCTCTAGGGGATCTTCACGATTCCAGGATTTATCCCGGGTCTCCTGCATTGCAGAAGGACTCTACTGTCTGAGCCACTAAGGAAGCCAGATGCTAGGAAGCAGGAAACAGGGTCAAGGGCCTGAGGTGCCACTGCCTAGTCTGACCTGTGAGGGAGTTTCTCAGCCAGAAAAGGAGCCATACACAGAAGGACTGGCGTGGACAACACTTTTACATCATCTGGTTCAACTTCCTTTCACAGAAGGGGACAGAGGCCTAGAGAAGGCCAGGGGCTTAGCCTCATGACTGAGAGACGGGCTGCAAAGGCAGGACTGGAACCCCAGTCCTATAGCTTCTGTGCCCTTGTCTTAACTGATGCTTGTCTACAAACCCTGATGGCATAGGGTCTGGTTTAGGGATGGGGAGAAGGGCCTAGATCCATGGGGCTAGACCTGCCTGCTCCCTTGTGAACACCGCCTCCCCCAACATGGGTCTTACTGGAGCCAAGAAAGAAGAGGTTGCTGAAGAATTTCACTGCACTGCCCCACCACCTACTCCTGCATCAGGCCTGGTCCTGGCCTGGGAGGATAGGGGTTCTGGTTGTCAAACTGGCAGCTGGCCTGGCCTGGGAGAGCAGTGTTCCAACGGGGCCACTTGGGGCACCAGGGCAGGGATGGTGGGCAGCTGTGCCCAGGCTCCAGATGGTACAGACAGCCATCAAGCCAAGATGGGGCTGGCAGTGGGAAGGCTCTTGGAATGCCAAGCACAGTGAGAGACATGAGCCAGGCCCAGAAAAGCCTGGAGCCCTCAGGGGAGACTGGCTGCCTGGACAGGAAATGGGACCCTCATGGCTACAGAGCTCAAGCCCACCCATCTGAAGGGGCTTCTCTGGCTCTCTCTAAAAAGAGCCTAGCCCCATGCCAAACTCCTTGTCGAAACAGGCAAGCTTCTTCCTCCCTGGCCTTCTTCCTGCAGGCAGCTCAGACCCTTACTCTCAGAGGGCACAAAGATCATCCTAAAGGGAGGTGGTCCAAGCCATGGGGAGCTGGGCCATTAGAGACCCTAGAACCTTGAGACTGTTCCTCACAAAAAAAGAAAGGGTCTTGCCTAGGACCCCAGCCTTTAGCCAGGACTCTGGGCACATAGCAGGGGCTCAGCATGGTGCCAGGCTGACCAGTGCAGGGCTGTGATTTATGGGTCTTTAAGATGTTCCTCTCCTCCCATGGTTCCTCCCATCCCCCTTGCCAGGATTCCATCCCTTTCATCTAGTGTGAGCCATCTCTGTGAACTCATGGAGGGGCAAGCATGGGCTTACCCATGATGGGGAGAAGCCACAAGCCTGAAGGAGCAGTGGGCAGCCTCCTAGGTGTGCCAACTGTCTCACTCATCTCGCCGCCAATGCCCTGCATGGCTTGGCCCAACATCCAGCTCTGAGCAGGAGAGCATTTTACGCTGACCTAGCCTCTGGCAGGAGTGCCATCGAGAAACCCTGAAGCCCACCTCCTGCTCCTCTGCAATAAAGTCACCTGTCCAAAACGGCCTGGGCAGGCTTCAATGGCCAGTCTGCCTTGCCTGCTCCTTCCCAGCCCAGGCTTGATTGCCGGCCTCTCATCCTTCAGCCTTCAGAGCTGGTATCTTCACCTCCCGGAAGCCTTCCCTGACCAAGCCCCCTACTCTGACTACTGGCTGAAGGAGTGTGCCCCATCCTAGAACTCCTACGGTCCTCCGTGTTCCCCATTCCCATCCCCAACAGTACTGTGATGGTCATTGGTGGAGGTAGTGGTTTTGTTTTTTTTTTTGATGTTCATTATTTTTTATTTCTGTCTCCCCCACTAATTGTGAAGATCTGTGTCCCCAGCACCCAGCAGAGCCTGGAACGTATTAATTGCTCAATCTGTATTTGTGGAACAAATTCATTCATCAAAAAACATTAGCTAATGATTAACGGAGTGACCTGGGGCAATTCCCTTTCCATGATGGCCTCAGTTTTGTACATACCCACTGGGTATTGGTCTACAGTGTCAGTAATTCTTCAGATCCCCAAGTGGCTCATGTGGTGCTCCCAGGAGGCCTGGATCGGGGCCGAAGTGGCCGGAACTGGCCATGGAAGAACCTTAAATCCTGCTTCAGCCCTGGCTGATTCTGTATCCCTCCCCACCTGGCCCTCCCGGCCATGGCCTCAGACTGTCTCAGGCCATCAGGTTGACAGGGTCCCCAGTGACTCTGCCCAGGGGTAGCAGAGTAGAGGGCGGAGCCAGCATCTGTCTGCTACATTTCTTGACAGCCGTCCAGGGCTGTGGCAGGTCTTCCTCTCAAGGTTGCCTGGTAACAGCTTTTGTATCTGATGAAAAAAAATGTGGCAGAACCAGACAAGAGACACGGGGCTTCCTAGGGCTTATGTGAGGGGGTGGGTATCCGGGGTGGGGCAGATGCCTGGGCCAGTGCCAGGGCAGGCAGAGCCTGCAGCATCTCACCTCACTGTAGAGAGTACCAGGACAGGGCCCAGCCTGGCCTAGTGGGCGTCAGTAGGGGCGGTAGGCTTGAGGGGCAGTTAAAGCCGGCCCAGGCCTGCAGCGGAGCAGCCAACCTGGCATCTGCCCTACCACCACCGCCCGCCCTACACCTGCAGCTGGGTGAGCCACAGCCGGTGCCACCACTCATTAGGTGATGATGTTACATTAATTACTTTAATTAAGCGGCACTGAGAGCTAATGGCTCGGGGGGGGGGGGTGTTGGTGACTGTTCCTAATTACCCTCCCAGTTAGACCAGAATGAGGGGCACAGGGCTTGGCAGAACAGGAGCAAATAGTTACAGAAAGAAGGGGAGGGGCCTACCAGGGGTGGGAGAAGGTGCCCCCTCCTCAGGGTCTGGCTCAGAGACCTGGACCTGCCATCCCCAGAGGGGAGGGTGCTGCCCCGGGACAGATGAGCTGGCTCTCAGCCCAGATCCAGGGCTCTGGGATGCATGGGGGACAGGCCAGGAAGGGGAGAAAGGCAGTTCTGTCCTGCTCCCCACCCAGACTCCTCCTCTGCCCCTTCCCTGGGCTCCTCCATCACCTGCCTGATTCCCTCTATTGGGCTGAATGTCTCTCCTCTCCACCTCCATTCAGTGTCTAGAGTCACATTAAATATCACCTCATTCTTTCCTTTCTCCATTCACTGGTCCATTTCAGTCAATCAGCCCATAGCGAAGCCAGTCTGGGCCCTGTATTCCAAGGTACCCCTCAAGGAACTCACAGTCTAGCTGGGGAGGTAGACAGCTATAAACACACCCAGAGGAGACAGAGTGATGAGCTAGGATGGGAGATACCCCAAGCTCTGGGGATCGGGAGAGAATTCCAAGAAAAAGTGAGGGCAGATTAGAGTCCTAAGGAAAGGGATAGGAGGATGGCTCTTCTGGGCAAGGGGACCAGCAGGTGCAATAGACGTCCGTCAGGAAAGTGCACTTGGTCTGTTCTGTTAGCTGTAAGCTGTTTAGTGCAAAGCAAGAGTAGAGAAAGAGGGAGGAAACGGCTAGAGATGGGCCCAGAGGGACTGGCCTTGATTCAGAGGCCCTTGGGGGAGACGTGGGAGGTAGGATCGATTCCATCTGGGAAAAATGACTGCAGTGTGGGTGGAGGATGGTAGGAAGGGGAAAGCATGAGCTGAGTGACCAGTGAGGCAGACACTACATCACCAGGGGAGGGGTGACAGAGGCTGGACCGTGTGGTGGTCGGGGTAAGAGGGAGCAGCAGGCAGATCTGCGTTTGGGAGAGTGTCGCGGTGATAGAACTCGGGATGAGTTGGTGGCCTCAGGGAAGAGGGAGAGGGAAGGGCCAAGGTTGCACAGCTCCAGGGATGCCGTCTACAAGGTAATGCGGGGGTAGTGTTCTAGGTTTCTGATTGGTTGAGGCCAATTTCTGAAGATAGGTGTAGAGTGTCAAGCAGGTTTAGGGGAACAAAAAGGAAGAATTGGGTTTGGAGCATGTGGAGCCTGTGGGACAGCCCTGAGGACCTACAGGCTCAGGTCTGGGGATTAAGAGAGAGCCAATGGCTCACACGGTAAAGAATCCCCCTACAATGCAAGAGACCTGGGTTTGATCCCTGGGTTGGGAAGATCCCCTGGAGCAGGGCATGGCTACCCACTCCAGTATTTTTGCCTGGAGAATCCCATGGACAGAGGAGCCTGAAGCAGTTACAGTTCATGGGGTCGCAAAGAGGCGGACACGACTGAGCGACTAACACTTCACACCAGAGGAGGGATGAGATGGTGCAGGAAGGCAGGGGGCAGGGGGTTGAGCGTTAGTTCTGACTCCCCTTGGGTGGTGCAGTCATGTCTGTCTTTCCTACCTCCGCATCCCAGGAGCCAGCAGAGGGGGCTGACCCAGAGGGGCTGCTCAGAGGGTATTTGCTGAGAGGAATGAGTGAGTGAATACAGGAGCAAGTGAGGCTCCACGGCTCTCACAAGCCCAACCAGGCCACCGTGAGTCCTCTTCGACTCAGACACGTGAATTCAGACACTCCCCCAGTCCTCTGCCCATCCATGGCTAGAGCCCCTCCTCGGGCTCTCCTGAGCTCCTGATTAACCCCTGGGGGAAGAGAATGGGCACACCTGCCCCTCCTGCCACCCCTCGAGCCTAGGCACTGCTGAGCAGGAGCAGGAGCCTCTTCACTTCCGATGCACAGGGCAGAATCAGACCACGGTTTAGGCCCATTGCCAGACCCTGGTCCTAGGCCCCTCCTCCCACTGATGACCTGGCACATCCCCATCTCCCCCCAATAACCAGCACCTTTCTAGAAAGATAATACACTAGTCCCAGTTTTCCCTCTGCCAGATCCAGGTCACTCACCTTGATTTCCACGCCGTAGCCAGGATAGACGGAGATGTAGTAGAAACAGTCCAGGCCGACATCAGGGGGTGAGTTGGAGGTTGTGGGGGAGTCCAGAGAGCCCTCTGGGCCTGAGAAATTCCAGCTGCAAGGGCCTGGAAGGCAGGGGGAGACATAAAGCTAAACCTAGCTCTGGCAATTTGGGTCCAACTATGGCTGCCCCGTCTGTGTGTGTGTGTGTGTGTGTGTGTGTGTGGTATGTGATGACATTCACCCCTTGGGAGTTCTATTACCCTGTTGAAAGCAGGGTACCAACCACCTTTTCTTGAGCACCTACTGTGTGCAGTCTTATCTCAGTTCTTACAGTGACCCAGTGAGGTGGGTCTTATTGCCATTTTACAGATGAGGCTCAGGGAGGTTAGATAAAATCCCTAAGGTCTGGTGTGCATGCAAAGTCACTTCAGTTGTGACTGACTCTTTGTGACCTTAAGGACTGTAGCCCGTCAGGCTCCTCTGTCTATGGGGTTCTCCAGGCAAGAATACTGGAGTGGGTTGCCGTGCCCTCCTCCAGGGGATCTTCCCAGCCCAGGGATCGAACCCACCTCTCTTGCGTCTCTTGCACTGGCAGGTGGGCTCTTTACCACTAGTGCCACCTGGGGAGCCCCAAGGTCTGGGGTGGTTGCTTTCAATCAGGATTTGAACCTGGGTCTGGTTCCAGTCCACATGATTCCTGCGGGCTGGCCCTTGGTGCCAAAGGGCAAGGCAGGCCAGCACAGTGACACAGAGAGGGAAATTCAGAGGGCCCTCAGCTCCCGCATCCCCATCTCTAGACGGGGATCTGAGCCAGCAAGTAACTGACCTGGCGGCCGGACTGTGGTGACGGTGGTGGTAACGATGGTGCTGGTGGCAGTGGTCTCCTCATCGTCCCCTGAAGCCGTGGAGGTGGCAACTGTCCCCTCCACCCCAAGCCCTGTGGTCTGGGCCATGACTCCGGGAGCCCAGGGCCTCCCTATGTCTCCAGGACCCTCTGGGGTTGGAGTCCATGCTCCGCTAGGGGGTGTAGTATTGGGCCCCTCCCCTGGGCCTGGGGTGGGCACTGCCATGCTGGGCCCCGGAGGTAGGGCAGCTGTGATACGAAGTGCAGGGGGCTCTGACTCCGGGCTCCAGGGTCCTTCCCGGGACTGGGGTTGAGTAGGTGCTGCCGCCATGACTGGAGTGGGGCTGGTGAAGACCGGGCGGCTGTCCTGATTGGCCCGGCGGGGCAGGGGACTCGCCGTAGGTGGGTCAGGCCTCAGCTCGCCCTTCTGCAGCCCCTCTTGTAGGAATTCCTCCAGTAGGGGGTGGTGGTTAAGCAGCTTCAGGGTAGGGGCCGTTGTGATGAAGTGGACTCCTGGTTCTGGCTGCTCAGGTGTAGGAGCCGCTGTCAACCCTCCATCCGTCTCCTCCAGGCCTGGGGCCTGCGCTTCCCCCTCCGTGGGGGCCTCCGAGGAGAGTCCTGAAATGATGACAAATGCTCAGAGAGTCTCTTCCTGCCCCACAGTGAGCAGCAGCACACTCAGTCCAGGCAGTGGGAGACCCATCTCTCTTTTGACAGAGAGCCTTGGGGAGCGTCCTCATGGCTGAGAATCACGGAGCTATGGAATCTGAGAGCTGAAGGTGAGATGATATCACGCACTTCAAGGATGGCACACAAGAGATCTCTTCCCCCCCACCAACACCAGAGGCAGCCATTACTAAGCTGCTGCTGCTGACGAGTGCTCAGTCGTATCTGACTCTTTTCGACTCCCATGCACTGTGGCTCACCAGGCTCCTCTGTCCCATGGGACTTCCCAGACAAGAATATTGGAGTGGGTAGCCATTTCCTTCTCCAGGGGATCTTCCCAGCTCAGGGATCGAACCCAGGTCTCTTGGGTCTGCTGCATTGGCAGGAGGATTCTTTACCAGTAGCACCACCTGGAAGGCCATTACTAATCTGTCATCACTCCATTTCTTGGTTGCTCTCAGATTCAGCCTCAGAATCCTTCTGAACACAGCACTCTAGGCAGCCGTAGCTGACACCTCAGACACACATGTTGAACAAATATTTCCAATCCCTAATGTAGTTCAAAGGCCTGCTTTCACTGATGAGGAAACAAGGTCACAGAAAGGAAATGACTTGCTCGAAGTCAACCACGAGTCAACTGAAGGTCAGAGATGACACCCTTAGCAGAGTGCCGTCACCGTGACTTTTCTTCCTGAGATTACAGGGCCTTGCATTCAAGCTCACTTTCTATTCTCAATGAAACTGCTGGTTATTAGTCTCAGGAAATACTTCACATATTTGGGATGTTATTTTAGACTCCTTCATGGATTCATGACAACTTTTTTTTTGTTAGGCCCCATTACGACTTATTTCTCTCACTTTCTTTTGTCTTTTTTGTCCTCCAAGAACAGTAATATGAATAGAATAGGAGAAGCTAAACTCTGGAGTGAGGACGATAAAACTTCAAAGTTGTCACCATGGGACTGTGTGACTTTGGGCAAATAACTTAAACTCTCTAAACCTTATTTTTCTCATCTGTAAAGTGGGGTTTCTTTTATAGGATTAACTGAGATAATATTACTTCCCTTTCCCATCTGCTATGTCTTTCTGAATTCTCTTTATCTTTCTTTTGACACAAGCCAGGATCCATCTAGGGTAGGGTCTAAAGTCTGCATGTCACTCCCAATCTATGACAGACATTGTTAACCAATTTTGATTATTTCTTGCTGAGGCCACATGGGACTTCAGAATCCTTCTCGACACAGTTATGCAGGCAGCTACCATTGATTAATTAGATAGGCTATGGAAGAAGGAGAAATGTGTTGTTCCTAGTCTGAGGTTGCTATGCTATTGAT
Source organism: Antilocapra americana (assembly GCA_007570785.1). Classification (NCBI taxonomy): domain Eukaryota; kingdom Metazoa; phylum Chordata; class Mammalia; order Artiodactyla; family Antilocapridae; genus Antilocapra; species Antilocapra americana. The sequence continues at coordinate 33,985,176 of ML664177.1, read as the reverse complement.
TGTATTGACTTATTTAACCACATCATAGCTGGAGAAATGCTGTATATTCTACTTGTGGCCCACCAGGCTCCCCAGATCCTGGACTGTCAGAAAAAAGGTCAATGGATGCTGGCTCCAGATATACTTCACATAGAATTTTGCCAGTTTCGAGAAGGCTGGGAAGATATTCTGATTTGAACAGCTCTCAAAATGGCTGCGTGAGGATGCGAAGGGAACACAGCCAGGGTGAGATAACAGAGTCGGCAAGGAGAAGGTTGGTTCCTCTGCACATCCGATGGTGGGGCTGTCATTCCACACCCACCCCATGGATTGGCAGGCACGAGGATGCAGCAGATGGCCTACATTCTGTTCAGGAGACCATGGCAGCTCTGATGTGTTAGACACTTGGGAGGAGGGAGGAAACTGGGGTAGGGAAGGTGGCTGCAGGTCAGAGGACTCTCTGCTGCTCTAGGTCAGAGGGGCCTGGGGGCCCAAAGCCTTGAGAAAGCAGGACCAATCCCTATTTCTCGGACGCTCACTAAAACAGCCCATCTGTGCCTTGGCATTCTGTACCAGACACTGGCAATGCGGTGCCCAAACTAGATATGCTGCCAGGCCCACACCCCCTGGAGCAGATGGTCCGCCAGTGTCCTGGGTCCTGAGTCTGTGGTGGAGGGTCCAGGGAGTGCCTGTGACCTGCCAGGACAGGACTACTCTCTGCCCAGCCCCCAGATGTCACACAGTCTTTGCCAGGTGACCTGAGACTAATCTTAGCATGTCACAAGGAAGAAGGGCCTTTCTCATCACACAGACTGGAGCTTTAGGCTTCCCTGTCCCCTTCCAGGGTGGCCCAAGAAGAGATGAGTCTCCCAGGGCAGGCGCCCATAGGAGTCTTCACTGGGAGAGGGAATGCCTCTGTCTCAGGAAGGGACCAGAGTGGGCACGGCTCCTCCCGCCGGCTGCCAGGTGGGTGCTGGGCAATGGAGCAGAGCTAATGGGCACCTCCCGTCACTGTCGATTGCACTGATTGTGTTATCTGGGGGGACTGAGCACTTGGTTAAATGGGATGGAGATAGCATATCAAACGAGCAAATTGATTTCAAAATCAGCTGCTGCTTGGTCCCTGAGGGTGTTCCCCACTGTCAGAGAGGGTAGGATAATCTGTGGGAGACAAGCCATTTCTAAGGAGAGGGCGTCTCCCGACACCCTGGTTGATTCTGATGGAAGCCTCAGGCCCTGTGACCTCCCTCGCCAGGTTCCTGGGGTTCTCTCTGCCTGGGCTGACTGAGATCAAAGGTATAGAGACGGACAAAGAGCGGGTGTGATACAGGGGATGTGTGTGTTAACTGCACAGTCATGTCTAACTCTTTGCGACCCCATGGACTGCAGTTCCTCTGGCTGTGGGATTTTCCTGGCAAGAATACTGGAGTGGGTTGCCAGGTGTCAGGGGCCAAATGTCCAGTCTCTTCAGGTACCTTAATGTGTACCAGACACTGAGTCAGGCCATCCCCAGATCTTGGATTATGTGACACTACAAGTCTGAGTTGAGACTCTTCTTCCCACGTTACAGAAAAAGAACTGAAGCCTAGAGAGGTAAGGTGAGGATCTGCCTGGGGCACAGTGGTGGAGCTGGGATCTGAGCCTACATTGATCTGGTTCAAAAACCCTAGCCTTTCCAGGACACAAGTCTGCCTCACAGGAAGAGGGGACTGGTGCTCCCCAGCAGAGAGCCCTCTAGCCAGTACAGCAAGCTAAGGCCCAGAGAAAGGACTGGACCTGTCCACGGTCTGATGCAGGTTGGAAGTGGAGCTGGGGCCACAGTTTCTGCACCTGGGACCTAAGCTGAGTCTGAGACGAGCTGGACCCCCAGGAGGTCTTTGGGCTGGGACCCAGGGAGCCCCGATTCTGTGCCCAAAGTGCATCTGAGTCTGGAACTCAAAACTGGAGGCCAAGGACACTGTTTCACAGGGTGGGGACAACTCGTCACACAGGCACCGGGGTTTAAATGTCATCTCTGCACTTAAAAGTCAAGGGAGCCCAGGCCAGTCACCGCTGTGTCCTGAGCTGTAAAACGGGTGGTTTGGAGAGGTTTTATGAGAATCTTAATGTTCTAAGTAGCAGGGGTTTCTGGGGGGAAGGGTAGTAGGGGATATAGAAGGTGAGCCCACACTCTGAGGCGGGCAGCCCTCTGGGGTTGGGAGAGGCTGGCCCGGGTGAGGCCACCCTCTCCTTCCTGTGGGACCACGTTCCCTGTTGCATAGCAGTGCGTGTGACCTCCAGGATGTCAGCGTTGACATCTGTTAAACGAGGATAATATTGTACCATATGGTGCAAGGGATGGCCGCCTCCAAGGCCGACATGGAGCTGGGGGACAGTGGCCCACAGCCAGACAGCCCCCCAGGCCCCCCCCCCACCCCGCCCGCCGGGCTGGGGTCCCCCCCCCCCCACCCCCGCCCCCCCCCCCGCCCCCCCCCCCCCCCCCCCCGGCTGCCGGGTCCACATGGTGCCTGGACACAGGAATGCACTCCCTGGACAGCCGCTTCCTCCTCCCCTCCTGCGGGCCAGGGCTGGGAAACACCCCCTCCGCTCCCCTGCTCCCGAGGCGGAGGCCTGGAGCTTCCTGGCAGCCCCCAGCCTTGGTGTGGCCCCGCCGCCACCGCAGCCTGGGCCCTCCTCCCGCATTAGCTCTTAAGCTATGCAAATAGACATCGGAGGGAGCCCTGTTTAAAGTATTTAGACGAAATGAAAAAAGGCTTTCATCGGCACTAATGAGCCATTCAGGATGCCTCCCTGGTGGATTCTCTCCCGCTCCGCCTCCCGGCCCGCGCCCCACTCTGTGGCCCCTCTAGGGATGGGAAGCCCCCTCCTCTCGGCTCCAGCCGGGTCCTCCCAGGGAGAGCCGCCTGCCCTGCCCCTTTCTTCCCCCGGACCCAGCGGGGTGAAGATGGAGATGGGGCGGGGTGAAGGTGGAGATGGGGCAGCGGGTGAGGGGTCGGGGTGCATCCTCCACTCCGAGAAACCGGGATCCAAATGGGGGGGGTGCTCATCTCTGATTTGGGAAACCCATAACGACTGGGGACTCCCATAGCTTCCACGGGTAGGTGTTCTGTCCCTGTCTGACAAATGGGAAAACTGAGGCTCAGTGAGGCCCAGGATGTTGCCAGGGGTCACAGCGTGGGTGGGCTGTGGAGCTTGAACTGGTCTGTTTGTAGGCAATGGGGGAGGGTGGTAGTCTTTTTTTTTGGCCGCCCCAGGCAGCAGGCGGGTCCCCCACCAGGGATGGAACCCTCCCTGTGCAGCGGAAATGCAGTCTTAACCACTGGACCACCAGGGAAGTTCCGGGTGGTGGTCTTCACGCAGCGTAGACCTGGGATGACTGCTGCACCAGGCCCAGGTGGGCTGCCTGCTTAGGGCTACTGTTTCAGCAGATGTCTCTGCTCCAGACAGAAAAACCTCAGGTTGCAACCTCCCATCTATCTCTCACTAGCCGTGTGACTTGAGCTGGGGGCTGCCCTCCCGAGCATTTGCTTCTTCATCTGTAGAGTGGGGTCCTCCTGGTTTGGGGAGGGCCAACTAGAGACAGGCTTGTGCTCCACCTCTGCTGCACGCCCCCTCATCCTCTGCCAGGGGAGGAGGGGCCTGCTGGTCTCAGAGGCCGGCACTTGGAGGGGGGCCCCAGAATCCTCAGACAGGTCAGGCGTGATCCCCACTTGTGGCAGCACCAGCTTTCAGCTGTGGGGAACATGCCTGCTGGTGGGTATAGGAGGAGTCTAGAGGTTACAGTGGGCAGGGAGCCTGCCCCTTGGGGCTCTGGAGGTTAAGCTGGCCCAGCATAGGGAGAATGAGAATTTAATGGGATCCATTTATTATCCCATAAAAGCTAATGAGTTTATTCTGGAGGTTCCCTGGCCCCTTTCAAGTTTTAATAGGGGATTAGTGAGGGCCTGGCCCCTGCAGACCCCCATTATCCCAGAGCCCGAGGGCAGGAAGAGAGGCCCCCGGAGTAAGAGCACTTGGGCCCCCTCCAGAGCCAGAGCCTGGTGTCCGCAGTGACAGTTTCACTGGGTCCAGGCCTGCCTCCTGAACTGAGGGTCCTCAGCTAGAGGCTGGCAGGGTCACAGAGGGCCCCTGAGGCCTGATTCCATGTGCTACTACTGACATAATTACTCCACAGTATTCCTGTATCTGAGGTAGGTTTGTTGCTGTCAACTTCTTGTATTAACAGGAAAGGTAATATAACCCCAGTAGAACAGATGGGGAAACTGAGGCCTAGAGCTGGGGTGTGGCTTCTCCACGATCACCGGAAAGCTATGGCAGAACCAGAATGGACACGGTCTGCCTCCTGCAGTTTGGAGCCAGGCAGCTGTCATTCCTCAGTGCTCATGTGCTGACCAGGCACTCAGCACCTTCGCATGTAATCACCTATTCTCCCCAGAGATGGAGCCATATGTAGCCCAGAATGGTGAAGTAAGCTGTCCAAGGTTGCACAGCCAATCCTTGGCAAGTCTGGGACTAGGACCCAGAGCTCAGTAGCTCCATCGCTCAGCTTTGTCTACTGCTACCACCGGCCCTCAGCTGTACCTCTTCACTATCTCCCCATTAACTGGCCTCCACTATCCTACAGCACATGCTGAGAGCCCCGCAGCTTAGGGTGATGGGAAGGAGGTCCTGGTGGTGTCCTGGAGGGGCCATCGTTGGGGTGGACAGTGGTGTGAATGGAGGTGAAACCCTCCAAGGGACCTCTGCCAAAACAGGTGCCTTCCCCCTTCTGCCCCATTTGCTCACTTCTTTGCCTCTTTAAGGGCTTTCCTGGTGGCTCAGAATCTGCCTGCAGTGCAGGAGACCTGGGTTCAATTCCTGAGTTGGGAAGATGCCCTGGAGAAGGGGATGGCTACCCCTTCCGGTATTCTTGCGTGGAGAATCCCGTGGACAGAGGAGCCTGGTGGACTACAGTCCATGGGGTCGCAAATAGCTGGACTTGACTGAGCAACTATCTAACACTCTTTCGTCTCTTTAAACTTTCCCCATCCCACCATACCCAGCTCTAGTCCCTCCTGGGCAGCAGGGAGCCACCCCTGCCTGGTCCAGGGGTGACAACAGCTCTCTCCTCTGATCTCCTGGTGGCACTTCTTGGTGGACCCTCAGCATGGGTACAGCTTGTGCCCATAGCCAAGGATCCCACACGAGGCACATCTCTGTTCCTTCATCTCTGCTCATGGGGGTTGCTGACCCTGGGGCCAGGCACAGTGCAGGGTGGGCTCGGAGGATATGGTCTCCAAGCCAGGATTCTGCCTGTCTGCACACTCAGAAGGCTCCCTGCTCCCCAAAGTACTTGGCCCTTGGCCAGTAAGGGTAGGCAAGGGAGGGTGGGGGTGGGCAGGGGTGTGTACTGCAGGGAGAAGAGGGCAGTCAGCCCTTGGTAGTGCCCAAGCACAGCCCCAACTGGCACCTGATGAAGAGTCTCTACCGGCACGAGCTGGTGGGGCTCCAGCCTCAGACTATCCTCTCTTCCTCTGCCATTGACCACTGCCCCATCGCACCCTCTTACTACCTTCTCTTGGCCAACTTGTGGCAGTTTGGCCAAATCTGCAGTACAGAGATGAATAGGGCACCTCTCGGCTGGGATCCAGGCAAAAAAGTGGCCAGTCCCCAGAATCTGAGCTCTTGTAACCTCTATGTACATCTCAGCCCACCCTCATTCACACAGGAAGAAATGGAATCCAGAGAGGTTTCCCAGGTCACACAGCAAACCTGGGGCAGGGCTAGAACTCAAGATATGGGGCTTAAAGAGCATCTGGCCCAACTGTTCTGAACGGTGAGCCCTCCGCTACTCCTGGGGCCATCTGCCATCTGAGGGTATACCTCCATTGACAGGAGGTGTGCCAGGAGCACCTACCGCCCCCACTGTACTAGGGTTGGGGTGGTTGGGTAACCCTGGGCTTCATCATCTCCAGGATTGGGGTCTTCCTACCAGATGGAGGGAGTGTGGGTGGGTGTAGCAGGCAACAGCCAGTAGTCAGCCCTAGAGCAGTGCTGGCTAATAGAACTTTTTGTGATGATGGAAATGTTTTATATTTGCATGTGCGACATGGTATTCAGTGGCCACACATGGCTAGTGAGCCTTGGAGTGTGGCTGGTGAGACCTAGGCACCAAATTTGAAATTCAGTTTCGTGTTCATGAATTTAAACCGCCACATGTACGTAGTAGCTACCATGATGGAAAGTGCAGCTCCATCACCTGACCTCTCGACCCCAGCAGTGCTCACTTCTCAGAAGGGAAGAGCCTGGCCGGTGGGGGGGTGGGGAGTGGCATTCCAGAGAAGACTAAGATGGGCTGGCAGTGTCTACCCCCAACTTTGGGGCCTGGGGCCAGGCAGGAAGAGCTGACAAGGAGTCCTGGAACTTCCTTAGGTTTTTCATAAAGGCCTCAAGAGAGAAGCCATTCAATCCACCAAGGAAGGACTGACACAGCCCATCCATGATGTCTGCTTCCCAACCTTGTCCGAGCACTGGTGTTCTGAGAGGTGGGGTGTTCAGTGGGCAATTTGGGGAGCTCGGGCAGGGCCAGTGTAGAAGGCCTTCATGGATGGAGGGCAGCCAGGAATGCTTGGCCTCTGGTGATTTGGCCCAGGGTGGGCTCAGGGTGTGTGAACATTCTGTGACAATGCCTGCTGTGCTGGCTGACCCGCCCCTACCTCTCTGCCCAGCCAGGCACTTGGAGGCAGGGAGCCTGGCCTGGCCACCACCCCAGGGATCCTGGGGCAGCCCCAGAGTAGCTGACCTTAGGACCAAGGGAGAGCCTCACACGGAGGACCCTCCATGGGTCAGGCAGGACTTCCTAGGGAGCTGTCTTCCACTCAGAGCAGCACCTCTTATGCCTGGAATCAATATTTTACACTTTACATGTGAAGGGACTGAGGCTGAGAGGCAAAGTGATTCATCCTAGTTCACATGGGAGGAAAGTGGCAAATAGGGGGTTTGAACTAGGTCTTTCTGCTCCACAGTCTGGGCTTAAGTTTTTACTGCAGAGTTGCTGCTTCACATGTGATTATGTGGGCTTGTGTGTAGACCTGAGTGTATGTGTCTGCATGCATGTGTGTGTGTAGTTCCAAACACACTAACATAAGTCATTTCCATTTGTCCTTGCCTGTGGAACCCTGGAACCCAGCCTCATGGTCCTCAAGCCTGGATAGGCTCTGCCTCCCAGAAGTGATGCCTTTCTCCCCAAGGTGGCTGTGCTCCCTCCTTTTCACTCTACCACCTTCTTGGACCTCACCTTTGACCCTTTCCAGAGCCCTGTGGCCGGGACAGCTCCCCAGGCTCTGGGTGTGTGATGGGGAAAAGGGACAGGGCTCTGGGCTCCTGCCCTCTTCTCCCCAAGGCCCCCTCCTTCCCGTGAGGCTGTGGCCAGGGGCTCAGGGTACAGGGAGCTCCCAGCTAACTGCCACGTTCGCCGCTTTCCAATTTAAAATCTAATATGGTCTCGCTACTGCAGAGCTGGGGGCTGGAGAGGTGATTAATGAGGCTTCTGCTACAGCATCACCTGCTGTGCTCTACACCTTCCCCTGCGGCCCTGCATTCTCCCTCCTGCCTGCCCACAGCCCCTGGGGACCTGGGGGTCCTAATCCTGCAGGCTCACAATTCCTGGTGCTTGGCAGGAGGCACGGGAGTTGGGGACCTGAGGTGGGGGATTGGGAGAGAACTAAGGGCTGGGCTTGGAGGTAGGGGCAGCAGGACTGACAGCCATCCCTGGGGCAGGATAGAAGAAGAAGGAACACTCTGGCATACCTTTGGCATCACCTCCCTCACCACCAGGAAGCTGATCAGTCTGCCGAATTCCACTCCATCATGCCCACTGGCAGGAGTGTGGCCAGGGCAGGGAAGGGACATAGCCCCAAGCTGGGTGCTCAGATCAGCCCTCCCCCAGCACCAACAGCTCCCACCACCTCGTCAGTGACAGCAGGGATCATATTTTTCTGACTGGAAACCTTGGAAATGTCAGCTGGGATGAAGAAGGCTGTGAAGGCAGAAAGACACTCTCCCTGGAGCTGGTGCCAGCCCAGTGGTGGAACTAGGGAACAGGAGGGTTGTTCTAGGGAGGAATGGCCATCCCCTCCATTGTCTGCCCCCTGCCCAATTCCAGACACTGGCCAAGGGGAGTCTCTCCCAGCTGCTGAGCCTAGCAAGGCACCAGGACCCGAGATCAGGTATCACCCTGGGTCCTGGATCAGCATCTCTGGGTGGCTGCCCCCTTCCAACCCACTCTGAAGTTCAAAAACTGGCAGTACTGAGGTAGCTCCCAGGTCCTGTGCCCACCTCTGAGCCTGGTAGCCCCAAGATTCTGTGGCCTTTGGTGAGAGGAAGAGGCTCACTCTGTGTACCAAGGGTCAAAGTGACTTTGTGACCTCTGCCCTGTGGCTAATTCTGTCAGCTATATCTGGGAGGAGATGGGTTCAGGGAGTTGCCTAAGCCTAGACCCCCAGCTGCCCTGATCCTCGATGCTGAGGAGGGGTCTCTCTCCCCTGGAGGTCACTAGAGTGTCTGTCCTTAGCTGGGAAAGCTGAGGAGCCTGGTGAGGCCTGGTCAGAGCCGTCTCCAGTGTGGGAGGTAGGTTTGCTACTGACAGGCTGTGTGACCTCGGGCTTTTCTCGCTCTCTCTGGGTCTGTTTTGGCTTTCCATGTAGTACTTTGTTCCTGGTTTCCTCTAGGTTCTTTGAGTGAGTGGGTATAGAGCCTCTCTACTCTCAGTACCCAACAGCAGGGTTGATGGAGCCTCATGGTGGGCAGTGGTAAAGGCAGAAGGGGCCTGGCAGGGCAGGTGACTGTGCTCTGTTGACTTGCCACTTTCCTCTGGATGTTACTGGACCCCAGTTTCCTCATCTCCAGTGCCAGAAGACCCTGTGTGTTTGTGTGTGTGTGTGGATGGGGTAATCTCATCCAAGTATGCTCTCTCCCTTGACTTCCTGCCTTCTATGGGATAGACTCTGGGAGTCCTGCCTTACTTCTAAATGTCCTGTGGAAGAGTTCATGGAGGCTTGGGATCTGCACTTAGTGGCTTAGAGAGGGCAGAGAAAGGGCAGCCTGGGACCTTCTCCTAGTGGCATAGGGCCTAAGCTTCCCCAGGGCATGGCCCCTGCACCTGCGGACTGTCCCAGACTCCCCTTGTTTCTGTGGGACTCTGAGGCTCCCCAGGCTCAGCTTGTCCTTCCCACTTCCCCCAGCAAGCCTGAGTGGGGGAGGGGAGGGGTGCAGAGCAGCTAAAATTAGCAACAGCAGCAAGTCTCCTTGAGGGGTCAGTGGCGCCCAAGATTGGGGAGGAAGAGAGTAGAATGGACTCTGGGGAGAGGAGAGACTAGCCTGAGCTGAGACCTGCAGTGCCTGCACCCAGGGCCACAGAGTCCCAGGGTATGGGGAGAGGAGCGCACAGACATGCAGGGATGTATGGACACAGACACCCAGGGTTAGATGGACCATCCAGGGCAAGATGTATACACATATGGCTACCTGCAAATCTGGGGCTTCTCCTCCAGACTCCCTGGGAACACCAGTTGGACTCAGCTGTGCAGCCCCTAATCCCTCAGTCTCATCTCTTGCCCCAGCCTTGCTTTGACTTCTTCCAAGGACCCTGCCAGGTGGGGTGTGTGTATGTCTTGAGTTGAGAAGGCTAAGTCCTCTCCCTGTTCCCCTGCCAGTCTCCTCTGCTTGAGGCTGAGGGCAGGGAAGAACCTGGAAACACCAGAGGTAGCATCAGGAATACAGGTGAAACAGACTAGGTTCAGGGCAGCACCTGACCTGAACAGCAGGCCTAGACTGGTAGGCAGGGTGGGGGGATGAGCGGGAGATGGCTGGACCCAGAAGAGCAAGGCTAGAACTCTGCCAGGAGGTGGGAAGAATGGAGTGGGCAGTGAAGGAAGGCGGATGAGGGGAGGCTGGACAAGCAGATGCACAGGTGATGTCTCTCAGACAAGCCTTGTTTGGTCCCACATTTACATCTTTCTCTGGAGGCACCAGGGGCTCTTCTGTCCTCAAAAGAAAGTGAATCCCTCTCCCCTACTTCCTCTAACCAGCCAGAAAATAGGACCTCACAACATGAGGGAGTCTGCCAGCTGCCCGAGCAGATGTTTCAAATCACTAACACATCCCCTTGCTGGATATAAATGATATCTCAGAATGTCCATCAGAGCAGCAAGCCAGGGTGAAGGCCCTTAGAAGCACCCTACCCCCAACCTTCATCCCTCCACCCAGCTAGTCTCGGCTTCCTAGTCATGCCTGGGCCAGCTTGTGCTCACTGCCCACCCCTACCTTACAGGCCAGCCCTGGACTCCTCTACTTTCTGATCTACCCCTCCAGTGACCACCTGGAAATCAGCCCGTCCTGGTGCTGGACAGCTCCAGCTACAGGCATATGCTCCTTTTAAGCAGGGCTTCCAGTTTCTTCCCTGTCACCGACTCCTCTGATTTTCTTTGATCTGGATGCTGTTTTTTGAAAGAGATGGGACAGGTGCCATGAATTCCTGAGGAAACTGAGACACAGGGGAGTGACATGATTTGCCCCAGGTCACCTAGGTAGTAAGGGCTTCCCTGGTGGCTCAGCCAGTAAAGAATCCACCTGTCATGCAGGAGACCTGAGTTCAATCCCTGGATAGGGAAGATCCCCTAGAGAAAGGAATGGCTACCCCTCTCTAGTATGCTTGCCTGGGAAATCCAATGGACAGAGGAGCCTGGAGGGCTACAGTCAATGGGGTTGCAAAAGAGCTGGACACGACTGAGCGACTGAGCACATACAGCAGCAGCACCTAGCTAGTAAAAGCCAGTATAAGGTTTAAACCCTGGAAGTCCTGGCCCTCTGACCAACATTCTTCCAATCATGTTCTTCCTTTGGGGCCACCCCCTCCCCCCTGAGGCACAACTTGGCTCTCCACACTGTGCAGTGCCCCCCCCCCCCAGGCTCTGGGTCTCCCTAGGCACCTGCTGGTTGGTGGGACCCGGGCCAGACACTCAGCAGGTGGCCGCTTGGGGGACAAAGGAGCTGATGCTCAGCTGCTGGGCTGGGAGGGAGGGAGGGAGAAGCTGTGGGGGTGGGGAGGAGGGGTAGGGATGGGGGCTGGGAGTGGGAGGGGCTGGGTCTGCTTCTGTGCCTTTAATAAGGAGATAGAATGCAAAGCGGGGTAAAACAGCATGCAAATGAACATCTGTTGGGGGCTGCTCTGTGGTTCAGGCACTTTTCACAGGGGCCCTGCAGTTCTGCCCTTGCAGCCCATGACCAGCTGGAAGGAGAGTCCTGAGGGTAGAGAGAGGAGTCAGTGGGAGGGGAGGAGTGGGTGACTAGGGGAGATGCTAAGGTTTTTGCCGGGGTGCAGGAGTCCAACTGGGCTCCTGGGGACTTTACTGGGGGAAGGGAGAGACCCCCAGCTTGGATTATTCTGCAGCACTTGTGGTTTGGTGGCAGGTTCAGTTCAGTTCAGTTCAGTCGCTCAGTCACGTCTGACTCTTTGCAACTCCATGCACTGCAGCATGCCAGACCTCCCTATCCATCTCCAACTCCCGGAGTTTACTCAAACTCATGTCCATTGAGTTAGTGATGCCATCCAACCATCTCATCCTCTGTCTTCCCTGTTTCCTCCCGCTTTCAATCTTTCCCAACAGTTCTTTCAACCCTTTCTTTTCAAGTCTTTTCAAATGAGTCAGTTCTTCATATCATGTGGCCAAAGTATTGGAGCTTCAGTTTCAGCATCAGTCCTTTCAATGAATATTCAGGACTGATTTCCTTTAGGATGGACTGGTTGGATCTCCTTGCTGTCCAAGGGACTCTCAAGAGTCTTCTCCAACACCACAGTTCAAAAGCATCAGTTCTTTGGTGCTCAACTTTCTTTATGGTCCAACTCTCACTTCCATACATGACTACTGGAAAAACCATAGCTTTGACTAGATGGACCTTTGTTGACAAAGTAATGCCTCTGCTTTTTAATATGCTATCTAGGTTGGTCATAACATTTTGGTGGCAGGAGGGACCTTGTATCTGCTCTGCCTTCTTGGGGGTTAAAGGGACCCTCAGACCCAGCAGAGATGGGAAGTGTTGTGATGGGGGGCACCAAGCAAGGCCTGGCCCAGAGATCCCAGAGTCTTGCTGGGGCCCTCAAAGACCAAAAAGGTGAGCCCTCTTGCTACACATGAGAAACTGAGACTCAGAAGAGTCCCTGGCTAGGAATCTCTTGTGCTTTTGAAGGTGAGTGGTTGGATGCTGTTTAGCAACCTGTTTGTATCGCATTCATTTAAGATCAGAATCTGTAGTCTAGCTGAGGAGGCAGTAACAACTGAGCTTGTGGAGATTAAGGGCAGGGATTATGTTGTATTCCTGCCTATTAAAGCACCTGGTAGGTGCTGAATATAGAGAGCTGTTGCGTGGAGAGAGGATGGGTGGATGAAGGATGGATAGGCTAAGTTCCTGATATGTGATAGTGTTGAGAGAAGAGAGAACCCTATGGGCTGGATGATCAGGTAAAGAGGGGGTGTTTGAACTGAAATAAATAGAAGGTTCCAGGTATAGCATTCCAGGTATGGAAAAATGGCTAAGGGAAAATGGAGAGGTTAGACTGAACAAGGCATGTACAGGGTCTAGGGTTCACTCTCACTCTGTCTCTCCATTGCCCCTTTCCCTCACACTCATTCCTTCTCATCTCCTGGCAGAGACCCTTGTCACTGCTGGGCCAAGCCAGGAACCCCCCACCCCCAGCTCCTTTCCACCAGCCTGCCTGCCAGCCAGGCTACAGACTCTGCAGCCTGAGACCCGGGTTGTTGTTGGAGAAGCGGCAGGTTTGTTTACTCCAGAGCCCGCCGAGAAATCTCAACAATCAATGGCCAACAACGCTGCCGGCACTGTGGCATCGATCCTCACCTTTAAGGGCTGGCAGCCTGGTGGCAGGTAGAGGGAAGCTGGGGCAGGCTTGGTTCCCAGTCCTGTCCAAGAGCTGAGATTCAAGGCAAGTTTGGGCCTTCCCCATCAGGGGCTAGGCCTCAGCAGGGGTGGGGGTACTGGGTAGGTGCGGCAGCCTGGCTGCAGGACAAGAGTGACTGGTATTCTCATTCACTAGTCTCCTAAAAGATCGGAGAGTAGGAGTTACCCAAGGTCACTGGTCTCTGGGCCAGGACTTCAGGGTTCACTTGACTCCCAGGCCTGTGCTCTATCCTAGCTTCCAAGTGTCAGAAAGGGTGTTTTGTTCTTCTGCCCTCTAAGGACAGAGCCAGATAAAATATCCCTAATCTGCAGCAGTAAGGACTGAGGGTAGATGTCAGGAAAATAAGCCACTGTCATCACCACAAACATGCTAGAAGAAAGTTAGGGGCCGTTTACATGTTGGATCTGTGTGAACATGGCTTGAACTTAGCTTATAAAAGGCAGATAACAGCTTCTACCTCACAGAGATGATATGAGGACTAAATGAGCTAATGGATAATATATAAAGCACTTAGTACAGTGCCTGGCACATTAGTTGGTAACTAATAAATACTTGCCATTATTGTTGCTACTGCTATTAATAGGATAGTGATACTCTCCTGGGTTCTCATTTGTTTGTACTGAAGCTTTGCCTTAGGGTGGGGGAGTAGGCACAGTGCTGGCTGCAGCCAGATTTTGCAAAATGGGGAGGCACTTCAGAGTCATTTTATTACTTACTGGCTTTAAGCCCAGGGTAAGTGACTTAATCTCTCTGAAACTCAGTTTTCCTATCTATAAAATGGGGATAACTAGTCTCTTGTTTTATTAAATAGAAAAGGCTTAAAAATGGAAGACTTGGCTCCTGAGGGTACTGAGTCAGGCCTCATACCCCAAAAAGATGTTTGTGAGATGGATGGATGACGAACCCCCAGGGATGGATGTTCCTCAGGGACGACTCTTTTAGGAGCTGTGGAAGGTTCATGGGCATGAATTGTTGTGGTTCTGGAGGATTCCTTCACCTCCATCTTTTCATTCAAGGACATGAAAGGCTCAGAGCAGCTCCCAAGATTTCATATTGGTCCTGCCAAGCTCTGAGAGGGTGTCTGAAGCTGAGATGGAAGAGGAAGTGATAAATACAGATGACATGGGGTTGCCCCTCCCTTATCTCAGTTCTTAAGTTCATGCAGGGCACCCATCCCAGGCAGCAGAAGTGGTGGGTACATGCTATGGGGAGGAATCAAGAAGCCTAGGCTCTGGGCTTAACTCTGCCACTGCCTACCTGTCCAGGTCGGGAATTTATTCAATGTGTATTTAATGTCTGTCAAGTGCCCCTGGGGACCCGAGCCATGGTGATAGCAAGGCGGCTGGAGAGAGGCTTTAGCCCTCTTAGGATGGCCATCAGAATCTCACCCCCAAGCCACCTCAGGCTGATGGTGTGACAGCTTAATTTGTGGAAGAAAAAAACTAAGTCAAGGCTATAATTTACAGTTGGGATAATTGGCCAACCGTTAGGAAAGGGAAAAAATCCTAACATACAATCTATGTAAAAATAGTGTGCTTGCTACGCAAACTCAGCTTCAGTCCCAGCTGCCATGCACTCAACTCTCCTTTCTAAACAGGCAGCTGACCCTAAACTTCTTCCAAAGAAGAATTCTAGATCTGTCCTGAAATCGAGGGGCTGAGCAGAACAGACCTGGCACCTTTCCTCCTGTGTTCAGTCTTACTCCTGGAAAGGTGCATCAGGCACTAGGAGCTCGTGACCCCACAAGGTGGGTAACTTGATGGTGGAAAGCCAGGGGATGGTGGTAGCCCAGAAGAATCCCCTGGCTCAGGTTGAAGGTCTGAGAAACTGTAGAGTAGATGCCTCATAAATGTATGCTGAAGAACTGCACGAAGGGCCAACTAAGCTGGGACCTGAAGCATGAGGTAGAGTGAGCCAGGTTGGCCCAGGAGCGGAAAAGAATTTCAGGCAGAAGGGACAGCAAGAGCCCAGAAGCTGATGAGAATATGGCTAGTTCCGGGAACGGATTGTCTTGGCTGGGTAAGTTGGCTTCCTGCTGGAATTAGTCTGAAAGAGGCCTTGGAGACCTCAAGTGTCTGCTCCCCACCTCCCAGCTGCTGACTCCAGCTGGTAGCATTGTTTCCTCAATACCACTCCCGAGTCACTTACATACAGAGCCTGGCTCTTCCTCCCTGAGAGCAGGTCAGTAAGCTGAGGGCCCAGAAATCTGCCCTAATGTGCTTTCAGGCTTGACAACCACCAGTTTGGTGCACCCTTAAATTGAACACTCCAGAAGGTGGAGACCTACAGACGACAGAGGCATGCCTGAGGCAAGACAGGTAGCCTTAGGCTCTTAACCACCTAAGTGAGAGGTTCCTTCACTAAAGTAACCCCTGCCTATAGACCCTTTTCCACCCTCTTTCTTATTTGGGGGCTAGGGTACCCAGCTCTGATAGCTCTGCCCAGGTTGGGGCGCAGCATCCCTGAACTGAGCCTAGCCTGGCAAATGGGAACTAGAGAAGTGGAGACAAGGAGGGGAGGGGAGGGTGGCAGGCTTGGGCACCTAGGTAGGGCCCGGGTAAAGGGAGGGCTTTAAAGAAGCAGGATTTTTAACATGCCCCCCACCATTCAGGCAGCCATTGGTGGGAGAGGTATAGAAACTCTAATTAAGCCCAGTTTCTAATTAAACCCAGTCCCTGTGTCTCCTTGATCCCCATTAGTGCCCCATGGTGTCCCCAAGGCATTTTAAGCTGCCACCCTGCTGAGGAAGCTGGGATCGCCGCCAGGGCCTGCCAAGCCTGATGAGCTTGGGCCCGTGAGGGGCAAAAAGCCAACCCAGACTTTCCCTCCAGTCCGTGGCAGTCTCTGGGCCCTCCAGTCTCCTCAGCAGCCCAGGGGAGTCTCCTGGCTGCCATGTCAACCCCTGGAGCTCTGGGTACAATCTGGACTGTCTCCCACTGAGCCTTGTCCCCAGCACTCTCACAATGTGCCAGGCTGGGCAACAAGGAGAAGGGCTTGGCACTAGCTTTGGCTTCAGCCCCCAGACTCAGGAATGTACCTTGAGACTCCAGCACCTACCACAGAGTCTGCAGGAAGCGGCAATTACCATTTTAGGTTAAAGCAGCCCTGGTTTGTTAACCCCTTCAGCACTAGGGCTCCTGGAGGCCAGGTTTTCCTTCTCTTCTTGCCTTCCAGACCCTGTCCCCCCAGTTCTTGGCACAACGAATGACCCCTACTTGCTGTCCCCTCCCTCACTCTTCACACCCAACACTCCATAAGAGTTCAGAGACGGGGAGCATCAGGTCCAAGGTCACACAGCCAGGGGAGGAAGCCTCTGCCTTTGGAGACCCAAGCCTCACCCCAGTTTCTGCTGCTTCTACCTTCACCATCTCCCCAGGCCACGTTCACACATGCAGAGTTTAATTAACTTTATTGATATTCAGAAATTAGGAGAATGACTAAAGGTAATTGCTCATTAAAAATCATTAAACTGACACAGCAGGCTTGGGCACATGCTGCCCCTCCCAAACCGCTTTACTCCCCCCTCGTGGCAGGATCACTGGCTACCAACTGCAGGAAGAGAGGATTACCGGTGGCTCACGGCGCCCCTCAAGCCTAAGGCTGACTGTGCCCCTGCGGCTGCAGAGGGAGTAGGGAACAGAGCCCATGGAGTTGAGCTTGGCCCAGCACTATCTTGCCGTGCCCCACTAGGTCTCCACCTCTTCCAGCTCTGGCTACTTCTGGGCTGCTGCTGGCTGCACCTGTGTCTCTCTGCTTAAATGTAAGCAAAGCTCTGAGGCTCCCCTCTCGAGGCCAGGAGGCTGAGGGATGCACCACTCAGGCCGCAAACGCTCATAGCCTGAGGCTCTTACTGCTAGGTGCCTCCTTCTCCCAGCTGAAGCCCCAAGGAGTCCTCAGATGGCCCAGTGCATTGTCTCTCAGTGAGACCACTCAGTACCCCAAGGACTGGGACCTTGCAGCCCTGCTGAGAGGAAGAGGTACACCAGGGCTGGCCAGGTCCAGGCCTTCTCTCCTCATGCCTGGCATTGCTGGGCTGCTTCCTCTTCTCCTTTGGTGGGGGGGGGAGGTATAAACAAAGATCTCTCTAAGCAGACAGACCATTGTTCCACATACTGCTTGGGGGAGAAGTCTCTTGGGCACTGGAGAGGTCCAGATGGTCAGGGAGGGACACTGGCTGAAGACACACAGACTCTTGGCCACAGAGTGGACTGATTCTTCTCAATGCTCACACCTATGACCCCAGCAAGGCCCCACCGGGCTCCTGGCCACCCTAGTCATCCTCCTGGAGACCCGCAGTCTCATTCTAGCCCTGCAGGGAACTCTCTGGCAGAGGCTGCATCGTGCACTAGCGACCTTCCACACTCCTCACACCCATTCACTGCTGAGCCCTCATGCAACATCCAGACCTTGTGAAGCACAGACACACTCGGATCTACTACTCCAGTCTGGGCCCTGATTACATTCACAGCAGCCCCACGCACCCTAGCACCCTCGCGGGAGTCTTCGGACTACAAGTTAGGAGGCACACACAGGCTCTGCACCCCAAGGGAGCTGTCCAGCGCAAGAATGTGGCCCAATAGCAAGACATGTCCCAAACTCCCAGGGACATTTTCTGTCAGCTGGGCCAGGATGCAAGCTTCTCTCCCTGCCCTGGCTCAGCAGGGTGTTCAGGACTTTTCCCCTCTCCCTCATTGGGAACAGATAGTACTGAATTCCTGGAATCACTAAAGAACCGGGCATGGGCAGCCAGGGAGCAGAGAGAGCACACCTGGCTGTGTGCTATTAGAGCTAGAGGCTCAAAGAGGGGCTTCCATGTCTCTGAGGACACAGAGCAAAGAAAACTGTGGGGCCCAATCTGGCCCCATCCCCGTTGTGCTGAGCTCCAACGAGGCCCGGGAAGATGGAGCGAAGAGGTTAGAAACTCCCACCTTCCTCCTCCTCCGCATCATGCCCTACTAACCACACTCCTAAGAGATGGCGGGTCCCAGTGCCAAGCAAGATTTCAGCGATCCCACCAGCCGACTGGCTGCAGTGGAAGAAAGAAGTGGGGCCCACAGTTTTGATGAGTGTTTGTTTGAGCCAGGGCAGGTTCTGTGGAAACAGACTCGGAAACCTTCCTTCCTCAAGGCACAGAACCCCCCCCCCCATTGTCTCCCTAACATTCCCTCGCTGCCCACTTCACGGTCAAGCTTCCCTCGACCCAGGACTGATGAAGTTGGAGCCCTGACTGCAAGCGGGGGACGGAGGACCTCAGGGTGGGGTGCCAATCCTTCCGCGAAGAGTCTGCGGCCATGGGGTGGGTGGGGGCCGGAGCAGAACGGCAGGCCGGGAGAGAGGAAGAGCTCTGGGAGTATGCAAGGTTAGTGGGGTGCAAGAAAAGGGCTCCGGGGAGGACGGAGTTTTTATCCCAAGGTTTCAGCTGTTGCAGCCCGGGGCAGAACAAGGAGCCAGATAGGGGTCCCCGGGACCCTCGAGTTTCTCCTTGGAATGGTACTCTAAATCCCGACCTCTGCGTGGCAGCGCCAAGGCGGAGAGAGGTGGGCTAAGTCCCAATTCCGGGTCCCGCCGCCATCTGGCCCCGTCCCTCCGCTGTGAGAGGCCCCGGAACCGGCGGCAAAGTCGAACGAAGTTTGGCGGGCGACAAGGAAGGCGGGACTGCGGGCCGCCAGCGGGACCGTCCCGACTCACTGCCCTGTGCCGTCCTCCCCCCGGCATGCGCTCCCCAACGCTCCTAGACGACCGGGGAGTGTGGAGAGGTAGCGCGCGGGTGAACGCGTGAGTGTGTGCGGGGAGCGGGTGGCGTGATGAATTGCAGCTGAGAAATCCCATTAGATCCGGAGAGATGATTAAAGGCGAGGTCTCGGCCGGGTGCGAATGGCGGGAGCAGCAGCAGCTTCCCGCCCCGCGGAGCCCGCGCCCCGCCCGGCTTGGCCGGCGCGGGGGGCAGAGCAACCGGCGGAGCGCGGTGCCCGGGCTGGGCAGTCAGAGACGCGAAGCTGAGCTCGGGGACAGTCCTCTCTTCCCACCCCCGGAACCCTGCCCCTGCCCCCGGACGCCGGGGTCCCTTACCGTGAGCCAGGAGAGCCAGCAGCGAGGGCAGGAGCAGCAGGGCTGCCGGGGGCATGGTGCCGGTGGCGGCCGCGCCCCAAATCGGGGCTGCGACGGGAGGGCTGGGAGCTCAGCCGGGCTCGGGCCGGGGGGACAGAGCCGGGTCCGACCGGGTAAGAGGGAGCGTGGCCGCCGCCGCCGCCGCCGCCGCCAGCGCCTGACAGAATCAGCACCACGGCCAGCGCCTGGCGTCGGCGCCGGGGATCGCCGCGCGGGGCTGGGGGCGGGGGCGCGGGAGGAGCGGCTTACCGTAAAGTCTCAAGCAAAGGCGCAGAAGACCCAGCGGCGGGAGGACAGCCTCCTTGCGCTGCCGCCAGCTCTGAGGAAGGACTTCCCTGCTAACGTGGGCACGCAGCCCCCACCCTTCCTCTCTGCCCACGCCCAGCCAAGTCTGCTGCCCTCTCCCTCATTAGCAGCCTACCGAGGAGTGGGGTTCTAACCTGATGTCTCCGTGAGAGAGCCACCCTGTCACCATCTCTTCCCACCCCTCTGGTACCTGAGGGCGCCAAGGGTGACCTGGGAAGGCGTCCGCGAATAAGGCAGCTGGCGAGGCCCGCGTGGCCTTGTGGCAGCTCCGTCCTGAGCCTATAATGAAGATGGCTTTTGAGCGTACAAAGGACAATAAATTATTACTTTGCGCTCAATAAATGCCAGGGTTCCAGGCAGCTGCATCAGCAGCAAACTGTGCTCATGGAAAAGCTTAATTATCCTGATATTATAGTTAAAAGCCAGTAGTACTCGTGTCCTGGGAAGACATTCTACACTTGGCAGGAGCTAACCTGGCCAAACTGTGGGCAAGTGAAGATAGTATCCTGGGTCCCCATGTGGCCCTGAATCTCCAGGACCCTGCCTTGGTCCCCCTACAGGACCAGAGAAGCCACAATGCTAGCCAGTAAGCGCAGACCCTTCACATCTATCCCTGCCCAGGTTCCTGGAACTGGTGGATAAAATGGGACAGGCGTTGGGGGTGGGGTGGAGTGTGAGGGCATTTCCCTAGGATTATTTTAGATAGGGACTTGAAGGAAGGCCAGGGGGGTAGCCAGGGAGGTGGTACCATTCAAGGACAAGGAAGAACAAGCTTCGAGGGCTCTGCCTGGACTGAGGAGCTCCAGTGAGTCACAGAACAGCAAAGAGGGCAATCAGATCCCTGAGGCAGATGTTTAGATCCAGAGGTTTTTCTGGCTCCAAGGATGAGCTCACTGGAAGAGCCTCAATGGACAAATGGGACATAACCCTGCAACCAATGTTATCCTCTTTGTAGAGGAAGAAGAGGGCTGAACTTCCTGTGGCTCCAGGGAGAATAACTTTCAGTTTAGGTCTTTGCATATGAACTTGGCTCTTCTCCAAAGCTTCCAGATCCCGGTTATTGTCCAATGCCCTTTCTTATCTAATCCTGGAAGCAGCTGGCAAGACTTCCGCTCTGAAGTCTCATTCCTCAGAGTCTTTTGGTGTTTACCACTTTCACAACTTTTCAGCTCTACTTCTTAGATTCTCTCTAGATTCTTTCTGTGGGCTCTGAGGAGCTACCTTGATGGCTATAAAGAAGCCTAGACAACAGGCAGGTGGCATGTAGAATTATTTGAGGGTATCACTGGGAGAGGATTTCTGGACAATCGTTTCAAGAAGCTGAGAAAAAAAGAGGGCAATAGCAGATGGATGGCAGAAGGGAGGGGACTTGACAAAAGAATCATAGGTAAGAAGAGGAAGCCAGAAAAGAAGATGCAGAAGGGAGGGAGGAAGAGAGTTGCCAACCGAGGATGGAGGTAGAAGGTTTTGTGGCTCAGGGGAGGAAATACTGGCAAATCACAAGAGATTCCTCCTTGAAGTTATTTCTGAGCTCCTCCTTGATTCTTGAGCTCCTCTGAACTATGCAACTTGGGCAGAGGAGGGGAATCATGACCCAGGGATGAACCTTGTGTGCCAGGATGATTCATGCGAATTTGGAGGCCGGTGGAAGCTGGGCTCCTTAATAAGCTGGGCAATACTCACAAAAAGGAGGAGCTCAGGAACCTGTCACATCGTGGTTTCTATTGCCTGAACTAACCGAGGCATTCAGGACGAGGGTCCAATAAAGACTACAAGTCCCAGAATTCATCACCCTGCCCTGAGCTCAGAGGATGGATTTGTCCTGCATCATGGGAAAAAAATGCACCTAGGTTGTCTGTCCCTCCCTCCTAGAGATGGTCAATGTGGCCTCTCTGCCGTGGACTCCTAGCTAGGTTGAGGCAGAGATTGCACCAAATTGGGAAGCAGTAGAGTTTCTGTCCACACCTATCTCGTGCCCTTCAAGGGGCTCATTCTGCCCAGATCTTAGCATCACCCACAAATTAAGTACAATAAGATACCCTAGGGAACATTGAGCTCTATGCTACAGACTTACAATGCACTCAAGTCGTATATGCATTTGAAAGTGGCAGCCTGGGGAGACTTGCAAGGCTCCCTTTACTGGTCTTGTTCCTCTTCTTTGCTTTGTGTCCCTCACCTGATTGTTACCCCAGAGGGTCTTGGACCTCCTTCTCTATGTAATTGCTTGCTTAACTGTTTTCTGTACTGGTCGTCAACTCTGTGAAGACACAGAACATGTCTGTCTCTTCCACTCCCAACCTAACTGCTGCCGCACATAGAGTAGATGCTTAATAAATATTTGTGAATAAATGATGGCATGCCCATGGCAGATCATTGGTGCTAAATTCATGCTGTGAGATAATGGAGAAGGGGACAATTGCTTTTGGGGGTGAAGGGAGGTCATTGAGAGCTTCACACAGGAGATGGGTTGACTGAAATCAGCCTTTTTGTTTTTGGTTGATAATTTTTTAAAAAAGCATTTTTTTTTTTAAATTTATTGACTCCACTGGGTCTTAGTTGAGATAAGCGGGATCTTTGATCTTCATTGCAGCGTGCAGGATCTTTAGTTGCAGTATGTGGGATCTAGTTCCCTGACCAGTGATCAAGCCTGGGGCCGCTGCATTGGGAGTATGGAGTCTTAGCCACTGAACCACCAGGGAAGTCCCTGAAATTAGCCTTAATTATGCCTTAGGTTTCAGTCAAGGGAGAGGAAGAAGGAGGGTATCCAGAGTGGAGGGAGTGACTTATGCAAATACAAGGGGGTAGAAAATGCAAGATGATCTGGGGTCAGTGAGAAGACTGGCTGGTGGAGCAGGGAGTCTCTGTAGGGACACAGGAGGAAGGGTTGGAGCAGGTGGGGGCCACGCTTTGTGGTCGTCTGAGTCATAGGAAATCCTTAGTGATTATACTGCAAAGGGTTATGCCATCACAAAGATTTTTACACCAAAATCAGAGAGTCTGGAATTCCTAAGGTGGGTTTTCCATGGCCATGGCCAGTGATAGGAACTGAGGGGTTCACGGCTCACTCAGACGGTGGGGGAAGGGATCTGAGTTACAACAGCTGCATTAGGACTGGGAGCTAGAGAGGGACTTTCTAACCTCAGGGACCCTCCTAGCCTCTGGCCAGAGAGTGCCAGACATCCAGCACAGCCCCCCTGAAGAAGCCAGCCTCACTTTCCCACTCCCAAACAGCCCATCAGTTTGTGGCATCACGGGCACATTGGTGACTTATTTTAGAGTGCCTGGATGACACTTCCTTTCTGAGTGAGAGAAGAAGAAAATTAGTCTCCAAGACAGCTTTCAAACCAGAGCTACATCTTGTGGAGCCAACAGGGTTTTGAGGTTTCAGGGAAGCAGGGGCAGGGGTTATTACCTCTGTCCAGAGGCTCCTGGGGCACAGGGCAGCCTGCTCACCTCAACCCACTCCTCAGGGGGGGTTCCAAGACCCTGCAGCATCTGGAACAGTCTAGGATGCCATGCTTCAACCAAGCTTCCCTTTGTACATGCCTGCTCAGTTGCTAAGTTGTGTTCAACTCTTTGAGAACCTATGGACTATAGCCCACCAGGTTCCTCTGTCCATGGGATTTCCCAGGCAAGAATGCTGGAGTGGGTTGCCATTTCCCTCGCCAGAGGACCTTCCCAACCCAGGGATTGGACCCACATCTCCTGCATTGGCAGGCGGATTCTTTACCACCGAGCCACCAGGGAAGCCCCAGCCAGGCTTCCCAGAGAATCCAAAATTAACCCTTTGAATTTAGGGGCAGAAGGAGGGCCCTGCTCTCATAAATGGGAGTCCTGACTCCTCAGCATTTGCTCCTGCTCTGGGAGGAGGACCAGATGAGCTCTAGCAAGAGCCCAGGGTAGGTGGAGACAGAAGCAGAAAAGGGTCTGATGTGAGCTGCTTTCCATCTCTAGACTGAGGCCTCCAGCCTGCCCACCACCCCCAGCCAAGGTCTTTGATCCTCCTCAGCTCCATAAATGTTTAATGCCACTGGCTGGGCAGAAATGAGGCAGGTGCTGAAGCACAGAGACCGGGGGTAGGACTTGAGATCCGTGATGCTGGCTAGATTATTCTCACATAGAAGCCCTGGGATGGGTGGGAGGAGGCCTTCCCCCTCCATATGACTGAAGTCCCAGGATTCAAGTTTGTGGCACTAATGAAGGAAACTCTAAAAACCCACCAAGGGGGTGAAAATAAAATGAATAATCAATTGCAGAAGCCCAGTTCCCAGTTTGATTGAAGGAGAAAGATGGAAAGTTAAATGACAATCAAATGCAAATACAGCTCAACAAACACCACAGCAATTACCAGGCGCAGGAACCACATGGTGCTTGCAGGCAGCAGGGGTTGGCAATTTGGAAACCTGGGCTTATGTAGAGGTGATAGGCGTAGGGCCATTTTAATGGACAGTTAAAAAGATGCAACTCCCCCCTCCCAGCATCTACTTTGCATACACTGCTACTGAATGGGGCATTGGCATTCTGCATCTAGAGGAAGGTTATGCCACCTTCTGTGGCTGCCTCCACATCATTTCAGAGTGGAAGAGGACTCAAGTGCCTGGGAGGGGAGATCAAAGTGGCCCTTGGATCAGAGGGCCTTGACATGGTCGTGCCAGTCTCAGAGTCTTCACATCGCCTGGTGCAGAAAGGATGAGGGTTAAAATTGAAAGAAGTCTGTAGGGTCCTCTGAGAAAGGGCTCAAGGTGCTGGCCCTCCAACAGCCGAAAAGCCCTGGGTGAGAGTGGCCTTCTCTTCTAGATTTGCATAATGCTTTGCATCTCATTTGAATGCTATTAATTTGGTGTCAGGCTAGGTTGGCACTGCGTAGAAAAGAGAACAGCTGGCCTTCTCCCTACTCTCTGTACCCTGAGGCTCACCCTGGGCATAGCCCTCCCTAACTTGGGGGATGAGGCTTTCACTTCCACCACCCCCTCCATGTTCCCTGGCACATGGAGAGTCTCTCAGTGAAGCCAAGGCTGCCTGGGCACTGTGGCCACCTGCAGAGTTATGCAGGAGGAAGAAGAAAGGGTCCCCCAAGGTTGCCCTCACCAGACCCAGAGGACCCATTGGAGGATGCAGGCAGCCTTCTTCTCCCCAAGCAATCAAGGCGGCTTGGCTTGGAAAGGGTCCAAAGATAATAACCCAGAAAGGGAGGGAACAAAGACAGGTGATAATCCCAGAGAAATATGGAGAGCTCTAGAAATAAAATGCTCTGAACTCAATATTTCTAGTGCTTGAACTTACATAAAATACATCTGTCCAGAGGCACTGGGTTTATGGTAGTGTGGCTCAGGCTGGAGACCTGGTACCAGGATGACGACCATGGGATGAGGGAATGAGTCACGGAGGTGAGGGGGTAGTGAGCTCCTGAGAAAGGGGAAGGAGCCCAAATACATCATGTGAGCTGACAGATGGGCCTCAGGGGGCTACTGTGAACTGCGGGTGGGGATGGGAGGAAAAAAGCTTCCCTGGCTGGCTGAGATGACCCTCAAAGGCATTTTGGGGGATTTCCCTGGTGATTTGGTGGTTAAGAATCCACCTTGCAATGCAGGAGATGTGGATTCCATCACTGGTTAGGGAACTGAGGTCCCCCATGCCACACTGCCACTAAGCCTGCTCACCACAACTGGGGAGTCCAAGTGCTGCAATGGATGATATACAAAGATTCCACTTGCCTCAGCTAAGACCTGACACATTCAAATAAATAAGTATATATACATATATTTTTAAAAAGGCATCTCAGTTCTTTCCTATGGGAGCCAGCTATAATGCCCCAACTGCTTCTTACTGGGTTTGACCGAACTGGAATGTTGATCAGCAGTAGAGAGAAACTATTTATGTATAGGAAAAGCAAGGAGGAGGTGCCAATGACCAAAAACTGGTCTCCTTTTGTCGGGGAGAGCCTTTCTACCCTATAGAATCCCCAGACCAGCTCCATCCACCACCAGGGATGAGGGCAGGATGGGTGAGGCATGAACCACTATCCCAGCCAGACTGACCTGAGCCTTTGCCTTTGACAGCACTCACCCTGGGTCAAGCCATTATCTTGAGATAAGATTAGGGGGTTGCTTTGGATAATATGAGAGGATAATTGAGTTTTCCCCTTTGAGCAAACCCAGGCATGAAGCTTCAGAATTACCTAAAAGATAGACTTATAGCTGGTTCATGTTTTACAGAGGGCTTTAGGTAAATTTCTTCTTTAAAAAATTGCCATGTACATTTAAAGCAGATTTATGAAAATTTGGTATACTTCTCATTGTTTTTAAGAAGTTAGCCGTAAATCCAGTAGGCTGTACTTGACCTTTAAAATTAAGAATAACAGCACCATTTATTATTTACTATTACTGGGCACTGAGCTGGTGAATTTAACTACATTCTCACTGCAATCCTATGAAATAGGCACTTTACTGTCCCCGTTGCACAGATGAGGAAACTGAGGCTCTGGGAGACTAAGTGATTTGTAGCTACCTAGTAGGTCAAACCAATATATACAGACTACCATGGCAGAGCAGAAATGCATATATGCCAGGGCACCTTTGCAGGCTCCTCTGGTGCAGGGGACAGTAGGCCTCTTGGAATAGGTGGGACAGGACTGGTTACTTATCAATTTATTCTTTAGACAAATATTAATTGTCCACAGTGCTAAATGCTGGGGACACAAAGGTGAGTAAAAACAGGCATTGCCTCAGCCTGCTCAGAGCTGTCTAGAATGGGAGACCTTACACAGAACTGCCTGACTAAATGCAAAGCTACAGTGTAACAGGTACCCAGGAGAGGTTCCCAGGGCTGTGGAGGCCCACACTGGGGACCTGACTTAGTCAGGGAATGCTTCCTTGAGGAGGTACTGATTGAGTAGAAAGCCAAGGGACACGTATGAGTTATTTGATCAAATAGGGATGGAGAGTATGTTTCATGCAGAAGGAACAGTAGGTGCAAATTCCTGGGGTAGGCAGGACTAAGAAATGGTTAGTGTGGCTGGATCACAGAGAATAAGAAGCATAGGGTGGGGAATTTCCCTGATGGTCCAGTGGTTAAGAATCCACGTTGCAAAGCAGGGAACGTGGGTTTCATCCCTGGTGGGAGAACTAAAATCCCAAATGCCATGGAGCAAGTAAACCCTTGCTCCGCAATAGAAGATCCTGCATAATGCGGTGAAGATTCCATGTGCCTCAACTAAGATCTGATGCAGCCAAATAAATAAATGAATAACTTAAAAAAAAAAAGAAGTGTTGGGTGGGATGCAGCTAGAGAGGCAGACAGGTACAGAACTTTAAAGCTTAGGGGGGCTGTACATGACCTCTAGGCTGCCCGTCTGTCCATGTGTTCATCTGTCCATGCATTCACTCAGCCTTCCTCCAATCTCCTACCCAGTTCATTCATCACCCTCTCCCTCCGTTTGTTTACTGAATGAGGGACCATTTATCGTGGCAGCACCTCAGTGTCCTGTTGGAGAGGCAGAGCCCTCAAGGAGCACCCAGGGAGGGGAGAGTTAGTTTCATCGCCCTGTGACATAGCATGTCCACCTGTACAAGGTGCTTCAGCAGGCAATCACAACCCTGGAGGCGAAATGTCTCCCGTGGTTCAAGCTTCCTAAGGCAAAGCAACATCAACCCCTCCAGGGAGATCTTCCAGCCCCACAATTCTTCCTGGCACCTAACCTCATTCCTTTCGGCAACAAAAGTAGCCCACTTCTCACAGACCCAAGGTGGGGAGTGTTTCTGATGGTCCTTTTCACTGACCCTTCTTTTGGGTTCCGAGGTATCTCTGTCCCAGGTAAACAAAGGGAAAATTGGTCAGGTCTCCCTCAGATATCGGAATCCAGTTCCAGACACTGCCTGTTCTTGGCATAAAAAGTAGGACAGAAATCCCAAATGTCCCTCAGTTCCAGCCACATACTCCCACTCTTCACTCCTCCTTGAACTATTTGTCCTCTGCTTGTGACATCACAGTGGTTTCTATGGCAACCAATTGTGAGGTCACCAATCCTTAAAGCAACAGTATGTGTAGGGCCAGACAATGGTCAGGAAGAGACAGGGAGTAGGCAAAATGGGGGCCTGAGAGCCAGCTTCGATGCAGAAAGCACAAGGCCACTCAAGACCCATGGGAGGGAGGAGGACTCTATTTTAGCCCATCCGCAGGGAAGTGAAAACAGCTTATTGACTTTGTCCCTCATTGAAAAGCTTCTATACTGACAATCACCCCCTGCAAAATTGCCCATGAAGGGAGAACTTCATCTAACCCCACCCAGATGGGCTGTGGACAGTGATGGGACCTGGTTAGCAATATCCTAGGATCACTGAAGTGGCCCCTTGTTATCACTGGGGAGTGAGGTAGGAGCATGGTTCTGTTCTCAGCCCTACTGGCCTAGAGGGGCTGGCCAGGACCTGGCCCATGTTTGAGCCTTGATTTTCTTATCAGGGAAGGAGAGAGGATTGAAGGTGCCAAGTGGGGGGGAATTGCTGATACTTCTCAGGAAGGACTAGGCAGGCCTGCTGGCTCCCCCGAGATCATATTAGTGGTTTGCAAGAGCAAGGCCTCTGGAAAGGGAGACTGCTCATCAAGAGGTTGGCGGGGGGAAACGTCCCTGGTGGTCCCGGTCTTCCCTAGTGGCTCAGACAGTAAAGAATCCACCTGCAGTGTAGAAGACATGGGTTCTATCTCTGGGTCAGGAAGATCCCCTGAGAAGGGAAAGGCTACCCACTCCAGCATTCTTGCCTGGAGAATTTCATGGTCAGGGGAGCCTGGTGGGCTACAGTCCACGGGGTTGCAAAGAGTTGGACATGACTGAATGACTAACACTTTCACTTTCCAGTGGCTAAGACTCCACGTTCCCAATACAGGGGCCCCTGTTTGATCCCTGGTCAGGAAACTAGATCCACAAGTTGCAAATAAGAGTTTCTATGCTGCAACTAAAGATTCTGCATGTCACAAAGATCCAGCATGCAGCAATTAAAGATCTCTCAGGCTGCAAAGAATGAAGATCTGTGTGCCACAACTAAGACCCGGTGCAGCCAAATAAATTAGTTTAAAAAAAAAAAAAAAGAGGCTGGGGTCATCCTGAACAGTGACCGGGCTTTGAATTCAGATCTGAGTTGAATTCATCCCAGACTTTTGCTTGCCTTGAGCAAGTCTCTGGGCCTCTCTTGGCTTCCACTTCTTTGCATATAAAAAGAAGATGATGCCACTTACCTTTCAGAGAAATAGTCAATGAGATAACCTGTAGGAATGCTTGGCACATAATAGGTGCTCAATAAATGCTTGTAACAGTTTTCTATCCTCTCAACCATTAGCCTGGGGTTTTGCATATTATATTTGCTTCATGAATGTTTGGACCATAAGTGCAGCATAAGAACAGAGGGCAGTGTTAAGAGCAAGAGAAGTCTGTGGATCTGGGTTCAAATCCTGGTCCTTACCAGCTATAAGCTTTCAAGCAAATCGTCTTACCTTTTTGTACCTCAGTTTCCTTAAACTGTGAAACGGGCACTCACAATAGTATTGTCCTCATAGGATTGCTTAGGACGAAACGAGGCAGGGAGAGATCAAGCCAGGCACACAGGAACGTGCACAGTGGGAGGTGGCGATTGTGCCCTTTGGAGTGGTTCCGCACGCTGCACAGTTTCTGTTCACTGTCAGCTTGAAGGGAGTGCCAGTAATCCGTGGGGCGTCTGCAGCCAGAGAGCAGGTCAGCCTCGAGCCAGGGGCCGAGCAGGGCCGCCTCCCCAGGAAAGGGTCGCCACTTTCTGTTTGGATTCCCCCAGCATGGACCCTCAAGACTGCCGCCCAGCTCATGCCAGTCGCAGTGGCTGGGTCCCCAGCTGGGCTGTGGTAAATGAGGGCCAGACTGCGTCTCACTCCTCTAGGAAGCCCACGCCAAGGCCTGAAACAAGGCAGAGGCTCAGCAGCAGTTTAGCTGAACTGAGTTAGACGCTGTCTTGATTAATCCTGTGCTGGTTAACGTGAAGTCTGCATATACCCCATGGCAGGCTCTGGCCTAAGCATTTTGCCTATTGTTGCATCTTTGAGGTAGATGTTATTATCCATTTTTTAAACAAGGAAATAGAGAGGCTAAGTAACCTGCTCAAGGTCACACAGCTAGTAAGCAACAATGGGTCCAGGATTTCAGCCCAGGCTCCCTGGCTCTAGGACTTGCACTCTTGACTCTCATGTTAACCCCAGCCTCGTGGGTCCTGTCCAGCTGTTTTGCGCATCTTCCGACAGGAATTTTCTCCCCTAGCTCTGCCCACCCCATCCCTCTCATCTTCAGGCTGAGCCTGGGCCGAAGGCTGCCCAAAGAATGCAAATTCCCTCCCTCCCGCTCCCCCCCCCCCCCCACCCCCCCCCCCCCCTGCTGAAATAAAGCTCCTGCTGCCCCACTGTCATTGCCACAGCTGAAGCCACCACCGGATCCTTTGCTTATTTCAAGTCCTCCTAAAGCTTGTTGAGTTCTTAACTTACTAAAGATAAGCCCATGGAAATAGGGAGCAAATCTCTTTATTTATGACATAATCTCCAGCCCAGAAAAGCGGCAGGAACAGTGTTGCCTATATTAGGGAACCAATAGGAAAAAAAATCAATTAGATCCGCCAGAGGTTTCGCTATTAACTTTCTTCTGATGTTTCTCTTAAGGCTGACCATGGGGGTCTCCACCAGCCGCCAAGCCGGAGGAGAGAGGAGAGCTTTGTAGGAACAGAAGCAGGAATGTCACAAGGAACGCAGCAGACCAGACTCCCAGACAGATGCAGGAGTCTCTCCATCCTGGGTCTCCTTCACGGCTTTCCAAACCTCAGTCAGGAAGTCCTTATGGTGATCTGACCTCCATGTTCCTTGCTGCAGTTTCAGCTGGTGTCTTCAGAGGCAATGGGAGTCAGCTGGTTATTCTTTGCTTCTTGCCAACCAGAACCACAAAGTCTAATCAGATTTCTATTAGATCCTTTGAGGGCAGGATCCTCTTCTTCCTGGAAGAATATTATTCTGGAGGGGCTCTTATGGACTGATTTTTAGCAGAGTCGTCTTCTGCTGGGTAACACTGCCTGGGACCTGCACCCAAACCATGAGGTCCTGACATCCACCTGTGCCTACCTTCTAAACTGTCTCCCAGAGAAAGCAGTCTGTCTTACTCCTGAGCAAGTGGGATGTCCTGGCTCCCATAGTAACCCAGAGTCTCCTCAAAGCGATCATGGCTTCCTTCCTAGTTTTCCTTCAGGGCTAAACAAATAGCAAGTGCTCAGTAAATATCACAGAATCAATAATTATTATAATAATAACTCCATTGACTGATCACTCTGTGAATGCTGAGAAGGGTGGGTGCTTTGTTACCCAAAGCAAGACCCTTCGCTTCCTGAACCATCAGACAGCCAGAAGAGGTCTTGAGTTTTATTTTGCATTGTTTTGTCTTCTTTTTCTGCCTAAGAACAGCAGGAGCAGCAGCTCTGAGAAGTTAATATTATAATCCCCATTGTACAGAGGAGGAAAGAGACTTGGAAATAACTTGCCTAGGCTAGTAAGTGAATGATTCACTCTGTCCACCTACTTTTGGTCATTAGTAAGTCCTTCTTGAGGTCTAACCTAAATCTTGTCTGTGTCAGCAGTAGCAGTTCCTGCTCTGTACCGTGGAAGCAGAGAATGGCATCACCACCCACGTAGACTTTCCTCAGTTTAGGAGCATCCACCAGCTCTTGGTATAGGTTGACCCACAATGAATATTAAACATCAAACTTCACAGAGGCCAGCCCTGCAGGGCAGGCAATGAAGCCACCCTCCTCATGCCTGTTCATTATTATAATTAATATTGAGCCAGGGTCGCTGGTGATCTTGCCCTCACCAGGTATTTGGGCTATTTTAGAAGCTTATTCAGATCAATGACAGACAGCTCCAAATAGATAAACTCCCTGCCATCTAGACAAATCAATTGCAACACTGCCGTCACAACAAGCCCAAGAAATCAATCTGATTTCAGGCGACATGGTAACTCAGCACTGGGCAAGTTGGTTTTAATTTCCCCGTGGCTGAGCCCAGCTTCCTCTTACTGAAGCACTCCTCTTTCCCAGCTGGTGCATACAGGTGCCCAGGGTCCTTGGAGAGCTCAGGCCAAGGGGGGCAGTCGTATGGAGGACAGGGGGACTAGGAGGTCGTGTGACCTTGAGGAAGGCTCTTGAACCCCCAAACCCAGGAGGACCTGACTCAGCCCCGCTATTGGGAACCTCATTTTGCTGGCTTCAGCTCCGATTTTCCGCTGCCCTCTGCAAAAAGCAAGCCTGGGAGCCTTTCTGGGCTGCCTCCCAAATCAAGAGTCACAGAGGTAGCTTGCCTACCTCAGGCACTAGGACAACTGCCCTTCTTGGCCTTGGAGATGGAGTTTGTCTACCAGGGCAACAAAAAAGCTCACCAGAACAGACACAGCCATTTACTGGGTGCTTACTTTATGCCCAGGGAGGTAAGCTTAGAACTTTACACACCTCATCTTCTTAATCCCCGCAAAGAGAGGAAGCAATTTCTACATTTTGCAGAAGAGGAAACCAAAACTCAGAGAGGTTAAAGAACTTATTCTGGGTCAGACAGCTTGTAATCAATGCAACCTGGATTTAACTCAGGTCTATTAGACTCCTATCCCTAAGCCTTAGCTGCCACTCTGTCCTAAAGACACCATCAGAGATCCCCTTCACTCTCCCCCTGCTTGAATCCTGTCTGGTTAAATGAACCCATTCCTTTTCCTCCAACCTGCCAGGAAACGGAGCCTCTCAGGAATTCTCACAATTAGCAATTATTCCCTGAACTTTCACCTGATGCTCCAGGTACTGAGTTGAGGGTGCTGAGGAGATAAGAGGGTCAAGAGGCCAGCTGGCCTCCTTCATGCACCTCAACTGTTACTCCCCTCCCCTCTCCCACTCATCTATCTGTGTGGTGAGACATGGGGCCTGGGACAGCCTGCAGGGTGTTGGGAGATATGACTTTGGAGTCAGCTGATTTGGATTCAAATTCTAGCCCATTCATTAGAATATCCTGGGCAAGTCTCTTAACCTCTTGGCATGTCGCTTATCTGATCTTGACAAAGTGAAGATACTTTGTTGTTGTTTAGTTGCTCAGTCATGTCTAACTCATTGAGACTCCATGGACTGCAGCACAACAGGCTTCCCTGTCCTTCACTATCTCCTGGAGTTTGCTCAAACTCATGTCTATTGAGTTGGTGATGCCATCTAACCATTTCATCCTCTGTCGTCCCCTTCTCCTCCTGCCTGCAATCTTTCCCAGCATTAGGGTCTTTTCCAATGAATCAGCTCTTCCCATCAAGTAGTCAAAGTATTGGAGCTTCAGCTTCAGCATCAGTCCTTCCAATGAATATTCAGAGTTGATTTCCTTTAGGATTGACTTGCTTGATCTCTTTGCTGTCCAAGGGACTCTCGAGAGTCTTCTCCAATAC
The DNA here is from genome assembly GCA_007570785.1 of Antilocapra americana. NCBI lineage: Eukaryota > Metazoa > Chordata > Mammalia > Artiodactyla > Antilocapridae > Antilocapra > Antilocapra americana. The sequence continues at coordinate 33,952,372 of ML664177.1, read as the reverse complement.
CACAGATCCAAAGAATCAGTTCTTCGGTGCTCAGCTTTCTTTATGGTCTAACTCTCATGTCCATATGTGACTACTAGAAAAACCATAGCTTTGACTAGATGGACCTTTGTCAGCAAAGTGATATCTCTGCTTTTGAATACGCTGTCTAGGTTTGTCATAGCTTTTCTTCCAAAGAGCAAGTGTCTTTTAATTTCATGGCTGCAATCACCATCCACAGTGATTTTGGAACCCAAGAAAATAAAACCAAGGATAATAAGAAAATAACAACAATAAAAAAAGGATAATATAAAAAAAAGGCAAGGATACAAACAGAACAAAAGGGAGTTGGTCAGATGGGGATGGGGGCTGGGAGCCCTCCTGTTCTACCCCTTCCCTCCCCACCAGCCCCACAGTAACTGCCCCCTCGCAGCCCAGGTGCTGTGATCAAGCCCTGAGCCTGGCTATTTTTCTGGGTCCAACACCACCTCTCACTTGACAGCTACCGATGAGCCTGTTTGGATTTCAAGCATGACAATTTAGGTGTGAAGTGGGCAAAGCTGCCCCTGGCCATAGGGAAGCGGCAGAGCTACATCCTTCGGGGGTTGGGCTTGGGCATTGCAGCTGGAGACGCTTGGGTCTGGGGACCAGATGGCCCTGGACTATGAAGAAGGGTCTCTGTCTGTACCGGGGAGCTTGAGCTGGCTCTTGTAGGGATGGACACTTATTCATCAGGCTCTGCATTTTATGTCTTCCCTGAGGAAAGCAGGGACATCTGGACCTTGAAACCTAGCAATGAAGAGTGACATACAATACCCCACAGCTAGGGAGTGACGGAAGCAGACTCAAACCCAGGCCTGTGTGACTCCAGAGGACTGGGGTTGCCTGCACTCCCTCTTCCTTGTGGAGGCTACTCCGCACACCCCGTTTTGCATCTGTCAGCCTTTTGACCCACCAAATACAGGGCATGAAGAGAGAAACCCAGAAGAAAGCAAGAGGGAATAGGAGTAGATGCTGGAAAGACTTCCAGATGCAGGAGACTGTCTCTAGGAGAGGTTATTTGAGAGGCGGCACTGTCTCTGGGGCGGTTTCAGTTGGGGTCTCAATTCAGCTGCCCTTCTCGTGACTCCCACTGCTTGAAAGCTACTGAGAGACAAGATGACCTCTGATGGGTGTGACTTTTTTTTAAAAAAATATTTATTTTTGGCTACATGGGGGTCTTAATTGCTTTGAGGTGTGTGGGATTTTGATGCCCCCACCAGGGATAGAACCTACGTTCCCTGCATTGGAAGGCGAATTCTTAACCACTAGACCATCAGGGAAGCCCCCTCTCTATTTTTTGAATAGGCAATACCTGCACATGTTTCAAAAAATAAAGATACAAAAAGTGAGCTGGCTCAGTGAAAGGTCTCCCACCCGCTGGTCTCCCAGTTCCCCTCCCCAGGGGAAGCAATGTTCTGTTTCCCATCCACACATATACAAGCAAATAGGGACACATATTCTCTTTCTTTCGTCTCATTTTTAACACATAAGATGTAGCATAGCCCGGCACACTGTTCTCTGCCTTGCTTTTGTCACCTGACAATATATCTTGGAGATTACTCCGAATCAGTACATAAAGAGCTGCCTTCCTTTTAGGTGTCTTTTTATGGTCACAGGCTTCTCGGGGAGCTCAGAAGTAATCACATCTGGTTTGATTAGCTCCACATTTCCATTTATGACTACCCCGCCCAGAGAAGGCAGGAAAGCTCTCCAAGGTCACGCAGCAAGGACTTAAGATGCACGAGGGCTTCTTCCCCCAGCTCCGGCCTCTGTTCCTGCTCCCCCAGCCCTGGGCCACCTCGAAGCAGAGGCTGCTCAGGCAGGGGAAGGAGAGGGAAGGGGGCGTCTCTAATTGAAATGCTCCCCACGCTGCGCGTTTGCAGCCGGCCCCTGGCAGCGCGCGGTGCGGGTGAGGGTGCGGCCGGCCTGGGGCGCCCGGCGCGCAGGGGCGGGCGGCGGCCGAGCGCCCACGTGGGAGCAGGCGAGGCCGGCTGAGTCCCCGGGAAACCCGCGCCGCCTGCTTCTCGGTAATGAGCTCCCGGGGCCCGAGGTGAGCTTTCCTCGCTGCTCACACGGCAGTCGCGTGGCACCAAAGAAAACGGGGATTTTTTTTTTCTTCCGTGCCTGACAGCTCATTAGAAGAATTAATTTACTCCAGCGTTTGCAGTTTAAAGGACATTATTTACTGGTTAATTGTTGTTATTACAAAATGTTAAATATCATTATTTATTTCCCAGGTCCTGACAGCTTCTCCGACAGGAATTTATTAGGTGAGACGGGATCACCGGTGGATGTTCTTGTGCCGAGCAGCGTGAAGGTGCTGGGGGGATCACCCTTGGGCCTGGGTCTCTGAGCAAGGGAGGCCTTTCGAGGGGCAGGAAGTGGGAGGCTATCTAGATCCTGCCTGCCCCCCCAACCCAGGGGGCTGCCTGGAAGTCCCTTTCACTTTGGGGGCCCCTGGTGGCTCAGACAGTAAAGCGTCTGTCTACAATGCAGGAGACCCAGGTTCAATCCCTGGGTGCGGAAGATCTCCTGGAGAAGGAAATGGCAACCCACTCCAGTGTTCTTGCCTGGAAAATCCCATGGACACAGGAGCCTGGCAGGTTACAGCCCATAGGGTCACAAAGAGTCGGACACGACTGAGCGACTTCACTTTCTGTTCTGACTGGGGAGCGCCCTTGCGCTATAGTCTATCCAGCCATCACCCACACATTTCAGTCTGAGGGAGAAAGTTGATTAGGTTCATTTACAAGTCAGGAACCTGAGGCTCATACACAGGTGACAGGCGGGTGCTGACAGATGAGATGATCTGGGATTTAGAAGAGGGCACTGTGGTCTGAGACCTGACGCCCAGCCCTGGGAAATGTGAATTTGGAGGCTGTCTTCAAACAATGGTTCTTCAGACAAGGCCTTCCATTCCATCCTTTCCTGCCCAGGAAACTGCCAGCAGCAGGTTGCCTCAAGGAAAATTTGGAGAACCAAAGGGAGATGAAAAGTGCTTTGAAAAAGTATGAAATCACGCTCAACTAAGCCATTATTGTTGCTATGCTGTAAATTATTGCAAAGTTATTTCTGGCTGGCAGCCTGGTTTATTTTAGACCCTATCTCATTTCTTCTAGGTTATAGGTCCTAATTCCTTGTCTGGTGAGAAAGAGTCGAAACGCTATTGGAGTGAATCCTGACCAGATTCAGAAACTGTAACTGCAGCTTGGAGAATTTTACAGATTCTCAGAAGATCAGGGCTTGTCATCCTTCAGAGGTCTTCTCCACCAGCCCCTCTGTTTATTTTATTGCTGTGTTAAATTTTTAACAATTTTATTCATTTTTCAGGTAGGTAGTTCATGCCCAAGGTGCAAGATTCAAAAGGCATAAAATAGTATATGGTAAACAGTCTTTCTCACTCCTCCGAGGCAGCCAATGTTATTGATTCTTTGTTTTGAGTACATTTAAAAATAGCATTGTTTCCCTTTTTGTTCATGTAGGAAATACAATTATTCCTGCAGAAGGAAATAAAAGTCACATTCAATCCCACGATTCAGAGGTGAATACTGTTGATGTCTTGGTGTATAATGAGGGGTCCTGTTCTCTTGGCACCGACATACACATCTCTAGTTACAGACTTGCATGCTGTTGTTGTTTAGTTGCTCAGTTGTGTCCTGCTCTTTTGTGACCCTATGGACTGTAGCCTGCCAGGTTCCTCTGCCCATGGGATTCTCTAGGCAAGATTACTGGAGTGCGTTGCCATTTCCTCCTCCAGGGGATCTTCTCAATCCTGGGATTGAACCCATATCTCCTGCATTGCAGGTGGATTCTTTACCACTGAGCCAACAGAGAAGCCCACAGACTTGCATAACCTGAGTTTATTACTTGTTTACATTAAATATTTATTCTTCAAAAGTAAAGTTCTGAGAGGATATGTGCTAAACTGATAATTGGTATCTTGAGGAGAGGAACTGGACTGAGTTAGGAAAAGGGGGAACTTTGTATTCATTATACAAGATTTTTTTTAGAATGCAAATTTATTTGTATATTGCTTCCCCCCAGTATTCCAGAATCTACTTTTAAATGACAACATCAGAAAGCTACTATTTAATCAATCCTTTTTTTTTGTTGTGGTCTGAAAATGTCTGCTGGTTTTGCTCTTATCACCAAACTGAGGGGTGGACACTTTTGTACATCTCTGCACACTCATCCATTGTTTCCTTAGAGCAGTTTCTAAGAAATGGAATTGCTAAAGGGAATGTACATTATAAGGGCCTTTTGATCCATCATGTCAAATTTCCTTCTGTCAGGGCTGTTTCAATCTCCCATTCCACCACCTGCTCCTCACCCCCACTTCTGATTTGTTCAGCACAAAAGTATAAGGTTTGTGAGATAGTAGGGCAGAGCCAGGGGAGACTGGCACTGTTTATTCTCTGGGTGATGTTCAAGAAGAGGGCATTGGAGAAGGAAATGGCAACCCACTCCAGTGTTCTTGCCTGGAGAATCCCAGGGACGGGGGAGCCTGGTGGGCTGCCGTCTATGGGGTCACAGAGTCGGACACGACTGAAACGACTTAGCAGAAGCAGCAGCAGACAGCATATTAAAAAGCAGAGACATTACTTTGTCAACAAAGGTCCGTCTAGTCAAGGCTATGGTTTTTCCAGTGATCATGTATGGATGTGAGAGTTGGATGGTGAAGAAAGCTGAGCACTGAAGAACTGATGCTTTTGACCTGTGGTGTTGGAGAAGACTCTTGAGATTCCTTTGGACCACAAGGAGATCAAACCAGTCCATCCTAAAGGAGATCAGTCTTGGGTGTTCATTGGAAGGACTGATGTTGAGGCTGAAGCTCCATTACTTTGGACACCTGATGCGAAGAGCTGACTCATTTGAAAACACCTTGATGCTGGGAAAGGTTGGGGGCAGGAGGAGAAGGGGACAACAGAGGATGAGATGGCTGGATGGCATCACTGACTCAATGGACGTGGGTTTGGGTGGACTCTGGGAGTTGGTGATAGACAGGGAGGCCTGGTGTGCTGCAGTTCATGGGGTCGCAAAGAGTTGGACACGACTGAGCGACTGAACTGAACTGAACTGAACTGAATGGAAAGTAAGACTTAAATTAGGGCATGTATAGATCACATAATGTTACTAGTATTTAAAGGATAAATATTGGGTTGGCCAACTAGTTCAAGAGAAAAAAGAAGAGGGCAGTGTGCGATTTGAAATGCCTCAGACCCATGGGATCCTCGCAGGAGTTCCAGAGGGGACCTCAGTGCTCAGATGAGTGCTAAACCCTCAGGCCAGGATGGCAGGGGTCTCAGCAAGTCCTAATCACAAGGTTGAAGGTTTATGTATCAAGCGTCTGGGTCTGGATCCAGATCCTTCCTCCAGGCGTCCAAGCAGAGGGTGAGTGAAGCCCCACTCTCTGTGAGGGTCTCCGGCTAAAGGCACAGCTGGGATGCTTCCTCTCAGAGCTCTTCCAGTCCATGAGAGTGACACCCCTCAAGATCATGTGGCGCATGGAGCACCTTCCAATTCCTACCTCCTCTAAATGTCACAGTCATTCTTCTCTTTGATTCTAGGTGCTCGTTGCTGCCCAGGTCTTGTGGATCTTACCTGCAGCCTTTGCTCCCTAAGATTCTCTGGGAAGTTGACCTATCCCATCTGAAAGTCTTCCGGAGAAACAAGAGGGATATGAGATGGACTTGTTGATTTAATATTGAAAAGAGGGCATTCCAAAAGCTCCCTTCCTCCCTGGAGCCCAGCATCTCAATGGTAGCTGAGAGAGATTTCCTCTTGCTGGGGTGAAAAGAGAACGCCCACGATTGCATCTCATTGGTGAGATGAATAATACATTTGAAGCATCTCACAAACTGTGTTTGATCTGCCTAAAGCTTCAACCGTTAACGTATTTCTCTTTATCCCCAGCAAGGGAGGGCTGGGAACTGTCAACATTTTCCTTTTTACCTAATTTGTGCTTTCTCCATCAAGAGAAAAGCAGGGTCCAGGGGAGGGAAAGAACAGGAAAAGAGAATGGTGGTGACACATACTCCCTGGAACAACTCAATGAGTCACAGGACTGGGGGTTGCTCCTGTGGCCTGGGGACCACTGGGGTCAGCTTGTCAGAGCAGGGGCAGAGTCTCTGAGGGGAGAGGATCTGCTATGGGTGCGGGGCCTGTTTGCAGCGCAGTATGCTCCTAAGAAGTTGATCCTTGGAAGGGCCCATCTCCAGTGTTTCTGAAAATGCTTCCCAGAGGTGAGAAGTTGAGGTTTGTCAGCTGCCAAGCACAGAAGATGCTCTGTTCTCCTCATGGAAGGTGCAGAGTAATGATGTTAAAAACTGCCACTGGCTGGGGCTTCCCTGGTGGTCCAGAGGTTAAGACTCTGCGCTTCCAATGCAGGGGGCCAGGGTTTGATCCCTGGTCAAGGAACTAGATCCCACATGCCTCAACTAAGAGTTCCCACACTGCAACTAAAGGCCTCATATGCTTTTACTAAGACCTAGTGCAGCCAAACAAAACACAAAAGTTCCCCTGATTGACCTCAGGGGCCAGGCGCTGTGCTGGTGTTTAAACTTACAAGCCTTTAGCCCCTTCTTATTTTATTCTGAGGGGTAACCTTAAGTTCTAAGGATCTTATCCAAGGTCACCCTGATAGTCAGTGTCAGGCTATCTGGCCCAGAAGTTCATGTTCTTAACCACAGGGCTGTTCTCTCTCAACTAGGCTCTGATCCTTTGCCACACCTATCTCCTGTTCTGGAAGGACAGAGAAGAAGAGAGAAGAGGTTACGAGCACAGACTCTGGAGATTGGAATCCTGGCTCCTTCTCCTCACCTCTCCCTGTGCCTTAGTTTCCTCATGTGTAAAATGAAGATGTTAACAGTAGAACCAACCTCAGAATTGAGGTGAGGATTAAATAAGTAAATATGCTCAGGTTCTCAGAGCCTGGAGCTTAAGAAGCACTAGGAAGCACTAACTGGGTATACTTGCCTTTATGTGGATCTTCCTGAACCAGGGATCAAACCCATGTCCCCTGCATGGGCAGGTGGATTCTTAACCACTGGACCACCAGAGAAGCCTTCCCAACTGATCTCAAACTTATTTCATCTTCCCTCTTGGGACTGCCTGTCTGTCCAATCCAACTTATTTCCCAGCCCCCTTCTTCTGCCCACCGTGGCTTAGGGTCCCACTGTCAGACCCCCTGGGTTCTTAGAGGGCCCCCTGTGATTCCCAGAATTCTTCAGACATAAATCAGATTTCAGCAGGTCTTTTGCCCGAGTTCGAATAGGTCCTTTCATTCCCATGGATCTTACTGATGTTCGTGTCTCTTTTATCTTTGCAGCCCCCATACAGGAAACACCCATCCCCTAGGTAACCAGCAGCACACTTTGGCAGGAGGCGGAGCACAGAGAGAGATGGCTTCCCTGGGAGGGAAACAGAGGAGACAGTCTCCAGCGGGGAAGGAACAAGGGACGGAGGATGGAGAGTGATTTTCCTAATACCTGACAATGTGTCTTCCATCCTGAACCATTCATTGCTATACTTTCACAGGCATCCCTCCTCCCTGCGGGGAAGCTAGTAGTTGTGTCCACCCTCAATCCGCTGCCATCGCGGAAGTGTGGAACAGGAGGGAGAAGTCTGCCAAAGCAAGTACTGAAGCTGGGTTTTGGAGCTGACATCCTTACAGGTGGTGAGAGGGTAGTTCTGGTGACGCAGGACCTCTCCCAGCAAGGCCAGGCAGCCCCAGTGGTCCCCAGCAGACTGACCTGTGTGCCTGCCCAGTGCCCCAGAACCCTTCTGTTCAGGCCTGGCATCCCACGGAGGTGGCATTCTGTTCAGCAGCTCAGAGCACAGACAGGAGGGCGGGCATTGCCAGGAATCGATTTGCGGGAGCAGCGGGGGCTTTCTCTTCCTCCCTACTTCCCTGGTCTTTGATCTCCGTCCTTCCTTCATAGTTCCATTTTCTCCCTCCTTCCTCCCTTGATGTCTTCCTCTTTCTCTGTCTTTGGCAGAATCACAGCAGCTCCCCGAGAAGGCAGGTGTGGTCTGGTGGGGGCGGTTAGGGGTTGGGGGGAGAAATCTTTTGTCCTCTTGTTCTTTTTGACCAAGTGGGACCTCGCTGCCCAAAGTACCAGCCTCCGACCCAAGTTCTGAGAGTAAAGGTCTGGCCACAGTGAAAGGACACACACACACACACACACAAACACACACACACACACACACACACACACACACACTTGGAAAGAAAGAGCTGAAACAGAGGGAGAGAAATCTAGAAAGACAGGGAGAGGCAAAGAGAGAAAGACAGAGACAAGATTCAGAGCATCGAAACAGTGAAAGGCAGAGACGTGGAGAGTCAGAGACAATGGAAAAAAGAGAATTCAGCAAATTAAAAATTTTACAACCATCCAGCAAGTCTGCAAAAATGATCTTCCCTGCGGTCTTTCATTTATCTCATTATCTGACTCCTAATGTGCTTTTTCCTCCTTTTCTTTTCTCGCCACACTTGGTGCAGAATCTTATTAGCTTTTTTTTTTTTTTCTTCTGGCAGGGGCTTCATATAGTCTTTTTCATTACATTTCCTAATAAAAGCAATCACTAGGACGGCACGGCTGGAGGATTAAAAAGCCACCTCAGCAGCCTCTTGGCCAGCAGAGCCATGACTTGCTGTAGCCTGGTTCATGCTGCCAGGGGAGCCGGCCAGCCCCGCGGGCCAGGTCGGGGAGGCCTGGGCTGTTCTGTGGAATGTTCCAGGACTGAAAGAGACTTACAGCAGGCTTGCAGGTGAACGATGTCATGGAGATAAGAAAACAGAAGAGTTGGAGAAAGTGGCCCCTACTTGGAGCTGTCTGAGTGCCAGCCTGACTCCAGTGTTCCAGTTTTGCTCCAGAACAAAGACTATTTGGAGCCTTTCTCTTTGGACATCTGGCTCACCTGGTAGCAAATTCTTTTGAATATCAGTGATGTCAAGTTTTCACCTTTTGAGAGTAGATTAAAAAAATTTTTTTTTAAATTTTGATTTATGTATGTATTTGGCTGCACTGGGTCTTAGTTGCAGCCTGTGGGATCTAGTTCCCTGACCAGTGGAATCTCCAGCTCCCTGCGTTGCAAGCTCGGACTCTTAGTCACTGGACCACCAGGGAAGTCCAGACAGTAGGTTTGATTTTTTTATCCATACTTTTTTTTCGTGGTATAATTCATATAACATACAGTTTACCATTTTATTTATTTATTGGCCACATCTCGGGGCTTGTGGGATCTTAGCTTCCTGACCTGGGTCTGAATCCAGACCTACAGCAGGGGGAGCACTAGGTCCTAATCACCGGACCAGCAGAAAAGTCCCTATTTTTATTTTTAAATTTACCATTTTAACCATTTCAAGCGTCGAGTTCAGTGGCATTAAGTACGTTTACATAGTTGTGCAATCTCACCTCCGTCCATTTCCAGAACTTCTTCTTCACCTGTACTCGTTAACAGTGACTCCCATTCCCCCCTCTCCCACCCCAGGCACCCACCATTCTACTTTTTGCCTCTGTGAATTTGACTGCTCTGGGCACCTCCTATAAGTAGAATTATACAGTATTTGTCCTTTTGTGACTGGCTGATTTCACTTAGCTTAATGCCTTTAAGGTTCATCCATGTTACAACATGTGTAAGAATTTCATTCTGCAGACAGCGAGAAGAAACATATAGATACCAAGGGGGAAATCGGGGTGGGATGAACTGGGAGATTGGGACTGACATATACACACTGCTGATGCTATGTATAAGACTGATAATGAATGACAGTCTATGTATAGCACAGGGAACTCTTCTCAATTCTTTGTGGTGACCTAAATGGGAAGGAAATCCCCAAAAGAGGGGATGCATGTATAACTGATTCACTTTGCTCTACATTAGAAACTAACATAGCATTGTAAAGCAACTTTATGCCAATAAATTTTTTTAAATTCAATTAATTAATTAATTAATTAATTTTTGCTGCAAAAAGCTTCATTGTTTCCATTTGGTTCAAGGCTTAAGAGAAGGCTCCAGGGTGTTAAAAAGCTGCCTAGTAGCTGCAGAGGGGCTTCGGGCAGCCCTGATGTTAGGTGGGTTCTTCAAAGGCCACTGATCTCCAGAAGCTCCTAGTCATGCTTGAGGGTGAGCCTTTCGAAGAGATACTCTCCCAGTCCAGCCTGGGGACCGGCCAGCCTGCGGTGGTTGGTCAGGTGGTTGCCTATCTTCTTGATGAGTTTCACTTCCTCATCTAGGAAGTGGTTCTCCAGGAAGTCACAGATGTGGGGGTCTCTGAGGGCAGAGGCCAGGCCATGCAGATCCAACAAGGCTTGATTCAGGTTCTTCTCTACGAGAAGAGCGGCTTCCATAGCATCCTGGGTTTTACCCCACTCACCTTGAGATGGCTTCTGCACGTCCAGGAAGAGGGCGCGGCCACCACGCTGGTTTTGCAGTTTCAAGAGACGCTCCGCGCCCTCGAGCTTCTCCTTGGCCAATTCGCGAAAAAAGTGACCCACACTCTCCAGGGCCACATCGTCGCGGTTGAAATAGAAGCTGGGAGAGAGGTAGGTGTAGGAAGCCCGCAGTTGCATGTTAACCAGGCGGTTGACGGTGGCCTCCACCTCGGTAGAATAATTCTGACGAATCTGGGAGCTCATGATCGGTGGGGAATAAGGAGTTAAAAAATGGTGGCTGGTCCCGGTGATTGCGGACAGCTGACTGGCTGATTCCAGAGGTTGCGACTGGAAAAAAGGTTGGAGGGTAGTCGGAGGCTGGAGCAAAGGGCGTCCCTGGGTCTGTTCCGTCCAAGCACTGTTGAAGCAAGAGACAGATCCGCGGGGCCGCCGAGCGCACTTCCCAATAAAAATTTTAAAAAGTTTTTCATTCCTGTTTAACGCTGAATAATAACCCATCGTTTGAATATACCACATTTTGTTTATTCCACACTTTTTTTCCCTACAAAATAGAAACATTTCTACTCACGGGAGGAGAGTGAAAAAAGAAAACCCATCTAGAGTCTCATCACATTAACATAACAATTCTTTCTTTTGTGTGTTTCTATCTGTTGCTAATAATTGAACAATGCTGTCCTCCAAGAACTACTCAGGACCACTCTGAGAAAGCAGTGTGGCAGAGGATTTGGTGCTTGGAAAGGCTCAAAAGTTACCAGGAAACACATCTAATAAATCAAATTAAGGGAAAGAAAGGAACCCCCTATAACATAACTTGACATTTTATTGCCCCGGGTTATAAACTGGCCCTGAAAGTATTTCACACATCGCCCTCCATCACACTGAGTGGTGCTGGATTAACAGCACAACCTCTCAAGGGGGGCGACTTTGAAGAGAACAATGGAAAGATTTGGTTTAGTACTTTAAAAAATACAAGCACAATAAAATTAAATAAAAGCAATTTTGAAATGCCTTGCTCATCTGGGGGCCACTGAGGCCATCCTAGTGGAGTCGAACCCAACTAGTGTTTCTCAAAAACCAGAGGGCATCACAGGTTTGGGAGGCTGGCAAGGAAAGGCATCATTGCAGAGAGTGTGTGTCAGTTTCAGCAGGGCGTCTCCAATCTCAGCCACTGGTTCTGTTAATAAAGACAATGCCTTGTATCTGTGTGGTCCTTTGGGAACCTTTACCTTTCATTTCTTTCCTCCAGGACGTTTTTGCTCTAAGTCTCTACAAACCTCTGTCCCTTTCCCAGACCCCAGAAAATAGTAGACTCTGCTTCGGGAGAGTAGAAGCCCAGAGGCTACAAAGACAGCTTCACAGATGCCTTTTTCTTCCCTCCTCTTGTGTCAGAGCTCCTGAAATGAACCCTGGATTTCACTATTTTCCTTCTTTCCACATATGTAGAACATGTTTATTTTCCATGTAGCCTTAAAAACTGAATCTTGGGACTTTCCTGGTGATCCAGCGGCTAAAAATCCATGCTCCCAAATCCCAGGTCTCGCGAATTGCAGGCAGATTCTTTACCAGCTGAGCCATCAGGGAAGCCCAAATAAATATTATAGACAAATAGGGCTTCCCTGGTGGCTCAGTGGTAAAGGATCTGCCTGCCAATGCAGGAGACATGGGTTTGATCCCTGGTCTGGGAAGATCCCACGTGCTGCAAAGCAACTAAGCCCATGAGCCACAACTATTGAGTCTGTGCTCTAGAGCCTGGGAATTGCAACTGCTGAAGAAGCCCTTTAACCCTAGAGTCCATTCTCTGCAACAAGAGAGGCCACCACAGTGAGAAGCCCGAGCAGCAAGAAGACCCAGCACAGTCAAAAATAAATGAATAAATAAAATTATTTTAAAAAAGCAAACAAACAAAACTGAATCTTTTCCTTATATATATATATATATATATATATATATATATATATATACACTCTCTGTTTTACCAATATCAGCCTTTCCACTATCACTCTTTCTCTTTCTCAGAAGCTGTTTCCTCCCTTCCATCAGTGCTCCAGGGGGCTTTTATTTTTCTTTTATTCTCGGCTTTCTATCAATCAAGGGGAGGGGAAAACAGTTTATCTGAACCCTTGGTGTGCAGCTGCAGCAACCAGCAGCTGCCAGGGCAGTGGGAACTTCATTTCCAGTGCTGACGTTTATAAATGGGGCACACAATACCAGTAGGGACTAGAATAAATCACACAGCATCTCCAAAGTTTCCCAGGGGCTGCTTTAGAGTCTCTTCCCATTGGGGATCATGCTCCTCTTTCTTTACAGGGGGTGGGGGTGGGGAAGGCTGTGATTTGCAACATGGAGTAAACCACATTCTTGCCCACCCTTGGTATAAGCACTGAGTCCAGCACCCAGGATGCTCTGGAGCAAGGATGCTCTGGGCCTGTCTCTGGATGTGGAGAAAGGCTTGGGGCTTGAAATTCAGGCTGGGGGTTGGAATATTGGCTCTGTCACTCACTAGCTATCAGTCTCCTCATCTGCAAAATGGGGGTAAAAATGCCTACCCCGCCCACCTCCCAGGGCTGTTGTGAAGATCCAATGATGTGTTTATAAAGCGAGGGCCCTTATGCAATGTAGTGAAGGATTATTATTTTTTTTTTGTAGTGAAGGATTATTAAGCAGCAAAGATAAGAGCCAGGGTTGTTCAGAGAGAGCTTTCTGTATGGGCTCCAGGCTGACCTCTCTCAGCCCATTCCCTGAACCTCAGCTTCTTCTTTTTGTTTAAGAATTCTGGGCAAGGAGCGCTGATCTGCTCCAAACACAGCTGGACCCTTCCCAATGTCTTCTCTAAGCATTTCCTTCTGCCCCTCCAAATATCAAGAAAATAAAGGTGGACAAATATGATAGGTGGAGGGAAGGAGGAAGAGACAGAGAGACTGAGAGAGGGGGGTTTCCAAGGATGAGGTAGGAGACAGGGAGAGTTGCCTCATACCCTCTGTGTCACTGGGAACTCATTATGGATCCTTCCAAGGTTCTGTTCAGTGAGACCCAGCGTGGGCCCCCCAATCCCACTCCCTTTATATTCCCTACACTTCGAAGTGCTGCATGCCAACTTTTACCTGCTTTCTGGTCCTTCTGTGACTTTCCATCCTACCAAGGCCAATCCCTGCCCATGGTTGGGAGCTTAGGTTCCAGGCAGGGTGCTGAGGATGCCCAAAGTCTGTCCCCGAGCCCCCTCAGGACAGCAATTATCTGTACAGTGTTTTCTTCTAAGCCTTTTCCTATATAACAAGATTCTACCCAGTGTCATTCCCCAGAGGCAACTACTGTTGCCAGTTTCTTGCTATCCTTATAGAGAGAAAACGGATTTTCTTTAAATATTTGTTCAACACTTTATTTAAAGGGATTAAGGGCTGCAAAGAGAAAGGCTGAACAGAGGACTGTTTCTTTATTGTTCTGAGCAATTCAGCTCTGGTGGACAATTGCATGCCTCATTCTTTAAAACAAAAACAGTGAAGTACGTGGGACCCACTCTCAGCTGAAGGCCATTAACATGGGTGATGGGGCAGGAGTGTCACAATCTACACCTGCATCTTATCAAAATAGTTTTTATACAGATAGAGTGATTCTCTAAAAGGCATCTGGTCAGCAAAATTCTCCTCTGTCTTATTCCAGTCAAGATGATGCTTTCAGGTCCCATCTATACTGGCCCTTCAGCCAAAGCCTGGCTGGTCCACCCCTAAATCTGACTCTCATGGAGGCTATTTTGAGCATCCCATTCTTGTTGTCCTCTGAGTGAGGTGGTCATTCTTATTTGATAATTGCCTCTTTTTTTTTTTCACTCTTGGTATCTGAGAAGGAAGGAGACAGGGATGTGTCAATGGAGGACATACTGAAAAGGTGATGTATTTTGGGTACTAGTAATCTGGGCTTCCCTGGTGGCTCAGTGGGGAAGAATCCACCTGCCAGTGCAGGATACGAGCGTTCGATTCCTGGGTCAGGAAGATCCCCTGGAGAAGGAAATGGCAACCCACTCCAGTATTCTTGCCTAGAAAAATCCCATGGACAGAGGAGTCTGGTGGGCTACAGTCAAGGGGGTTGCAAAAGATTCAGACACAACTTAGTGACTAAACAACAACAACAATCTGATTGCATCTGAGGCTTGAAGCCTGTTATGGCAGGCTGAGTTATTTGGACTAACTATCCCAGTAAAGGCAACTAAAAATGCTAGATAAAACATCATAAACACCTTAAAAGAACCTAAGAATTGATTAAGTAGTAAGGAACTAATGGGCCAACGTGGAAGAGAAAACCAGAGCATAGAAACCAGTTTTCCCAGAAAGAGCTCAAAGGTCCTAGCAAAGCTGAATTTTTATTTTGATCGCTTGGAAGAGGGAAGAAGTTAGAAGTCCATGCTCAGTGCCTGCACGTAGTGGAGAATCTAATAACGGTTATTTTCTCAACACACTGAGACCCTGAGTGGCTTCATCATCAGGGTAAGGGTGGACTGAAGTACCCTAAGCTAGGCTCACGTTGCCCAGGTAACCCAGGGAAACTCGGACCAGAACTTGTTTAGATAGCTCAGGACTGGTGGTGCCTCTGATGCCTGGCAGAAGTAAGCACACTCTTCTCTAGAGAAAGGCTCCTTTATACTCAAATGATTCCTATTTATTTGGAGCAATGTATGATAAATAATCATTTGTTCAAGTGCAGTTACCAGAACTTAGTTAAAGAGCTGAGCCTCCAAGAAAAGAAGGCTCCATGAGTGAGAATCACAGAAACATGGGACAAAGGAGAATCAGCTGAGGCTTCACAATTAGCATGATCAGATGTAGACTATAGGGAATTCCCTGGTGGTCCAGTGATTAGGACTCTGCACTTTTACCACTGAGGAGCCAGGTTCAATCCCTAGTTGGGGAACGAAGATCCTGCAAGCTGTGTGGCATGGCCAAGAAAAAAAAGATACAGACAATAAATCATGCTTCCTGTGGTCAAAAAAGTAAAAGATAAACCTGAAAATATTTACAAGGAATAAGAAATTGTGTTAAGGTGTCAAAATGAATTAAAAAAAATAGAAATTCTATGGATGGGAGGGGGATTTGGGGGAGAATGGGTACTGTGTATGTACGGCTGAGTTCCTTCACTGTTCACCTGAAACTACCACAACATTGTTAATTGGCTATACCCCAATACAGAATAAAAAAGTTTAAAGTTTGAAAAAAAATTTTTTTTAATTTAAAAAGTTATTAGAGTATTTTTTAATTTCTAAAAAAGAAAAAACCTACAGGAACTATGATTGAAAAGCCACTCATCAATTTAAAAGTAACTTAGATGCAGTAGAACATAGTATTAGCAAAGTAAAAGATAATAGCGAAGAATTACCCAGAACGCAGCACAGAGAGAAAAAAAAAAGGAAGAAGGGACTTGGAAGATAAGAGACACAGTGAATACAGGCCTGACACATGTGTAATTAACATCCCAGAAAGAAAGAACAAATAGAGCAGAAACAAATGTCTGAGAAGAGATCATGACTGAGCAGTTTCCAGAACTGGTAAAAGACACTAGTGCACAGAGTCACGGAGAAGGAAACGGCAGGCCACTCTAGTACTCTTGCCTGGAAAATCCCATGGACGGAGGAGCTTGGTGGGCTGCCGTCTATGGGATCCTTCAGAGTCGGACACAACTGAAACGACTTAGCAGCAGCAGCAGCACAGATTCAAGAGGTCAGTAAATCCCAAGCATGAAAGTCCTGTTTAAACCAGCAGCCAGATGAGAAAGGAGCAAGTGGTACAACTGAGAGCTTCCTCTCAGTCTCATCAGGGTAAACTCCATAAAGCCTCCCACCAAAAATCAGTCCTAAATATTCATTGGAAAGGCTGATGCTGAGGCTGAAACACCAATACTTTGAGCTGACTCATTACAAAAGACCCCGCTGCTGGGAAAGACTGAGGGCAAGAGGAGAAGGGGGTGACAGAGAATGAGATGGTTGAATGGCATCACTGACTCAATTGAAATGAGTCTGAGCAAACTCCGGGAGACAGTGAAGGACAGGGAAGCCTGGCGTGCTGCAGTCCATGGGGTTGAAATGAATCAGGCACAACTTAGTGACAGAACATCAATAAGAGGCAGAGCCCTGTGGCTTTGGTACCTTAGATTCCCTAGCTCCCTTAGTCCCCTTTCCCTGTTTCATTGCCTTGAGGCCTCTCCTCCAGCCAGGTCTTGGTATCATACCTTCTGTCCACAAAGGCCTTCCCTCAAACCTCTTTTTCACCCTTGATCTCAAAGGTAGAAAGGAGGCCCAGGCAGAAACAGAAAAATGAATGGAAGAATAAGAACCAATGAGAAAGCAGAGTAAAAAGGACTTTCCTGCTGGTGATATGGTTAAGAATCCACCTTCCAACGCAGAGGACGCAGGTTTAATCCCTGGTCAGGTATCTAAGATCCCATAGGCCACAGGCCCGTGTGTTGCCACTTGAGCCTGTGGACACCAGAGCCTGTGCGCACCCCTACAAAAGATCCTGTTGCCACAACAAAGACCTGACACACCTAAAAATAAATAAATATTAAAAAATAGAAAAGAAAGCAGAGTAAGAGATGAATCTTGCAGGCATTATTGCTCAGGAGATGGGCTAGACTAGCTCTAGTGGGGGCAGTCTGGAGGCAACAAGCAAAAAATGGGGATTGATGAAGACTTACAAGTTGCTCTCCAGAATTCTGCTTCTCTTCCCTTCCTTTAGGCTTCCCTCTGATTCTCTGCCTCTATGAGCCCACATCTGGCAGTATATTGTGGGAGAGGACCCAAACTCCCCTACTCACTGACCTTCCCTAACAAACAGCACCATCTGCAGAGGTGGGAGATGGGAAGACAAGATCTACTTGAAAACTGGAGAATACCAGAGAGCTGAACCCCTAGAGTTAATCTTTCAGCATGCTACTGAATTTTACTTGCTATTTGTCACCTGTCAAGCCAGCCCAAGCCATGTGAAAGCGACTTTTCTTTTCCTGCCCTCAATTCTCACTCCTCTCTGCAACTTGCCACTCCAGAGTTTTCCTGATATCCAGGATATGAAGCATGGGAAAGACATGAAAGAGAGAGGAAGAGGAGACTCCTGACAGAGGGTTCATATATAGTCTCCATTCCAGACATACCCTCACCTCCAAGGAGCAGCGCTGGGACACCAGTTCTTAGCACTGTTTTTTGTTTTTTTTTAAACTTTTACATTTTATTTATTTAGGCTTACTTGGGTCTTCGTTGTTGCAAGTGGGCTTTTTCTAGCTGTGGTGCTCAGGCTTCTTGCTGCAGTGGCTTCTCTTGTTGCAGAGCATGGGCTCTAGGCCATGTGGGCTTCAACAGTTGTGGCACACGAGCTTAGTTGCCCCTCAGCAGGTGGAATCTTCCCAGACCAGTGATGGAGCCCATGTCCCCTGCATTGGCAGGCAGATTCCTAACCACTGAACCACCAGGGATGTCCTCTCAGCACTCTTTGATTTGTCATTTGCCTCAACATCAGCTGAGCTTTAATCGAACCTTCTCCAAAATATATCCATTCAGGTACATACACCTGTAAAGACAGCTTAATGAACACTTGCGTATATCTTAGAGCACCACAGTCAGACGAGAGTGCAAAAGAACGCACCTGCCAATGCAGGAAATGTCAGTTCAATCCCTGGGTCGGGAAGATCCCCTGGAGGAGGAAATGGTAACCCACTCAAGTATTCTTGCCTGGAGAATCCCATGGACAGAGGAGCCTGGAGGCTACAGTTCACTGGGTTGATAAAGAGTTGAACATGATTGAGCAACTAAATAACAACAACAACAAATTGTATAGAGCTTGGATGGAAAGGCCTTGAAACAAGATTAAGAAGATGCCTTAAGATAATGAAAACCGCCCCTCCCTCATGTTTACCGCATTTCCTCTAGTCCCAGTTAGGTATGAGAGCTTCCGTTCATAGGTAGATCCCCAATGCTCAGGCTAAATGATTTAATATTTTCTCAGAGGTTTCAGCCTCATTTTCCAGGACTTTCCTTATTTCCTCCCTCCCCTGGAGACTGCCTAGCAATTGGACTCTTGTATCTTGAGGGAGCAGAGTTGATCCTAATATTTGCTATTCAACAAACACAAAACAAAGGCATGGCAGGAAGCAGAAGTTAAGGTCTCTAGGGATTCCACAACCTACTTCCTGGCCTGAAGGAGGGTACTGTGCTCAGCATCTTACAGAAGACACTGTCAGCCTTTGATAAACCTTGCTGGGCCAGTCCAGAACAGACCTCTCACCTCCCTAAAGACCTAATACCAGAGATCAAACCAGTCAATCCTAAAGGAAATCAATCCTGAATATTCATTAGAAGGACTGATGATGAAGCTGAAGTTTCAATACTTTGGCCACCTGATGCAAAGAGTTGACCCATTAGAAAAGACCCTGATGCTGGGAAAGATTGAGGGCAGGAGGAGAAGAGGATGACAGAGGATGAGATAGTTGGATGGCATCACTGATTCAGTGGACATGAGTCTGAGCAAACTCCGGGAGTCGGTGATGGACAGGGAAGCCTGGTTTATTGCAGTCCATGGGGTTGCAAAGAATTGGCCACAAGTGAGCGACTGAACTGAACCGAACTGAGAGAGCAACACGTCTAAGGTGCCTGGGACGGCAGAGGAACCCATCATCAATTCAACAGACACGTGTGGGTGCTTTTCTATCCCACATGCCTTCTCCACACCAGGGAATACTATGTAGCCATCAACAGGAATGTACCAGCCCAGGATGACTCAGGTGGGAGCGAAGATATAGGAAATGGGAACAGCAAGGTGCGGTATAGTATGCTACTTCTGAGATTTAAAAAAGAAAAAAAAAAGGAATATACCATGTAAGTATGTCTGTATACCTATAGAACATCCCTGGAAGCATACAAAAGAAAATAGTAAGAGTATTGCCTATGATGAGGAGCAGGAAATGGCTGAGGATAGGATGGGAAGGAGAATTCCTTTTTGTAGTGTTTTCTTTTGAACTTTTTCATTGTTGTTCACTATGTCTGTATTACCTGTAAAAAATGACAATCAAAAAAGACCCTCCTCTTTAGGGAGCTGAAGGCGAAGGCAGACATGCAGACAATTGAAATATTTTCTGCTCATTGTCATCATGGAGACATAGACAGGGTAGGAAGGGACTGTGGGAGAGAGGCCATCTGAGCCGGTAGCGGGTGTGTGGGGGGGACTTGGAATTATCACAGAGAGTGCTGGAACCTCTCTCAGTTCAGCCTTGCCAGGGCCTGAAGAACACAGTGAAAACGGACCGTGGTGGAACTGCAGGGGCAGAGGCCAGAATGCCTACTGCGTTGTGTGCCGGGCTAAGAAGCCTCGATTTTATCCTAATAGAAAATAGGCAACTATTAAAGAATTTTCAGAAGAGGAGTGACCTATTCAGAGTGGCTGTTTATAGAGAGGATTCTGGCAGGAACACGGAAGGATAGATTAAGAGGGGCAAGAATGGGGTGGAGAGACTGCTTATGAGGTTAATGCAGGAATCTAGGAGAAGGAAGGCAGATGGATGACAAAGGGAGTGGGGATGGAGGAGAGGGATAAAAGCTGAGACATGCCATAGGTCTGAAATGTGCTGGTGACCATGAACAGATCTAGCTCTGTGCTCTTGGTTTTCTCACATGGGCATCCTTTGCTCATTCTGCCCCAAACACCCTTAGTAGCTGGCAGAATGGGTCCCCAGGGGCCGCTCCCTAGTCAGCCTGCCTGTCTCCTTGCCCCAGGCTCTAGCTGCTTGGCAAAGAGGTGCAGAGGAAAGAACAGAAGCCTGCCCCTCGTCATTCAACTCCTAGGTTTCTCTTATTTATTCCATGCGCTCTCTCTCTCTCACGATTCAGGTCCTCTCATTATTTCTGAGCTGTACAGCTTGCTGCTTCCTGGGCTCGCCTCTCCCACCCCTGTCTGCGAAGTGTCAATCAAACCATCGGATGAGCAGCTCAGCCTTCCATCCTCAGCGGCTCTGCCCCAGGACACAGCAGCAATCGCTGACACACAGCAGTGGTAGGGCCGCCGGCTCTCCCTTTAATGGTCTTCCGATCCAGAATGGGTGTTAAAATGAAATTTGAGGGGTTCACTTCTCTCTATTTGCCCCATCAGGATGGCCACAAGAACGGGCGACATTAAGAGAGAGAGGAAGCCTTCAGAAGCCAGAGTGCTTTTCATCTGAAGGTTGGACCACGGCCAGTGTCTGCTTTCGGAGGAGTCGTTTGAAATTCTTAAGAAGCAGCGGAATGCTTGAGTCCAGGAATCCAGGGCAGGCTTGTGAAGTAGGGATGGGGAGATAGAATTGTTATTTTATTACTAAAGTTATATTCTATTAAACAAAGAAGAGGTGGGGTACAGAGCTGCTTTGTAGCTTCCTGGGAGGATGAACACTGAGAAATGTTTGAGGTTGGGGGGTGGTGGCTGGGAAAACTGAGATTAGAAGAAAGAAAGAACCTCCCCAGGCCCTGAAACTGGTGACTGGGGAGATCTGAAGCATCTGTTTCCTCGAGGGATTTGTCCTTATCCTTTTACAAATTATGAATGGAAGCTCAATTTTTATAGAATATGGAAATTAATGAGCATTAAGCTCAATTACCTTCACCAAATTCTCTCTAGATCTCTGATACACACACACATGACTCGTGGTTGTGATCCATGCGTGTCTATTTGTGTTCTGCGCCTCTTCCTCGGTATGATTTCATATACACGTGTCTGTGGAGCCCTCTGTCCTCAGGCTTGTCATTCTGAATATCCTACCTATTGTGTCAACCTGTCAGTGTTTGTTCCTTCATCCCCTGAGGCTGGGTTGTTTCTAATTTTATTTTTTTTAATTTGTTACTTTTCCCATTTGATTTCTTTAAGTTGGTATGTTGTATTTTCATTGCTATTCAGTTCAAGAAATTTTACTTTATTTTTTTTTTGGCCTCATGGCACATGGGATCTTAGTTCCCTCACCAGGGATGGAACCCAAGCCCCTTGCAGCAGAAACGTGAAGTCTTAACCACTGGACCGCCAGAGAAGTCTCTCCATTTTTTTTTTAATATGTATTATAAAAGCACAATGAGGAATGTCTTCATACAAATGCCTTTTTCTTCCCTTGAATATTTCCCTGGGGTATAGTTCCCCAAGTCCAATTTCCAGGTCAGAAGGTTTGAATCATTTTACTACCCCAGGGCTCTCCAGGAAGCCCAGGCAAACTGAATGACCACTCTACTCTCTCTCCATCCCCGAGGCACTGACAACATCAGATTTTATCATTTTTATTTATTTTTGCTCATTTAATAGGGACATAATTGTACCTTGAAGTTATTTAATTCCCATTTCTTTCATTGCCAGTAAGACTGGGCACACTTCCACATTAGGATTTATTGTCTGCTTTTCCTTTGTGTAAACTGTTCATCTCCTCTGACATCTTATCAAGAGAAATCTGAAGGCTGATGTTATGTATTTATATCAAGACTTTACATACTGAAAAAGTCCATTTTTCTCAGTTATGTCTCCCATTCCCTAAGAGACCTGTCACATTGTGAGGTAGATGCTAGCTTGTCCCGTGTGGGTCAGGAGTGGGAGAGTCTTGAGGTCACTTCTGGATCCTACAGAAATTTTTTTCAGAAGAAAAAAATGCCAGTTGTATGGCACTCCCTCTCTGGGGCCCTGTTTTCCTAGGAAAGAAAGCCTGGGCTCAAAGGACAGCTGGTTGCCAAGGCAATACTGGAGGATTCTTTGCTAAGGCTAGGCACCTTCCTATGGCCCCATGGATGTCCTGGTCCATTACTTTCTCCAGCTTTCAATATGGCCATGAGAGAAACAACAAAATATTCAAATCAGAATCATCATTATAAGTCTGACTAATTGTTGGTATAGCATGTTGCTTAAAGTACATGTTCTGGACCAGACACACCAGGGTTCACCTCTCAAGTGAAGTTGCTCAGTCGTGTCCAACTCTTTGCCACCCCATGGACTGTAGCCTACGAGGCTCCCCCATCCATGGGATTTTCCAGGCAAGAGTACTGGAATGGGTTGTCATCTCCTTCTCCAGTGGATCTTCCCAACCCAGGGATCAAACCTGGGTCTCCTGCATTGCAGGCAAACGCTTTACCATCTGAGCTACCAAGGAAGTCCATGCCCCTGTTTACCAGGTGCAAGACTTTGGGCAAGTTACAATCTCTATAAGTCTTCATGTCTTTGTCAAGTGGTATTTTCAGTTATAGCTGCATGAAAAACTACCCAAAATCTGAGTGGCTAGAAACAGCAACTATTGGACTTCCCTGGTGGCTCAGTGGTAAAGAATCCATCTGCCAGTGTGGGAGACACGGGTTTGATCCCTGATCTGGGAGGATCCCGTATGCCTCAGAGCAATCAAGCCCACACGCCACAACTACTGAGTCTGTGCTCTAGAGCCTGGAAGCCACAGCTACTAAAGCCTGAGTGCTCTAGAGCCCATGCTCTTGAGAAGCACGGTGCCTTCTAGAGAAGGCATCGCAATAAGCCCTCGCATGGCAATTAGACAGGGTCCTCCACTCACCACAGTTGGAGAAAGGCCCAAGCACAGCAATGAAAGTGAAAGAAGTGAAAGTGAAGTCGCTCAGACGTGTCCAACTCTTTGCGACCCCGTGGACTGTAGCCCACCAGGCTCCTCGATCCAGGGGATTCTCCAGGCAAGAATACTGGAGTGGGTTGCCATTTAGCCAGCATAGCCAAAAATAAATAAACAAAAAACCCCTGTTTTATTCTATCTCGTGATTTTGTAGGTCAGGAATTCAGATGGGTTTTGGCTAGATGAGTCTTATGCTCCATGGGCATTAATTGGGTCACTCAGTAGTATTTAGCTGGTGGCTAGGGTGGGCTGGAAGGTCCAAGATTGCTTCACTATTTTCTAAAGAAACTATTTGTTTTTGGCTGTTCTGGGTCTTCGTTGCTGTACACGGGCTTTCTCTACTTCTGGTGCACAGGCTTCTCATTGCGGTGGCTTCTCTTATTGTGAAGCACGGGCTCTAGAGCATGGGCTTAATAGCTGTGTTTTACAGGCTTAGTTGCTCTGTGGCATGTGGGATCTTCCTGGACCAGGGATAGAACCAGTGTCCTCTGTGTTGGCAAGGGGATTCTTAACCACTAGACCACCAGGGAAGTTCCAGGATTGCTTCACTTTTACGTCTGTCTCCATGTAGTCTCAGGACCTCTCCATGTGGTCTCTCCAACAGAGTGGTTGGACTAACATGGAGAATCCAAGAAGCTGTGTTTAAGACTTGGGACAGAAAGTGTCCGCATGTCACTTCCTCTATATCCTACGGGTCAAGCTGTCACAGAACCTGTGATGAGAAGAGTGACCAAGAAGTGGGGGCCATCTTTAATGTGCAAAAAGTGGGGATAAAAATATCAATATTTACATCTAGGGCTGTGAGGATTAAACTAGATAATGCATGCAGAGGCTGATTCACCGTGAAGCTAATGAAACTTCAACCACAGGGCTCCTTAATTGCACGATCTTTTCCGAGTCTTAGCAACTAATTTTGTATTCACAATTTTTCCTTTCCTTTTCTTCAAGAGTCCCCCCTGAATTGTATAAGAATTAGGCCCTACATAGTCTGGCTGTGTCCCAAATGCATTTAGCATACTGCCTGGCACAGAGGGAGCCCTCACTCCAGGGCCCCTCATGTCCTAGGCTGGTGCCTGGTCCCCTTCTGTGTCTCCGGAGAAAGCTCCTCCTTTTACTCTGTCCTTTCCATTTGTTCAGAATCATTTCCCCTTCTCTTTTTTAAAAGACGCAAGTCAGACTTGCTGAGAATAATTTCATAATCACAAACCTGCCCTCCCAATCGGCCCGTGCATCTACCCCCTGACCTCACCACCCACCAGGGCGGTGGGTCTTACCCTGGGCATCATGCCAAGTTCTTAGCCGGGCCCTCTAGAGTCTCCAAAGGAAATTAGGCTGGAGAGTGGGAAGACAGCAGGGGGAGGCAGCAGTCCCAGTGCCTGGCTCGGTCTAGGAGGCATTGAAATTCCAGGGCCGGAGTCCTGAGACAAAGATCGTAATGAGACAGGAAGGTGGCATAGGAAGGAGTCCATTTGCATGACAATAATTGAGCCAAGAATAGAAAGCTAGAGGGATGCAGGGGTGAGGCTGGCAGCTGAGCCGGGCTCAACCTCACAAATCAGACTCCCCAGCTCTGCTTTGCAGGGGAGGTGGGGGCTGAGCCCGGTGCCAGGCTTCGGGGGTTGGGAGGGGTGGGGCAAAGGCCAGGGCTCAGGGGATTGTGGGAATGCTGACTAGGTTGGACTTTGCTTTACTCCTCCTCCTTTGGGCTGGAGCCTGCCTCCGCCGGCCCTCTCTGGTCTCTGAGGTCTCTCTGGTCTCTGAGGCTGTGGGACTAATTCAGCGGGCAGGATGGCTGCTCAGAGGGAGCTCTATGACGCCATTGTGATCGGGGCTGGCATCCAGGGCTGCTTCACGGCATACCACCTGGCCAAACACAGCAAGAAAGTCCTCCTGCTGGAGCAGGTACTGTGTCCCCTCTGCACTCCTGACCTCAGGGACGGTCCCTTTCTCCTCTCCCCCAACCCCCAGAGGGTTTTCTGGAGCCAGCAGGCGGTGGGGTGAAGGACCTGATTATCACAAATCAAAGGGCCTGGTCATCACAAATTCTATGCGGTGTGAAGCTTAGCTGCCTGGTGTTTCATGACAATGCAAAGACAGTTCCACTCTCCCTAAGACCCGCTTTGGGTTTCTAGGCACATTTTCTCCTTTTGCTGCCTCCCAGATCCTTCCCTTGACCAAGAAGTGTCCTAGGTCCGCTTCTCTATCTTCTACCTACCCAGGCTCCTCTGTGCCAAAATGGCTGCTCTGGTTCAGAAAAGTAATCAGTTCTGCTTTGGGTAACCTTAAGTAGAGGTAATTCTGCCTGGAGGCAAAGGCTGATTAGTCTGCCTAGGAGGTAGGATTCATCCTGGAATATTTCTGGCCCCTTACCCTGCAACCCAGCAGGGGCTTCTGTTTTCTTCTGTCACCTCTGGATAATAGCAGTCTCCTTGTTTGATACACAGGAAATGAGACTTAGGTTTGGTTTTTTTTTATTATAGAAAAGTGACCCCATGAAGTGCAGTCTACTGGCCACTGCACATGTACGTAGGCCCTACACAGGGTTCTTCCCAGGGCAGGTCCACCCAGCCCTCCTTCCCAAGGTTTCTACCCTCCCATTCTACCTGCATCTATCCAAGCTGCTTTTGGTTTACTCTTCTTGGTAATAAGCTGGATTGGTTGGAAAACTTTTTCATTTCTCCATCAGTTTTCTCAAAACCTGAGGGATTCCTGGTCCAACCTCACAGGAAACACTCCATCTCTTGTTAAATCCCAAGATAAATCCCTTGTCCTGAGCAATTTGAACTACAGAGAAAGTCAGCATCAGTTTCCTTGTCCATAAAATGAGGAACCTAGACTAGAAAGATCTAGAAGCGTCTTTCTAATTCTGCTTCTCCAAGAGTCGAAATGGAGGTTCCAACAGGATGACTGAAGACTAAACTCACAGAGGGACTTTGGGATGCGAAGGATGTTAGCAAAAAGGAGGCATGAGTTAGAGCTACTGAAGAACTTCTCTTCTGAAGCCAAGTCAGTACTTGGCCATAAAGGGAGACTGTCCGGAAATATTTGAAGAATAAGCGCTCCTCGTTGACAGCACAGGATGAGTTGGCTCCTAAAGGGGAGGGGTGTCAGCTGCAGCTGTCTCTTGTTCTCCACCTCCAGTTCTTTCTCCCACATTCCCGAGGAAGTTCCCATGGGCAGAGCCGGATCATCCGAAGGGCGTACCCGGAAGATTTCTACACCCAGATGATGGCTGAGTGCTACCCCATGTGGGCCCAGCTGGAGCATGAGGCGGGAACCCAATTATACAGGTGGGGTTGGTGGGGGAGAATTCCTTGAACCTGGGGCTTGACACCTGGGGGTGCTTTTACCATGAGAGGGGGTGGTGCCATGAACACTTTTGATGTGCAACGAGGGACACACAGGGTCTCGGAGGTGTTGGAAGCATGGAAGCATTCTGCTTGCTATGATCATGGTCACCCCACAGGTCCAGCTGGCTCTGGCCAGGCTCTGAGTTCCAGGGCTGGGTTCAGACCATGTGCCCAAGGCTTGCAGAGGTTGTTTGAGGAAAGCTGCTGGAAAGACACAGGGCAGATGCCCACAGCTAGAGTGTGTATCTACATTTCTGTGGAGCTGACAGAAACTCTGTTGGGTCAGGGATTGAAACAGAGGAGGAGAACTCTGCTTGATTATTTTTAATTAAAAAAATAATTATTTATTCGGCTGTGTTGGGTCTAAGTTGTGTCATATGGGATCTTGTGTTGCTCATTGTGGCACGTGGACTCTCTAGTTGAGGCACGCAGGCTCAGTAGTTTTGGTGCATGGATTGAGTTGCTCCCTGGTATGTGGGATCTTAGTTCCCCAACCAGGGATCAAACTCATGTCCCCAGGATTGCAAGGTGGATTCTCAACTGCTGGACCACCAGGGAAGTCCTGGTTGATTCTTTATATTCCTACTAGTATCACAACCTTTCATGCTGGGTCCTCATCCCCAGAATAACCCATATAAATCCATTTCGTTTTTCTCTGCATACCTCCTCCCATGTGAACAAATGGCAATGCTCTTCAGGTTGCACTGTTTGCCAGGGAGGGAGCCTGCAGCTATTTCCCTGTTGCTCCCATGTCTTATCTGACCGTTAAGATCCGCCCCCCCCCCAACCATGACCTTTCAAATACTCATGGGGAAGAAGGCAGACAACCCAGGAGGCAAAGATAAGTTTTGCCACCCATTGCATCATCCTCCCACCTTCTCTATGGCTCTTAACTGAACTTCCTATAGAACCACTGCTCTACCCTACAGGGTGGCAGTTACTTTAATGGCCAGGAACCAAGAGGTTACTGTTCTGTTGCAAAAACACCATTAACTTAAGAACAAAGTGAAATCCATTATGCAAATACAGATAGGGCAGCTAATTACGGATTGATTCCAGAGGCAGCTAATGCACCCAGCACCCAAATAAAGGAGTATGTCTTGCTGAGGGGTGGCCTGGCAAAGGGACCCCCCTCTCCGTCAGCCATCTGTGAATACTGCTGAGTATCTTGTGCTGAAAGAGCTGCTGAGGCCTTGGAGGGCACACTTCATCCCAGAAGACAAGGAGGCAGGGAATCTTTCAGAGGGGAGTCAGACAGGCTTGAATTTGACTTTGTGCTCTACCTCTTACCAGCTGTGTGACCTTGGAAAAGTTTCTGTACCTTTCTGTGCCTCATTTTCTCTTCTAGGGCTTTGTGAGGATTAAACGAGAATCTTATGAAATACTTGGCACTATGCCTAGCACCTTTGAGTACATGGCAGTTCCTTCCAGTTATTCTGGGTCACCTGCATCCTATCTCCATTGAGCAAGGGGGGAAGAAATGCAGGAGGAGGCAGATGGGATGCAGGAAGCATGGACATCAAGGTGAAGGGCTGCTGGAGAGAGGGAAAGGGACCCTTGGATAGGAGACCCATAATCTCACAATCCTTCTCTTTGGCAGGAAGGCAGGAATTTGCAAGGGCTTTGGAATAAGGCAGGCCTGGCTCTAGATATCAGCTCACTCTGACATATTTAGCTGTGTGGTTTGGAGCAAGCTGTCTAACCCCTGTGAGACTCAGTTTTCTCATCTGCAAAATAGGGGTAATAGGGGTCTGTTATGAGGATAAGCATGTAAAGGATTTAGAATGGAACCTGACAAATCACCATCATCATCATCATCATCATCATCACTCCATGTTTTAGTGCTTATGATAAGAAGCTGGGACTTCCCTGGGGGTCCAATGGCTAAGACTCTGTGTGCTCCCAATGCAGGGGGCACAGGTTTGATCCCTCATCAGGGAAGATCTTGCATGCTGTTCAGCCAGAAAAAAATAAAAAGGAAACTAAGGCTGTTCTAAAAGTACTTGATCCATGTTAACTCATTTAATTCTCCCCACAAACTTATGAGAGGGTTGCTACGACCAGTCAAGATCTTAACCAGTAGTGCAATTCACAAAATTACTCAACTTTTAGTCTAGAGCTGAGTTTGGCAAACTTTCTGTGAATGGCCAGATAGTAAGTTTTGTGGGCATTGCAGGCCATATGGTCTCTGTTGCAGCGATTCAATTATGCCGGTTACTCAACTCTACCATTGTGAAAGCAGCCACAAGTAAAGTTAGAGGGAAAGCTGCTAAGAGCTGTCCAACTCTTTGTGACCCCACGTAGTCTGCCAGGCTCCTCTCTACATGGAATTCTCCAGGCAAGAATACTGGAGTGGGTTGCCATTCCCTTCTCCAGGGGATCTTCCCGATCCAGGATCAAACCTGGGTCTCCTGCATTTCAGGCTGATTCTCTACCATTTGAGCCACCATAATATGAAAACAAATGGCCATGGCTGAGTTCCAATAAAACTTTATTTATGGACACTGAAACTTCACATAATTTTCATCTCATGAAATATTCTTTTGCTTTTCATCAACCATTTAAAAACATAAAACCATCTTGGCTGTGGGACAGGCAAAAATAGGTGGCAGACCTGATATAGCCCCTGGGTCATATCTTGCTGGCTCCTGATTTAGGGGATGACAGAGGATGAGATGGTTGGATGGCATCACCGACTCAAATGATAAGAGTTTGAGGAAGCTCAGGGAGTTGAAGGGAAGCCTGTTGTGCTGTGGTCCATGGGGTCACAAAGAGTCGGACATAACTGAGTGACTGAATTGATAGATTGTTTGAAATACCACAGGCTGGTTACCTTGTCCATCTCTTGTCTCCATACAAGTTTATGCCTAAATTAAAGTTTATGCCTAAATTATCCCAGGTCAGAAGGCTGCTATGTGTGTGTGCATGTGCTCAGTTCCTCAGTTGTGTCTGACTCTTTGTGACCCCATGGACTGTAGCCCATCAGGCTCCTCTGTCCATGGGAATTCCCAGGCAAGAGTATTGGAGGAGGTTGCCATTTCTTTCTCTAGGGGATATTCCTGACCCAGGGATCAAACCTGGGTCTCCTGCATTGGCAGGCAGATTCTTTACCACTGAACCACGTGTGAGGCCCAGGACATATCCTAGCCCCTCTTAAAAGACTATCTCCCCACTTTTCCCAAAAAAAGACTCTCCCTATGCTTCAAAGCCTCACTTACAGAAAATGAAGAGTGAAGTGAATGTTCTTTGAAAAATCTTTAAAGTTCTATATAGTGCTAGGTTTTATTATTGTGTTGTTATTATTAACAATTCCTTCCTTATGGCCAACCTAATTTACTCAGGCACACTAGTTTATTTAGTTCTTTTACTCGGAGCCACGGAACAGATACTTCCCATTCCAATTCTTTGAGTTTTTGTTCCTAATTCTGATTTTCTAAATGATTCATCAGCTGTGTGATTCTTATTCTCCTAAGCTCTTCTGGAAGAACCAGCTCAATATTATAATTTAACTGATAGATACAAACATATTTACTTAATGATATTTGATGATGATTAAAAAAAGCCTTCAGGAGTTGATAGTTAAGGTGGTTGTCCAATTCTTTTCATTCTGTTCTGCCGCTTCCAGTGACATACTGTATATGGGTGGGCTCTGGATATTTGCATATATACTGGGAACAGACAATGACACATGTGTCAGATCACAAGGTCTGAGTCTTTTGTGATGTGTACAGCCAGGATGCTGATACCCAGAGCAAATCCCAGCTCTGTGGCCCATCTCTTTCTTGCCCCCGCCTTCTCCCTTTGAGTCCTACTATCTAGCTCCTGACCCGGGCTGCCCCTGCTTAGCTGACAATATCAGACAAGATCACAGCCGTAGGCAGTACAGCTGCTGGCGGAACCTGGTGGCCCCCTCCGCAGCTGCTGCTTCCTGTGTCTGCGAAGTGTCTGGCTTGTCAGCCACATCCCCTCCCTGGAGCAGTCTTTGTTAACCAATTCTACCTCGGCCCACTGAGCTGAAGATGAAACACCAGGAGCTCCTCGAAAACCAACAAAGACAGCAGCCATTAGCAAGTCCTATCGGAGCCCCTTCCCCAAGGTGACTCTCAGAGCTGGCTTGCCTGGCACTTTTCACCCAGAGAGGGGAAAGCTGAAGCTTGGAATGGGAGATGGCAGATGCAGGGAGAGCTGTCTGCCCCTCCTGACTCCTCCCAGCTCCATCCTGCTTCCTGTCCTACTGTAGTAATTGGTAAAAATCCCTCACCACCGACTCCCTCCGTCAGGTCTAAGGCTTTAATAGGGCCACAGAGAAGTCAAGGGCTTCGCTGGTGACTCAAACAGTAAAGAATCTGCCTGCAATGAGGGAGACCCAGGTTCGATCCCTGGGTCAGGAAGATCCCCTGGAAAAGGGAATGGCTACCCATTCCAGTATTCTTGCCTGGAGATTTCCATGGGCAGATCCTGGCAGGTCACAGTCCATGGAGTCGCAAAGAGTCGGACATGACTGAGCAACTAACACACACACATACACACACAAACAGAAGTCAACAGGGCTGCTGGGAGGAATCTCTTCCTAGCACTGGATCCAGCTAGGGTTTGGAGGAAGGCACAGTTTAGCACCAAATTCTCAGCACTCAGTTGTTGGTGTCCTGCAACTTAGGAGCTGAACTGTTTTCAGGGTTCCCTGGTATCCCAGCCTCACTTCAAGGTGACCAGCCCTGACTACTCCCTGACTACTCATTTCCTGGTCTTTCTTTTTTTTTTTTTTGCCTGTGAGATCCTTGTCCCTTCTCACCCTCTTCCTCCCCAAACTTGGTAGCCCGGATCTGAGCAGTAAAAGAGGAAACGGAGGCCCAGAGCGTGGGGGTGAGAAATTGATGCAGAATGAGCAGACTGTTTACTGGGATCTAGGAAAAGCCATTAAGAAAATAAGCACTTAAATGATTTTCAATCTGCCCGTGGAAGTCATCTATCTTCATACTGGGGAAGAAAAAGCCTGTTCTCCAATCCCGGTTTTGATTGACTGATTTCCAATTCTCTAAGCATTTCCCACAGGAGACTCTCACCTATCTCCCATAATGACAGGCCTTTGCATTTCCAGGCAGTGTTTTACATTTATTTCCGATTTGCTCATAATGGTCAAAAAATCTCTTTCCAATCCAAGGCATTTCTCCAGCAGTGCATGGTTTCCCTCGGGCCAAATAGCTCAGCTGTGATCCACGGAAAATGAGAATTTCCCAAACGCATCTTCGGACTAGGGGAGGGTCCGGCACCACAAATTCAGACGGAAAATTTCCCACTGTTAGATCAATATCTGGGCTAAGAAATAAATGCCACAAGGGCAGAGAGCTGGAGCAAAATGATTACAATCGGCACAATTACATTCACCAGCAGAATCAGCTCGCTGATTACTCCTAGGGATGGGGTGCTCCCACTTCAGCCACCACAGGACAGCTTGGGAATTAGAACATCACTCAGCATTTCATAATTTGACAGATTTGCCCGTTGTCTTGGCATGAGTTCATTTCCTCCATACAGTACATTCCCGTAAGAGGAGTTTTTATTTCAAGGAAGGAAGGAAAGAAGAAAGGAAGGCAAGAAGGGAGGAAGAAAAGGAGGGTAGAATGAAGGGAAAGTAAACCTTAGAGTATACGAGAGACCAAGGCTGGTTCATTGCAGGGGGAGATTAAAATATGCTGCTCGGGAATATCTGGGTCAGGGATCTGATATTATGACTGCTCAGGTGAGAATGAAGCCAGGACTCAAGCAGAATTGTAGCCAGCCACAGCCTCAGTGGGCTACAAAGGGCTCAAGAATGTATGCTTGGGTGACTTCCTTTTCTTGTTGACCAAGGAGTTTACTAGGTGAGTTTTCATTACCTGAAACCCAATCTGAAGTCCTTCTGGGGCCACAGGAAAAGGACTGTCTGCTGACAGGTGGGGATTGCTACAGAATCTTTCCTCTGCGGAGCTTTGAAGAGGCAGAGAGGCTCGCAGTGCTTTCTCATCAGTGGTGGATGCTGAGTAGGCGGGGGCCATGGCAAATGGATTGGGCACGCTGCGAGGCTCTGTGTACTGACACCGGCCCCAGGGCCCGCTGTGTCCCTACCCCCTCCCAATCTTCTCTTTAATCCCCCCAACCAGATAATGTGGGATTTGGAAGCATGTAATATCCATGAGACTCCATTATAGGCTATTACGAGCTTTATATACAGTACCTGGGGGATGTGTCAGGCTGATGCTTGTCACTGTGGCTGCTGGAATCGAGAGGGACTACAGAAGTGGTCCCAAGGGCCAAAGTGACCCTTCTATTGTTTTTATCAGTTCTCACAAAAAGGGAGCTCTGATCTCTGGTGACAGAGAGGTGGAAAGCATTAAACAGAAACGGCTTTCACTCAGAGTAAGAAGCATACAGGGATGTACAAGGAGAAACAAAATCACCGAATCACTGAATTAATTCCTGGAGTCCTAAGAGGCTATCTACTCAGGTTTCTGCATGAGGGCACTATTGGCATTTGGGTGGGATTTTCCTGAAACTTCCAGGTTTAATATCCCTTGCCCCTGCCTACCAAATGTGAGTGACAACCCCCAGGTATTGTGACAAGCAAAAAAAAAAAAAAAAAGATCCAGGCCATTTCTATACCTTCTCTGATGTGAAACCTCTGATAGTCCAACAGTCATGCATTACAGAGGAGGAATCTGGGGGTTGACTCAGCGAGCAATCAGAGCAAGGCCACAGAGAGGTTGCAGGACTGGACCCAGAGCCAGAACTCCCAACTTAGGACCCTTTCCACGAAACAAGCAGCCTGAGAAGGAACCAAGAGATAGACATACAGGAAGGGATAAAACATGATCTGCCACAGAAAAGGGACAGGGGAAAGAAACAGCAAGGGGTTGGGGAAGGGAAAAGAGATAAAATTGTTGTTGTTCAGTCGCTCAGTTGTGTCCAACTCTTTGAGACCCCATGGACTGCAGCACACCAGGCTTCCCTCTCCTTCACCATCTCCCAGAGCTTGTTCAAACTCAAGTCCATTGAGTCAGCAATGCTATCCAACCATCTCATTCTCTGTCCCCTTGATCTCTGAAGAAAAAAGATCAAAACAGTCAGTAGGGTCAGGGAACTGGAGGGAGGGGAAGAAATCTTATCAAATTCATTCAACCTTTACCACTTTCTTTATTGTGGCAATAAAAGAGGACTTAGGATCTCTGTCCTCAAGGGCAGGGTGGATCCTGAGGAGGGAAGATGGAAGGACAAGCAAACCAATAGTGACAGCCAAGGGCAGACTGAGGGATGGGCTGGATACCAGCTCAACAATACTGGGACTCTTACAACAGAAAGGAGATGTCTCTGCCTGTTTCCTGAATGTGAGGCCAGGACTTCCCTTGATGCCTGGCCCCGGACCGGACCGTTGCTGAAGAATGACAGAAGGAAGGGCTCAAACTCTCATGTAGGGATCTTTTTTTCTTTTTAACAGGCAGACTGGACTACTGCTGCTGGGAATGAAGGAGAATCCAGAATTAAAGATAATCCAGGCTACTTTGTCGAGGCATGGAGTGGAGCACCAGTGTCTTTCATCTGAGGAGCTGAAGCAATGGTTCCCCAATATTCAGTTGGCCAGGGGAGAAGTGGGGCTCTTGGAGGCGTCTGGAGGAGTTCTCTATGCCGACAAGGCGCTCAGAGCCCTCCAGGTGACATGGTGCATCGTTAGGGGCCATACAGCTCCTGCTCTGGGCATTCCGGGTCCCCATCAGCCATAACCGAACCCCCAGCTGGATGAGAGCCTTTTCCCTGCTGGTTCTAGTCTTGACTGTGGGGGCAGGGCGATTTTAGACACCCTATTAGGCCTGGACAATATGAGTGAGGAGGTCTAGAGTCTGCCCTCTCTTTTCTGCCCTCAGTGAAGGATTCTTTGTCTATGAGGGTGAGCCACATATAAAACTGATTCTTCCTTCCTTGTTCCTGCCCTTTCAGGATGCAATTCAACAGCTAGGTGGCATAGTGCATGATGGAGAGAAGGTAGTAGAGATAAAACCAGGGCTACCAGTCACAGTGAAAACTACCTCCAGGAGCTACCAAGCCAAGAGCTTGATCATCACGGCAGGTCCTTGGACCAACCGGCTCCTCCGTCCCTTGGGAGCTGAGCTACCTCTCCAGGTAAGGTGAACTGGAAGCCTGGGAGGTCATGCTTAAGAAAAGCTGGACCTAGAGGGACTTGAGCCTGAATCTTCCACTCGCCATTTGTTAGTGGATGACTTTGGGCAAGTTCATTCACCTCAGTGAACCTCAATCTTATAGCCTGTAAAATGAGGACTAGGGCTGTTGGGGAATTAAATTAAATAATATGTATAAAGGCCTTGGGACTTCCCAGGTGGCACAGTGGTAAAGAATCTCCTGCCAATGCAGGAGACTTAGGAGATGTGGGTTCAGTCCCTGGGTTGGGAAGATTCCCTAGCGAAGGAAATGGCAACCCATTCCAGTATTCTTGCCTGGAAAATCCCATGGACAGAGAATCCAGGGGGGTATGGTCCACGGGGTTGCAAAGAGTGGGTCATGACTGAAACAACTTAACACACACACAACATAACATATAAATGACATGAGAACTGAATGAAACAAAGATGGGTGAGTTGAGCAGGGCATCTGGGCTTTTATTAAAGAGCTGCAGGACCCCAAAATGCTCTCCTTTTCATTTCTCACTTTCTCTTTCTGCTCCAAGACCCTGCGGATCAATGTGTGTTACTGGAGAGAGAAGGTTCCTGGAAGTTATGGTGTGTCCCAGGCCTTTCCGTGCTTCATGAGCCTGGGCTTCAGCCTGGCTCCTTACCCCATCTATGGGCTGCCCTCCAGAGAGTACCCAGGGCTGATGAAGGTGAGTGGAAAGGCCCAGAGAAGGCTATCAGGGGCCCATGCAGATTTGGGGCGGCTACTCTAACTTCCCTCTCAATGAGCTCCCTCAGATCCCAGTGAGCAGCAGCAGGCACCAACTTCACTATTCCCTATGTGCCACAGGAGACTCCTAGCTGTCCTGGGGCCCAGCAAAGGGAGCTCTTCCTTTGCAAACAGAGGGTTAGTGGGGGAATGGATGGCTAGGCAACCTTGTGTGGCAACAAAAAGCATCTGACTGGACTGGAAAAGGCTGGGGTGACGGCTGCGTTGCCTCACGTGTACAACCTGCCCCCTCCTTCTCGGCTGGGGGTGGTGTGCAAGAAGCCGGCCCTCCCAGCTCACACAGCTCTGATTGGGAGCCAGGTCTGCTATCACCACGGCAACAGTGCAGATCCTGAGGAGCGGGACTGCCCAGCAGCTTTCTCAGACATCCAAGATGTCCACATCCTGAGCAGTTTTGTCAGAGATCACTTACCTGACCTGCAACCTGAGCCTGCTGTGATGGAGCACTGCATGTACACGGTAAGGGTGTGGGCAGCTGGGCCAGACCCTCCCGTGACCCTAGGAGCAGGGTGATGGGGCAGACCGGCCTTGCACGGCTTGGGCTGGACTCAGCATGACCCCTGACATAGAATGTGACTTGAAACAAATGAGTTCATTTCTGAGGGTCAGCTCACCTCCACCCGAGAGGGCCCATTAGAGGTTATTCATATTCCTTTTCATTAGGAAACTAGGCTTATGTCTGGCAGTCCTTCATTATGTTTCCCAGAAGAACTCTAAAAGAGTTTTTGGCAAGATGTTCTAGTTGAGCAGGCCTTGGGGACAAAGAGAAGAGACAGATGTCACCAGGGCCCGAGGCATCTTGGCTGAAGTTAGCTTATACACATTAACTGAGCACCTACTGTGTTCATAGCTCTGTACGAGAAGAGACAGATGGACAAATGAGAAAGACCGGCGTACCCCAGGGCACTAGCATGCAGAAAGCACGCCTGTGTCCTGTTTCCATTCTTTCTGGAAAGAAATCCAGCTGAGTCTCCTTCCCTTCTGAGCCTGCAGTTCTTCTTCCTGCCTCTATCCTCAAAGGACACGTGTGTGATTGTTTCTTTCTAGAACACCCCCGATGGGCACTTCGTTCTTGATAGACACCCAAAGTATGACAACATAGTCATTGGTGCTGGATTCTCTGGTGAGCCTGAGCGAGGGAAGATGGGGTGCCTTAAAGCTGACCTCAGTGCCAGGCAGAACGGTGTTTTTCATGCTTTAGGCTGATAGAGAAGGGCCAAAGCCCAGATTATGAGTGTATAAGGGAGCTGAGTGGGGTTATCAGAGAATAAGGGGTGCTCATGGTGGGAGGCAACTTCTGCCTTTGGGGTGGGAGCAGTGGGAAGGTTAGCCCTATCTGGGGACCAGGTAGGGGACTTCCAGGGAGCCCAGCCCCTGTCTATGAGGATGCCTGACCACTTGTTTTCCTTTCCCTAGGGCATGGGTTCAAGTTGTCCCCTGTTGTGGGGAAGATCCTGTACGAATTAAGCATGAAATTAACACCATCCTATGACTTGACACCTTTTCGAATCAGCCGCTTTCCCAGCCTGAGCAAAGCCCACCTTTGATCCCTGGCCAACAGCTTTCCTTCTGCACCCAGGAGTTGGAAATAAAGCTGGGAAAGACGTCTAAGAAGAAGAAAGTGGCTGTGGAAGGTTATCCTTTTCTCCCGCCTCTCTTCAGTCTCCCATAAACACCAGCTAATTGAATGTACCTTCTTTCTCTGGCCAGCTCCCCAATCACAACCACTTTTTGCTTCAGTTCAATCAGATATTCTATAGTCATAGAGTGGCAAGGACCTTGGAGGTGGATGTCTCAGTAAGGAAGGGGCATAAGGACCAGCTCAGGAGACCAAAGCAACTGTTAAAAGTCTCTTCACTGGGGCATTTGATGAATTTCGGATAGATCTGACAAAAGTTGCCTAGGGGAGGGTAAACAAGATAGTCTGTAGGCCACTCATCCCCTTGGAGTTCCTTTTCATAAAACTAGAGCCATCCTCTACCATGAACCCCCACAAAATGTGGGTCGTCATGGGTGCACAGTAAATGTCTGTTGAAAAAAAAAATGAGTTGAACAGATAAGTAAATGACTGCCTGGCATGAAAGCCTGTGGTGGGCTTTATTTTCCATTTGACCTTATTTCTTAAAGAATTTAATTGTCTGAATTAGCACCACAGAATCCATTACCCCAGGACTCCTTGGGGTCTTTACCCCCCTCACCGCACTGCACTCTTTCTCTGGATTCTTTGTCTGGCTCTCATCCTCTCATAAAGACGCTCAGCTCCCCAGTCTCTCATTAAGGTGTATTGTCAGGTCTTTATGAAGATGGAGCTGTTCTACCAGAAAGGAAGAGAGAGACACACTCGCTCAGAAACCCTGTTCAATGTTTGAATGTTAAATGTGCCATTTTATTATCATTAGGATTGCTCCCACTTAATGAAACGGCATTAACACCGAGTCGGCTGGCCTCCTTGCACTAATTGCTTTGGAAGGAAACAGGCTCGTAACTGCCCCAGGGTGGGTGGAGGGTGAGAGGTGTAAACAGAGACTCAAGCAAGGCTGAGCGAATTCAGATGAAACCAAAGCCGGAGGATCTCCAGACAGGGGCCCCTTGGACCCGAAAGAATAGGAGTTAACATGCTCTGGGGAGAAAAAAAACTGGGACTGGGTGGGGTGGAAATGTTCAGATGAATCCCTGAGAGGGGAAGAGTGGGAAATGAGAATAAGACTAAAAATATTCTCAAAGGAAAAACAATACAGAGGAAATTACTCTTCAATTGCTGTCTAGGCCTAGGCACATGGATTAATGTTGATTTCTCCTGGGAATTATAAAAGCTAGCCAGTTCTGTCAACACCGTTCCAAGTCTGCTTTTTGGGTGCTCTCACTTGATTCCCTGAACCACAGCCTCTCTAAGGGGAGGGAGGATAATCATATCTGTAAAATGGGGATGATATTACATCTCATGGGTCAACCTTGAAGACATAATGCTGAATAAAATAATCCATAAGACATAATCCATAATCCATATAAGACATAAAAGAACAAGTAGTATATGATTCCACTTGTGTGAGCTACGTGTATGTGTGTGTGTGTGTTTATGTGCTCAGTCGCTTCAGTCATGTCTGACTCTGCGACCCTATGGACCACAGCCCGCCAGGCTCCACTGTCCATGGGACTGTCCATGCAAGAATACAGGTGTGAGTTGCCATGCCCTCCTTTAGGGGATCTTCTTAACCCAGAGATCAAACCCGAGTCTCTTGCGTCTCCTGCATTGGCAGGTGGGTTCTTTACCACTAGTACCTCTTGGGAAACTGTGAGCTACTTAGAGTAGTCAAATTAACAGAAACAGAAGGTGGAATGCTGGTTGCCAGGGGCTGGAGAGAGGAATAAGGAGTTATTGTTTAATGGGCACAGAGCTTCAGTTTGGGAAGATGAAAAAAGTTCTGGAGATGGATGATGGTGATGGTTGTATAAGACTGTGAATGTATTTAAATGCCACTCAACTGTACACTTAACATGGTTAAGATGGGGGACTTCCCTAGTGATCCAGTGGCTAAGACTCCAAGCTCCCAATGCAGGGGGCCTGGGTTCAATCCTTGGTCAGGGAACTAGATCCTGCTTGCCGCAACAAAGAGTTTGCATGCTGCAACTAAAAGATTCTACATGCTGCAACTAAGACCTGAGGCAGCCAAATAAATACTTTTTTTAAATGGTTAAGATGGTACCTTGTATGTTATGTATATTTTACCACAATTTTAAAAAGTGGGGGACTTCACTGGTGGTCCTGTGCATAAGAATCTACCTGCCAATGCAGGGGACAAGGGTTTGATCCCTGGTCTAGGAAGATTCCACATGCCATGGAGGCAACTAAGCCTGTGTGCCAGAACTGCTAAGTCCATGCTCTAGAACCCAGGTGCTGCAACTACTGAAGCCTGTGTGCCAAGAACATGTGCTTTGCAACAAGAAATGCCACTGCCATGAGAACTCCATGCACCACAACAAAGAGTAGCCCCCCCACTCACCACAACTTCATTCACACAGCAATGAAGACCCAGCACAACCAAATATAAGGTTGTGCTTATATAAATAATAAATCAAAAAAGGGATAATAATGCTGACCAACTCTACAGGAGTGTGTGAGGATCAAATAAGATCATTCATTCAAGACACAAATATTTGTGGCTTCTATTCTGTGCCAGGCACTGTGCTAGGCATGGTGGATGTATCTATGAATGAAACAATCTATGACAATCTCTACTCTTGTGGTGTTTACAGCCCATTGAGGAGAAGACATGTAGCTAATGCTTGCGTGTTTGAGCTCATGCTCAGTCATGTCCAACTCTTTGCAACTCCATGGACTGTAGCCCTCCACTGAATGCTCTAGGCAAGGATATGGGAGTGGGTTGCCATTTCCTTCTCTAGGGGATCTTTCCCACCCAGAGATCAAACCCATGTCTCTTAGGTCTCCTGCATTGGCAGGTGGATTCCTTTACCACTGAGCCGCCTGGGAAGCCCATGTAAATAATACGTATATATAAATTGTATTGTACATTAGATGGTGTCAAGTGTGTTGGGGGAAAAACAGAGCAGAGTGGAGCAGACAGAATGCTGGGGGAAGGGTTGCCCTTTGGGATGGTGGTGAGGGTGAGACTCATTGAGCAGATGCGGAGTAGAGGGAGTGCGCCAGGCAGATACCAGGATGTCTGTAAGAGCACGCGGTGAATTGTAAAGCAAGGTATTGTGTTATTACTAAGAGAGAAATGAGGTACTGACAGGGATCAGGGTAAGATCCTGCCAGCTCCCCAGCCAGCAAAGCTGGGAAGAAAGGATCCTGGGGCTCTCTCTCTCTTGTTCCACAGCTGCCCTCCATTACCTCTGCCTCTGCTTCTCTCAGTGCCACCCTCCTCCCCCAGCCAGCTGCTGCAGCTCCCCTTCCAAAATATCCAGTCTTATTCAGCTTGCTGGTGACAGTGAAAGGAGGGGACCAGTGTCTAGAGGAGGCTGAGAAAGGACAAGTGGGGGATGCTGACAAGCCCTGCCTAAGCTGGCGAAGGCCCTTTACAAATGAGCTAGTGTGTCCTAGAAACAGTGCAGGCGGGGGCAGGGGCTGGGGCGTGCGGGTGTGTGTGGGAGGGATGAGGTCAGGGCAGAATGGAGAGAAGCAGGAATCGGATAAGAGGAGACTGGTAACCCGCAGGCCAGGGAGGCAGGCGAGGACCTGCAGGGATGCTGCACACAGCCCACGTGGGAGGAACGGAGCATCTCTTATGGGGGGTGGGCTGGGGTCATAGAGGGGAAGAGAGGATGCAGGGAATAGAGTCTATGGCTAGGGAGGAGAGGACTAGCTCTTGGGCTCAGAGGACCAACTTGAGGGTTTTAGTAACACTGAAGGATATGCCAAGCAGACCTGCCAGCATTATCTCCCTGCCTCCCTTCTGCTTGAGTGTGGCCAGGCAACCACTTTCAGGCAGAAACCCTGCCTATCTTCAAGATGGGAGAAAATCAAAATAAATTGGGCAGGCAGTAAGAGACCTCTGGAAGGGCAACTGGGGTCCACATGAGCTGCAGGGGAGAGATAAGGGCAGCAAAGAGAAAGAGGCTGGCATGGTTGCCAACCAGACTAAGGCAAACAGAGGCAGGCTAAAAATAGATTGGGGGTGGGGCGGGAGGAGAGGCAGTCCAGGAAAGAAGGGAAAGCACAGGCAATCGATGCCATTGCGACTCTGACCCAGTTCTTCATCTCTCAGCCTCACCATCTGAAAAATGAGGAGGTGGTGGGGGAGAAGGGAAAGATTGGAACAGAGGGGAGTCAGGGGAAAGTAATTTGAATCCTAAGACCTAGGCGACTGTGCGGTACAAATTAATAGTGCCAGTGTGGAAAAGAGGAGGTATGTGGTGTAGCTGATACAAGTGAAAATCTTATCGGAGTTTGGTTGGGTTTCAAGCCACAACAGATTTAAGGCCTTAAGGAGTGTGCTTCTAACTCGGAATGAGGTTCACCTGTCTAGAAAGGTAAGCGGGAGAACAAGATGGTGGAGGAGTAGGTGGACCTGGAGCGCCTCTCTCTCCACTGATACATCAGGAATACACCTTCAGACACAGAAGTGCATGCAGAACACCAGCTGAGAGAAGACAGGAGTACCTGACCAGTGAAAAAGAATATATAGAACCATGCAAAACTTGAGATCAAGCCCTGAGTCTTTGGAGTGGGAGCACTGACTCCGAGACCCTAGATTACCAGAGAACTAACCCTATTGAGTATCAAATAGTGGGAACTCA
This sequence comes from Antilocapra americana, assembly GCA_007570785.1. Taxonomy (NCBI): domain Eukaryota; kingdom Metazoa; phylum Chordata; class Mammalia; order Artiodactyla; family Antilocapridae; genus Antilocapra; species Antilocapra americana. Next base: position 33,910,803 of record ML664177.1, on the reverse strand, counting down.
CACAAAGGAAGCCACTTGAATACAAGACCCAGCATCACCCAACCACCAGCAGCACCCTGTATAGGACGCCTCAAATAAACAACAAAGAAAAATAGAAAGAGGAGGCAACAAGGATGAGTTAATCTAGGGACAATAGGCTGGAGTAACTTGATGCTTGCATTTTACTTCTCAAAAGAGTGGTTAAAAGACTTCCCTGGTGGTCCTGTATGTTAAGACTGTTCTCCCAATGAAAGGGGCCCAAGTTCAATCCCTGGTCTGAGAACTAGATCCCACATGCTGAAACTAAGAGTTTGCATACCACAACAAAGATTGAAGATCCTGTGTATTCCAACTAAAACCCGGTGCAGTCAAATAATTTTTTTTTCTTAAAGAGTGATTAAAGAGAGTTTGGTTATTGGATATTCTATTTCAATGATGGGCTTCCTCGTGCTTGCAGCATGAGGGATTTAGGTTAGACCTCAGAAAATCCACCCAATCACTAAGTAAACAGATTTGTGAGATATTAAAACATGTATATAAGCACTCTTAGGGTATTCTTTCCTTGGAAATCTTTAGAAATAAGAAGTCCATCTATCTGGGCCTTTATAGTCTTATCTGATGGGCTTCCCAGGTGGCTGAGTGGTGAAGAACCCATCTGCCAATGCAGGAGACTTAGGAGACATGAATTCGATCCCTGGGTTGGGAAGATCCCCCAGAGCAGAAAATGGCAACACACTCCAGTATTCTTGCCTGGAAAGTTCCATAGACAGAGACGCCTGACAGGCTATCCTCAATGGAGTCGCAAAGAGTCAGATACAACTGAGTGACTGAGCACACATACAATCTTGCCTGAAAGCCAGGACCTCCCAACAAGCCTCAGGAAGACTTGTAGCTAGAGAGCAGGTAGAGTCTGAAATGGGATTCTAGGCAGAGCAAATGAATGTAAGCTCCTTCGGGGAGAGGGGAGGCAGAAGGCGGGCTGGATCTGTCAAGCAGGAAGAAGCAGCGGGGACAAGGGGCAGGATTCTAACATGCGGGACCCAGTGGCATTTACATAACTTTGAATAATGAATAAGCCCATCTCTGGGGCTCCAAGTCAGTGTGTTCATCTGCATCTTTATTAGGCTTTATAAATGATTCAGCTCCCTACCCCTTCCCCCCTGCCCCTGCCCAGCCTGCCCCAAGCATCAGGGTAGTTGATTGCTCATTATTTTAGACTAGGTTTGTTTCTCCAACAGTCAGTGAGGCATGGAGCAGGAGGACACAGGAGGGAGGAAGAAATCTGAAAGGCGGGGCAGAGTGGAGGGGCAGGGGCAGTGAGCAGAGGCAGGCAGACGGCTACGAGTAGGGATGTGGGCATAATTCTCTAAAAAGCTCCCAGGGCCAATATCTTCAGGAGAGAAAGGTTTCTTAGATTCCAAAAGTACTGGGTTCAAGCCCCACTCAGTCCCTGGTTTCCCTTACATCTGCTGCCAAGCCCCCAGCAGGCTTCTCTCTCAGCTCCAGTGCAGCACAGAGCCACTTGAGCAGCCAAATGAGAACTGCCCCCAGGGAAGTTCTTACTTTTTCCTGAGGCAGGAATTTTGCTATTCTCACACACACAAAAAAATCTGCTACGGTTGCAAGGCAAGAACAGACACCAGGCATATTAGGAGAGAAAGTGGTAGGAACAGGCCTACATGGTACGTGAATCAGTAGAGAAAAGAAATTGTCGTGTCCATTAAGAGTTGGAACCCACCTGGAAAGAGGAGCCTGGAAAAGACACACCTCTAGTTTAGGCATGTGAATGCCAACTGCTCTGGTCTTGGCTAGAGGTGGGAGAAGTATTTAATAGCCTGGATGAGGAGGAATTGGCAGGAAACTGGTAGGGGGAAAGGTAAAGCATTTCTCAACCCTGGCTGAACATTAAAACTATCAAGAGAGCTTTAAAAAATATGATGCTTGGGCCCTACCCAAGGCCAATTAAATCAGAATCCCTGAGAGAGAAGTCCCTAGGCACAGGACTAGTTCTTAAAAAGCTCCTCAATGTTGTTTGAATACTGATTTTTCCAGTAGTCACGTATGAATGTGAAATTTGAACCATAAAGAAGGCTGAGTGCCGAAGAATTGATGCTTTCGAACTGTGGTGCTAGAGAAAACTCTTGAGCATCCCTTGGACAGCAAGGAGATCAAACCAGTCAATCCTAAAGGAAATCAACCCTGAATATTCATTGGAAGGACTGATGCTGAAGCTGAAACTTCAATAATTTGGCCACCTGATGCTTAGAACTGACTCACTGGAAAAGACCCTAGTGATGGGGAAGACTGAGGGCAGGAGGAGAAGGGGGTAACAGAGGAGGGGATAGTTGGATGGCATCACTGACTCAATGGACATAAGTTTGAGCAAACTCTGGGAGATAGTGAAGGACAGGGAAGGTTGGTGTGCTGCAGTTCATGTGGTTGCAGATAGACACAATTGAGTGATTGAGCAACAACTTTATATATATATACATATAATTATATATAAATTAATTATACTTTTAAATAATATATAAAAATAATAAAATTAGTAATAGATACAATCAGGAAAATGTAAACATTGATTGGATATTTGGTACTAAGGAATTACTGATAACTTTTTAATGGTGTGGTAAGAGTATCGTGGTTACACACACTCTAAGGAGTCATTTTCTTTTTCTCCAAGGGAGAGACACTAAACAAATATCTTCCATGGGTGTGTGTGTGTGTGTGTGTGTGTGTGTGTGTGTATGTGTGTGTGTTTGCGTGCTCAGTCACAAAGTGATATATCTGGAAAGTGAAAGTGTTAGTCGCTCAGTAGTGTCTGATTCTTTTCTATCTCAAGTCGCTCAGTAGTGTCTGATTCTTTTCTATCTCATGACCTGTAGCCCTCCAGGTTCCTCTGTCCATAGAATTCTCCAGGTAAGAATGCTGGAGTGGGTAGCCATTCTCTTCTCCAGGGGATCTTCCTGACCCAGGGATTGAACCTGAGACTCCTGCATTGCAAGCAGACTCTTTACCATCTGAGCCACCAGGGAAACATATGATATATCTGGGGTCTGCTTTAAAATAATCCAAGGGTTTAGACGAAGCAAGATTCATTCCTTGTTGATAACTGTTGAAGCTGTTTGATAGATAAAGCTCATTATATTATGTTTTTTACTCTTTGTATACAAAACAAACACAGTTCCATGAGCGTTTCTAATGTACAGCAAGGTGAGAACCACCGAGTCAGGCGCTCAGCAGGACGGGGGCACCGTGACACCTCAGTGGCGTGACCAGTTTTAAAGGAGACCACGTTTGTGGGGCCCTAAATGGTAGGTAAGGACTTTGTCCTCCATCGCCCTATTCTTCAGGCAGAGTCACAGGGACCACTTGGAGGGAACCATATCTGGCAGTTAGAGATGCACTGGGGTGTCCAAGAGCTCTGGCTTTCTCCCCAGGCCAGCACAGCTTCTGGAGACCCGGAGCCCCTCTAAACTCTGAGCATCAGGCCAGGAGCTTGGACCAGAGGGTGCCTGAGGCACCCAGAGCAAGCCATCAACCCAACTCTTCTCTCTCAATCCTTGCCCTCTCTGACTGACTCCACAGGAGCCAGACCCCAGTTTCAGCCAGCAACCCCGGCGCCCTCCCCCCGCCCCCAGCCGTCACCACTGCTTCCCAGTGCTGTCACTCCCCCGACGGGCTCATCTGCCTCTGTCAGGGAACATTAGCCCAGCAGACTTCATCAAGGACATGAGAGGAGGCTGAACACCAGTGAGCAGAAGCACGGGCACCCGGACAGCCACCCCCAAGCGGCTGCCGGCGGGGCTGTCTGAGCTGCTGAGAGATTCGTGGGTAGCTTGATCTCATTTGCATATCACTTCTTCAACGAACACATTCACAAGAATCCCAGATTCTCAGTTTTCTACTTTCCCCGACAGGTTGGCTCTCCTCATACTTGTCCCTGACAGGGACCCACCATTCCCACGTTCTCTATATGCTCTTGGGAAATAACTTACTTTGGCTTGGAGCAAGTTATTTCCCTGCCCCATCACCCCTGCTCCTGCCCCCGCCCCGCCCCGCCCCTGCCCCCGCCCCGCCCCGCCCCTGCCCCTGCCGCGATAGCATTCAACCCCACCCCCAACTCCACCGGCGGAACCACCAGCTCCACCAGCTCCACCATTGCGCTCAGCTTGGGGCTCCAACTCTCTTCTCCGCTCCATTACCTTCCCCTGATGGCCTCTAGGGGCTGGGGAGGGGAGAGAGTTGGAGGGGGTCTATTTAAGAGATTTTTGGAATCTGTGCCTGCGCATCACCCGCTGCCATGAGTTATTTCAGCGCCGATGTTTGTCTCGAGCTGATTATTCCAGCCCGAGAACAGGTGGAGCAGCCTGCGGTGGCTTATTCGTCAGCCAAGGCCATCTGTTCCCAACAAGCTGAGATTTGTAGCTGATTTCTACTGGGGAGCAAGGAGTGGGGGCAGGGAGGGAAATGAAGATCACCTCCGAGCCCCAAGAGACTTACTCCTCCCAGACCTTCTGCGAGGTCTGAAACCTCCAGTCCTCCCCTTCTAAAACCAATCACTTCTCGTTTTTCTCAGAAAACTCACCGGTCACTTGACTGAAATAGCGATAATACTTTTTCCTTAAGGGGCTAAACCTTCTTCGATGTAGTCAGGTATGAGAAACAGGAATCCATTAACCCGGCACAGTCTGGCCATTGAGTCACGTTCACCCTTACAGATCTTTTTTTTTTTTTAAGTATGTAACTGTGATACAAATATCCTAAATGACCTTTTTGATTCTCAGCTTCTCCTTACCCTACTCCATCACTGGTCCCTGCATCAACACGTGTCTCCTCGTCTAAACCTGTCACCTGCAGGGCTTCAGGCTGTGCATGGGAGGCTATGTCTGGAGGCTCTTCTCACCCCTCACCTGCTGCTCTTCTTCCCTAAATACCCTGTTCAAGTTCCACCCTCCAATCTGTTCCTCTTCCAGCTTCCACTCGCAGCCATGCCAAGAGCTGCCTGCTGCTTTAAGAATGGCTTTCCCTGAGCAAGGGAGCTAAGCAGTTTCTAAGCAGCTTTGCCACATGGTTTACCCTCCACGGCTACTATTTCTATCTATGCAGTGCTGGGAAAGACACTCCTCTTAGAGTCACACTAATATGACTAATGGGGGGCGTTCTTTGGTTTCTGACACATACACATCTGTACTGACTTAAAAGAGAAATTGTATGAAAACTTTTATTTCAAGCACAGAGGCTTCATCTAGAATCCCACTTGCCAAAATAAAGCTATTTCTAGTTTTCAGAAGTCTCATCTAATATTTATCTGTGTTTTCACATGTACTTTTGTCATGTGGACATGTTCCCTTAGGAACCCATTCACAGAGCTTCAGACTGCCTCACTATTGAGTTGGTTTTCAAGGCTTATTTTGCCAGTTTGAGGGAGCAGGAGCTCCTTTTCTGCTATTAAATCCTGTCCAGTGGCTCAGTATATGGTCCACTGGAAGGACCAGCCTCCACAGATGAGCTGCTGGACACGCAAAGGCAGGTCATGGCCCCGTGCTTCTAGTGCGCAATCTTCCAGGGCACTGACACTCACTAGGGTCAATCCCCCTTGCTCTCCAGAGGACAGTATTCCCATGGGGGCCAGAAGCACCCCTTAAGCAAGGATGCCAACCTGCCACTGATGCCAGTCCCCAGGATTAAATATGAGTCACGAGGCTTATTTCATCACATACAGTTTTATATTTGCCTGGTTATCAGTTGTTGACCTGTCTTTCAAAGAGGTAATATTTCTAAAGCTACTGGCTGTATTCCCATACCAGGATTTTTTTTTTTTTTTTAATTCTCCACTTTCAAATTCCCTAGTGTCCTCTCTTCCCCAAATCCATTTGCTTCTTTTTCTAATCTAGTCAGATCATAGATGTGACACAAAACATATAAAAATTTATTAAAATGTGGAAACTCCTTGACTCTTAAACCACCTCAAATATAATTTGCCTGCGTAGTGTCAAAACTTAATATCCTTTTTGCGTTTTTTTTTTCGGTAAAGCTGTCATAGCTGACTTTTGATGTCTAAAGCAAATTCTATATGCACATTTAAATATTCCTCTGGGAGATTTATGTCACTGACTTCAATTGCAAAGCACACATCCTTTTTGGAATCTCCCTCATGTATATGACCCATCACTGGAGTTCACGCTACAGAAGACTCGATTTCTCTGTAAAATTCCTTCTAAATAAACCTAGCATACTTGTTAACTCCAAAATGGCTATTGCTCTGAAAATCACTCCTCCCAGATGGAATCCCAGAGAATGGTCTGGATTGCTCCATTGTACTGTAATAAAATTAGATTGAGGTGCCTAGAGATTCAAATATGCATTCCAGGCCATGTGGAACATCGTTGGCGCCGTGTTCTTGAAGCACAAATGTGATCACACATGGGGGATGCTCTGAGAATTGTAAGGAGCAACAGAAATGTGAGGTTGACATTTCCCCACCCCACCCCCCCGAATTGTCAGAAAGAGCTTCCTTCCAAAGGGCAGGCCTTGGTGAATACCAGGCACACAGCTACTTGAGAGGAGGATCATGACAGCATTTCTTGGTTTTCTCGCCTCTCCCTTCATCCTCTGACAAGGCCAGAGTAGCTAGGGGACGCCTGGCCAGTTGCTGGAGCCAAGCTGAGGTCCCTGCTAGGACAGACCTCATCCTCCCTGAGCCTGTTTCCTCAGGGGAAGGACACTTTACGGAGCTGTGACAAAGGTTAAGTGAGATTATGAAGTGCTTAAGCACTGGGGACAGACCATTCACGATGGTTATTATTGGTTGAGCCCTCCTCATCCTCTGCAACACTCCTGACGGGTGAGGCTGGGTTACATCAGTCTCAGCTTCAGCCGAGGATTTCCAGGAGCCCTTAAAAGGGCGGGAAACAGTAATATCGGGTTGCTGAGCGAGCGAACGGGTCCTTAGGCTTCTGGAACCCTTCAAGGTCAACGCCGACTGGCTGGGTCCTGTCAGCTGCCCTTTAAAGGGCGTGGCTTCCGGAAAAGGGGCGGGGGAACCTCCAGACGGGGGCGGAGCCAGAAGTCTCCGGCTCCTGGGGCCGGGGTAATGCAAATAAAATATGAATATGCTAATATGCCCAGGTTAGCCTTGAACCGGAGGGCGCCGGCCTGACGCTCAGAACCCATTAGAAAGCAAAATAAATGAAGAGGACGCGGAGGCGCATCCGGGCTGCTGGACGGAACCAAGCCCAGACAGCTCTCGCGCTGGGGGAAGACAGCTGTTACCTAGCCCGCGGCTCTCGGGGCCCCACTAGCGCCACCCGTTGGTTCCTCTGGTCCCTCACTACAGGTGATGAAGAGGTGGGAGTGAGGCTCTGTTGGCAGCATTGAGGGGTTCTGTACGAACCTAGGAGCCATAAGTTTCTTGCCAGTAATTCCACCTTGTTTTACAGATGGGGAAACTGAGGCTCAAAAGGTCAAGGTCTTCAAGGTCTCAGCGCTAGCGACAGAAGCGTTCAGTCTAGCACTGGTTTTGTTTCCATGTTTACAGACACCACTCTGTAGGTGAAAAAAAGCAGTAACCCCAAATGCAGCAGACCTTGGTATATTACCGAGCATCTGCTGGACTGCCCACCAGCCCAGAGTACGTAGAAAAGAAGACTTCCTGGGGAAAGATGAAAGGCATTGGGGTGGCAGCCAGTGGCAGGAGTAGGCAAGGACAAATTGTCATAGGCTGGTCTGGTCTGGAATAGGTTGCTATATAAGAGGTGATGAAATGTTACAACTTCCCTGAGAACCAGCTCGGAGGAAATGAAAGGGGAATGGAAAGCATGAAGGTTAGATTGAAGGCAGTACTTTCTCCCAGGGGTGATAATAGGGCACTTTATTCAGTGACCAGGAAAGGCTGTGGACTCGCCCTGTCTCTCCCACTTCTGAGGCCTTTGAGAATCCATCTCCCTCCTGTCCCATGTGGGCCTGCTTGGAGGACAGGAAGTAATGATTGACTTTGAAAAGTCCCCATCACTCAGGTAGGAGGTCCTTTCCCCAGATGAGCCTCTTGGGCTCTTTGCTGAGGGGGAGGACAGCGGACTCGAAGGCTCCAGGCCCCTGGGGAGGGGGCGGGGGGAGGAAGCAGCAGTCATGGCATCTCTTGCAACATACTCCCTGCCAAATTGATTCAAATTGGCTTGGATATGAACATATGATTAAAGGAGCAGCGTGATTCATTTATCAGGAGAGATTAAAGAGCGGCATCTGCGCAGCCTAGCTGGGGGACAATTAAGGAGCAAATCGCTAAGTGTCTGTGCCACCAGGCATGGGGGCGGGGCCTGGGGGAAGGACAACTGGGATGTTTGCCAAGAGGACACAGGACAAAAGGAGGTGGTTGGGGACTCACCATGTGCTGCTGTTGTCTCTGGGCACAGACTGGGCACCATGGGGAGACTCACAGGGCTTTGGGCACCCCCATGCCTCTTATCCAGGAGTCAGAGCAGTCCTGGTGGTTTGAGATTACAGAAGAGGATCTAGCTTCGAGCCTGGCACAGGGACAGATTTGCTGTTTTGTGGGAATCACTTACATCTTAGGGACCAAGGTGACCATGAGTTTACAGGTGAGGGCAGGAGCTTAGAGAGCTCAGAAGGCACACCCCGAATGAAGATGGGCTTGGATAGCCTTGCAGGTCCCTGGGCTCCCCTAGGGAGTTTGGTGTGGAGGGGATTGCCCCTTTCCCAGTCTGGAGCCCAGCACACTGGTCAAGAGGATTTGCTGCATCTTGGAGAAGTGTTGGTCATGTGAGTTGATGTCCAGCTTCCCTGGACACCCTGATGTATTCCCCACCACCACCTAGCATTCCCTGCCTCAGGGCCTTTGCTTCAGTTCTTCTTTCTTCCCAGCACACCTATACAGTTAATATCTGTCTGTAGAAGTGCGTGTGTGTGTGTGAGCCAAGTTGCTTTAGTCGTGTCCAACTCTTTGCAACCCTATGGACTGTAGCCTGCCAGGCTCTTGTGTCCATGGGATTCTCCAGGCAAGAATACTGGAGTGGGGTGCCATGCCCTCCTCCAGGGGATCTTCCTGACCCAGGGATCGAACCTGCATCTTTTACAACCCCTGCATTGGTGGGCAAGTTCTTTATCACTAGTGCCACCTGGGAAGCACAATCCTTTATTCAAGTGCCAGCTCAAAATACCAGCTCCTTTCAGACTTCCTAGTTCCTGACCCTCCTCTCTCAGTGACAGTGTCTCCTCTTATAACATGCCCAAAGCAACTTCTTTGTCCTTTTATGTTTCATGTAATTATTTTCAAAGGGGTCCGCCCTAGCCCTAATCCATGAGTCCCTGGAGGACAAATACTATGCTTTACTCCTCTCTACTCACCCAAAAGGAAAAGGAAAGTGAAGTCACTCAGTCACCTCCGACTCTTTGTGATCCCATGGACTGCAGTCTACCAGGCTCCTCCATCCATAGGATTTTCCAGGCAAGAGTACTGAAGTGGGCTGTCATTTCCTTCTCCAGGGGATCTTCCCAACCCAGGGATCGAACCCGGGTCTCCCGCATTGCAGGAAGACACTTTATCGTACTCAACCAAAGCTTGTACATATTAGGAGATGTGGTACATATTTTCTGTGTCTAACTCCTCTACTAGAATATCTACTTCATGCAGGCAGGACCTTATCCTCCCCCAGCATTAAGAACAGTGTCCAGACGACAGCCAGGCAGTGATGAAATATTTGACTGTTGAATGAATGAGCAGATGAATAATACATATTTTCTGACTTGAACAGATCCCTCTGCCCCAGGCCAGGCTATCAGAGGTTGATGCTGGGACTGTCTCTTAATAATTAATCAGAGGCCCGAGTCAGTGTGGGTGAGCAGAGTTGGGATCTTGCCTGTAGGTAGCAGCGACTTTTGTCACACTAGTTCCTCGGAAGAAAAAATGCACCGAGCTAGCTGAAAGCAGGAGTAAAGATGTGAATGACAGAACTGAACAGGAAGAGTCAGCAGTTAAAAAAACAACCCAGTAACTTCACTTCTACTGCCTTCTGTATTCAACCTTCAGGGCAGGTTCTTTCATTCAAGATGGAGCCACATCACACTTCACTCCCGTTCATTTTGGGGATGACTTCCCCCCTGCCTTTCCCTTTCTTGCCCCTTTCTAGATGGCTGACATCAGCAGTAGGCCTGTCTGATACCCTTTCTTGCCTACTTGCCCAAACCAGGGGTGTCTGATTGACCAGCTGTAAATACTTCATGCATGCATGCAGGGATTATAACTGGTCATGTTACAAGAGGTAGAGGAGGAGGAGGGTCATTTGTTTCTTGCCCTTTTGCATGAGCTGTCTCTCAGCTGTCAGGGAGGGGACCAAGTGTGGACTAGAAAATGAAGGCAGAGATTGAGCAGGGTGGAGAAGCCAGCACAGCCAGCCTATTCAAGTTGCCCTATGGCCCATGGGATTGGAGGTCAGAGACAGTTCTGCCAAGTATTGATCAGAAAGTCATCTTTGGGACTTCCTGGTGGTCCAGTGGTTAAGAATCTGCCTGCCAATGCAGGGGACAAGTTCGACCCCTGGTCTGGAAAGGTCCCACATGCTGTGGGGGACCTAAGCCTGTGTGCTCTAGAACCCATGCTCTGTAACAGTAGAAGCCACTGCAGTGAGAAGCCTGAGCACCCCAACTGAAGAGTAGCTAGCCCCCACTTGCCACAACTGGAGAAAGCCCGAGTACAGCAACGAAGGCCCAGTATAGCCAAAAGTGAAAAAGTTCTAAAAGATCTAATAAACATCTGTATCCTTAAAAAAGAAGATAGGATTTCTGTAATTGGCAAGATTTAACAATCAGAGTAACCTCAACATTCCCAAGTAGAGGCCAGGGTAGGACAAGACCTAGACGGCTCTGCCAACCTGAATTACAATCCTCGGGCTTTTAAAACAGAAGGGAGGTTTATGTCTTTCTTGACCGGTTCTCTCACCCACTGCCTCTGCCTGCTCCAGATGACCTGCCAAAGCTCTCTGAGTAGCACTGGTCTGACATGGCAGCGGGTCAGAGGTCAGGGTGACTCCCCTAGGTCCTCAGCAGCAGCCTCACTTTGCTCCCATGTGCTGACCCTGGACTTTACTGAGCCTGAAGGAACAGGAAGGAAAACTGGCAGTGCCAGGAGAAAAAGGATGTTTATTTCCATACATCAGGTAAATGGGGAGGAGAGCACAGCCCAATGAGTACAAACCAATTGCAGGAGGGAAGGCAGGGGGGACAGCAGATGGGAGCGGCACCAGGCACTGCCCTTGGGCCCCCAAGTCTGGAGGTGTTGGTGGGATGATCTTTGTTGGGCGGGAGCTGGGACTGTCAGTCCCCATGTTGTCATGTCTGGGATAACTGTGTGTGGGCAGGGCGATTAGAAGGAAAATGATTTAGGCTCAGGTCTCAGGGTGAGGACTTGTGTCTAACACGTTAGTGCTGACCAAAGCCTCCATCTTCAGGTTTTCTAGTCACAAGCCCTCCATCCAAGGCCTTCCCTCTCAAGTTGAGCTTGTGATCCAGGCAACTTGGACTGAGGGGAAGGGAGGCAGTGCTTGGATAAGCCCCGAATTGGCGTAGGTGGAGCGGGTTTACTCTTAAATAGGTCATTGCACATAACACACGGATGAGACGAAGAGGGGTGGGGGCTGGAAGTTCCTGCTGGTACGTCCACACCCCTGTCTGTGTAGGCTTGCTCAGCTTGAACCCAGAAGCACCTGAGAGTCCCTCCCCACTGGGATTCTTAAGAAGCTGGACCCAGCTCTGCTCACCAGTCTCTCCAGCTGCACAGAGAAAGGCCTGCTCTCTGAAGAGTAAAGATGAAGCTGAAATTCCTCTAGTCATTCCCGGTGTGGGGAGGCGGGCCAGCTGCCGCAGCAGCCCCCCTCCCTCTCTCAGGGATACAGCTGCGATGGAGAGGTTGGGTATTTAAATTAAAAAAAGTAAATAGACAGCAGGCACTGAGAAGAGAAAGCCCTCGCCCCAAGTCAAGGGGGAAGGAATTGCTGTTTTCTGCCCCAGACTCCACCCCATGGACCCAGCAACCCGAGAATGTCCCAGTAGGCAATCTGTCCACCGTCCCTGAGCGGGGCGCTGACATGGAGGTCAACCTGCTGGCTCCGTGTGGTGCCAAGCCACCTGCCACCCACGGTGGCCCGAGGCAGGAGCAGAAAGTTCTCTTTTCAGAATTGCTCTTCCCTCCACTCTTCCACGTGGAGATGTCAGATACCCACAGCCTGGGAAGCCCCCAGACGGAAGAGGGTCGGGGGTTTCCTGTGCAGATCCGCAGTCGGATGGGGGAGACCCATGCCCCATGAGACAGGCGCCCGTGGCAGCAGGAGGCAGTGGGTGGGAGGGGTCCTCACCACTCCCCTGGGCTATGCGTTGGTCTCTGTCTGCTTGGCCTCTGTGTCACTGTCACTCAGATAGTTGTGGGAGTATCGGGGCCTGGAGGTGCCGTCGAGAAGGTCGTGCTCATCGTCTGAACGGTCAGGGGCAAGGGACTTCCAGTAGCTGGTGGGGCTGCAGGGAGAGAGAAATGAGGTCAGAGGAAGGGCACTCATTACCTTCAGCACCAAGGCCTTTGGTCCGCCCCCCAACCTTGTCACAGCATTCCCCCAAAGCCACAAATTGAGAAATAGAAGCCTTCCCCGGTTCCCCCAGAAGATACTCAGAGTAGTAAGAGGAAAGACATCTCTTTGATTCTGAGAACTTTCTACAACTTCGAAGAAAGCAATGCTGAAGAGCAGTGGGTCTCGAACTTGAACATGGGTAAGAATTGGCTGCAGATCCCCGTGTTCTTTCCCCAAGAAGTTCTCATTTGCCAGCTCTTGGGTGAAACCCAGGAATTCTGCATTTTCAACTCCCTCTCTGGAAGATTCTGCTACAGGCAGTGCACGGACTGCACTGACTTGGAGGTCTGGTGATTACAGGACTACAACCTGTCTTAGTGAAAGGTTACTCCCCAAAAGAGTCCTTCTAAGGAGAGGCTTTCCCCATTGAATACTCCCAGATCATAACCCTGCCTCCTAATCAGATTTTCCTAAGGGCAGTGAGAATTTCTATCTTTGACCATGATACCATCTACTCACAAGGAATGGAGACTGAGGATGTAGGAGCTGGCAAGACCTCTGTTTCAGGGTGGCAAAATCTTCCCCGTCTTGGTACCAAATCCAACCCCATAGTTTTCATCAGGCCACTGGGAGCCTTGCATTCTCTCCCCGATCAAGGTATGAAGCATTTCTCCCTTGATGGAGCAGACTCATGGCATTCAGCATGGATGGGATCTCACTTCCACTTCTAGTCACCTTGTCTTTTTTATCTTTTCCAAAGATAAAAGCCTTAGAGCACCCTTCCCCTGCCTCTCCCACCTTCACTTCCTCAGTGAGTCCAATTGCACTGTAATTTCAGTACTGCTGGAGAAAATGCAGCCCAGGGTGGCTCCACCCCTACCAGTGCCCTGTATTCAGTGGGCCCCTGCCCGGGGCTCCCAGGGACACAGCCCTGCTTCCAGATCCTAAAGAGCTTCTTCTAGGATAAACAGGAATCCTGTGACTTCAATGCCTACCATTCTGATTTAAGGATCTGAGGAAGGCCCTTGTTTACTAACCCTTTCAGAGATCTTGTATCTCTAAACCAAAGAGGAGGCAAGAGCATTCTCCAAGAAAGAACATTCTCAGCTTTTCCAACTGTGGTGAGGAAAGGATTTGATCGCTGAGTATTTCCTGTATGTGAGACACTGTCCTAGGCAGGTTGAATGTGCTTATTCTTTACCATATACAATGTCATGAGGAAGCTGGTTCAAAGAGACAAGTAGCTTGCCCAAGATTACACAGCCTGTATGTAAATCTGAACTTGGGACCTTAGACCTCAGAGCCTCTAGAGGACTCCACCTTGTTGCCAGACCAGTAACCTGAGGAGAAAACAAGAGGAAACCTGCATTTTCCCAGCTGGCCTGGGTGAGAGCCCCGGGGCTGTGTAAAGGTTGGTTTCTCTTTCTCTCTGCCCCTGGGGAGAAGGAAGAGCCAGATAGAATACATGTTCAATTATGCAAAATGGTTCAGGAATGGGGCAGCCTGGTTAATAGTTATCGTATGTCTCATGAATGAATTACCATTTTTAAAGGAATCAGAATAGCACAAAACACATTTAATACAAACTAGACTGAACATAAATGAGTCTTACCTGGATGGGCCACAGGCACTTAAGGACTCTGGGGTGTCTCAGGGAAAATTATAAAGCTCAATGAGGACGGTGCAACATAGGAAAAATTGGGGTCATTTTAGCTTTTGGATTGTTTGAATTCTGAATTAGTGGGAGCCTGATTTTCTTTTTTTTTAGACAGAACTTCTGGGCACCCAATGCTAAGGTATGCTGTTGGGCAAAGGAAGGAACTGGCTTTGTGGAAAGACAGTAGGTTATTTTAAGGGCAAAGGAGGGGGTGAGGTAGATGCCAGGGCTGGGACCCAGGTGCAAATGGGGTGCTCCTGTCCTTCCTCACACCTCTCCTTAGAGTGGAGCTGCAGCTCCCACTTCCATATTCCTGTGCCTGCCAGGCAGACACCTGGATGAGTAACAGCTGAGTTTCAACACCATTCCATCCAGAGGCTGGGAGCAGTGGCAGAGGCAGCTGGGAGTGGTGGATGCCAGGCCCCTCTCTCCCTTGCTCCCACCTTGCATGCTCCTTAGACAGTTGCCTTTGTGGCTTCTGAAGCCACAGCTGTGACCAACAGCAGGTAGCTAGCCCCCTTCCCCAGGGCAAGAGTAAGGGTTGCAATTTGAACATTTTAACCAAATGGTTTCAAACGCTTTCCTTCCCACAAGCCAGTGCTTCCTGCTCCATGCTGTCACAAATGATTTGGTGCACAAGCTAATTCCCGGTGGATGAGCCCAGAGTGGCGGTCCCCTCCCCAACCCTTTGCTGTGGATGCTTTCCTGTTCAGAATTCTCACAGGTCCCCATCACCAGGTGGGAAGCTAAGCCACTCAGCCCCTGCCGCAACTCTTCACAGTTTATTTGCCCAAAGCCAGTTCACCCTAAGCCCAACTAGGTCCTCTCTCCCCCGGCCCCTCTCTTGTCAGCTCTATATTGGTTGGTTAGCTTCTGGCTTGGTGCCCACTCTCCCCACAGTGAATCCAATCCTTGTTGGAGTTGGTGATGTGTAGGGTTTCAGAACTATTCCTGTGTTCCTGGTGGACCAAAAGGGCTGTGCTGGTGGCCGAGGGAAGAAACAAGTTGTATGTGGTTTTGTTCTGGCCAGGTCAACAGGGACAACGGACTGAGTCACTGGGGTCTGCAGTCCACCAGCTGCTGGGCAGTGTGGAGTGGCCTGGCTAGGCCTGTGTCTCCCTCTCCAGGTATTAGTGCAGTGCTCAGAAGGGCCTGGCCTGCTCTGCTTCCCAAACCTCCCCTCGGCCCATCAGCTGACCTCCTGCGCTGGGGCAGTAGGGCATTCAGCAGAGTGGTTGAGTGGAAAGCTGTGATGGTCACAATATCATGACCCCTGCCTTTTCCCACTGTGGTGCTGACAACAACTCCCTGGGACAACTGAGATGCTTCCCGCTCCTCCAGAGCATCCTGCAACCATCTGGCACATGCAGGAAGCCACAGAGCAGGTCTAAGTCCAAGGGCTTGGCTCTGGAGCAACTTAGGGCTCACAGAATCTGAGTTAGCCATGAGCCTGGTCTGGGTTCAGGTTCCACCTCCCCCATGCTGTCTCCCCAGTAACATTCGCTTTCCCAGGCTCCATTCCTCAAAACGAAACTGGTCCCTTTTGGTAGAAACCAGCCCAAGTCACTGTGCTTGCTCAGCAGCTCCATTGCACAAGAGGCCCACAAACATGCAATACGTGTGTGTTAGTTCATGCATCAAGAAAACTCTGCCCGTGTCCCAGGGGGGCTATGCTCTGGGGTCATACCTCCTGGGAAGCAGCAAGCTTGCTCTGGGAGGGTACCATGCCCAAAACAGCTTCGTATAACCAGGATGATCCAAATGTCACCACCCACCAGGGAGACTGGCAACAATGGTATTCCAGTGAGTCAGTCTTTGCCTTTCTTCCGAGGTGGGGGTGTGGGCATAAAGGGTCTAATAGCCCGATCTTCCTTCCCACAGAGAGAAGAATGAGGGAGGCAGGAGAGCCAGGAGGGGGCTGTCACTCAGCAGCTGCTAATTTCTATTCATTAAAACTTTACAAGATGAGCTAAGAGGAGGTGACGCCCATGTGTGGGCTTCAGGTGGGAGGGGTGGGGAGAGAGTCAGGCATCTCTAGGTCTGCTGCAGGGTGTGGTGCTGTGGGTGCTGTAAGCCTTGCATTCTGAGTCTCGAGATCCATGCCAGAGGGGAAGATGACAGTGCAGGGCAGAGGGAGAGCTGAGCAAAAAGCCCCTTAATTGCTGATGGCCTCTGATGCATCAACTCACACCCGGGGGGTCAGCTCCAGCCCTTTCCCGGGCCCAGCCTTTCAGGGCTGTGGGCAAAAACTCTGCCTGTGTGCTGCTAGGCCCATAGAGGAAATATTATGCTCACATGCTCTGCCTTGGGTCATACGGAGGAGTGGTCAAAGGTGAGCTGAAGAGACTCCATTCAGATCCTGGGAACATCACTTTCCAGCTCTGTAACCTTGGCAAATGACTTAACCCGCCTGAGCCTCACCTTCTTTTCCTAGAAAATGGGCTGGTGATCAGATCTTTGTTTTGGGGTTAGTGTGAGGATTAAGTGAATAAAATACGGCAAGCATCTTAGGGGGGTGGTCCCTGGCGCAGGGTAAGGGGTTGCTAAGTGGGAGCTGTGACTTGACGTCACCAGCGAGTTCGGGTGATTGGGCTCAGAACGACTGACCAGCTCAGCCAGCCTCGGCTGAGGGAGCCAGAAGGCTCTGCGAGGCCAGGCTCCCCGGAGAGGAACGCAGGAGGGGCCGAGTGGTGGCAGGTGGGCTGGGAGCATGTTAGTTCACACCGAGTGGCACACGCCATGCTCTGCACCCCGCGCCGGGCGCCACCTACTGCGCTAGTCGCTCTCGGGCCGGTACAGGTACCGCATCATCAAGCTGTCCACCTCCTTCTTGCGCTTCTTTTCCTCCTTCCGGGACTGCCGGCGCCCCTGCCCGGCCTCCTCATCCTCCGCAGCCGGGCCCTTCTTCACGCTCGAGCGGCTGTGGCCCGAGACTGTAGAGCCGCTGGACGAGGAGGAGGAGGAGGAGGAGGACTCCGACTCCGTTCTCTTCCTTCTTGATTTGGACTTCTTCTTGCTCTTCCGAGAGCGCCCCTTCTTCCGCCGCCTGTGCTCCGAGGAATCTTCGGAGCTGGAGCTGGAGCTGGAGCTACTCCTCCTCTTGCTCCTGCTCTTCCGACTGCTGCGGGACCGAGACACGTCTGCGGCGGAGGCGGAGCGGCGGATGCTGGTGGCTCGCTCTGGAGGGTCCAGCTGGGCGCTACGGGTGCTCTGGATGCTCTTCCGGTCATCGTCCTCGGAGTCTGGATCCAGGCTGCTCCGGTGGAAAGGGGCGGGTTTGTAGCTCAGGACCTCGTTGATGGCGGCCTCCAGATCTGGGTCCAGGTAGGAGCGGCGGCTGACCGGGCGGACGCTGGAGCCCAGAGGCTCCTCTGGGGTGGAGGAGGTGGAGGCGCGAGGCCGGGGTGGCACCGACAGACTGCGGGCCAGAGACGACGGGTGGCTGTACTGCGAGGGCGCCTCGCTCAAGGCCACGCTGGCTCCATCGTCCCAGTCGTCCAGGCAGCTCCGGCCCAGGGACAGGCGGGAATCAGGGCTCTCCCGGCCGAGGAGAGAGGCCCGGCCCAAGGAAGGGCTGAGGGTCACCGACAGGCTGTCAAGCCGGGAGGTGCTGCGGCGGGATCCGGGGGAGCCCGACAGAGAGAAGCTCAAAGAGGAGCGCACCCCGTCCTCGCCACCGGAGCCGCGCCGGGTGGCTGAGGAGGCCCGGCTGACCGGCGCTGAGATGGCCGAGGCCCGGTCCAAGTCTGAGCCCCAGCGCTTCTCCAGCCGGCTCGTGCGGCCCCCGACGACGCCGGAGAGGACCGAGCTCCGGCCGCCCTCGTCCGGCTCCTCGGACTTTCTGCCCGAGCCCGGCTCCTCCTTGGGGCCCCTGCGGGCCTTCCTGGGGGGCCTCTCCGGGGAGGCCGGCCGCTCGCTCAGGGTGGTGAAGAGCGAATCCTCGTCCCCGGTGCCCCCGATGGAGTCCTTCAGGGTGAGCCGCTTTCGGTAGCTCAGCGAGCTGAGCACCGAGGCCGGCCTCTCCTCCACCCCCTTGCCCTCCTTCCCCGTGGTGCTGAGGGCGGTTCTGCCATGGATAGATTCGGGGGCAGCAGAGAGAGAGAGAATGAGAGAGAGAGTCACAGGCATTAAACCCAGAGAATAAAGACACGTGGGAGGGAGGAGGAGGAGGAGGAGGAAGGAGGAGAGCTCCGCAGCAGCTCTGGCAAAGTGGCGCTGAGCGCGTCGGAGGAAATGAAGCAAAATAATTTGCGTCAGTGAAAATAGCTTCACGGAGAATGTCATGTAAATTAGACTATTGTTCTATTTCATCACTTTTCCCCCTCTAAAACGTTTAGTTCAATTTATTTCATTGTCAACTACCTGGAGCCTGGTGCCACGCTGCGTGAACGGCAGTGGGGCGGGGAAGGTGGCATTTTCTGCAGTAACAAAACGTTGTTTGGCCGAATACATTAAACCAATTAGAGGGGGGCCGGCTGGGGGCTTGTGGTGAGGGGCTGGGCTTGGCAAGGGGCCTCAGGGGCATTAGAGAAGCAATTGTGGTTGTGGCTTAGTTGCTAAGTCGTGTCCCCAGACTCTCTGCCACCCCCTGGACTGTAGCTCGCCAGGTTCCTCTGTCCATGGGATTTCCCAGGTAACAATACTGGAGTGGGTTGCCATTTCCTTCTCCAGGGGATCTTCCCAATCCAGGGATTGAACTCACGTCTCCTGTATTGGAAGGTGGATTCTTTACCACTGAGCCACCTGGGAAGCCCTTGAGGGAAGACAAGGATTACTGTTTCTACCCAGCACACCAGCTGTCTCTCGGATGTGGAACCGTGTGTCCTGGGGTATTAGGATGGCTCTGATTTGGGACGGGGGAGTCAGCAGAGAAGTGGTGGCAGGAGGGGTAGGAGCAGGGGACCCATGCTGGCCAAGAGGTGAGGGATGGGAATCGGAGGTCCAGATTTCCGGGGTAGCAGCCTATGCCATCAGAAGACTGTGACTGGCCTGGACAACAGGGGAGCCAGTTTCTGCAGTGCATGGGTGTTAGCAGAAAGCATAGTGGAGGGCAAGTGAAAAGACCAGAGGAGGAGAGAACAGGCAGAGAATGAAGTGTGTCTGTAGCTGTGATGGGGAGTCAAGGGGAACCGAGGCCTCTTCTGCTACTATTCCTACCAAAACCTCAGAGGTCCAAAGCTGGCCCTGTCCAGGGTTGTGGGATCCAGAGTCCCCCTATGCCCTATTTCAGTCTTGATTCCAAGGACACAAACCATCAGGTAGTTCAATCAACATTTGCTGAATGAATGAGTGGGGATGAAGTTAAACCTACACCAAATCAAAGCCCTGAGCCTGATAAAGGAAAACATTCCTTAGGCAAAATGATGGTGACACAGACCCTGAGTAAGAACAAACCTGGCCCCTTGTGCATATCCTATGTGCCTAGGCCCCTCCAGGCAAGAAAGAGACGCAGGTGGCGCGAGGCCCATCCTTTGGGATCAAGGCACAGCTCATCCATCCCTGGGGCACGAGGTGGCCTTTGCTCCCAGCGAAGGCCACGTGCTTACCTGGAACTCTTCAAGCTGCCGTCGTCAGAAGCCGCCTTGGAAGGCCCCTTGTTTTTTGACAGCCATGACTTGACACCGTCGACACGGTCTTCCAGCTCCGAGTCCACGTCTGAGTCCCCCTCACTGTGGGATGAGGAGCAGAAAGGTAGGCAAGGCTGGGAAAAGGTGATGACCCATGGTCCAGGAGGGAGCACCAAGTGGTAGCAGGTTTGTCTCAGCAGGGGGTGGGATGCAGGGCGGCATGCGCATCAGTGAGTCAGAAAGAACAAGAGAGGTTAGATGAGAGCGCACCTTTCACAAGGACCCTGCCCTGCTCAGCAGACCACACTGTGTGACAGCCCCCAAGAAGTCCCTGGGGAGCATGGGGGCACCTCCACCCCACTTTCTGGGATAAGCTGCTGTTCAGCCGACTGAGAACAACAAGGAGACCGTCCATTCATCAATTATAGATAAATAGCTCTTGGTTAAAAAGCGGAGTTGGGGGCCCTTCACCTCCTCCCTGAGGCCTGTTCTGCTGTTCCTGTCTGCCTGTTCCCTCATATGTGGCTATGGCTACTCCCACTTTGCATGACTTCACGGAGGGGGGTTGGTGGTGATGGGACGGAGAAGAGAAGGGCTTTATTATGACTTAAGTGAACTTGAACCTGGAGTCTCCTAGGCTGATGGCAGTGCCAACCTGGGCACTACAGACTGTACCCCAGATCCATCCTGAAGCTCCCCTTGGCTTCAGAAATAGAAAGGACAGGGCGGAGGCAGCAGCAGCATTTTCCAAGGAGCTGGTTACAGCTTCAAGATTCAAGCTGCACCTGGAGATTGGGGTGGGGGGGAGCCCAGAAGTCCCAGGCAAAGGCTCTGTCTCTCCTAGCTCCTCTTCCTCCCTCAGGAAACCTGTGGCTCTTGCTCCCCAAAGGCTCTTACTGGCCAAGCTGACCTGAGCCCTCTCAAGAGCCCACAGGAGTCAAATTCTGATGCTGAAATCATGGAGGTTTCTTCACAAAGCAGCAAGGGCTTCGAGACAGCTTCTGAGTGAGAATACATCTAGAATTCTGCAAAATGTCTGCCCACCATGCTCCCTGCTATGGATATGCTAGGATTTCTCCTTGATATAAATCTCCTTTCATCTGTGTCAACAGGAGCAGCCCTGTTTCTGAATTATGTTCTTGAATAAATAGTCACACAGGCATGTACACACACACACACACACACACGCACAGAGAAGAAACCACACCACCAGACACTGTTCTGGGGACTGTGAGACAGCAGGACTCGTGGGGAGGGGAATAAAGAGGCGTATTTTATGGGCTTCCGTCAAATACAGAATTATAACAAAGACGAAGCTGGCTGATGCCCCGGGTAAACAGGAGTTTAGTAGACAACCCCGAAACCGTTAATGCAAGCCCTGTGCCCGTCCGAGCCCGGCAGATTTACTGTGGTGCACAGGCCCCATGGAACGCCAATACCTCCTGATTTATACACCCGTGCAAAAAACCTCCTTCTCCAGCTTCAGAGCCTGTAATTTATCACCGCCGTTCATAACCATATTGATTGCCTTTAGAAAGGAGGTGCTGTATGCATCGCAAAATCTATGTCTACACGTTAAAAGCGTTTCTGTATAAATCTCCCTTAATACTGTGCTGTTTACTGCTTTCATTAAGGTTATGGCAATAACAACTGTATCTCTAAGTAAATCGAAACATTATTTTTCGCCCACCTTAGCACGCGCGCTCAATAACTTGGAGCTGGGGCCCAGAGCTGCTGAGGGAGAGACCCACACCACCCCTCTACCATCAGCAGGAACCGGGTGAGGACTGCAGACCCCCGTGTGCCTGCATGAGTGCACACTGGTGTGTGTGCATGCGCATGTGTGCAGTAGTTTAGAATGTGATCCGAAATGCGCATTTTATCAGGCCTTGAAGCTCCAAGAGCCCAAGGATGGCGAGGCTGGAACACACAGGGGACAGGACAGACAGTCACGGGCCCAGAATACGAATTTGCCTCCTTACATTCAGAGCAGTGAATGAGTTGAGAAGCTGGCCTGCCTGCCCTTGCCTTCTCTTTCGTTTCAAGCCTATAGAGGATGTTTGGCTTCTTTTCCTTAAATAATCAGGCCCGTAAACAAACTCCAGGGCCAGGCCGGCTCAGGGGGCAGTTGAAATTTTAAATGGTCGGAATTAAACCTTGCGTCAAATACAATTTATGTCCAGGCTCATGTGCTATTAGTTAACTGGGAGCCGAATCGCAGGGGAACAAACAAACGGAGACAGAATGGCGGGGGATATTAATTGTGTGTGACAACTGGGCTCCAGCGGCCCTCTATCACTGTTACACACTATTACATTTATCATTAGCTCTCACGGAGTCCTTTGCGCTGCCGCCAGCCCATCCTGGCCAGGGGAGGAGGCCTGCCAGCAAGAGAGAGGGGAGGGGTGGAAACCCAAGGCTGCCCTGGAATAACAACCTCCAAAGACCAGCCCTGTTGAGTCTGACGGAGGATCACTTCCATCTAATCCTCTGGAAGGCGCAGGCCTCTGCACCTGCTGTCTGGAAAGGGGGTGGGGCTACTGGGCTCCCCCCAGCTGATTGACAGCTCTGGCACCAACGCCTGGGGCCTTCTTCTGCCCCAGGAGCCCACGGGGGTGGGGTGGGGGGAGAGCACAGTAAACACAGCTGGCTGGGTTCCCCCACCCTGCCACGCAGAGCAGCCCATCATCCATTGCCTGCTTGCTTTCTCCCAACAAGTAACAGATGCCCCTCTCCTTCTACCCTTTCTGCCAAAAGTAGGGGGAGGACCTTTCAAAATGAAACACACCTGCTTCTTTCAGGCAGGTCAGGCTCCAAAGGAGCCCGAGGATGGGGAGAAATCCAACCCAGATCTTTTTCCGCAGAGAAAGAGTCCGGAAAGGCCACCCTTGGTTTCTGAGGGAGGCAAGCCCGAAACCCAGGAAGGCAGACTGTGGGGACGACCCACTGAGGCACAGCTCTCCTCTCTGATGGAGCCCCCATTCTGCTGACCAAGGATGTGGGGGCCAGGAGCCTCCCAGGCGGAGCACCCTCGTGGCCTGCCCTCTACCTCGGATGCAGGCTCTGGCCTGCCACCCTGCCTCCCCCAGGACAGAGTCAGCCCGGTTAGCGTGAGAGACTAGCTCGAGGAGGAGTGGAGGTCACTGTGTGTCCACATGCGACATGCAGCACAGCGGGAGCCCGGGGTTAGGGGTGATTAGACACCACGCGAGGAGAGGCAGAGAGCGCGTGCGCTCCAGTCCTCACGGTTTATTCTTTCTTTTCTGATACTTTGTCACCATGTCCTGCAAACTGGAAACAGAAAGAAAACGGTGGGCAAGGGGGCCAAAAGAACACAGAAAGTCAACGGGCAAACCAGGGCGGACCCTTCAGCCGAGGACCCCTCCTTCTTCGGCAAGACAAGGCTTTGGCTGGCTGAGACCAGGAGGTAGGACAGTGCTGTACTCAGAGGCAGGCTCAGGTTGCCTAGGGCACCATTTGGCTGCTCCAAAGAAGCAGGCTCCCTGGACAGCCCAGGAGCAGGATGGAGCCCCAGCCTTCATGTGGGATGGGGGCAAATCCCAGGGCAGCCTTAGGAGCTTCTCCAGGGCCTGACTCACCCCTGCTGCTGGTCTGCATGCCTCGTGACTGCCTCTTCAGCCTAAGACCACAAATCTCTCTCCTAAACCTTTCCCCGGGTGGGTTTTATGAGAGAAATACTCTGGCACAGTAACAAGGCACCATGGCCCTTAAATCTCTGCTCTCCCCAGAGTGGGGCAGGCGCCATCAGAAATGCAGCTAAACGGGAGAATAACTCATCTTGAACAGGCAGAGCTGGAGAGCCAGGTCCTGGGAGGCCCAGGGAAGGGTACGGGAGGATGTGGGGAGGGCCTCTCATGTGAGCCCCACCTGTCCAGCCTTCAGCCGCCGCCGGACGGGGGTCCGCGCTGGGGTCTGGCAGTGAGGGGAGGGTGGGCAGGCGGCTGAGTGGCGAGGACACCCAGGTCGCAGCTGTTCTACCTCGTCTGGAGGTGGTCAAGAGGGCCTCCGAGCCGGCCGCAGCTGCCACAGAGGCCCCTCACCTGTTGATGAGGTCCTCGTTCTCATCGCTCTCCATCTCGTCCTCAATGGCGGCCTGCAGGTCCCCGATGCGCTTGAACGCTAGTTTCAGATCAGCCTGCAGGCTCTGGTTAGCAGCTTCCAGACTCTCCAGATCCATCTCCTAGGAAGAAGAAGGGGCAGTCCAGTCCACAGGAGGGCTAGCGTCTCATCCAGCTGCCCCAGAAAAGGCCAGCTTCACATCTTACCAGGCCAGACAGCAGCTCTGTGGGTGCCGCAGAGAACCTGCAGAACTTTCTCTGCTCTGGTATTGCTGGGCTGTGGGGGCCCGGCCTCGCCTGAAGCAGAGACTGGTACCACCTTCCTTAGCCCCTGGCCTGCCCTCAGGATTCGTGGACTGTCTGTCCTCTTGGCGTGTTCTCATCCCTCCAGTTGTCTAAACCATGGTTTCTTTGCAGCCCACCTCCATAAGCCCAGGGTGGAGAGGTGTGTGTTTAGCAGCTTCTCAGAGGGCTGCCAGCCTGCAGCATTACCAGTGGGGGCATTACCAGTTCATGCTTCTTGCGGCTCGCCTCAGCCTCCTTCCTGGAGAGCTCGCCCATCTCCTCCTTGGTGTCCCGGAGCTGCCTCTGCAGCCTCTTGTTTTGCTCCTTCTCCCGGTTCTCAGCTGCCGCGCGCTGATCCCGTTCCTCAGTCAGCTTCTCCATGTTTTCCTTGAGCCGGCTGGCCAGGCTCTGGACAGGGTGGTGGGAAGAGAGATCCATCAGCTGGACAGAGAGTGGGATGTGGCAGAGCTCCAGACTCAGGTGGGCAAGCACTAAAGCCCAGGGGGGCGGCTCCCTTTGCCTTTCTGTAAAAGCGGGAGAATAACACCTATTCCCCAGGGGTCTTTTAAGGCCCAAATAAGGTAAGCGATACGACAGCACTCTGGAAGATGACAGGTGTTACATCATTATCACCACCATCACCTAGGTCGGAAGGGGGCTCTGTCTACAGTCCACACTGATGCCATGTGTGGGGCCCCCACAGGTAGTAGGGCTTCCCCCAGAGACCCTAAACCCAGAAGCTCTAAAAGCGAGAGCCTGTGCTCAGAGGCAAATGACTTTACTGAGAATTCTGGATTAGGAAGAGACTAAACAGTCATCCCACGCCAAACACAAAGCCATCCCTCTAAACCTGATGAATCTCTCTTTCCTCTGAAACTTGAACACATTTCCCCTCCCAGGCCATAGGATGCCGAGCAGAAAACGACTTGGAGATGGGAGCAGTGTGGGGGAAGCACCTTGCCGCTGGTTCTAATCTGGGTTCTGCCACCGACGGGCTATGGGGGCTCTGCTCTCGGCCCCTAGCCTCTATGTCTTGAAAATAATAAGAGCGCTAGGCTACATCTCTAAGGGCCATAGGTGTTTAACATTCTGTGCATCTAAACTGCAATACTGCCTGTCTGAGCTGAAGGCAAAATGAGAGACAGAGCTGAGGAAAGGGACTGGGACCCTTGAGAAAAGGAGGTGAGTGCTGCAGTCTGTTCTACATCCAGCCCATCGGCCTCCTCTGCCCTGTGATAGTTTTGGGGCCTGAGGCAACCTACTTAACCCTTTCTGTGTGTACACTGTGGACCAAATATTACCAAGGCCGAGCACGGACTATTATTAAGGCTCCTCTAACTCTAGCTCTCTGGAGAACTGTGACCTTGTCTTGGGAGGCTCAGCCACGTTTTCTTCCTAGGTCAAGGGTACTAATGCCTTCCGATGCCCATTGCCAGCCCCATGGCCACCTGGTTCCATCCCCATCCTCTTTCCCGCTCCATTGACTCAGGAGTAAGGGGGAAGGAGGCAGGGATGCTCAGCACCCTGAACACCACGAACACAATTCTCACGGAGGCAGGTCAGCACTCGGATGATGTCTACATGCTCGAGATGGAGAAAATGAAATAGGGAGAGAGGGGTGTAAACCCAGAGAGATCATTTTGCCAGCCTCTTTCTTCCTACCTGCTGTGTTGGAAAGAAAGGCGCTGGAGCATGTGGGCTTCGGGAGAGTGGAACCGAAAGGATTAAATGTGGAGGATGGAGATTATAGTTAGCAGGAAGGAGGGATGGAAAGAGAAGATGAAGGTGAACAGAAAAAGGAGAAGGGTTAGAGGGAAGAGAATGAAAAGTAGAGAGAGAGGACAAAGGGGATGGGGAAAAAGGAAGAAATAGGTTAGGGTAAGGAAGGGAATGATTGGGGAGAAAACAGACTCAGAGGGAGAGGGAAAAAATAGAGGAAAATGAAGAGGGAAGGAGAAAAGCAGAGACAGCAGGCGTGGGGAAAAGTGACAGAAAAAGGGAATAAGAAAGGGAAAGAGAAAGAGCAGGCGGTGAGATGAGAGGACAGACTCCAGCCCTTGAAAAAGTGGCGCCATCCGCTGCATATTTATGACCCTGCCGGAGAGCAGAGAGGGGACCGACGGGGGGTGGGGGGTGTGGGGGAGCGCATGGTAGAGGAAAATATGAAGACGAAAAGCTAAGCTGCTCTGGTCCCTTGGCAGAAAGCATGCACGGAAACAGAATGTAAAGCAGGCAGGCTCCGCGGTGCCCAGAGAGCAGGCTGGGCGGGCGGGGGAGAAAGCACCCGCCCTGTCAGCTGGCCTGGCAGCTTGGCAGGGGCCTCCGAGGGCGGCCTCAGGCCTGCCCGGCCCCGCTGAGCATGCGTGACTCCAGCCAGGGCCACTTGGCCCCTACCCACCTCGGAAGGGATGGGGGAAGTGTGTGCCCACCTCCAGCCGCTTTACTTGGGTCCTTTCAAACTCCAGGCGTGTCTCTAGCTCCCGGATCTTAGCTTCCTGCCTGCTCACCAGGGACTTGTCCACCATGGACTGCTCCAGGAACTCCACTTGGCTCTGGAGGGCTTGTAGCTGGGGGGTGGGGGCAGGAAAGGAAGAAAGAACTGAGCCTGGAAAAGGAAGTGGCAGGTTCTGTCCCCCTCCCCCTGCTGCAAGATCACCATGGTGACCAGAAGCTGGGGGAGGGAGGGATGCACAGGGAGCTGGAAGGATGGGTCCCTGAGACAGGGGCACCCCCAACCTGACCCCGTGTTGGCAAAGATTTTGCCCTTTGGAGAGGGAATAGAAATGCAAAATGAGGCAGTTGAAGCCAAAAACGTCTACTATGGTGACATGGCTCCAAGCCTAGGTCTTTGCACTCACTGACGCTGACTGATGGCAGAGAGAAGCGAGTGTGAACCTGTGAGCTTGGGAACTAGTCTCCACGTACAGGGACCCTGGCAGCCTCTCTCTACCAAGGGAAACCCTGGTCCCCACCTTCTCCTGAAGCTCTTGCTTCTCTTTGTTGGCTTCTTCTAGCTGAGCTTGGAGATCATTCATCTGAGCCAGGTCCCGGGATGCCTGGGAAAGGAGAGAGTGCCAAAGCAGGACATCTTGTGAGCACCAAATTCCAGCCCGCTTTGCCCCACTCGGAGGGCCAGGGCACATAGGCTCCATGATGGGGACCTACGATGAGGACCAGGGGACGGTGCCCATGCAGGGTGTGGAGGGGCACTCCTGGGCAGGGTACCTGAGCCACAGCCGCCTTGTGCTTCTTCATCAGCTCGTTCATGTCCTCCTGATCCTCCTCCAGCCGGTTCTGGATCTCATTCTTCTCACGCTGAAGGCGGCTCAGCTGCTCCTCCAGCTGGACAAAGGCAAAGACAGACAGAGAGCATCAGGCCTGGCATGACTAATGGCCCTGGGTGGGAAGACTGAACCTCCCTTTGCCACCACCAGTGGGAGGAGCTAATGATGGGGCCAGGCCAACCGGCTGGAGCGGGTGTTAGGACCAGTGATGCTCAGGGAGCTGCCTGTCCTGCCCTGCTCTGGGCCTGGGAGCTGAGTGAAAGGACTGTCTTTGCAGCTTAGGAAGTGTATGTGTATGTATGTGTTTGCTAAGTCACTTCAGTCGTGTCCAACTCCTTGCAAGTCTATGGACTGTAGTCCACCAGGCTCCTCTGTCCATGGGATTCTCCAGACAAGAATACTAGAGTGGGTTGCCATGCCCTCCTCCAGGGGATCTTCCCAACCTAGGAATGGAACCCATGTCTCTCATATCTCCAGGATTAGCAGGCAGGTTCTTTACCAATAGCGCCACCTGGGAAGCCCAGCTCAGGCAGACCCTGGGCTAAATGACAGCTGCTTCCCCACAGCTCTTTGGAGGCTAATGAGAAGGCAGATAAGGTCTACCCAGAACCAAATGACCCATAGTCCAACACTAGTGGCTAGGCCTTAACCTCTGCGCACTCTGCCATCTCCAGGCCCCAGGGAAGGGCCCCTCAAATCTGTGAAGCTCTCCTGGCCTGGACTCTTGTCCCCCCCGGGACTGCCTGCTCCAGGGCCATCGTCCACTCCTGTGGGGAGAAGAGACAGCCAACAGCAGCTTCAGGAAATGAATGAATCTATTAGCCAGTAATTCCAAACCAAAATGACTGCGTTGGCTCCTTCTCTGCCCCTATCCATCTTGTTACCGGGCTGCGGGGAGCTGGGGATGCCTCCGCCAAGAAATTTATTAACTTGGATTTAAATAAAATGGTAATTTTATAACAGCCTTTTTTAACACAATTAAGGAATTTGAATTACTCACCTGAAAACTGCTGAGGAGCACAAATGTCACAGGGATAAATCAAGCCCAGGAGACTGGCATCTCTCTGCAGCTGGGGGACTAGCTGGGGGGCCAGGAAGCCCAGAGCCACGCCCAGCCTCCTCCCCTGCCCCATTCCCTGCCTGAGGAGGTATACCGATGGCCACATCCCAGTAATGAGTTCTTGGCCGATGGATGGGCCGTGGGAGAGGTGGGGAATTAAAAGGGAGGCATTAAATAGGTGCTCTAATTAGCTACCGCTTGGGCTTGTCAGTGGGCTGGCCGGGGGCAGGGGAGGGAAACAGAGTCATCCTGTCCCCTTATCGGTGATTCTGCTAATCTCTAGGTACCTGTTTACATCCCTCAGCCACATTAGCTGCTTTATTTATGGTGTTGGCGCCTGTGGCCAAGCTCCCACAGGCAGGTGCTTAAACAGGGAGACAGGCCCTCGCTGGCTTCCTCCTCCATCTCGCCGCCCCCTCCCAGGCCTCTAAGTGGCAAGAGGCAGAGGAGTGGAGGCCCACTCTCCTTGCAGAAAGTCCTGGGCTGGGGAGGAAGCCTTGTTTGGGGTAAAAGGAGCCACTGTCATGGCTCCATCCTCCCTTAGCCGCGCGAGCCCGGCTCTGCACACCCTGCATCCTTACCGCTGTCTTGGCCTTGGCGATGTCGTCGATCTGCAAGTGCAGGTCTTCGATCTCCACCTCCATCGCTTTCCGAGCTTTCACGGCCGCTGCACAAGTGAATTCTGACTCCTCCAACTGAACACAGAGCCAACCCCCCCAGCCCCAGGGAGAGACGTCAGCCACTCCCTGGGGGCAGGAGGGCTGTGCAGGCTGCCTCCCGGGGGAGAGGGAACCTCGGGGAGAGGGAACTTCGGCGCTCTCCTCCTCCTCCTCTGTTCACTGCAGACCCCGGGGCTGTGATGTGTTACGAGTGGACTGACATCTCCACGCATAACGGGGCGGCTGGTGCGGGGCCATCCACACCACCCTGGGCTTGACGGTCATGCCTACAGCACACGCTGACCCTCAGGAGTCCAGCTTCTCCCCGCTTCCCTGTCACCTTCCTTCCCAAGGACTCAAGAACCACTGGCAGGGGCAAGAGGGAGAGGGAACTGATGACGTCCTGTCTACGGATACCTGGTTCTTCAACTGGGCGATCTCCCTCTTGCTGGGTGCGTTGTTCTTCAGGTGATCCAGCATGATCTGGGCGTCTGCCAGCAGGGCCTTGGTGCGCTTCAGGTCTTTCCGGAGCCGTTTCTCTGACTCAAAGTCCCGCTGGTTCACCTGGGGTGAACCAGAGTCCAGCTGGGGCTCTGGGCTCTGCCACGGGGCCACCTCTTGTCTTCCCCGAGTACCCTGCTCGCCCTGCCCTCACTCTCAGAGATGCCTTAATGAGCAATGATAGTGGCAGTGCTGGGATCGTACTGGCCGAAGTGAGAAAGCCTGGTGTGCCCTGGGTGGTGATCACCCTCCTGCAGGTGATGGCAGGGCCCTAGAGACCCAGCGCACTCCTGCTCCTGACCCCCCGCCACGTAGCCAGTGGTCTCTGCTCACCTGGTCACTGAGTGTGGCCAGCTTGCTCTCCAGCTCCCGTTTCTCCCGCAGCACCTTCTGCTTGTCCTCATACTCTTCCTCAAGCTGTACTTCCATTTGCTTTAACTGCAAACAGGGGCCCATGGGTCCTTTTAGAGTCAGGTGCCAGCTAGCCCCTTCCCTGCTGGATTCTCCCCCGCCCCTGGGAGAATAGTGGGGCAGGGGCTGAGGATGGATGACCTGGAGGGGCAGACTCTGAACTCAAAGTTCGCAGGGTTTCGGAGCAGCCTGGGAGGAAGGGGAGGGATAGCAGGCCACAAGCAGCAGCACAGGCCCAGGTGGGAGCCCTCGCTCCAGAGCCTTTGTGCCTGCAGCTTGGCACAGCTTGGCACATTGGGGAGTGTTAGCTCCCCAGTGGCCTGGGCCTCTCTATGGACCCTCAGAGCAGCACACATCCTGGCCAATGCCAGGATCCCAAGCAGAGCTTCCTGGTCCTGAATAGCAATGGAAAATAGTGAAGGATGGGGAAGCCTGGCTAGCTGCAGTCCATGGGGTCGCTAAGAGTCAGACACGATTGAGCGACCGAATGACAACAGAGGTAAAGAAAACAGAAAAGCACTTACTTTAGATTTCTTTTGTTTTTTAATTGAAATATAGTTAATCTGCAATGTTGTGGCAATCTCTGCTGTACGGCAAAGTGATTCGTTATACACATACAGACATTCTTTTTAAAAAAATGTTTTTCTCCATTATGGTTTATCATAGGATGTTGAATATAGCTCCCTGTGCTATACAGTAAGATCTTAGTGTTTATCCGTCCTACATATAATAGTTTACATCTAAAAAAGTTCTGACTGTAAAACAGTGATGGAGAAACCTGTGTTTTTACCAGACGGGTCAGAGGCAACTGGTTTACCTTCTTCTGACATGACTGCCGGGCCTCCTCCACCTCCTCATCCCTATTCTCCATCTCCTTGGAATGGGTCTGCCTCATCCGCTCCATCTCCATCTCCAGTCGCAGCTTGGCCTGGAGGTGGGTGGGAGTAAGGGCTAGGTTTCTTCCCCAGCAACACCCTGACCCCTCCCCACTGCATCCAGATTGGCCCCTCTCCCCGGGCTTGGGAGCAGGGAACGTCTCTGCCAGTAGTTCCCTGTGCTCCCACCTTGCTCTGGTGGCAGCTGGCTTTTCCAAAGAAACTGAACTCCTTTACTAGAGGCCTGGCACAGGCCCAGAGAAGGCTGCTGGGCGTGGGGGCAGTCCTGCCACTTTTCCACTTGGCCTCTGGCCTCTAGCTGCCTGAACTGACACAGGGGCTCAGTGGCAGGCTGACAGGCTCATAGCCTTCCAGCTGCCCTGCCTCCTGAGCCCCTCACCAATGGAGCTCAATTAAGATCTGTTCTCGTGGAAAGTGCCGTGAAAAAGCTTAATTATCTTCACACTGTGGCTGGCACAGATCAGGTGCCCCCTCAGTACTTTGTGAATAAGAGAAGGGATGGCCGATTGGATTCAGGATCTTGTCCTCCTCTGGCCCACACCCTGGGGCTGTAGAGAGGATCAGCCCAGCCCTCGGCACCTGCTCCAGCATCTGGATGGTCCCCGCCTGCTCGTCCAGCTCCTCCTCCTGATCCTTGACCTTGGCCTCCAGGTCTCGGAGCTGTTTCTTGACCTTGGCCAGAGAGGCTTCATCCTTGGACTCTTGGGAAGAAATGTCCTGGAGCTCGGCCTCCAGTGACACAACCTTCTGGGTAAATCCCGCGATGTCCATGTCTTTTTCCTGGAGGGAAAGAGAAGGTGAGGCTGGTCCTGGGCGAGTCCGAGCCTGGGGTGGGGGGATGTGTGAATGGCAGGCAGCTCCACGTACCTCCATTTGCTGCTTCAGGCTGAAGGCCTCAGCGAGAAGCATGTCCTTCTCCCGCTGTAGTTTCTCCCGCTGCAGCTTCTCTCGCTGGGCCTCCTCGTGTGCCTGTGCGAGCTCGCTGTCAAACCTGCCAGGGAGTGTGGCCATGGCAGCTCCATCAGATAAAGGAAGAGTCCGGGCCTCAAGCACCCAGAGGCTGTCAGGAAGTGGTGCCACAGACCCGGACAGGGTGCAAGATGGGAAGACTCATGCAGCCTGAACTTGGGGCCAGCGGAGAGGGGTTATGGGTCAAGCCACCAGGGCCCTGTTGAGCATCCTGGTCTGGGACTGAGAGGTGGGGTAGCATTTCATCAAGAGGGCTTAAGAGGGACCCACAGACTGCTTCCAGGGAAGAAGTGGACAGACTCTCCTCTGGCATTAAGTCTCAGCCTTTTCTCTTTCAACAGATCAAAGAATAGGAAGAGGAACCAGGGTGAGGGCAGAAGGGGCGTCAGAAGGGGTGGAAATGGACTTCCTGCCTCATCTCACTTACTTTCTACAGCTCTAGATGGAGCAACTGGCTGCTGCCCCACCTCTGGGCTCCAGCTTCTACCCAGGCCTACCTGTCCCAGCAGCACCCCATCACCCCAGGACACCCCACCCCATGCTGGAGGCCCCATCCCCCTGTGCCCAGTGGGCAGCATGCTTCAAGGGGGTACACGGGCCACGGCCAGGGTGGGGAGCTTCTCCTTTGTTCCTCTACTTCGCAGCCTTCCATCTCCTGCTCAGTGACTCTAAACAAGGAGCAAATTGCTGAAATTCCTCTTAACACCTTCCTGGAATAGCTAATCGGGTTCCTGTCCCTGTTGAAAACTGACAAGCTCACTCCCGTCCCAACCCTACGTCAAGAAAAAAAAAAAGTAAGAAAACTCCAGGCCCACTGAAACTTAATAAGTCGCCCAGCGGGGAGTGCAGCAAGATAGTAACTAGGTCGAGCTGGCACTGTCATGGGGTGCTCTGAGGGGGGCCCCTAAGGGTGCCTGCCTCTAGGTAAAAGGGAGGGTAGGGGTACAGATAAGAACCAGGGCAGCAGAGAGTCAGAGTGCTGGGAGAGAGGAATATAAGGCTTTACTAGTGCCCCTCACTTGGCAATGAGCCCAGGAGGCCGAGGGTAACCCCGGGCCAGTGGAGGGACCCAGCTCTGCCCTCCTCAGCCCCAGGGCCGTGGGGCCGCCCCTTCACCAAGGCAACCGGTGCCTCTACTGAGAACCTGTCCTCTGCAGAAGGGAACCAGGTGCCCACCCCACTCCCTGGAGCGTCCTGCTGTTCCTAGAATGTGGGGCTTCCTCCCTGTTCCTAATAAAAGGCGCTCCATTCCCATCCTGGCCTGGGAAATTAATTTAGATTGGCTTTTCTCCTGTGAGGGCTGTCCCCCAGCGACCTACCCCCCACTGCCCCCCGCCACTATGCGTTGTTATTATCATAATGAGATGGAAGTGGCAGGTAGTTTAACGACATTAGCCAGGAGTCTGTGTTTGTGTAGCTGAGGCAATGGAGGGGGTGCGCAGGAATGGGGAGCTGGGGGGTGGGGGTGCAAGGGGCAGGACCGCCGTGGAGTGGTTCCTGCGTGGGGCCTGGATGACACCCATTCTTCCAGATCCCAGGCAAGGTGACAGCACACACTGGGGCAGGGAGGGGGGTGGGTGACATCTGAGAGCAGAGCCCCGAGCAGGCCGTCAGGAATGCGGTGGTCTACATGCGCCTTGGAGGTCAGAAGTCAGACCCTGACTCCAATTCCAGGGCAAGGGACCAGGCAGATGAAGCTCCTGCCAAATTCAGGCCCTTTCGTCTCTCTTCCCTGGAGGGAGGCAGGGAACTATTCAAGGAAGTCCTCTACATCCAGGCCAGGGGACCCACCCACCTCCTCTGCTTCTTCTCCAGCTCATGGTTGCGGACCTGCTGGCCCTCCAGGTGTAGCTTGGTGTCCTGCAGCTCGGCTGTCAGCCGCTGGCACTTCTTCTTGAGCTGCTGCAGGGTCCGCTGGCTCTCATCACTATCTGCCTGCAGGTCCCCGAGCTAGGGGGGCAAGTTGGGGGTGCAGGGTCAGCGGCCATCAAGAGGCCTGGTGGAGGTACTGGTGGAGGTAGTGGTGGAGAAGGTGAGGAGAGGGCAGTGGGTGATGGAGAGGGAAGTCTGGGGACCAAGGATGAAGTCAGGCTCGTTCGGGGAATCTAAGACACTTTGACAATAGTCTGCCCTTGGTTGTCCCCCGCATCCAACGTCAGACCTTCCCTAGTGCTCCCAGGGCCTGCCTGGCTCACTGGCCATTCCCCACACCAGCACGTGGTGCCAAGCCCCTCCCCGCCCCTCCTAGGCACCTCCCCGCCCCTCCTAGGCACAGGCCTCCAAACTCACTGCATCAGCCTCACCCGCCTCTCCAGCTGCCTCTTGCTCTGCTGCTCCACCTCCAGCTTGTCCTCAAACTCCTGCTGGAGCCGTTTCTTGGTGAAGTCCACCTCCCGCACGGCTCGCTCATACTTCAGACGCCACTCTCCGCCTGTGGGGTGGGGACAGACAGGGGATGAATGAGATGCTGAGAGTCCCCGAGAAGGGGTGGAGGGGGACGAAGCCCGGGGGAGCAGGGGGAGTCAGCCAGAGGGACTCAGAAAGGTCCCTGGACTGATGACTTCCTTCCAAGGCAGAAGGATCCACTAGCCGGGAGAAGCCTAGAGAGGGTGATGTGGCCACGTGTGCTGTCTTCTCCCAAGGACCGCCAGACCATGGTCCTCAAACATTGTCGTTATCGTGGCTGCTGTGGTGGTTTAGTCACTAAGTCACACGGCCCCATGGACTGTGGCCCGCCAGGCTCCTCTGTCCATGGGATTCTCCAGGCAAGACTACTGGAGCGGGGGACTTCCCTGGTGGTCCAGGGGTGAAGACCCTGTGCTCCCAATGCAGGGGGCCCGGGTTCAATCCCTGGTGGAGGAAGTACATCCCACATATCCCAACTAAGACTTGGTACAGCCTAGTAAATAAATATTTAAAAGAAAAAAAAAAAGAATACTGGAGTGGGTTGCCATTGTTACCGCCCTCCATGATAATCCTCTGCATTTATTGGCAACTCTACTTTCTCATCAATTTGTTTCATGTAGCCTTATAACAGCTCTACAGACAGGAGACAAGGGGTATGGTTACGCAGCGGTGGGCCACAGAACTTGCCGCTCGGCCCACTGCCAGGTCCTCCGGCCTCTGACCCACCTGTGTCGCCATCAGCCACTTCCCCGTTGATCTCAGCTGCCCGGATGAGACGGGCCTCCATCACCTCCATTTCCATCACTTCCATCTTCTTCTTCAGTGCATCGTACTGGGTCTGCAGAGAGGAGGTTATGTGCTGTGCCACCCTACTCCCTTACTCAGTACCTCTCGCGCCCATGAACCACACAGACCACGGTCACAAGCTTACCCAGGGCAGACAGGGGTGCTGGGCTGGTGGCAAAGGTGCCACCTGTCTTAGGAAGAGCAGACGGGCACTAGCGCGTGTGGCAGCCGCTAGCTTGGCCCTGCCCTCACCTGCAGCTCCTTCATCTCCTTCTCAGCCCGGAGCCTCTCTGCAGTCTCTGCGTCCAGCAGCTGGGAGGCGGACTCCCCCGTGTTACGTTCATCTGTCAGCTCCGATGTCAGCTCTGAGATCTGGGGTTGGGGGAGGGAGTCACCACCCGTTGAACCGACTGTCTCACTCGGCTGGAACAGTGGTGGGGGTGGGGGTGGCAGGGGGACCTCCTGGGCCAGGCACCTTGCAGAGGGGGGTCGGTCTGTTTGGTGCTGGGTCACTCACTCACCCGGGTCTCCAGCCGGTCACTGCTGAGCCGCAGCTCATTCCGCTCCTTCTCCACTTTCTCGAGCTTGCTCTTCAGCTGCTGGATCTCCTCCTAGGGTGCAGGAAGGAGGGTAAAGTAAGCCAGAGCCTCTGGGAGACGCTGGGGTAGGATCCGCACCCCTGGGGTGAACCAAGGTGGTGAAGCTCAGGCCACGACATAAGCGAACTGGAAGCTACTGCCTGCCTGGGGCTCCTTCCCTAGACCCTTCCCCATGGGCTGCAGAGGCCTGAGGTTTTATCCTAAGAGGATACCCGGGGGGGCTCAGCCAGCACCCTAGAGGGATGCCTTCTGTTTGCTGGGCATGGCTCAAGGACACCAGCTCTGTGGACTGAACAAGGAGCAATGGGGAGCCCAAGACAAGTTGGCAAAACTCTGGCCCCCGTGGATGAAGTTCAGCCCTCCCCTCCCTGGGCTGTTCCGTACTTCTTTGTTCCGGATCTGCTCTTCTGACAGCTGGACCTCGATGAGGGGTCTTACGGTGGTGAAGAGCTTCCACCAGGGCCAGTCCTTCACCCCTTTGTTCTTCTTGATGTTCTTCTGCACGCAGCGAATGGCCAGGTCCTGGATCTAAGTTGGGGTGGGAGTGGCACGCAGCAGGCTGTCAGTCCCAAGTCCAGCCAGGATGGTCCCCGCCACCAGCCCCAGCCTCTGGGGCTGCCCCTCTGGCCACCGGAGCCACCCCTTGCCCTCAGCCTCCCTCTGACCCTCAGAGAGTGGGCGGCAGAGAGTGCGGCCCCCGGAGCACCGCACTGGGCACTAACCGATCCGCCGTCATTAGGAATAATTTCGTCTGCTTTATTTGCTGCCTGATTATTTCCAGCACGCTGGCCTAGATGTGCTATAAAACCTAATCTTGCTGAAACACAAGAGGCGGCGGGTGCTGGCTGTTTTATGGACTTGCTAATAAGAAAAGGAGTCGCTGACACAGCTCCTTAATCTTCATGGAGCAGCCTGCGATCCCTAGCCCACCTTTGCCCGGGCCCTGCTCCCCAACCACCCGGCCTTGGACCAAGCCACACAGTCTCATCACTGGGCACACGGGCACTCTGGCTGGCACAGGGGGCTGCCCATCCCCTGCCCTGGCCCAGGGTGCCCCTGGGAGGTCCTGCCTCTTCCTCTCCCAGATAAAGATAACTCAGCCCCAAGACCGGCCTCCTGCCCCACGGGACTGTCCTTCCCAGTCCCACCCCATCCCTGGAGCTCAGCTCTGCCCAGGTAGGCTGGGAGAGGGGACCAGGCTATCCCTAGAGCAGCACCTTCTTCTTCTTGAAGTGCTGGCGGGCCAGGTAACCCCTGCAGGCCGCTTGGAACAGGGTTAGGTTCCTGCTGGTTTGTTCATCTCGCTGCTCCTCCAACCGCGCCAATGTGCCCGCCCTGAAGAACACCTGTGGAGATGAGGGCCAGATGAAGGTGGGGAAGGAGAAAAGCAGGGGGTAGCAAGGCAGGGGAATGAGCAGCTGGCACAGAAAATCAGCAGGCCGAGGGCGTGGCCTTTGGCCTAGAGAGAGCCTAAAACCCTCGAGTCTAAAGAGGAGGAGGGCTGGCAGCTGGGGAGGCCTGGGAGGGAGGAGTAAGATGGGAAAGAGAGGAAGGAGATGGAGGCCAGAAGGAAGTCATCTGGGACAAGAAGAATGTGCTGTGGATGCCCCGCAACACCTCTGGTGGCTTCGTCCCCAGGGCCACCCACGCCCCTGTGCCCACAGCCACCACAGTCCCGGCCACCTCTGGCCTCCAGCTGCCTGGGCTTAGGGGACGGTGTACCTGTGTAAAGGAAAAGACCAGGCAGGGTGTGCAGAGAAGGGGGAGGGAGGGGGGGTGGGGCCCTTCTCTGCACCCTCCGCTCTCAGTTTCATTTCAGACCGTCTCCTCTTTCATGTGCCAATACCCACCCCCACACCCAGGTTTCACCTCGTGAAAAAAACCGGTGGGGTGGGCAGGGGTTGGCCCAGGCAAGGGACCTGTCATACAGGTTTGGGGGTGGGAGGGCAGATGTGAGAGGAACCAGCTGGGCACCCCCACACCTGGCCTTTCCTCTACCTCTTCTCTGCCCTGAGCTGGGCCTGGGTAAAATTCTCTGCGCTAAGAGAAGAAGAAGAAGAAGGGGAAACGGTCAGGTGGGAAAAAACAGGACTCTGGTATCCTCACAGAGGGCAAAGGCTGTGGTGGAGAGGCCACCACCCCATGCCCAGAAGACAGAATATCCACTTTTGAGGGTCACAGAGAAGATGTGAACTCCATAGGAAACAGCACTAATAGGTACGGCATCCCCAGGCTTCCCTCCAAGGAAGGAGTGGGGAGAGGGCCGCAATTGCTGCTGGGAACATTTTGCCTCCTGGCAGGAACTGAGTCCCGTGGGGCTGGCCTGGGAGAAAGCCAGCTCAGTCCTCCACAACACATGGGGCTGAGCGCTGGGCAACTCTCGTGGGTCTCAGCCCTCCCTGGCCTCCTCGTCCCACAGTGCGGGAGCCTGAGATTCCACAGTGGGTGGGGAAGACCCAGGTCCCTGGAGGGAGTGGGCCAACGTGCTAGTGGTCAGCGTGCAGCTGTCTGACTAGGCAGAAGCAGCGAGGGGCCAGGGAGGCGGATGGAGAATGGCCCAGAAACACACGGAGATGAGAAAGTGTGGTGTAGAGTCAAGAGCAGTGAGCCTCTCTTAACAGCTGTCCATTTGTGCAGTTGAGTCTTTTAGGGTATTAGGTGAAATCTCAGGGCCATCTCCTCCCCTAGGCATACCCACCCATACATATTTTACAAACAAAGTCAGGGAGGCTCTCAGACCCCCAAACTTCCTTGCCTGAGCTCCACTCCTAGCGACCTGTGGGCTCAGAGGGAGACCCCTTTCCTCTGAAACAACGTGACAAACACACAGTGAATCCTCGCTCACCACCCCAGCCTATGTGCGCGCGTACTAAGTTGCTCAGTCGTGTCCAACTCTTTGTGACCCCATGGATTGCAGCCCACCAGGCTCCTCTATCCATGGGATTCTCTAGGCAAGAATACTGGAGTGGATTGCCATGTCCTCCTCCAGGGGATCTTCCTGACCCAAGGGTCAAACCCGTATCTCCTGTGGCTCCTGCACTGCAGGGGGATCCTTCACTGCTGAGCCACTAGGGAAACCCAACTGCAGCCTAGAAACCCTGAAGTTTCTCTTTCAAACCAGAGGTCAGCAAACATCCGACTTTGCCCCTAAGTCTGCTCTGAGAGTGAGTGGGCCCTGGGGCTCGCTGGCTTCGGCAGGCGCCTGGGATGATGCCGAGAGACAGAGACGGCAGCTGGGAAGAGAACCAGCCTGGACAGGCCCTCTTCTACCCAAGACAAGCCTTGGAGACGGTGAAATCCCCCCAAGGCTAGCCAGCAGCTCAGCCTGCCAGAGGGACGGGACCCCACGCAGGGAAAGACCAAGAGGCTGCCCTGAAAAAAATGTGACTTCAGGCTTCCCAGGGAAGACAAGCTTAGAGAGAGGTGGGAAGGAGGAGAGGAAGGAGCCAGACACAGCAGAGACGAAAACCAGAGATGGAACCAAACACGGAAGAAGGCGGGACCACAGGAGGGAGACAGAACAAGGAAAGAAGCAGAAAATAGCAGAGCCTGAAACCAAGGAACAGAGACCAGCGGGGACTGGCGGGACCCAAAGAAAAAGGAAAAACCAGGGACAGCAGAGCCAAAGACAGGAGGACAGGAAAGGGATTCCCAGGGAATGAGGGAGGGAGGGGGCGGTAGGAATCAAAACCATGACTCAGAACACAGAGCTGGGGAACAGAGCTGAGGAGCAGAGCGCGAGCCTTTTCTGCAAGCATCCCCTTCCATCTCACTCTCCCCACGAGTTCCCTCCCTCTCTGCAGACAGATGGACAGTCCAGAACCCTCCCGGGGGCTCCCCACTGCTCTCTGCCCACCTCGGCCCTTGGAGCACGTCCGTGGATGCTGCCTGTCAGCCTCCCAATCTCAGTAGGGGGACACGCAGGCTCCCAGCCCAGAGGGAGGGACGCCTGGCTGGCCCTCTGGGGTGGAGTGATGCGGCAGACTGGCACTCAGGGCTGGGCACGCCTGCCTTTTATGTGCGTTCCAATCAGGTGAGGAACCCGGCCTGTGGGCAGGCGGCAGCGGCACAGCCTCACGGAGCCCTGCTTTCTCTCTGCGGCCCTGGACAACTCACCAACGAAGACGCTCTTTCCGCCTCTCCCAGCTCTCCCTTCTGTCCTCCCCATTCCCCACACCAGGACTCAGGCTGCTTCAGGGCCACCTTCCGACCCACTCCCTCCTGACATCACAGAGGTGTTCCTGGCACTGAGCAAGCCAGTTACTGAGAGGGAAGCAGAGTCAAGTGTGCTGCAGCTAGAGCATCTAACTTCCGGGCCCCAGCCCTAAAGGGGCAGCTTGAAAAGTAGTAGACATAGCAGCAGTGTCAGTCAGTCAGTCGTGTCTGACTCTTTGCGACCCCATGGATTGTAGCCCCCCAGGCTCCTCTGTCTATGGGATTTTCTCCAGGCAAGAATACTGGAGTGAGTTGCCATTCCCTTCTCCAGGGGATCTTCCCAATCCAAGGGTCAACCCTGGGTCTCCTGCATTACAAGCGTATTCTTTATCATCTCAGCCACCAGGGAAGCCCATTTGAGAGGAAATGCAGCCCCAGAGCAGCTGGGGTGAGGGGGCTGGGGGACAAGGCCCAGCAGGGGCCCTAGGAGACTCCAGAGGTTGGACTGAGCAGGGATGGCAGGAGCGAAGGACCAGCTATCCGACAAAGGTGACCAGAGAGTGGGCCCGGGTGCCTCCCTGCAGGGTGAACTCACCCGGCTCAGGCCCATGCAGCAGCTGCTCTTCTCCAGGTCCAGGGACTCTAGCAGCTCCTCCACTGCCTGCAAAGAGATGCCTCTGTCAGGAAGCCTACCTGGAGACTCCCCGCCTCCACGCGGGGCTTCACCCAGTCACTCAGCCCTTCTCATCTTTCGTTCAGTCCACGATGTATTCAACAGGCACCCTCAGTGGCTTCTGCAGCACCAGGCTCTATGTTGGATTCTGGGGATATAAAGATGACTGCAAGAGGAACAAAGCTATCTTGTTGGGGAGCCAGACAGGAAAACTGATGAAGTGCACAGAGGAGGAGGCATCTAAGCCAGAGAACGGGGCCGTGGAAGGCACTCGGAGGAGGTGTTGCTTGCGCTGTCTTTAGCTACAAGTAAGGATTAGCCAGGCAAAGTAGGGGTGAGGGCATTTCAGGTAGAGGAACAAGCAGGCGCAAAGGCCTGGAATCATAAGACAGTGGGAAGCACTGAGGAAACCCCAGGTGGTTCAGAATAACTGGGGAGGGGTGGGCAGCAGTTAAGGGGCAGGTGGAGAGGTGGGCAGTGGCTAAAGGATGTGAGCCTGTGTGCTCTGAGCCCCTTGAGGTTCTCTCCCTGGGAGGGGCATGGTCAGGTTTGCTCTTTACAGAAATCCCACTGGTCCATGAGTGGAGGATGGACCCCTAAGGCAGGAATCCATAGGAGAGAAGACTAGAGCCTGACCCAAAAGGAGAGGAGGAGGGGGAGATGCAAGAGATGTTAAGAAGATGGAGCTTAGCGACCTCCCTGGTGGTCCAGTGGTTAAGACTCCACACTTCCAATCAGGATTCAATCCAGGGTCCAGGAACTAAGATCTTACATGCCACAGGGCATGGCCAAAAAAAAAGATGGAGCCTTGCTCAGTGTGGGGGAGAGGTAGATGAGAGAGAGAAAGCTAGGGACATGTGAAGGTTTTTGATTTGCGTAGTAAATAGATAATGGTTCCATTCTCCATCTCTAGGGGCCTCCCTGGTGGCTCAGTGGTAAGGAATCTGCCTGCAATGCAGGAGACCCCAGTTCAATGCCTGGGTTGAGAAGATCCCCTGGAGCAGGGAATGGCAACCACTTGCCTGGAGAATTCCAGAGACAGAGGAGCCTGGCGGGCTACAGCCCATGGGGTCGCAGAGAGTCACATGACTTAGCAGCTGCGCACTAGCACAGAATCAGTTTGGTGTGAGCATGCTGAGTTTGGGATGCTATCAGGCATCCAGGTAGAAGAGTTAGAAAGCAGCTAGACATAAACGCATGTCTAGAGTGGGAGAGAGGCCTGGGCTAGAGGTATTGATTTGGGAGTCATCAATATATACGCAGTAATTGAAGTGATGGGTGTGAATGAGGTTGCCTAGGAAGAGGGTGTTGCATAGAAAACAGATATGGTCAAGGACAGAGTCTTAAAGAAGAGGGGGACCTTTACTTCAGGGGCACGTGGATGAAGGGAAGCTCAGAGCGACCGAGAAAGAGAGAAGAGGGAGACAAGAGCAAAACTAGAAGCAGCAGCGAAGAAACTGAGCAGAGAATGTTTCAAAAAGAACAGAGCTGTCGATGGTCACATGTTGGCGAGAAGCACTGAGAAGTGCCCTTGAGCTCTGGCCTCATGCAGGGCTTGGGAGGACAAGCCGGCCCCAGGTGTCCTCGTGGTGGGAACTGAGCAGCTGGGGGTGGCAGGGGCAAGGATGAACGGCAGGAGGGAAGTAAATGTTGGTGGCCCAGGGCACCCGGGAGGGTTGATGGAGGTTCCCTTCTGAATGTAACATCTGCGGACTACTTCTCCACTGAGAGAAAAGAGGCAGTGGGGAAGGAGAGGCTGAAGGGACAGGAGACGGTGAAGATTTCGTGCTGATGGAGCAGCTCTCCAGAGAGACCAGAGGGAATGGGTTCCGAAGCACAGGAGGAAGGGACTGGATGAGAGGTGCCCCTCCCGCACCCAGATAGGAGGGCGGGGGAGAAGGGGACCCCTGGAGAGGAATGCGCAGGGCCAGGGGAGGTTGGAACCCAGATTTGTATTAGGGTTTGGAGGCCAGGTCAATTGCTGGGAAGATGCAGTAGGAGAGGATTTGAGGGGAAAGACGGAGAATGGAATAGCAGAGGAGCTCAGAATAGAAGCCAGGTAAGGATGGGGCACATGGAAAACTGGAGATAACGGACCTATAGGAATTTCAGTCCCCACAGCTGTGTCATTTTCTCCCACAGCCCTTGGGAGCTCCAATCCAAGGAGGGCTTAACGCCCAAAGGTGGCCCCTTCGGGGAGGGGGCTGGGCAGGGCAGGTACTATGGGAGACTGAAGAGTTGAGGGTGATGAAAACCAACTGGACCATGGCGTCCAGGCTAAGAGGAAGAGGAAGGGAAGTCAGAAAGGAATGGACAGAGCAGAGAAAATGGAGTGGGGTCCAGAAATGAGATGTCTCGATAGAGTCATAGAGCAGGTGTCCTGAGAGGGAGAGGGGATGAGCTGCACAGACAAGACGCTGTGGTCAGAGATTTCAGAAGCGGAGCACTTCCAGAGATGATGAGGTGCTGGGTGTAGTCCTGAGGGGGAGGTGGGAATGGAGGTCATGGGTCAGAGAGAAGGGGGTATTGCTCAGGTCACCCACATTCACACCGAGGTCACCCTGAACACTGGCAGGTCCCGGAAGGAGAGGGTGGAGAGAGGGTCTCTGAGGCTCCATCAGTGTGGGTCTGTGACTGGGGGGGGGGGCAGCAGGAGGTATGGGGGTCCTGCCCCATCTGGCATAGCAGGCTCCCTTGTAGGAAAGCCATCCTAAGGCCTGAGATGCCTTCCGAGTCAGGTTGTGCCTGAGGCCAGGGCACAGTGCAGGAGGGTTCCTCTGCTCAAGGAGACCTTCGCCTCTCCGAGGAGCTGCCTCTGGGGGTCAGGGTGACAGCCAAGAACGGCAGGAAGACATCCCTTTGTGCGGCAGGAAGTCACTAACCTGGTTGACAACAGCCTGCCCCAGGAGCCTGAGGCTCACCCTGCACCAGGGAGGTGCTGCCACGTCAACCTTTCTCCTGGGAGGGATGCCTGCCTCACCCCTGGGCAGCTTCCTGCTGAA
Organism: Antilocapra americana; assembly: GCA_007570785.1. NCBI lineage: Eukaryota > Metazoa > Chordata > Mammalia > Artiodactyla > Antilocapridae > Antilocapra > Antilocapra americana. The sequence continues at coordinate 33,867,260 of ML664177.1, read as the reverse complement.
GGGAGTGGTCCCTGACATAGAGGTCAAGGCTGAGGGCCCCAGGTGCTACCAGTGGGGCATCCAAAACACTAGTTCCAATCTGCCCCCTGGGAGGCTCTTGGGTGACTGTCTGGCTCAGCAGATAGTGGACACCCTCACCTCGGGCCTTGAGAGTAGGTAGCTCTTCTGTGATTCCTGCAGTCCATGTCCTGGACTGCCTTTCCTCCACCGCCAAGTGCCCATCCTGGCCTTGGTCGGCACAAACCAGGCACCTGAGCAAGGGCCAGCCCGGCTCTCCCTAGGCAAGCGAGGGCGGCTGGCTCAGAGGGGTCTGAGCAGGGGAGGAGGGGCCGGTGGGGCCGCGGCCGACCTACCCGCCTCTCATCCACCACGATGTAGTTGCGCCCGAGCTTCTTGGTCAGGTGCGGGGCCAGGACGTCAAAGCGGCGGCGGAACTCGGAAAACACCATGTGGTCAGGGTAACCTGCGGGGAGAGCAGCCCGGAGCCAGGCCCGTCAGCCTCGCCTGCTCCCAGGGAATGATGTCTTGAGGACTTCATAAAAATGAGGGCATCAGAGAGTAGCAGAGAGGACAAGAGCAAGTGCTTGGGGCTGGAATCCTGCCCTGGCTCTTCCTACCACATGACCTTGGAAGAGTCACTCAACCTCTCTGAGCCTCGGTTTCCTCATCTTTAAATGGGGGAGCCCTCCCACTTATCCTGCAGTCACAGCGCTTACAGGAGAAAACACGGAGAAACAAGCTTGGCTCACTTGTTGAATGTTCAGTAAAATGTTCCCTTCCTTTCCTCCGTCCCCTGAGGGAGGTGTCAGAAAGGGCACCCCTCCTGCCCCCATCCTGACCGTGGGCCCTAGGCCAGGTGACCAGAAAGCCTTGTAGACTCCCTTTCTCTAAAGAGTGTCAGCTCTAACAGAGATCTGCTACTGCGTGGGCTTGAGGCTGGAGCAAGGTCAGGATGGAGGCCAGTAAAAGGTTATCTATCCTAAGTCACCCCGAGGACACCAAGGCCCACAGCAGAGGACCAAGAGACCTACTCCTGCAGAATCTCAAACCAAAAAAGAAGTCTTGGAGCCAGAAATAACTCATCCTCCAGACGTGGAAACTGAGGCCCATGAGGTGGAGGGATGGGCTTGTTCAAGGTCCCAAGGAGCAGCTGAGGGCAGCCCTGGATTCCAAACCAGGGCTCCCAGCAGCCCGTCTGGGGCTCGCTCTGCCACGACAGCCAGAGCTGCTCTGGGAAAACCTCCAGCTGGGAGAAGGGCTGATGCATGTGCCTGATAATTGAAACAGGAGGCGGGGGCCGCCAAAGGGCCAAGACAAAGTGAGCTATTGATTGTATCTGAATTGCAATTAAATTGATGGGCCGGGATAGCAGGTCCGGACGCCTGGCATCTTAATTAATCATCAGTGCTATCGATGGGGGATGGGGGCTGGGGGAGGCAAGGGGGGCCTGCCACCACTGGCCGCATCGACCTGCTTGTTTGAGTAAAGCACATTGATTTTGGTTCAGAGCGGTAACAATCTGGTTTTGAAATAATAAACACCAACTCCATATCAAGACATGGGGACAGATCGATGATTTATTTTCAGCAGGGTAGGGAGCCCGTTTCCTGGCTCTGGCTGCTAAGAAAAAGTGACGGTTCCCCTGGGGGTGCCTCCTGGGGACCTGCTGTTGGTTGGTGGGAGCCTGCTCCTCCAGCTAAGGGAGAAAAGGGCAGAAACCTGGCAACTCATAACGTCTCAGGCAAACGAAACACTATATGGAAGCTGGTCTGCTTAGAGCAGATCTGCTCTGTCACTCACAGGCTGTGTGACCTAGGGAAAGCTCCTTACCCTCTCTGAGCCTCAGCCGCCTCATCAGGGGATGATACTAGTACCTTCATCTCCTGAGGTTGTTGTGAGGATTACATGAGTTAATCTGTGTGGTATGTTTAGAATAGCATCTGGTATACTATAAAAGCACTAAGGATGTTAACTATTATTATTATCATCCTCTCTGGCCCCCTCTTCTAGATTGATCCATAGAAAGGGTCTATCTGACCTTTCTTGAAAATTTCAAGTTCTTCAGAAAGAGTTAGCACCTCATTTCTCACTGCGGGGCTGGCCCCTTCTTACAGGCAGCTGCTCCAATAGGACACTGGGTCAGCTGTGGGCAGAGCTGACCTGCCCAGACGAGGGGAGGGGAAGGAGAGAGTTATGGGGACAGGGCATGTGGGGTGCGGTGGGGTGGAGGTGAAGAGGGCTGGACTGTCGAAGAAAAAGGAGATCAGCAGGCTGGAGAGAAAGAGCAAAAGGAACAGACGGGGCTGGAGAGATGCAAGGAGAGACCCCAGAGGAGGCAGTGACAGAGAAGAGCGAGGTCTAGGGCGGGTGGGAGATGGGAGGGAGCAGCTCCCCTCCAGACCCCGCAGGGAGGGGTCCCTGTTAGAGCGGTGGGGAGGGGCAGGGGCGGCTCTGGGAGGGAGGGCCCCACCTTGGCGGTACATTCGCATGGCATCCAGCAGGCGGGATCCCCGGAGCTGGGCCCGCAGCAGTGGCACGTCCAGGGGCAGGAGGCCGCCGGCCTCGCAGTGCTCTCCAGGGGGCAGGTCCAGCTCGCTGCTGCTGCTGACTCTGCGGGAGGCGGCGGAGCGGGGCTCCCCAGCCCAGCCCTCCGCCACCGGCAGGAAGCAGTGCACGAAATGCAGTTTGGACTTCTTGACGGTGTCAATGAGGGCGTCCTGCCGAAGCGGAAGGAGCGGCCCTCAGTGGGCGCTGACAGCCTGAGCCAGGAGGGGGGACCCGGGAGCCAGCATCTCCACTCTGGGCGGGATGGCAGGTGGCCCCCCTCCCCTCCCCCGGCCAGAACACTGCTGAGTCTGGACAAGCCTGCCCCTACCAGGCCGCGGAGACCACTCACAGGCGGCAGCATTGAGGAAGGACCGTGCCGCCCCCTACCCCTCCCCACAAGCTGCGACGGACGCAGGTGGGGTGCTGAGCGGGCATGAGTGACCTGCGTGTGCCCGCGGGCACACTCACCACCTGCAGCTTAATTTGGATGCACAGGGACTTCTTCTTGACGGCTGCCATGCCCGTGGTGAATGTCTTCCGCATGCTGGTGGCCCGGCGCAGCGCCAGCTGCGAGCCGCCCTCCAGGCCTGCAATGGAGCCCGAGAGCACCGTGGCTCCGCCCGCCCGGCCCAGAAACAGGTTGCTGATAATTTTTCTGCGAGGGGGAGAGGAGGCCAAGGAGGGCAAAGGTCTCATTCACGGAGCCTATAGAGCCCGGCTGCCCCTTCTCGCAGCTCCTAGGACACCCCCCAACCCCCACATGATCGTGGCCAGGGGTCCAGGTTATCTGGGTGTGGGGGAGGGTGGGGGGACCCTCCGGGGGGACCCTCCTCCTCCCCCTCCCCACTCCTCCACCTCCTTCCCACAGAGACACTGCAGAGGAAACCCTCAAATAGCAAGAAGAGAAAACCCAGGCGAGTAGAGCCAGTGGCACTCTTACTTCTGGGAGTCCTGTAGGAGCCGGGGTGCATTCTGGGTGGCCGGGTTCTGCTTGGTGTAGCTCAGCCAGCCGGCCGTGTTGTACTCCACCCAGTTGGTGCCGTGGCTGTGGCCCAGGAGGAAATGGTGCGATTTGCTGCTGCGTAGGAGGGGGCTTTGGCCTGATTTTGGGTTGGGGGGAAGCAAGGTTCAGATCATCAGTGCCCAGGGCCCCCCACCCCAAAGCCCATGGACTCGGTGAGGCCCCACCCCGGGCAAGGCCAGCTGGACTCATATACACATAACTAGGTTCTCAGGAGAGGAAGCAGAGTAGGGGTGCTGCCCTCCAGGGGTACCCACCTTTTTTGTCACCTTCCTGCGGGCCATAGTAGGAAAAGAGGCGCTCCAGGAGGGCGTCCTCCGTGGCCCCCGGCACCAGTGCCTCCTCTTCCAGCAGCCACAGCAGGCCCCTAGCCTCATCCGTGCGGGCCAGCGAGCGGACCTGTGGAGACAGAAAGAAATCCTACAGGGTCACATGGAGCTGTGGGGAGGGGGCCAGGACTGCTGGTTCCCAACCACACACTCTGAACACACTACACAGATACACACACACACACACTCCAGCTCCTGCCACTCACGGCTGCCATCCTGTGGGGCAGGTGGGCAGCAAGCAGAAAGAGGGGCGAGAGAGAGGGGCCCACAGAATGGCATGATTCCTAGGACCTGTGTCCAAAGTCCCGAAAGACTGAAGGCTTCCTATGAATGCCAAGCCCACATCCAGAGGATTTCCTCCACCTTCAGCCCCTGGGAGGTCAGGGGGGCTTGGGCGAGCCCCATGGTGCCTGCACTCTTTGGGCGTCACCTTCTAGGCACATTAAAGAGCAGGTCTGTAAGGCTCTAAGTACAGAGGATCGCCCAAAGGAGGATGTCAATAAGAGGTAAGAGACAGCTGTGGAGTGACCCCTGGTCCCCCCAAGAGGGGAGAACTCAGAGGGGGCCTGGAGCTCTGAGGTGGGGTCATTGCAGGGTCATAAACTTGAGGGCCGAAAGCCTAAGACAGTTGACTTAATGCATGTGGCAGCTAAAATGGGCAGAACTGGGGTGACTGGGGAGCAGCTGTCCCCAGCTACCGGCCCCCACTCAGCAGCAGCCACCTGCCATCCTGGAAGAACATGGGCCTGAGAGTGTTGGTAAATCCCCCAGTTTTTCCAGAGAATGCGGAAATACTGAATTCTGTTTCTAATTCCCCATACAGACCAAAGGTTCCCAGGTCTTCCTTGGGCAAGAAGGACTCTGGCCTGGCCTCTAGGGACTGGGGACAAGAGAAGATAGAGAAGTGTCCTATTTGACCCCAGATGCCCAAGGGAGTCTGTGTGCTGACCAAGAGGAAGCAGAAGGTGGCTAAGGACCAATGGGCAACAGAGTAGCTGGAGCTCTGAGGTAGAAATGAGCAGGAAGCCACTGGAGGGGTGAGTGGCAGGCGGGGCACCGAGGGGCTCCTTTGCCCAGAGGTGCAGCTGCCAATGCCAAGGCCTATCAGACAAGGGAGGTCAAAGGAAGGACGGGACAGCCGAGCACTATTCAAACACACCACCTGATCCACAGCTGCACGGAAGTCCCCTGGGCCAACTGGCCCACCCCCTGGGAAGGGTAAAGATTCTCGAGGGAGCCTTGGTGGGGCCCAGGTATCAGGAAGAAAAGCCAACTTCTCCCGGGAGGTGGGGGACTCGGGCACTTTAAGCACTTGTCCCAGGGGGATGGATACTCGTTCTCTTGGGGCCCCACCCCTGGGCCAGAGCCTTCCCACAGAGAAGGGGGAAAAGGAGGTGGTACTCCGAGCAGAGGAGGGAGATCAGCAACCTGGCAAAATTGCCAGTTCTTCAATCAAGCGCCTTATGAAGCTTCCCTAACTGCAGATGACTGCCAAACGCCAAGTGCCCATCAGGCCAGCCAGTCCCCCAGGCAGCAAGGTGCCCAAGACACTTGCCCAGGGGGTAACAAAGCCCATCCCCAGAATGAGGGGTGAGGGCTCACACCCACACAGCCCCTCGGTTTTATATCTGCATACTGTATCCATATTCAGGCAGAATGCCACCTCCTCGCCCTGCTTTTGCCTGTACTTGGGGACAAGGGGAGGGGATGACTGTGTCCTCTGGGTCTAACCAGGCCCTCGCCGGCGAGGAGGTGGTACGAGGGCTCCTGGCAGACACACTTGAAGCACAGCTGGGACAGGGCCTGAGCTCCGACACCCAGGGGCGAAGCTCCCTACCACAGCCGGGCTGAAGGTCAGAGTGTCCCCTTCCTGGCCAGACTGGCTGACAGCTGAGGGCAGGCACACAATTTGAAAGTGCTCGGTATCTAGGCCAGACAGCCGCACCCCCCCCAACTCCCCTACCCGCCCACAGTGCCCCCTCTGACTGGCAGGCAGAGCTCTTAAGAGGAGGGCTCTACCGAGGGGGAAGAATGGGAAGGGTGATAAAAGGCCAGCCCAGGCCCTCCCTGGGATTCCTACCAGGGACTGATGAGAGGCCTGGTCCACGGCGGCCACAGAGTCATCCGTGGCCGGCTCCAAGTCGTCAAAGGCCAGCTCGATGTTCTCCTAGGAAGGAAGGTGGGGTGGTAGTGAGCACAGGGCCGTGTGCGGCCCTATGAGCAGGCCAGGCAGGGGACACCAGGGTCAGTACGTCCAACGTCCCATCAGAGCAGGAGGGACACTCCAGCAGCCTGACTGACAGATGCTCACCACCTCCCAAGGCCCTGCACTGTATCTCTGGACAGTTAACCTTCTCCTCATCTCCTTCACAGTCAGCTAAAGTCTCATACACATTCCTGTTACTCACACCCAATGATCTGGCCACCTGGAGTTAGCCCACTCTCGATTTCACATAATCATCCTCGAAGAATGCCTGGGCATTCTTCATCATTTGAAGAATAACTGTCATTTTCCTCCTGAATCTTCTCCCATCCAAGATAAATATCACCCACCCCATGCCCCCCAACTCATTCAACTCAGCTCCACGTGAGGTAGGATTCTCAGATCCCATCTGGGATACCCTTTTGTGGAGGCGGGGGGTGGGGGGCTTAATAATTAGTCATCATCCTAACGCATCAGGAGACAGGGAAGGCCAGGCCAGACATGTGGAAGCAGGAACTGCCCAGTGATGGTTCACGGGGCCAAGGCGGGTAACCTTGAAGGTGGGCAAAGAGGGGCTCCCAGGGAGGGGCCCTGCATGCATCTTTGGCTTCTTTGAGAGCAAACTCCACCAAGAAAGGATGCGGCTTGGGCAGGAAAAGCCTCCTGCTCCAGAGAGCACAGGGGACAGAAACGTCAGAGTAAGAGCTGGGCAGGGAGCAGCTGGGGGGGAATCTGCTGCGTCCACAGATGACCCCCGACTCCTGAGTGTGCCAGGCCAGGCGAGCCAAGGGGTGCTAGGCTGAGGGGAAGGGTCAAGAACTACCTCCTTGTATCTTTCCAACTCCTGAATGAAGGTCCGCTCGTGGAAGAGCCTCTGCAGCCGGTCTTGGGCATAGTTGTGGCACAGCTCCTCAAAGGAGGCCCCGCGGGTCGACCCCCCCTGCTCAGGGTTCTGGAAGCCTGGGGTGTCCACAACCATCACAGAGCACAGCGAGTGCTGGCTGGACTTGAGAGCCCTGCCCGGGGAGAGCCGGGTCTGAGCCACCCAGGGTAGGGCCGTGGCGGCCAGGCAGCCCACCCTGCCCCAAGCTCAATCCCCATCCCTGCCCAGAAGCCCAGGACCCATGGGGAGGACTCTGATGGTGGAGGCTGGCTCTGCCGCAGCGATCCCACAGGCAGAAGGCATCAATCCTACCTCTGTCAGGCCAGGAAGCCGCGAGTGTCTGGCACCCACCTGTTCGCCAGGGAGATGAGAAGCGTGAAGAGCTCACTGTAGAGGCCAGATGCCATGCCCTCCAAGCATTCCAGTGCACTCAGTTTGGGGCCTGTGGGCAAGAGGGTCAGCTCTATCTCCCGCTCCCCGGGATTCCATGCCTGGGCATGCTCCCTACCCACCCCTACCCAGGCCCAGGCAGCATGAAGCATCTGTTCGCCCCAACTGTCTGCCCACCCTGGAGACGGCAGTGCACCTTGGAAGAGGCCTCTGATCGCACGGGACTTGGGTACCTGTGCCGTCGCCCAGGCTGCTCTCCTCGGGGCCCTGGCGGAAGGACGTGGAGCGCTGCAGGGTGCCACCTTGCTGGTGGTGCTTGAAGATGGCCGAGGAGAGCTCTTCCAGGCTGCAGCCCAGCAGGTACGCAGCCTTCTGGGCCCACTCGTGGCGGGCAAACTGCCTGCGCCCAGCTATGAAGTAGAAAAAAAGAATCTAGCCTCTTGGTTCTCCCTCCTCAGGCTGTTTGATGACCACGGTGCCCTTCGGCTCCCTCTCGCCCATAGCGATAGGGAACAGGCACTCTCCAGGAGGCAAAAACTGAGCTCTGAGGACACCAGCAAAGGCTTCACGCCTAACAGGGACAACCAGCAGCTGCCAGTGCCTGCCTGTGTCTCTTGGGGCGGGCGTGTCCGACTCTTTGTGACCCCACGGACTCCCTCCCCTCCAGGCTCCTCTGCCCATAGACCTCTCCGGGCAAGAATACTGGAGTTGGTTGCCATTTCCTTCTCCAGGGGGATGTTCCCCACCTAGGGATTGAACCTCAGCCTCCTGCATTGCAGGCAGATTCTTTACTGTCTGGGCTGCCAGGGAAGCCCCTTGGAAAGAATGAGCAGATCCAAACGAGGAGCTAACTCCACGCTATTGCCACCAGAGGGCGCCCCAACAGCTGGGAAAACCCCTTTAGAGGGCTTGGCTCCAGGCACCAGAGGTGGGTAAGGACAGAGGAGGAGCCGGCCCGCCTGTGAAACGCACAAGACCAGCCTGTGTCTGGTGGGGGCGTGGGGCGTGCATCACAAGGGTACTGGCGCTGCCGCCTTCCATGGACACTCTAGGACCCTTCCCCTTCCCCCCAGGCATCCACCAGGGGAGATCTCAAATATCCACTGTGGCTGAACGGTGGGGAGGCAGGAAAGAGCTGCAGGGGACTGGGACGACGCGCCTCAGCCAACACGTGTCTAACCATGGCGATTAGGGAATGCTAACAAGAAACAAGGTTTTACCTTCAGCAGCTTCTGTAAGGCAAAGGACCAGCATGCAGCATGCAAAGAAAAACAGCGTGTTAGCAAATAGTCATCAGCTGAGCCTGCCTGGCCCAGGGAAGGGCCTGTAGGGGGTGGGGGTTTGTGAAGATAAGCCAGACAGAGAACACAACCCCCATTCAGAAACTCAGACACACAAACACACACACACGTGCACACATTCACAGCCTCAGGAGTATGTGTATGGATGTAATCACACTGACACACACAGAAAGAGACTCACAAATACTTTCTACCACACATACACACATGTGCGCACACCCCCCCCCCCAGAAAATCCTGGAAGCTCTGAAGAGGTAACAGACACTGCTCAACAAGGTCCATGTGCTGACGCACTCAGAGCTCTCCACATGCAGTCAGCACTGAGTAGGGCTACAGGAAGCCTGGGCTGTCACCTCCTCAGAGGGAAAGAACGTCCTCAACACACAACCATATGCCCATCCACAAGTGTGGAGACAACTTCAACTCTGAGCCTGCTTCCTTGTTGGCAGGGATGCCACCTGCTGGGATCATAAGGTACCTGCCTTATGATGCCTGCTCCTGCGTGCTCCCACCCTGCCTCCCACCTACCAGTACTTCCTCACTGCTGCTGACAGCCTGGGGCCCTGCATATCCCAGAGGCGATGAAGCCAGTGCCCCAGGTGCCGTTCAGAAGCAGCAGCCCTTTCTCTACACCGGAGGAGAAAGAGGCGAAGAGGCGCTCAGAGGGCCGGCCCATCCATACCATCTTGGAGGAAGGGAGACCAAGCCACACCAAGCTCCAGCCAGCCGTGAGACCCCAAGCACTAATGCTGAAGCTGCAGCCCATTCGATACCACGGCTCCTGATGCCCCCTAGTGGCCGCCACCCTGACATGCAAGAGGAAGAGGCCTTTAATAACCACAGCGCCTGCTGCCCCCTAGTGGTCTCCACCCTGACATGCAAGAGGAAGACGCACTTAAATACCAAACCAGTGAAGACAAGGGAAGACTGAGGGGAAACTGGCCTTGGGAAGCCCCAGGAAGCAACATACCCTTCCCCATCTATGCCCCAGGGAGGGCATTCTGAGAGGTTCCAGGATCTCTACGCAAAACACGTAGAAGCAGCTGTTCCTGGGGCTCTGAGAAGCCCCGCCGCCCACAGGCACCCTCTCCACCCTCAAACTGGGGCTTCTCCCAGGCCAGTGCCCTCTGCTCTGATAGAACAAGCCCAGCCCCCAGAGAGAGCCCAGGGCAAGCACCAAGACAGGGCACGATGGCCCCTATACCCCTGGTTGGGGTCTAGGTCAGTTACCCGCTTGCTCCTCGGGGGCCTCTGTCAGGAAGGGAACAGAAGGAGAGTTATTCTGGGGGCGGGGGGTGGGCTACTCTGAGTTTGTGCCCTAGTCTTTCCCCCCAGCCTCCAAACCCCCAAGCCCCTTGCTGTTCACACTTCCGGCCGCTGTCACCTCAGGCCAGGCCTCTGGCCATCACTGGCAGAGACGCTTCTCTGGGTGTTTAGAGGCTTCTGCTCTGATGAGAGGGACTGGGAAAAGGGACAAGCCAGAGAGGGGTGTCTAATAACAGGGGAGTCTGTGCGGGGCAAAGACGAACTGGGGGTGGACCGGGTGCCCACCAGCTCTCCCAGGTGACCAGCCAGCCCGCTGGGCTCCATGGTGGGTTACCTTTGGTGGCGCCTGCAGCCCCCAGGTGGTAGATGGCAGCCAGGATGAGCCAGCAGGCTTTCTGTTCATCTGGGGAGATGCCCAGCACCTTCATGGCTGTCTGGAGCTTACTGAACTGCTGAGCCGCCTTCTGCTTCTCCTCAGGCTACAGGGATGGACAGGCACATGGGCAGCGGATCTCAGATGGGCTGTCCTTCCAGCCATCCCCATGCTGCCGGGCCCTCAGGGCAGCCCAGGCTAGGGTACCACCACCCACCTGGAGCTGGGTTCCTGCTGTTCCCCTGTGGCACTCCAGGCCACCCGAAGCTTCTCCTACTCCGAGGCCCCGGGCTGCCACCCCCTCCCCACAGGCCCCTCACCTTGGCCAGCGGCATAATCCCAAACACATTGTTCTCTGCCAAGTGGTTCAAGTGGAGCTCTGTCCTAGGGGTACACACGAGGCGTCAGCACAGGGCTAGATCCCCACACCAAGTCCATCTCCCCACCAGGCTAGAGGCAGAGACTCTGCTTCCAGACCCAGTTCTGTCTCTCCACGATGCCCTCCCGTCAGACCTGTGGCCGTGGCCTTTCCTAATTGGCCCAGATGTGAGGCTAGCACCCTGGGCTGCTTGCTCAGCCTTATCATTTATCCTTTTTTCAGTGAACACAGACAGCAAGCCCAAAGGTCTAAAGGAAAGAGCCTGGCAGAGGAGCCAACACTGAGGCAAGGGGGCCAGCGTGGAGGGCAATGGGAAAAAGGCTTGGCCTTGGCCCCTATGTGGGCTCCAACACCAGCTCAGCCCCACGCTGGCCATGGGGCTGCGGGCAAGTCCCTGACGACCTGCACCTCGGGGTGCTTTCCTCTCCAGATCTGGCATCACAGGGAGCAGAGATCCTGGCCAGGCCCTGGGAATGCTGAAGGGTCAATGGTGCCCCTCATCTATAGCCAGGCCCCTGGGGTCCAAGGCCACAGAGCTCCTGCCGGGCAAGGCCTATGGCTCATTCAGCTCATCACCTCCAGGGCCTAGCTCAGAGTCCAACACACAGCGGCCATGAAATAAACAACCGGCATGGGATGCAATCAGGGGGCAAAGCCCAGGAGCTGTCAGTGGATGGGAGCCCAGAGCATCCTCCCAGTGCCCTCTGTCCCACTCACCTGAGGGTGCCATCCCCACAGGCCAGCAGGTAGTAGAAGACATTGAACGTGGCCTCACCGGCTGGACGTCGGGCCACACGCAGCTTTTCCAGAAGCATGGTCTGCAGCACAGCATAGAGGGTGTGTGGGCCGGAGGGCAGGCCCAGGTCAGGCTTCCCCAACCAGGCCCGTGGCAACGAGCGGCTGCATCTGATTCTCCAGGAGCTCAACCAGAGCCAGATCACCTCATGGGCAAGCGTGGGGCAGACCCCAGAGCTGAGGAAGATCACAGGCCCTGCCACCCCACCCAGCCGCCAGGTATGGTCTTCCTGGGAACCAGGCACTTGTGGTGAGCTATTTCATGAGCAGGGAAGGGAATCAGTCTCAGAGGGGGTGGCCTTACTTTACTTTACTTTACAGGCCAGTCCTGCCTGGGTCAATCAGGCTCAGAGAAGGCCCTGAGCAGGGGCCAGGGCCCCAACTAAGGTGTGGGCCACCCCAGGATAGGCAGGAAGCCAAGCCATGCCCCACCCAGGGCAGGAGGCATGGTGGGTGGGCAGAATGTGGAGGCTCCGGACAAAGCAGGACAGCCCTGCGGGGGCCAGGGTCCATTTCACTGGGACAGAATCTCAGGAAAATGAGGCACAGGAGAGAATCTGCTCTCTAGGCATGAAATCAGGCAACCAGTCTCTTCCTACCCTGCATGTCCCTCACCTGAATAGAGGCAGAGGCCACCTGGCCGGCCTGGTCAAAGTCCAGGGAGAGGATCTGGGAGAAGCGGGTGGCGTTGCCATTCATGACGGTGGGGCTATTCCCAAAGGCTTCCAGGAGGGTGGACAGAGCCTGCCACTTGTCCACTGCAGAAGACAGGCCCCGGGGCTGTCAGGAGGGCTAGGCGCTGCACACCCCCAGCCATGGGCTCCAGAGGCCCAGGCAGAATGGGAGGCCCAGCCCATAGCTGCTCCCCTAGTACCCAAAGGATCAGTTACACCAGAACTGCTGGGAACAGAGGGGTTTTGAGGACGCCAAGAAGCCCCGGAGGAAAAGAGCTGGTATTTTGGCAGGGCCTCCATCCCCACCCCATTTTCATTCCCACCCCATCTCCAATCCCCATCCCCCTCTCCAGCCCCTCCCCTATCCCACCAGCCCCGCCCCCTCTCCCTCCAGCCCCGCCCCTCTCCAGTCCTACCCCGCCCCCTCTAGTCCGTTCTGTTTCCCGGGTTGCCTCTGCCTCACCAGAGAACACCTTGTTCCCGCTGGTGCCTGCGATGGTGGCCAAATATTGCACCAGATGCTGGCAGCTGGTGGTCTTGCCACTGCCACTGCTGCCCAGGAGGATGATGGACTGGTCCTGACGGCTCATGAGCATCGCCCTGTAGGCGGTCTGGGCTACTGCGTAGATGTGGGGGGCCATGTCCTCCCGCCGACACCCCTTGAACATGTGCATCACCTTGGGTGTGAGAGGAATGGAAAAAAGGGATGGGCACTCGGAGCTGGCCCCACGTGGACAGCCCTCACCCCCAAGACCCACATCTTTCTGGGCTTTTCACTCCAGAGGAGCTAGACGGTTCGGAGGCTAAGGTCATGCATGGAAATGCAGATAGCAGTCAAGTCCTGGCCTCTGTGCAAGGTGTGGTAGTGGGGTGGGGGCGCGTGCTTCTGTTCCCATCCCTTGAAATGACTCCTGTCCCCTAGGTCACTGTGAGTGTGGACAGGAGCCCTGTGGGATGCCAAGTGGAAAGGGCAGAGCTGGGGAAGGTGGGCGAGGTGGGGAGGTAGAGGGTGGTGGGTCTGTGGGGTCGCACCTTCTCCGAGTACACGGCCGGGGCCCCTCGGGGACTGAGGACCAGCAGGCTGGGGCCGGCGTACGTGTGCAGCAGGCTGGCCCCGTAGCGCTGGCGCAGAGTGTGCAGGACACTAGACTCGTTGAGGTACACCAGCGAGGCCAGATCCTCCAGACGGTCGCAGGAGGGAGCATTGGCCTGCGGGATGGGACAGACAGGTGGGCACCGAAGAAGAAGCAGATCTGGTCGGCCGCGCCAGCAGACAGCCTGCCCAGCCCAGCACGGCCCCCCTCCAGTGCCCTCCACCAGCCTCCCACGAACCTTCTCCACGTCATCCTCATCCACATCCAGGACGGCCCCATCGTGGTCGAGCTTCACGCGCACCTTCCCTTCGGGCAGGCTGAGCTCTTTGGATTTGAGCTGAGTGGCTGCAGAGCAGGGACAGACAGACAGACATGGGCCTAGGAAGCCATGGCAGTCCTCTCTGGGCCCTTCATGGCCCTGCCTTCTCCCCATGCACCATCCAGCCCTGGCCAGACCCTGGTGCCAGGCCCACCAGGCACCCAGTCCTGAAACCAGAGAGGCCCAGGCACCTGCCCCCTGGGCCTCCCCAGACTCACCAAGCGAGAAGCCATCTTTATGGATGAGCCACACCTTCTCTGTCTCATACCAGGCCTCCTCGGCTGCAATCTGCTCTTCTGTCTTCACCTGCCGGAGGGAGGGGAAGCACAGGGAGTCAGAGCCTGTTCTGGAAAGCAGGCAGGGACAGCAGGAGAGGAGATGCATGATGGGAGGGGCTTCCGGATGAGCCACTGGACGAGAGCCATCAGAGGTGTCAGAGGAAGAAGGTGGGGGAAGTCAGGAGCTGGTGGTGGGTGGTCCTGAGGAGCCCTGAGGACAAGGACACAGAACTAGGGACCCTGAGGGCCTGGAAAGACAGGGACATGTGGCAGATGTGCCCAGGAGACAGCAGATCCCAGGAGAGCAAATCACCAGCCACCCTCCTGCCCCCTCCCCCGCGAAGCCTGGACCATCAGTATTCTGCACCCCCAGCCTCATCCTGGGCAGCAGCTGCTGTGACCTCACAGGCCCAGCTTCTCCATCATCCACCTGACAGGCCCTCCTTCACCAAGCAGGGAAAAGGCATGTCCTCAAGATCTGAGAATGTCTCCTGGGGACTCAGTGCAAACTGATGGGAGGGTCTGGAGTCCTAGCCTCATCCCTGGCCTTCCCTCCAGAGGATGCTCTCCTGGCAGGAGCTATGTTCAGATGCACATGCCAGCGTACTGTGCCCTACTCCATGCCTCCCCGGAAGGGGCCCAGACCCATATGGACATGCTGAGGCCATACAAGGGCATGAAACGGTGTGGCCAGGGACATGAGGTGGGGGTGGGGGCAGCACTGCTCTCTCAAATACAGGAAGACTTGCATCCCACATGAATGGACATGGACATGGGTATAAAGGGAGGCCCAGGTGGTCACCAGTCAGAAAGAAGCATTCACAGGCACTGTCAGGGTGTGGGATTGCCAAACCTGGCACCCCCTAAGATGACCTGAGCTGGGCAGAAACAGTGCCTGGGGGAGCTGGGCAAACAGGAGAGGGCTCAGCCCCCATGGCCCATCAGGGTTCTTTTGTCTTGTGGGCAAAAGGGCAGCAGGATTCATCCAGTGGCCTCGTGGGGAGATGGTCAACCCCCCCCTCCCAGACCATGAGCAATCCTCAAACTAGCCCTAACCCCCAACTCTCTGGGGGTCCCCCGCTCAGAGGTACAATTAGTCTCCCATCCTCCATTCTCACAAGGCTTGGGGCCAAGGCATAGACGCTGCTTGGTGATACTGATCTCCTGAGTGAGGGATCAATAAAGACAAGGAAAAATAATAAGTATGTTCTCTGTTACATTTCTTGGAGCTGAAAGAAAAAGATCTGGGTCCTACTCCCAGGGTGGATTCCAGCTTCAGATCACTCCCTCTCCCTGCGTTCAGCCCTCCCAGGCTATCGAGTCAGAAGGCTGGCTAACACAGTGGTCTCTAGACTCTGCACATCACGGACCAGTGAAATTACCCCTCAAACAGGAGGATCACCACCATGGGGCTGCCAGCAATATAAGATATTAAAAAAAAAAAAAAAAAGGCTAGATATTTATATTTGAAAAAAATTGGCTTTGTAAAACAAAATTACTTTAAAAAAAATCATGAGACAGGTGAAACCTTTGTCTTGAATGGGCACGTTGTAGGGGTCAGATGTTTGGCGACTGATGACATCAAAGGATAAGGGCCTCCCTCTAACTCAACTAACTGCTTTAGGGCTAATCCGAAGAGAGTTCCCACACTGGCCAGCAGGGGGAGACAGAGGAGGCACTTCTTCAGGCTCCAGAGTGGGGGTGGGGGCAGTGGTGGTCGCGGGGTGAGGGGTAGAGATTTAGTCTTTTCAGCTTTCTCTACCCAGAGCCAGAGCCACAGGAGACTTGGGTTCGATCCCTGGATCGGGAAGATCCCCTGGAGGAAGGCATGGCAACCCACTCCAGTATTCTTGCCTGGAGAATCCCATGAACAAAGGAGCCTGGAGGGCTGCAGTTCATGGGGTCACACAGAGTAGGTCACGACTGAGCAAAGACACACACCCAGAGACAGCGGAAACTGAAACAGCTAGGAACTGACACTCTGGCCAGGCCCTTGGACTTCAGTGGCTGAGAACCTCACGCCACAGAGGCCTAGACACTCCTCCAGGTCCCAGCATCGCCTCCCCCAGGGGGTCCCCCCAGATACGGGCTGGGAGCCAGAAGGGGTAAGAGGCCTTACACTCCAGCACGAGGCCCGAGCACAGACGCCAGCCCAGGTACAGGCCAGGGGTGGTGGGTGGTCACCGGAGGGCTCCTGAGGGGGGCAGGAGTGCCCTACCTGGCCGTGGGCAGGAGAGGCGGCCTCAGGGTCCAGCTACCAGCAGCAGGCAAAGGAGAAAGAGAGAGAGAGGGGTGAAGACAAGCAGGCTGTCCGCGTGTCCCTTTCAGCAAGCACCCCGGGCCAAGTAGGGGGGGAAGAGGGACACAGCACCAATAGGTGAGGGGCCTGCACCCAGGTAAGGAGAGGCCAGACCAGGAAGGAGAGGCCCTGGGTGGTGAAGAAACACTTGTCACCATCAGACTCCTTAGTGCGGATGCTCTGATTAGTCGTTCCCTGTGGCAGGTGGCAGCCTCCCTGCCTTTGGCCACAGTCTCTCCTGGGCTGGCCATCTAGTCTACTCTGCAACAGCCTCCTCTTCTGTGTTGCTTAGGCCAGGCCACCTCACCACCCGCGGAGCCCTAGACCCCTGGGAGCCTGCGGCCTGATCTCCCAGGAACTGCCCAGCCTAGCTCCCCTGTAGCCACCAGACCCCAGCAAGGGCTGTCCCTGGCCTCCAAACACCTACCTGAGGGTGCCACTCCCCATGCCAAGGGCAGTCTTTCAGAGGTGACACCCTGCGTAGCTCATCAAACAAGACCACCAGCAACTCTGCCTAGGACCCTTTCTTCAAACTCCCACAGCACCCCTGTACCACTCTTTCCCCCCTGTACCACTCCCGCATCATGGGACCCCCATACCCCTGTACCACTCCTGCCCCATGGGACCCCCGTACCACTCCCACCCCACAGCACGCAGAGGCTGCACCTATCAAGGTCCACCTGCCAGCTGCCCAAGGACCACAGACTGTGGACAGAGCCTGTGGCCAGCCTCCACCTCCCCATCTCGGTCTGGTTACTCCAAGGCCTTTCTAGAGATGAAGGGGAGGCAGCCAGGACTTGGACCTTGCCTGTGAGAAATGGGCATGGAGTTCAGAGCCCCACTTGGGTCTGGAGAATCAGGGCTTGATCAAAAAAAGAGAGTGACTGCTCCCTGCCTCACACCCACCAGGTCCTGGCACTGAGATAGGCCCGCCAGGGCAAGAGCCTGGGCTAGAGGAACAGGCTGGATCTCCAGCCAAGAGGAGCCCTTCCCACGGGTTCCCTGGAGGAACAGGCCTCACTGTGCTCAGACCCCCACCGTGCCCTTCTCATTTCTTCACATGGGAAGCCCATGTGAGGGCCCCCAGGCCACCAGGGAGCCCCCCTTCCATGGTTGGGTGCTCCTACACACGGACACACACAGTCTGGTCAGCAGCCCAAAGAGACCAGGGACTGGGAACCACACATGAGAGGCGGCATTACTGGAGCTGTGAAGATCCTCTCGAGCCGCCGCTGGGCCTCCTCTGCGGGGATCAGCCAGACCTCAGGGGCAGCTCCAGCCTAAAGGTCAAACTGCCATTAGTCCTGGCCCCGGGGAACGTTAGGGGCACAGCACACCAAGCTTCTAGCTCAGGAAGCCACTGGGACCCCCGTGGGTAAGTGGAATAAAGTCAGCAAGGCAAGCAAGGCACCATTTTAAGCTTTTAAGCTATCAGATGAGAATAAAAGGGCTTCCCCCCTATCTCAGAGGTAAAGAATCTGCCTGCAATGCAGGAGTCATAGGAGACATAGGTTCGATCCCTGGGTTGGGAAGATCCTAGAGGAGGGTGAGGCAACCCACTCCAGTATTCTTGCCTGGAGAATCCCATGGACAGAGGAGCCTGGTAGGATATGGTCCATGGGGTTGCAAAGAGTGGGACATGACTAAAGCAACTTAGCACTCACACATGAGAATCAAAAAAGGTGCCTGGGAGATCCAGGGTTAATTCTTTCCACCACCTTAACCCTTTCGGCTGCTAGATGGCCCATTCTCCCATGCATCCTCTGGCCCCCACCCCAGGCCCAGCCCCAACTCCACCCTAGAGAGAGGCAGGGGGCCAGAGAGCCAGAGGGAGGCAGCCAGCCCAGGACAAGGCACATGACCCTCTCTGGCTCCTTGGAGGTTCTCCTTAGGGGCTAGCGGTTCACCTCACGACCAGCCTGTCTGGCCAAAATGTCCCTGCCAACTCCTGTGTGCCAGGTCATCACTTCCCTGAGGCAGAGTGGGCCAGGAGGGATGGGGGAGCTGCGGCTGCTCCCCTCTCAGTTCTGCAAGCCCAGGAAGAATGGAATGGGGAACAAGGGGGGTCTGGGACCGTAGGAATCCTAGCAGGTAGCAGTCAGAGAGGCAGGCCTCCAGGGCCTGGGGGACAGGACAGGCCTTTAGGAAGTGCCCTGCCCCCACGTCCCCAACTGTCCCCTCCAGCCAGAAGGAGCACAGAGAAGCGGTAGTGAAACTTGGCATGTACCCCACTCCCCTATGCAACTTCATGAGGCCCCAGAAGGGTTCACAAAATGGCAAAGCGTGAAGAGAAATGTTCCCCAACCCAAGGACCAGCCAAGCAGGCATCACCTTCCGGGGAAAGGGGCTGGATGGATCGTCCTCAGTCCTCCCCTGTGCCTCTCAGCTCCCTGTCCCACCCAGGGGGCACTCTGTGGACAGATGGGAACCCCAGATCTAAAGGGGACCCACTGTGCTCCTTTGCCACTCAGGCCTAGAGTTCCTCAAGAGTCCTGCTGCCAGAGGGGACAGCAGGGGACAGTTGTCCAGGCCTGAAGAGGCCGTGATGGCAGGGATGGCATCAACAAGCACTGTGATCAGCATCACTGCGTGCTCAGTCACTCAGTCGTGGCTGACTCTCTACGACCCCTATGGACTGCAGCCTGCCAGGCTCCTCTGTCCGTGGGATTTCCCAGGCCAGAATACTGGAGTGGGTTGCCATTTCTTTCTCCAGGGGATCTTCCCGACTCAGGGATTGAACCTGCGTCTTCTGCCTTGGCAGGTGGGTTCTTTACCACTGAGCCGGGTCATCGTTTTCTTGTGTTTGGCCACAGGTTGCTGCTCATTACGTATACTGTATGACACTCCTAAATACAGAAACCACTCATGTCCAAAATACTTGTGGCCCCAAGGGATTCAGAGGAGAGAGAGTAGACTGACATGAACCCCATGCGACAGAGGAAGGTTCAGAGATGCTAAGGGCCCACAGGAGTCAGGGGCTGGGGACAAGGTGTGAGCACAGGCCACCTGACCTCAGAAATCTTTTCTACCCCCGGTGCCATCTGCTAAGACTCTGATGGCGGCTCGGGATGGGGTGCCTCCTGCTGACACGGTGCACGGCCCACCTCCCACGCAAGAGTGAGAAAAGAGCAGCTCCGTGCGGTCAACAGGGCCCCTGGGCTCTGGCGTTGGGTGAGGGAAAGCCATGCAGCCCTGCCATCGACATGGGGCCCTGGCCCAGCTTCTTTACAGTCATGCGGGGCCTGTGCAAAAGAGCCTGGGGAAGCTGGCTGCCAGCCCTCCGTCGAGGGCAGTGAGGGGACCAGGCGGTTAGTGACACACTCGGGTACCTCCTGCTGCGCGTCAGGGACTGCTGACTTGTTCAGCTGCAATCCAGTGAGGTTCGACTTGAGGTTCAGGCCAGTGGAGCCTGGGTCCGCCAGCTCTTCCAGCGGGGCCGGGGAGCCTGGTTTCCCCGAGGAGCCTGGCTCCTGGCTGGAGGGCTTCTCCGCCTTCCCAGGAGACTGCCTGCCACGCAGCTTGTGGTCCTTGCCCCGGCCCCGGGACATCAGGCTCCGCAGGCCCACGGAGAGCTCGTCCTTGGGTGCCTCCTTCTTCCCTTCCGGCTTAGGCGGAGCAGGGGGTGCGGGAGGAGGTGGCGGCTTGGGGCCAGGGGCTGCCTTTTCTCCCTTCTTGCCTCGAGCCGGGTGCTCAGGGGGTCGTACCCCTCTGCCCGGAGGCTCCTTAGCGCTCCCAGGCTCCTCACCAGGCAGCACCCTGCTTACCACCTTCCTCACTGCATTCGCCACCCTCTTCCTGGACAAGCCCTGGGCCTCCTCGCTTGGGCCATCCGCTGAGGTAGCCGCCGGGCCGTTCATGGCTGGGGTGGACGCGGGGCTCTTGGCTCTCTGGGGAGGCTCGGAGGGCACAGGGCTGGTGGAAGGCTGAGGACTCTTAGATGGGCCACTGCTGCCCTTCGAGCTGCCCTCTGGCTACGGTCACACAAATACAGGGAGACATTAGCAGCAGGCCCTGTGTCACTGCCCACCCTGCCCAGAGGAAGTAAGAGGCGTGCCCTCACGCCTGGTCACGGAGGAGACCTTCCATTCATTCAACAGACAACACAAGCTCCAAGAGGCCACCCCAGGAAGCCCCCATTCTATCTTCCAGATAGAACAACTGCATCAAAGAGTTTGGCTTCTCTGTCCCACAGAGCACAGGCAGGTCACCGGCTGTCTATCTCCAGGCTGAGCTTTGAGAGGCCCACACAGGATATCCAAAGGCCCAGGAGGTACCCCGGCGTTACAGGCTTACGTCAGGACAGCAGTCAAGCTCGGATCCAGGGAAGCCCACTCCCTCACAGCCCAGACACAGCAGAGATGAGCATAATGAGGCCAAACACCCGCTCCTACCATCAACCCTGTGCCTAACTCTGGGGCTTCCTGCCGCTGTGGTCCTCCTATGACCTGGCTTTCTCAGCAGTCAGCACCAGAGCCTGCCCGTCCCAATGAAAACCACGGCCAGGAAGGAATTCTTGGCCCTCAGACATGCCAAGCCTCCTCCCTCCCGATTCCTCTGGTCTGTGGCCACCATCCGCCCCTCACCCGTGCTCTCCAGGGCTGCGGAAAACCAGTGCTGGTCCAGGAAGCGTCCACTTCGGCCTGCTTTCTGCCACTCTCCCTGCCGTTTTCCTTGTGCAAACCTCTCAAGGGCTGGAGACCTCCTGCCTCCCAGGGTGTGCATGGGGAGTAACAAACAGGAGGAGAGGGGGCAGCTGCCGCACTCAAAGGGTTAACACTCAATCAACCATAGCTCCACTCTGCTCAGAGCTGGGGCCCTGGCTCAGCCCACTTCTGGGCACCCAGGAGTCTCCCAGAGATGCTGTGACACTCTGCCTGGTGGGGACAGTCTGTGGTCCCGAGGGATTGCCACTGGGCAGGGCAGACCAGGCTGGCTAGTGGGGCAGGGCAGTTTCCTGCAAAGATGGCCACCCTGCCTGGGGCAGCCAGGTCAACCTGGGGGCCTCTTGCCGGTCAAGTAAGGCCCTGCCATTTATGAGGTGTGCTTGAGTCCTCCCAGTGACCTTGGTGACCAAGCTCTGCGAGGGGCTGGCAGCCACTCTGCTGAAATGCAGGAAGGCGCTCAGAGAAGTGGACGGACCTCTGGCTGCCGTGTGGATTGAGACCCATGTCCTGAGCAGAGCTGGGCCAAACGACCTCAGCGCAAGCCTCAGCGGCAGGGGTGGCCCTGCTGCAGGGGTGGGGAAGGGAGGCCTTGAAGGGGCCTCCTCCTCAAGCTCTTGGGTTGAGAGTGGTCAGTGGTATGCAGGGCCCCGCAGAGCTGATGTGACCCCTGCTGCTGGGTCCCACGCCCCACTCCCTTCTGGCTCTCCTCCCACGCCCTCTAACTGAAGCTGACCATGACCAGGATGATGCTGGTAACTGCCAACATCATACGGAGCTTATTATGTGCCAGGCAGCCCTCTAGGCACCTTACATCTAATTCTCGCTCCAGAGCTGGCATGCTCTGAAGCCCCTCCCTCACAGATGTCAAACATATCCCTTTGAAATCAGCCTGGCCTCTCAGGATTGCTTACAGATCAGGTAGAAGCCATTAACACCTGGCTAATCAAATCTCCACCCAAGGAAGGGGGGCGACGGGAGGGCAGGCACCTTCTGGGGTAACGAAGTACGGATCTGTTCCATGAGCCAGCTGTCCTGGAGCCCTGGGCGCTCCTGCCCACTGGGCCAAGAGCAGCCCTCACCTAACTGCTCATCTCTGGACCTGGCTGCTGTAGAACCCTTTCCCCTCTTGCCTTAAAAGTGTCCAGCTTTATTCAGGGTCTCTGTCCCTTTATTCTGCCTCTGTCCTCAGGCAGAATGCCTGATGGGGGTTAAGGCACCGGGGGACTGGCGCCTGCCTCCAGGTCGCCCGCAGGGAGCAGCTGACGGGGTCTTGGGAAGAGACGGCAGCAGCTGCAGTGAGATCCCTCCCCACCTTGTCTTGTGCCACCAGTGCAGGACTCGGAGTCCCAACAGCTGAGCTCTCATGTGATGCTCGCCCACCTAAGAGTGATCCCACCCATGCCTCTCCAGCCCCAGAGAGTTCGGGAAACCAGGACCATAGGAAGGAACAAAGGAAGGGGGGTTAGGGAGAGGTCCCCAACATGCCTGGCACTGCCATATCCTTCACACATCTCAGGTTGGCATCACATTTGCTGTTCTTCCCATCATTTTAGTAGCCTTCCCTCTAGCCACCCCACATGGGAAGGGGCACGCTAGTGGGCCTGCCAGCTCCATGGAACTGCCTCCCAGACACAGCCCACCTGGACACACAACTCACTCACTCACTCACTTTCTCTCTCTCTCTTTTTCACATACACAAATGGGCCTGAGAACCACTTACAGCCCCTTCCTCTTTGGCAGGAGGGCCAGGCTTCGGGAGAGCTTTGTCCTCCTCCTTAACCTGAGGAAGCAGACAGAAGAAGTCACTAGCAGGTCAGAGGTCAGGGTGGGGAGACCCGGCAGTGAAAGCACAGGAGGAAAACATCCAAGCTGCCACTCCCTCTGAGAGGCAGAGCTCCCGAGTGCTTCGGAGTCCTGGGGCTCCGGACCTGGGCAACAGTTGTCCTACCCTGGGGTCAAGATTGTCCAGTGACAGCTTCAAGAATGAAGCATCTCTGTGGGGGATTAAAGCCCCGGATCCTTTGCCCTCAGTGACCGACCATGTGGCCCACATGAGCTGCCTACAGAGGTCCACCCATGAGAGTGACATCATGGCCTTGCTTATGGGAAGCATCCAGTGAGTTCAACTCAGGCTGAATTACAAAAACCATTCCCAGTTCAAACAGGAGGTGGTCTGAACAAAAGCCCCCTGACCCCGGGACTGAGGCAGGGGAAGGACCCCAGTGTATGGGGCTGGCAGAGCTCAGTGTGGGGTGAATAGGCGGCCCAATCATGCTGGCCTCTAGGTCGGTACGATTTCCCCAGCACAGTCTGTGTGCCTTCCCCACCAGCTAGCCAAGCTCTGGCTGGAGACAGGAAGTCGGGCAGAGGCAGGAATTCAAGAGACCAGATATCTTCCCAACCTCAGACCCACAGAACTCTGCCAACCATGCAGTTGAGGGAGGCAACCCCAAGGCTGAGGGGGTGGAAGGGGGGAAAGGAGGAAAGATGCCTGGGCTCTGGGTTCTGCGCCCAGTCTGGGAGCTGGCTGGCCTGAGTTAGAGAGGAGGAGCAGGGTCAGGGGCAGACGGCAGCGACCAAAACATATCTGGGAAAAGAACAGACACTATGGCCGCTCTGATGGTTCTTTCAGCTAGGAGCCTGGCTCAGAACAGACCCAGAGGGCCAGGCCTCCAGTCTGGGTGAGCCTTCCCTCTCCCCCTCACTAGCTTCCCTCCCTTCAAAGCTCAGGCAGTCGCAGTAGCTTTCATTTCTCTTTTCCCCCCAGTCACTTAGGACTAGAGGGAAAAGACAGGTCTGTCACCAGGGACAGGAGCATGGGAAGGAGTCCTTGATTATCTTAAAGGAAAAGATCCTTAGAAATGCAGCCAGAATCATTTTAATTGTCCACCCAGGGGACTCTCCATGTGTAACTAGGGTCTGAGGCTAATTTTGAGCTCTAATTAGCAATGCCTGGGGCACCCACCAGCGTGTTGGCTGCTGCAGTTTTAAAGCTCATAGCCCATAGAGCTATTTTCAGTGGGCTCAAGCTTCAAAGTTAGTTCACACTGCCACGGACAGAGGGAAAAAGGCCCTTATTCATCATAGCGGACTCCACGACTTTAGAAATTTGGGACTAGCGCAGAGAACAGGCAGAGAGGGGCTGGTGGAGAGGAAAGGAAGGAGAGTCTATCTAGGTCTGCACCTGCCGCCCCAGAAAAGGCCCATGCCACCCATCCCCCATCACACCGTGCATTAGCTCCTGGGCACACAGGTTAGAGGGTCAGCGAGTGTTCACACACCACCCAGACACACTCATTACGGCACTCAGTGCTGTTAGCTCAGGCCCAGCGATGGCCCAGACTCCCAGTCCACGCCGTGTCCTTTGCCAGCTCCAAGTCTGTCCTCCTTCTGGGTGGATCAAGCCTGGGGACCCAAGGGTCTTTCCCAAGTAGTGAGGCATGGCAGCCCCCTGAGATGGCTGGGACACCAGACCCAGCTCTGAGCTCAGGTCTGGATTTAGCCTGAGGCTGACTCACTGCCCATCCCCCACCGGAGGGTTCTGTCTGCTGGAGGTCATTGCCCAGCTGGGGACTGTGCACAGCACAAAGGCACGCACAGGTCTGCAGCCTGAATCACCCTCTGGCCCCAGGCAGCCAACTGGCCCGGCTCCCCACTCCTGGCTCCTTCTCGCCCTCCCCATCAGAGACCCCAGACTCGGGGAGACCCAGTTCTGAGGCCTCAGAGCCAAGCCATTCCCAGCGACCCCTTCACAGCAGCTCAAGTGCCCAGGGGTAATTCAGAGCAGCGGCGGGGTGCAGAGGGCATGAGGGGTTAACTTGGAGGGGCACCCATGGGACAAAAGGCAGCTCAGCTTACCAGAGGTGGAGCTCAGGGGAGGAGCATGACCCAGCAGAGGAGCCCATCCAGGCAAGAAGAGGGAGTTCACTGCCCCCCTGGTCCTTCTACCCAAGCCCCCAATATACATGCCCCAGTCCATCACCAGGTCCCAAAGCTCCCTCTCCCACCAGCCAGTCTCCTGCCTGCACACGCCATGCCAAGCACAGAGAAAAAAAAAAAAACACAAAGATTTTGAAATATAACTTTCCTTTTGCTCCCAGAAGGCAAACCTTGATGAAAAGGCCATGGTGCCGTAAGCAGCCCACACCCTGGGTCAGAGAAGAAACGGGGGCAGGCTCTCTCAGGGGCTCGGAGTCTTCCTAAAGACCAGGACCTGCTGGGACAAAGACTGTGGGCCACAGGGGAAAGGAAGAATGGAGGGGGAAGGATTACGGAGCTCAAAAGATCAGAGAAGGAGTAAGGAATAGAAGATTAGGGGAAAAAGAACACAAAGTGAGGTACAGGACCTTGACCTTCCTGCCCTGGGCAGCTGTGTGTCCTTGAATAAGCTGCTTCACCTCTCTGGGCCTCTCCGTGGAATTAGGGGATGGGCTAGTCCAGACAGTGGCTAAAGTCTTTTCTAGGTCTGGTACCCTAGGAGTTGGGGTGAGGACAGGCACATGGGTGCATGCTCAGTCGTGTCCAACTCTTTGCAATCTCATGGATTATAACCCACCAGGCTTCTCAGTCCATGGGATTTTCATGCAAGCCCTTAATTCAGTGAACCTGCAGGTCTGGGAACCAGGAGAGGATTAAGGAAGGACTAGGACTCCTGTGGCTTTGCCTTTTACCTGCAACTCACCAGCACCTGCCAAGGGTAGGAGGCCTGGGGAACAACAATACAGCTGCCCCGGGGTTTAGAAACCAGAGTGGGTCCTCTCGAAACTCAGCAGGTGGAATCCACCTCAGCCCAGGGAGAGGTGTCATCTCAAGAATCTGTTCAAGTCAGCCGAGTTTAAACTGGTTCATTCTTATTCTTGTTGTTTAGTTGTTTAAGTCATGTTCGACTCTTTTCGACCCCATGGACTGTAGCCCGCCAGGCTCCTCTGTCCATGGGACTTCCCAGGCAAGAATACTGGAGTGGGTTGCCACTTCCTTTTCCGGGGGATCTTCCCAACCCAGGGTTGAACCTGCATCTCCTACATTGCAGGCAGATTCTTTACCACTGAGCCACCAGGGAAGCCCATCACTCTCATTCTTTTTTTATCATGAATTCATAGCAAAAAACCCCAAAAAACAAAAACCAGAGAGTATTTTGTCTTGAGTGAATTATTTTTAATTTGCGTTGTTGATGTTTCTATCCTATTTGTTGCTGTTTAATGGCTAAGTTGTATCCAGTTCTTCTGTGACCCCATGGGCTGTAGCCCACCAGGTTCCTCTGTCCATGGGATTTTCCAGGCAAGAATACTGGAGTGGGTTGCCACTTTCTTCACCAAGGGATCTTCCTGACCCAGGGATCGAACCCTTGTCTCCTGCACTGGCAGGCAGATTCTTGACCACTGAGCCTCCAGGGAAGCTTCTACCCTATTATCAGGTCATATTCTAGATTTTAACTTGGCTTGTTTAATTTACTGACTCATCCTCTGATACCCTGCTCCAGCTGTCCTGTGTGTCCAGAGAGAAGCCTGTCAGCTTCAGGCTCTGAGGACACTGGGCTGCCTCCGCATCAGCCGCTCCTCAGGAGCATCCTTCTGACCACAGACATAGGCTTTTCCTTGGAGGAAATTCTTTCTGTGGCTTCTTTGCTCAAGTGCCTGGATCTTTTCCTCTCTTCCTTACCACTAGATTTCAACTAAAATTAGAATCAAGAAACACCTGTCTTTGTCCCTCAGAGAACAGGTAAGGAATGCAGTCCCAAAGATGGTGGCAGCATCTCCGCTACAGTCACCTGCATCTCTCTCTGCTACTCTAGCAGAACTGAGACCTGATGGTTCTGTGGAGCAAGGGTGCCTGGGAGCAACAGCCTCTCTTCTCTGACTCTCTCTGGTGAGTTCAGACATTTCCAACAACATTCATTACTGAACATGGAACACCTACAGTGAGAAGGGCCCTGTAAAGGTGTTTTATGTGTGTTTTTGTATATAAATCTTATAGCCTTAGGACAGGAGAACCATTATTATTCCCATTTTACTGACGAGGAAGACGACTCAGAGATGAAGTCACAAAGCTGGTAAGTGGTGGAGCTGGGATTTCAACCCCAGTGGCTCCAGCTGCAAGCCTGTGCGGCTCCCTTGGAGGCCCATCTTTTCTGCTGTGGCAGGCAGGGTCGAGGGGCTGAGTCATCCTTAGTGGCCAACTCTGATTAAGATCTGCGTCAGCATCGAGCTTCAAGAGGCCTGGGTCCAGCCAAAGCAGAGATTGAGAGGGCAGACCTTACCAGAATTCAACATGCCCAAACTGAGTTTCTGGACTTGCGAAGGGACCACGACCTCGCCACTCTCTGAGGCTCTGGCCACCTCCTGCCTCTCTGGCACTCCTGGCCTCTTCTCTTCCGGGAAGGGGTGAGAAACCAAGGCTCACCAAACCCTCACTGTGGTACCCAGTACAGTGGTAGGTGCTTCATGCTCCTCACCTAATCCTCACACAACCCACTTTCTAGGTGAGGGGATGGAAAGGTGAGTCCCGTGCTGAGGGCCCCCCAGCTGGCGGGTGGGAGCACTGAGATTCACATCCCTTGTGCTGTCTAGATCATTCTCCAGACTGTGATTTCATCCTGGGCAGGACTCTTTTTACTCATACTGTGGGCACTTAATAGATGTTTGCTGCCTGACGGTCCTGCAATGGGGGTCCTCTGCACAAACCTCTTATTGCCATCTGGTCTCTTCTGCCAGCTGTAAATTATCGAGAATAAAGCTTGTCCGTCCGGATTCCCAGGGATGTGGGGAAAAACAAGGGAGGTATAATCTCTAAATTTAGCAACAATAAGTAGATAGTGAACCCAATTGCTTGGGGATGAGGGGAGGGCAGGACACTCTGAAATTGCTTAGTAGCTCTTTGCGGAGCCAACAGTAGCCATCCCATCTTCAGGAATGTATAAGCAATGAGCTGACTTAAGAGAAACCTCCCTCACCCTCCACAAACATACATACAAACCTATGCAAAGATGTACCCTCTATAATAGCCCTAAATTGGAAATAATTAACTCCCTAGAGTGGCGGGAGGGGGGGGGTGTTAGGTAAACTGTGCTAAATCAGTACAATCCATTGTTATGTTGCCATTTAAACTAACAAACATGTGGACAATGTAGCCATATGGAAAACTCCTCCCAAAACAACATCAATCAAAAACACTAGAACCTAAATAGTAAGCAAACAGTGATCATAACAATCTTGTAAATTGTGCAAATTAGATGCAATAGAAACACTTGGTATTTATTGTGTTATGTATTTGTTACTTACTATTTATTTCTATTATAAAGATGGCAAAACAGTCCATAAAAAAAGAAAACGTGGAGGAGATAACAGCCAAAAACATTTGTTCTCAAGGAGGAGAAATCCAAGAAATGTGTGGAGAGACCAATCTACCCTCTGCCCTGAAGGCTTCCAAGGCTGGGGTTCGGTGGGGGTGCTGGGGCAGGCTGGGTCTCACCCTCTGCATCACGAGCAGGACCATCTGCCCTTTACTTATCATCGTCTGCGTCCTTTGCAGGAGGGAATGGGTGCATAAATGCCCCTAGGAGAATCATTTCCACCCACCAAGTACCCTCCAGGCATGGAGTGCTCAGCCTGGACAAATGCATTGAGGCCCAAGTGTCCATACAAGACATCCATCCACTGCACGCCCCCAAGGGCAGTGGACACCCCAAGACTGAGTGCCTAGAGGAAGAGAAGAACTGCCACTTGTGACCAAAGAGCCTGGCAGCTCTCCCCTCTACCAACACTGTCCCATTTGAATGCAGAGGGTAGCTCTCAGGTGACTCTCTCCCTGCTAGTCCTCACCTAGCACCAACTTATCTAAGGATGGGAGAGGAGGGTGGCGCTATAAGGAATAAATACCAGTAAGAACAGTTAGCCTTTACTGAGCATGTACTAAGTGCCAGGTACTATGCTGAACCCTTGACATGCATTATCTCAATTAATCCTCACAACATCCCTCTGAAGCAGATACTAGTATGTTTCCTCCTTCACAGATGAGCAAAAGGAAGCTCAGAACTGACCTGTCCAAGGTCTCATGGGTCCGCAGAGTCAGATATGACTTAGCGACTGAACAACAACAAAGGTCTCATGGAAGCAAGTGGCCGACTGGGACGCACACCCAGGTCTGTCCTCCAGCAGGAACCTCGGAGGCTCACGTTAGGGGACGGAAGGTAGCCCTGCCCTCTCCCTTCCTTGGTTCACCTGCGTCACTGACCTCCCATGACACCTCCTGCCAGAGCAACAGTTTGGGTAGAAAGCAGGGGTTTTCCAGAGATGGCCTTACGCCTCCACCTGCCTGTGACTGCAATAAGCTTTACACTGAGCTGCCTGGGAGGAATGGGGGGGAGGCGGCTCTGCCAGGAATGCCCTCAAGGCCAGGCTGTCAGAGGAGAAAGGGGAGAAGAGTTTGGCAGGGACACCCGGCCCCTTCAGTCCAGCCTCCAGCGAGAGCCCTCCTCCGGCCCAGGGCGGAACAGAAAGCCGCTGAGTGCGAGGCCACCGACCACCGGCCGGGCCAGCCTGGAGGAAGCAGGTGCGCTGGGATGGCTTCCTGTCAGCACTGCAGTTGCAGAAGGCCCAGGCTTCCTCTTCCAACGGCCAGACCTGCTGGGGGGGCCCCCCTTCTCTGGGGATCCTCACTGCCCATCTGCAGGACACTCTGCCAACTGCCCGGCCATCATCGTGCATGGCCTCAAGTCTGTGACCTGGTGCCAGGGGCCTGGATGCCCAGGGGGGGGGGGGGGGGGGGGGTAGAGTGGGCTGTTAAGCAGGAAGCACCCACTCCCAGGGTGTGAAGTCTCTCGGGCCCCACCCCCAGCCCGCCCACACACCTTGGCACTGGTGCCAGTTTTGTGGCTGGGGTGGGGCAGGCTCTGGGCACAGGGGGGCACAAATGCTCTCGGGCGCATCTCAGGCTCCTGATCCACCTCTGCCAGCCAGCTCCTAGACTCGGCCAACTGCTGACACAACTGAAAACCTTATCCTTGGTGGCTGGGAGGAGCGGCGTAGGAGGAGCAGAACACACTGGAGGCAGCTATGTCTCTGCTCACTTGCTTTTTTAAGGAACTCACTCCTCTGAAGTAATCTCTGCTAGAAAAGAAACCTGTAGAGGGTCAGGGCATCCCAGAGATGCTATCTGTGCCCCTTTCGAGTGTCTGATTCACAGAAACGGAGGAGGCACTGCTGAGCCCACCCTCGGGGGCTCTGAGGGGGGAGCCCTGACAAGTTTCCAAACGAGCCCTCTTGAGCCCCTCTCTCTTGTTCACCAGAAAGAAAGAGGGGTGGGGGTGGAGGGCTCTGCTGGCCACACAAAGCAGGGACAGGACTTCCAAAGGCCTGGGAGATGCTGGGGTTCTGGGCTTCAGGAGGAAATAGCATTCCCAGGAATGAAGGCCTGGAGCACTCATGGTATGTGGGGAAGGTGTGTCCCAGCAGGTGGGGTGACAGGTACAGTCCCTGGACCCTGAGGTTTAGAGGATGGTGCCCCCTCCCAAACTCCCAAAGTCATGAGTCAGGCCCAGGAGTCCCTGCCCCTTGCCTCTGAGAGGCAGAGGCTTCAGGGTGGAGGATTCCCTCCCCACCAAGAGGCCAAGAGAGGAGCCTGACCCCTCCCTCCCCACCTACTTCAGCCACATTGAAGGAAACGACAAAAAGGCCCCTCCTTTCCTAAATGAGGAAACAGCAAGAGGCGTCTGGGACGTTTCCGGGGTGGGGGGTCAGAGGGACACTCACCCGCATGGCCTGGCCTGGAGCAGCCTAGAGCAAGGAGTCTCCTCTGCGATGCTGCTCCGTTAGCAGCTCAAAATAGCACTGGCAGCGGCCCCGCCCCTGTTCCCCTCCCTCTCCCCAGGCCCCTCCCGGCTGGAGCTGCCCAACCCTGGCCAGAGCCAGTCAGAGAGAGTGAGAGAGATCGAGTGGCCTGACCAGGAGGACTGCGGGAACCAGGTATGCTGGGAGGCAGAGGGGGATACAGAGTGCCTGGAGGAGGAGGCGGCGGCTCTGAGAGGAAGGACATGGGGGGAGGCCGGAGGTGTTGGAGGGTGAGGGGCAAGGGACACGGAGGGGGAGACTTTCCAACTGACACACACCCGGGCTCCCAACAGCTGAGCTGATATGGCCCCTAAAAATAGCAGAGGAATTTGAGACCTGCAGCCCCCCAGCCCCACAGGCCAGGATCAAGACGAGCACATGTGTGTTCGTGTACGTACACACACACACACACACACACACACACACACACACACCAGCACGCATAAACATTCAATCATAGCACAGTGTTCTTGAGAACACACAATCATAGGCTCACCCCAGCCATCTAATGACTGCAGCAGAGGCCAAGACAACCAGTAACGTCACCTCCGATACAACAACAGCAACACACACACACAGGGCCCGCTGCACACTGTGCCCAAAGAGCAGCCGCACGCTCATCCTGTAAAGTCCAACAGGAGCAGAGACCCACGCGATCAGTCTGAGGCCCACGGTGGCTGCCTCCCTGTTATAAATGCACCAGGGACGTGCATGGAATTGACTGCATGCTCTGTGTAGACGTCCCTCTCCCCAACACCGCACTGAGGAGGGTGGGGCTGGCGGGGCGGGGTGGGTGGGCCTTGGCCCTGCAGGCAGAGGAAATTGTGGGTGTCTGGCTGATGAGCAAGGGCTGCAGTGAGAGGCCAGTGCCCCACAAGAAGAGAAGCCTGGCCTGGAATTAGTATCCCAGGGTGCCCAGACCAGGGCTGGGGACACCCATGAGGCCGAAATGGGGGCTGGGAGCTGGTGGGAAGGAGCCAAGAGACAGGTCTTCTGAAGCTGTCACAGACGCTGTCAGCTCTGCAGAATAAAGGAAACAGTTGTCGCCTCCCTCTTCCTCTCTGGGAAGAGCAAGGGTGGAGTAAGGCTGGGGGCGCTAAGAAGCCTGAGCAGAGCTGTTACCTAACCAGGGCCCAGCAGGGGGTCTGGAGACCCCAGGCCTGTCATCCTGGCCTCTCCAGTGAGCCCAGTGGGCCCTGTGAAGAGGCTGCTAAGCACTGCCCAAGAAGACCAAAGCCCAGCTCCACCTCCTACCTGCCATTCACTGTACCAGCCATTAGCACTGCACTCCCCAGGTGGTGCTAGTGGTAAAGAACCTGCCTGCCAATGCAGGAGATGTGAGTTCAATCGCTGGGTCAGGAAGATCCCCTGGAGGAGGCAGGGCAACATACTCCAGTGTTCTTGGCTGGAGAATTCCATGGACGGAGGAACCTGGCAGACTACAGCCCATTGGGTTGAAAAGAGCCAGACAGGACTGAAGCGCCTTACCATTCAAGCACTGCTTTCTAGGGAGGGGGCTTCCCAGGTGGCTCAGTGGTAAAGAACCCACCTGCCAATGCAGGAGATCCAGGTTTGATCCCTGGGTCAGGAAGATCCCCTGGAGAAGGAAATGGCAACTTACTCCAGTATTCTTGCCTGGGAAATCCCATGGACAGAGGAGCCTGGAGGGCTATAGTCCATGGGGTTGCAGAGTCAGACACGACTGAGCAACTAAACAACAATGGCTTCCTAGGGAATGGTGGGTCTTTCTAGGAAGATGAGCTGGCCCCTCAGGGGCACTTGCCATGACACAGGTCTCTGCATCTCCAGGGCTTTCTTGACACAATGGTGCCAAGCTTGGCAGCACACTGAAAACCCCTGTGGGACTTTAAAGGTACAGATGCCTGGATCTCACCTCTTCCTCCCAGTTTCTGATTTGATTGTTCTGGGAGGGCAGCCCAGACACTGGGATTTTTAAAAGCTCCCCAGGTGATTCCTACACGCAGCTACAGCTGAGAGCTGCTTGACTGGAGGGTCAACATAAGGTCTTGGGCAGAGGTGCCTGTTTGTTAAATCAATGAGAGAGTAGATGAATGAAGGACTGAATGATTTAGCTGTGTGACCATGGGCAGGTGACTTAAATTTCCGTCATCTGCAAAACGAGGATTAGGCTGCACTGACTCTGTCAGTATGAGATTGGTGAAACCTCAGTTGGTGAAATGGCTTTGGTTTTCAAAATGTGGTCCCCAGCCCGGCAGGATCAACATCACCTAGGAACTTGTTAGAAATATAAATTTTAGAGTTGTGCCCCAGACTTATTAAATCAAACTCTGGATAGGGGACCCAGCATCTATGGTTTTACCAGCCCTCCAGGTGATTCTGAGAATCACTGGTTTAAAGGAATTATTCACAGGATACTGTGCTAAAGTCAGTGAGACCTCCAGAGTCAGACTGTCTGATTCAATCCAGGCTCTTCCATGCAGTAAACACAACTTAACTCTGGCTTCCATTTCTTCACATGTAAAATGGGGAGGAAAACAGTGCCCACCACATAGGGTTATTGTAGGGATTAAATGAATTGGGACTTGCAAAGCCCAAAGCTTCTGGCCTATATGTTTTCAATAAGTTTTAACAGTTATTATCCATCTGTGATCATTAGGGGGAGAAAAGGAACATCACAAGCAAAATTTCCAGGTAACTGAAGTCTACCCCCTTTAAGGGACAAAATATTTTCTATTTTAAGTAGTTTTCTCAATTCCGTGACTGCTTAAAATCATAAAAATAACAGACTTTTTATAGACTCTCTAAATTTCTTTAGTTAAAATACTCTGAAAGTGTTAGTCGCTCAGTCAAGTCCGACTCTTTGCAGCCCTATGGACTGTAGCCTACCAGTCTCCTCTGTCCATGGGATTCTCCAGACAAGAATACCGGAGTGGGTTGTCATTCGCTTCTCCAGGGATGGTACCTGGGTCTCCTGCATTGGAGGCAGATTCTTTACCATCTGAGGCACAGAACTCACTGCAAACACCTTAAACTCTGAGTTCCTGACTTACAGCCTGGCGTCTGCTTCGCCGATGCCCTGAACCACTCTCTGAGGGCAGGAGGCCCGTCTCGGCACCGCAGCCAATGTGGAGCCTCGCTCTACCCCCGTGGCTTCCGACGCCCTTTGTGTCTGTGTATCTGCTGTTTGTCAGGTTCATCTGTCCCCTACCCCTGCTGTCACTCTGCCTGTCAGCATGCCTGTCTCCAGCAGTCTCACCACCTTCTGACATGCTGTTTCTGCCAAAGGCTGTAAACCCTGATAACCGAGCCTGACAGAAGAGGCCAGAGAAGAGCCAGTGGGATGTCGGCGAGCCCGCAGCCTCTCCTGGGAGTGAAGGGCCTGAGTTTTCACACTCAGACTGGGTGTTCTCTGTTTTGGCTGTGTGAGGGCCTTGGGGGCTCCCCTCCCATTCAGCAGTGTCCTGGAAGCTTCTGGGTGACTGAGGGTCACTTTATCTGCACAGTCTTGCTCTGACTTCTGGTAACCACAGGCCCACTCTGAGGTGCTACACATGACTAGGTCCTGTCTATTCTGTCTCTGAGATGCTTGGTGTTCCTGACGGGGACCCTCTCAGAGCAGTTTCACTTCCCTTCGTGAGAAGGACGACCTCTTCATTCAGAGGGGGAAGCTGGGGACCTGGCAACCCGCTCAGCTTCACACACAACCACGGCTGGCCCCTCTGCGGCTCCACGCTCAGTGCTATTTCAGGGCCTGGTCCTTACACCTGCCCTGCGGCTCTGGGGGGCCGTGCGGTCACTCCCACAGCTAGCCAGATCACGCCGGCTGCCTCAAGGGCCTCCAAGGACAGCCACAATCTGGCTCCTCAGCGCTTCACCCTCACCTTTCTCTCACCCTCACCATCTCCCCGGCATGCCAGGCTCTCACTCTCTCAGACAAGACTGCAGGCCCTCATCAGCCTCAGAGCCTCTACTTCTGAAAGCCTCTCCACCAGCCTCTCCACCTTCCCAACCCTCCCCATTTCTCCAAGTCCATCTCGAGTCCCACCTCCTTCATGAAGCCATTCCTAAAAACCTAAGGCCTGCATGGTGTGGTAGTGCAAAGACCAAATCTCAGCTCAGCCTCTCTTTTTTTGCAGTCTGACCTAAGGGGAAGATACTTCTTAAACTTTCCACTTTTTGCCTTATAGTATACTTATCTTATTGGGTTGCTGTGAGAATTTTAAAAAATAGAATGTGGAAAGCAACTAACGTTAAGTCTGGCACATGGTTGATAGTGATTATATCATTACTAAAAACTATAGCAGTCACCGTCTATACATAAATATTAATATCACCACTCACACTGGTGATTGTTGAATATACTCAGCACGGTGCTCTGTCGCATATATGGGAGTCACACACCACGTGGGGTTAGATTCTCTAAAATCAACATGTAAGACAAAAATAGAATATAGTCAAAATTACTCTTAAAAATCCCTTAACTTGCTCACAAAATACAGTCCACACGCTTTTGCATATACCATCCTTATATCTGAAAGCATAATGTACACAGTGAAGTAGACAAGATACAATGGTTACAATTTCAGGCTACAAGTAATACAGTTTCCTACACAACCACATACAGGTATCCTCTGCTTTTTGGAAGTTTGTTTTATTACACTTAGCTTTACAGAAGACCTACATTAGTACCTGCTTCCGACAAGCAAAAGAAATCTGAAGAGGATGTTCACTTTTATGGAAGAAAAAAATGCTATAAAAGCAAAAACTGTGTCCAGCGTTTGTTTTGCAGCAAGCATTTTAGAGGCAGCGCACACCCTGGGCAGCCCTGCCAAGCTCCTTCCCCAGGAACCACACTCAGCCTCTCAGCATCAAATCACCATAGCTTTGAACTGAATCTGTATCTGTGCTTTATGATTTTGTAATGCATCCATTAGTGAAATGTGCCCTAAGGTAATTGCTTCTTTACACCATTTCATCTTCCAAAAGGTTTCATAGGAAAGCTCTACTTTTGCACTGGTTGTGTGTGTGTGGTGGGGGGTGGTGAGCTGTAGTTGAATGAATTTTAATGAGTGAATATATGCCATGACCAAACTGATGTTTTGATGGTAATACATTTGTGTCATATGTTTAAGCCTTTTTCTCTCCCTGGAGAACAAGAACATTTCCTACTTCCTTTAGAGACCATCCCACCCTCTAGAATTAGGCACAGAGTAGGTGTTCAGTAAATACCCACTGGATTTAACCAACTGATCTGAAAGGTACTTGTGCAACTTGTTGTTTAGTTGCTAAGTTGTTTCTAACTCTTTTGCAACCTATGGTCTGTAGCCCACCAGGATCCTCTATCCGTGGGATTTCCCAGGCAAGAATACTGGAGTGGGTTGCCATTTCCTTCTCCAGGGGATCTTCCCAGACTGGAGATGGAATATGCATCTCCTGCATTGGCAGGCAGATTCCTTACCACTGAGCCACCAGGGAAGCCTACATGTGCAATTAGCTGTGGAGAAAAGAATGAGGCCCAAAGGAATATCTAGATAGAGTAACACTTTCAACTACCCTGCTCTCCCACAATGGTAGCGTTGGATAAGTGAACAGTCCTTGGCTCTGTTTTGGGCACTGGGCCAGGCAAAGCAGCTGAGCAGAGCTGGGGCAGGCTAGGCAGAAGGCTCTGAGGAGTAAGTGGTTTACTTGTGAAACTAGTATTGACATGTAATACCTCAAGGTGAACACTGTGGGGAAGCACAATGCCTGTTTTGGGTTTTTTTGTTTTTTTTTGTTTGTTTCATTCCCTAACCACTAGACTGTGAATTTCTTGAGGCTGGTTTAGAGGGAGATAGTTTGTAAAACATTGAGACTGAGGTTCTAATTAAGGTGTTATTGAAAGAATACTGCTCTGACCCCATTTGTCTTTGTCGTTTCCCTTTAATCATAACTCAGAAAAAGAAAAAGGCCATAAGCCTTTTTCTACACTAACTGTGTAGTATCCATTGTATTATTACTAATTTGCAATGTATAAAATGTCACTAATAGGACTCTTGGCCTACCCCCCTGGCGCTAGTGGTAAAGAACCCACCTGCCAACTCAAGAGATGTAAGAGAGGTGGGTTTGATCCCTGGGTCAGAAGATCCCCTGGAGGAGGATACGGCAACCCACTCCAGTATTCTTGCCTGGAGAATCCCATGGACAGAGGAGCCTCGTGGGCTACAGTCCATTGGGTCTCAAAGAGTCAGACACAACTGAAGCGACCTAGCATGCAATGTGAAAATGAAAGTCGCTCAGTCCTGTCCGATTCTTTGCGGTCCCATGGGGTATACAGTCCATGGAATTCTCTAGGAAGAATACTGGAGTGGGTAGCCTTTCCCTTCTCCAGGGGATCTTCCCAACCCAGGAATCAAACCCAGGTCAACCACATTACAGGTGGATTCTTGATCAGCTGAGCCACCAGGGAAGCCCAAGAATACTGGAGTGGGTAGCCCAAGAATACTGGAGTGGGTAGCCTATCCCTTCTCAGGGGATCTTCCCGACTCAGGAATTGAACCAGGGTCTCCTGTATTGCAGGCAGATTCTTTACCAACTGAGCTATGAGGGAAGCATGCAATAGAACTCTTTATTTAGGTAAGTTGGGGCAAATCCCATTTCCAGCACTGAGCTCTGATGGCTAGGGAGGGCCTGGAGCATTGATGCTTCCTGGGGTGGGAGACGCCTCACCACCAGACAAATGCATTCTCTAGGATGATCAGTTCAAAGATTTCTTAGTACTTGTGACTTCACTCTGTTGGGAAGGATTATCCTCTATTACCTGTGTGTGTGTATAACAAACGTCTTCTCGCCTATGAAAAAACAGTGTAAGGGTGTTAGTAGTGACTGGTACCCTTTGAGATACTAAGGGTTTTTTTTTTTAAATTTTGTTGGGCATCAGTAACCAGTGGATCCCAACAGACCTCCTTGAAGACGCCTAGGGATGGCCGCTGGGAGGGGAGGAGGGCTAGAGGAAACCTGCTGAGACCCAGGGTGCACACCCAGGGCTGGGCAGATAATCCTGCCTAGGAGGTGGACCGGGGCCCACTCAGCCTTGGCCCCGCCCCCAACCCCCCGAGGCCTACGCTCCCTGGCCCCGCCTGCTCGCCTCCCGCGCCAGGGCGGGACCGGGGGCGGGGCCAGCTCGGCACATGCGCCTGGAATCCCGCGGCGCATCCGCCCTGTGTTGCTGCTAAAGCCCGGCAGAGGGCGGCCGCCTCCTTCTCGAGGGTCCGCCAGGGCCCAGGCAGTGGGATACCGCCTCCTCGGGGTCGCCCTCCCGGCCCCTCCCCCAGGAGGCGCCCCCAGGAGAGGAGGCTGCAATGTCAAGATGGCCTCTCCCTTCACCCCGTGGGTACTTCGAGAAGAGGCTAGGCCGAGCTCCGCGCAGACTTTGCGCTCGTCACTGCTCCATCCCCAGAGCCCCAAACAGTCCTCAGGTATAGTAGGCATTCACACTCTTACTGACGGAATAAAACAGAGGAATGGATGACTTCACGAGGAAACAGAAGACTCCGGGGACGCCTTGAGCCTGTGTGGTGGGGACATTGTGGGACAAGCAATCCAGAAGGGTCAGCCCCAGAGGTGATCACTGAGGCTTGTGAAGCCGCTCAGTTGTGTCCCAACTTTTTGCAACCCCCATGGACTGTAGCCCCCCAGGCTCCTCTGTCCATGGGATTTTTTCCAGGCAAGAATACTGTAGTGGGTTGCCATTTCCTTCTCCAGGGGATCTTCCCGACCCAGGGATCAAACTTGGGTCTGCCGCAACGCAGGCAGACTCTTTACTGTCTGAGCCACCAGGGAATCCCACTAAGGCTTAGGGCTCCCCAAGTCCCTGCCTCTGCACACCCAAAGGTTTGCTCAGAGCCTGTGGACCCCATACCATCTCATGGGCACAGAGCCCAGGCAGGGAAGTCTGGGCTTGTCCTCTCTGACAAGACCAGGAGTCCATTTCCTAGAAGTCAGGTCCTGGCTGCTGGCAGGGACCACCTGACTGGTGGCTCCATTCAGCCTGCTGCTCCCTGAGGACTCTCAGCTGCTGGGGATTTCCTCATGGCCCCTGGGGATTTCCAAACTGGCTCTGCTTGCCAAGCTCCCACAAGATCCAAAGCCAAGGGCCAGCCTTGAGGATGATTTCCCAACATCCTCCACACTCTTGCCCCAAATTCCACTAAGACTTGGGGCACTAGTAAATGCATGACACAATATTCCCATCCCTGCCCCCTCTGAGAGACAGGAGCCGATAAGCATAATGAAGAACTGTTCTTCTCTTTTTCAGACAATCAACAACTCTTCTCTATGTCCACAGGAGAAAAAAAAGGAAACCCAGTTTAAGGGTCAGACACACCAGTTTAAATAAAATATCAGTGAGGTCTCCTGGGGTGTGAGCTGGAAGCCTGTGCTATTTATTCTCAAAGTCAGACCGTTCTTTCAGCTAAACCTCAGTGTCTTCCAAACACTGGAGATTCAATAAATGTTTGAGGATCTGTGTCCCCTTTGGGGACCTCTATTGGGCCTGTTTCTAGAACCCTTTGAAGTTAAAATAAAGCAGAGATCCAAACTCCATAGAAGCAGGAAGGAAGATGCAAAAGCTTCTACTTTTCCTACCAACCCATCACCTCTGTGTTTAGAGCCTGGCCAAATCCACTGGGGCATGTGAGTGCCTGTGTGTTACCAGGCTGGGCAGAAAACATGCTTGGTGAGCTGGGGAAGCGCTACCACAGTTGTGGTGGCACACGGCCAGGACCTGTTGGCCCTGGGGCATCAGGATTCCTGAGCTGGTGAAGTGTAGAAATTGCCCAAGAGGACAAGCCTTCCTTCCTGGGAGGAAGGGAAAACACGCCCCGCCCCAGACTCACCAGGGGGGCTGCAAGAGGAGACAAGCTTCCAGACCACTCCACCATCTCTTCCTGAATGAGCTGTCTAGAGCTGCCCTATTCAATATGGTAGCCAGTAGTGTGGGCTATTTAAACTGAAACAAAGGAATGCTTCTGATTAAATTAAAAATCAAATAAAGTTGAATATTCAGTTCTTAGTCACACTGGCCACATTTCAAATAGGCAATAACCACGTGTGGCTAACGTCTACCAATCTGGAAAGCAAAGACGACAAAACAGTTATCACTCTGCAGAACTTTCTACAGGGAAGGTCTGGTTCAGAGGATCCCTGTTCAGCTTGTCCTCCACAAAGTCTTTGTCGTCCCTGACAAAGACTCCTTCAGGCACTGTCCCTGACCCCTGCTGTTCTCTCCCACCCCTGACCCAGAGTCAGCTTAGACTCCTGTCCCCATGTGCTTTGCCTTGACCTCCAGGCTTCAGAGAGAAGTGGGGGAATGGATGGTAGCCACAATTGAACCCCCAGCCTGGGAGCAGAAGCTAGATGCCAAGGGACTGAAAAGGCAAGACTGAATGGAAGCCAGCCCCCACCCCAAGGCATCCCAGGCCTGGGAGAAAGCCCCTCAGTGCCACACAATCGTTCCTTGTTTCTGCAGAGTCTCTGGACCATGCATGGGTAAGACATCTGGAATGTAGTGGCCTGAGGGCTTCCCCACATCACCCGCTGCTGGACTCGTTTGATGTTAGCGCTCTCAGAAGGAGAATTGCCAGCAGAACCCTGAACTCTTGAGGGCAAATAAGGCAATGAAGTCTTGTACTGAGCAGAAAGCCAGGAGGTCTGCCCTGGAGTAGTGGGGACCATGGCTGGACACCTCCCTGCAATGCCATCTGGATAAAGCTAACGAGGGGCGGGGGAGGACACAGTGGAGAAAGGACTCTGGGGTACGCTCATCATGCTAGAGAGGCTCCAACAAACTCCCTCGTGAGGAACAAGGCAACAAGGCATGGATCCGACTGCTACCACATTCTATCACAGGCACTTGACTTGAAAAGTTTTGCAACTGTAGCTAGAAAATTCAAGGTGCGAGTGCATGGGCAAACTCCTATGTGTGAAGGAAGAAGCAGAGAGCAGACCCAGGAACTGGTGGGTCAGGGCTGCCTCTGTTCTGTGCCACAATACTCTTATCTTTAGTTATGGCATGTGGGATCTAGTTCCCTGACAAGGGATCAAACCCAGGCCCCCTTGTTCAGTGGCGAAGGAAGCACATAGCCTTCGCCACTGGACCACCTGAGAAGTCCCATATGCCCCAGTTCCTGTTAGCCCTAATCCACATGGGCTGTCAGAGGCAAGGCAGGTGTAAAGAAATACATGGGTTGTAAAGAGACCACAAATAGGTAGAGTTTGTTTGTTCAACTGGAAAACAAATAGGTAGATAGAAACCTGGTCTTTGAAAGGTATCGGTATCGGCCGAGAATTTGACTGGAGGAAATCACAGGAAAAGGAGCAGAGCTTTGAAAGCTGGCAGCAAACTACAGGTGACAGTGGATGCTCAGGACAAAGCAATCCCACTGTGAGGCTACTGTGTGGCCCCGAGTAAGCGTGGGATTCCACCTGGACCTTATTTCCCTATCTCCACCTGGAAGAGCTGACTCATTGGAAAAGACCCTGATGCTGGGAAAGACTGACAGCAGGAGGAGAAAGGGACGACAGAGGATGAGATGGTTGGATGGCATCTCCCACTCAATGGACATGAGTTTGAGCAAGTTCTGGGAGATGGTAAAGGACAGAGAAGCCCGGCATGCTGTGGTCCACGGGGTTGCAAAGAGTTGGACAAGACTGAGCAACTGAATACCAACCACCTGGAAGGCTTCAGGGGCAAAAGCATCATCCTGAGAAGAGTAAACCCCTCCCCCTACCTGCCATGAACCGAGCTGAGCTATTAACAGACTGTGGCATTCCTGTGGGCAGATGGCCCATTGAGGTCCAGGTACCAAGAGCTTCTCAGCTGTCAGAGACAGATGATGATGACATGACACTGTTCCGAGTGACTTGTATTGACTCATTCATCCTCAAAACAGCCTTATGAGGAGAGTACTATTATTCTTATTTTACAGATGAGGAAAATGAGGCACAGAGAAATTAATTTGCCCAGGGTCACCCAGTGAGGCTTCCCTGGTGGCTCAACAGTAAAGAATCCGCCTGCAATGCAGCAGATGCAGGTTCAATTTCTGGGTTGGGAAGATTCCCTGGAGGAGGAAATGGCAACCCACTCCAGTATTCTTGCCTGGGAAATCCCATGGACAGAGAAGCCTGGTGGGCTACAGTCCATGAGGTCACGAAGAGTCAGACATGACTGAGCATGTGCATCTAGTAAGCAGCAGAGCCAGGATTCAAACCCAGGCAGTCGGCTCCAGCGTCCGTGCTATGCCCGGTACCAATGTGTTAACACACACAATCACATACAACTCTCGATTTGTGGGCCCTTCTACCCACGCTGCCCTCCCCCAAATGAGCTCAAAGCAGTTCTTGCAGCCAAAGCCAGCCCTCCCAACCAACTTCAGATCTGCCAAGCATCTGTTCCTACAGAACAGTAAGAGCTGCAGTGTGGGGATTTTCAAGAGAATGGGTAGAGAGGGAGGATGGGAGACTCTTAACAGCAGGGGCTCCTGCTTCAGAGGCACAGAGAAAGACCTCAAAACCAGTGGTCTAAGGAAGACACACAGGTTGGGTGGGGAACCTAGGGCCCTGATTAAAAAACAGGAAAACTGTGCCTTCCTCTGCCCCAGAAACCAAGTCCTCTGGTTTGAAGCCTGCCTCTGCACAGAGAAGGTGACTGCTGGTTAGAAGGACTCATGGCAAAAATGCTTTGGAAGGGTCTGAGTAAAAAGGACAACCTAAGACTAAATTCTCCTGTAACTCTGTGTGTGTGTGTGTGTAAATTCTGCTCTGTGTGTGTGTGTGTGCGTGTACAAGCCATTTCCAAGCTGGGTGTCCCATCACAGAACCTGATTCTTCTCCCCAAGTCAGGGCCAAATAATGATGGGTGCAGGGAGGGGAACTGCCCTACCCCGGCACACAGATGTCTGCCTGAGAGGCATGTGGGCAGGCATCCATGGGCCTGGGCAGCGTGGTTCACCTCCCACGATGCAGGGTGAGGGCATTTTCCCAAGAGAGGTGTTCAGGCTGGTACCCCTCACCTTCTCCGAACCTAGCCTCATTCCTGTCTGCCACCCCCAACCTCACCTAGATAAGATCCTCCTGTCACTGTCCAGAAATCCTGAAGCCAGAATCAGGCTCACCGGAGACTGCCAGAGAAAATGTGGGCTCTGCCAGGCAAGGCCAAGCACGAAGGGGAATAAGGATGTTTGCTGGCCACTGGATTCCAGGAAGACAGCCCACAGCCACCCCCACCCCCCAGGCTCTTCAGGTGGGGTGCCCAGTTTGCCTCTCGCCTCTATTGATCTTGACACACCGCCAAGTGAGTGGGGACTTGACCTCACCCTGTGCCCGTGTCCTTTAGGTAACCTAGGCCGCCTGCAGAGGAGGAGGCAAGGCTGCGGCGGGCCCAGTGCAGTCTGGGCCCCCGTGCCTGCGGTGCTAGGCACACAGGCTCCAGGAGACAGAGAAGATGCCAGCCCACCCAGAGAGGAAATCTCTCACTGCCCCAAAGCCCGTGCCTCTGCAGGCAGCTCCACAACCAAACCAGCACACAGAGGAGGGAGCTGGGGATGGGAAGGGCGGATGCCAGCCACCAGCATAAGGAACTAACGAGGGCATTGTATC
Source organism: Antilocapra americana (assembly GCA_007570785.1). Lineage (NCBI taxonomy): Eukaryota > Metazoa > Chordata > Mammalia > Artiodactyla > Antilocapridae > Antilocapra > Antilocapra americana. The sequence continues at coordinate 33,824,006 of ML664177.1, read as the reverse complement.
AGACCCCTCCCATCGCCTTGTCCCTGGAAGGCTCCTCGGGACTCTCCAGACACTTTCCCTTGATGGGATGGGGCCAGGCGTGAAACCGGGTGTCACAGAGAGCCATGACCGTCTCGTGCTGCCTGACGGGTGGTGTCACTACTTGGCTTCCGGCCCGCGCCACTCTGGGCTGAGATCTGTCCTTTCGCAGATGTCTTCTGTTCTAGAGAAAGCACAGGCTCCCTCATCCTAGGGATGATGTCATCAACCTTTCTTCTCCCCAGAACCAAGCCCCCCCAGGGTAACGGGGCTCAGGTGCGCCTCAAGACTTCCTGATGTCCCACCCTGACTGTCCTAGGGCTCCAGGCACTGGTACTCGATCTTCCCTATAGCCCAGAGCCAGGCCCATCCTCAGTCCACCTTGCCTTCAGCCCTCCTCTGCCCAGAGCCAGGGGCAGCCTCATAGTCCTGCTGACAGAGAAGGGAGCCCAGGAAGTACCCTGTAAGAGCCCCCCCTCCCTGTGGGTACCCACTTGCCCTAGGGCCTGGCAGTGAGAGAAGCTGGTGGGAAAGGAAGGAAGTGAGTCAGCTCCTTGCAGAAATGGGAATGGGAGGGAGGAGCCAGCAGAACTGAGATCAGAGGGCAGAGGGGCTGGAAAGGTCTCTAAGAAAGGGAACCAGGCCCTGGAGGTGGCTGTGGGGCCCCTCCAAGGTGGAGGAGAGATACAGGTGACAAACTCAGCAGTGCTACCTCTTGCCAAGGCTGTGGTCCCTAGAGGCCAGAGAACCTGGGTCTGAGCAGATGCAGCCCCACCTGAGGATGGAATTCGAGGCGGCACCCCTTCCTGATGCATGCACCGACTGGAGAAAGTGAGGGCTTGGAGGATAAGACCAGCCATGTTCTTGCCTTGCTGAGGTGAGGTCCCTGGTCCCCAAGGCCTCCCACCACTTCCCTAGGAGCCCGGCTGCCCCCTTGCTGGGCCCCCCGGCATCTCCCAGAGAGGATGGGAACTGAGTTCGGGCCCCAAGAGCAGAGCAGTTTGGGCTGTCCCACCTCTGCTCCCCCGACCCGTCTCTCCGGTGGCCCCTGCCTATAGGGGAGCTGTCCCCAGGCTCCAGCTGGAATCTGTCGCCCTGACTGGGAAAAATCCTTGCTGTGAACATTCCCAGCCTGCCAACATTCCAGCACTCAGGCAGCCCAGGGAAGCAGAAGGGAAGAGGGCGCCCTGTGCCCTGGCCAGGCCACGCTCCACCCCCTCAGAGACCTGCAGCCACTAAGACAGGCACATTCCTCCCAGGTCCCCTGGGCCAGACACTGTGTGACCCCATGTGACCCTGAATCTGCTTCTCACCCACGCTCAGTGGCTCCTTGGGCAGGCTGTTCCAGCGACCCTCCTCCCAGAGCCCCCTCCCAGGCTCCTGCTCCTGGCTGTCTAGTCCCATCTTGCCTCCACTCCTGCAAGGGATGCTGAGCATCCGAGCACAGAACAAAGAGTCTTAACACACTGCAGACAGGTCATCGAGGACCGTCAGAGGGGAGGGTTCCAGGAAACCCAAACTGAGATGAACAAGGAAACCAGTTTCTGACTCGAGAACCATCTTCTTTCCTTCAACAAAATATCCACCCCTCTCAAGCGCTCCAACACGGCAGAAATGAGAATGAATTCATTACAATCCTGATGAAGGCTGTGAAGGAGAAGGAGGTGGGTGTAGACCTGACGTGGTCTGAGAGGACCAGGGAAGGTTTCCCTTGGGAAATGATATTCAAACCGGGGCCCGTGAGTATGTATGAATATATGGGCGTGGACGGGGAAAAGCATTACAGACAAAAGAAAACAGCAAGGACTCGATGGTAGAAGCCAGTGAGAACACTGAGTTGCACGCTTGCCACCTGCCAGACACTGTGCCGGGCCACGGTCCTTGCCTTTGTCCCACAGGGCACACTAGAAAACAACATGCTCACTCCTGTATAAAATAAGAGGACCTGCTCCTGGTCAGAGGCGACATTCTGGGATCTTGCTGTCCTAAGGGCTACAGAGGTCAGTACCAGCATGTCAGTGAGAGCCAAAAAGGTGAGGGGGCAATGTGCCTCGCCTCTGGGATCTAGCAGCGGAAGATGTATAAGGGGCAAATGAACACCCCTCGCCAACTCCAGGGGACCAAACCCGAAGGCTGCCAAGACACTTCTCTTCCCATGTCTTCCCTCAGGCACCTTTCCAGTACCTCTTCCAGCTCCCACAAGGTTAAATCCCAGGACTTCCCAGTGGTCCAGTGGTTAAGACTTCACCTTCCAATGCAAGGGGCACGGGTTCGATCCCTAGTTGGGGAGCTAAGATCCCACACACATCAGCACCCAAAAACCGAAACGTAAGACAGAAGCAATATTGTAGCAAACTCAATAAAGACTTTCTAAATGGTCCACATCAGGAAAAATTAAAGTATTAAATCCTGCCTGCTGCCCCTTGGGCTCGCTTCCTCAGATGGATCCTCCGGAGAGGCTGAGAGCAACAGTCACACCCTTCTGTAGCATCCACACAGCATGAGTGGCCAGTCATCCACCTGAGTCCCCCTTTGCTTCTGGAGAAGAGGCTTCTAGGGACCCAGGAGCAGGAACCAGAAGGCCAGGCCTGGGCTGGGCAGTGGACGTATAAGGATACCCAGAGACTGCCTTCCTCTACCTTATGTAGATGTATGGATGTATACATGAATATGTGGATACATAGGGCTTCTCTGGTGGCTCAGACAGTAAAGAATCTGCCTGCAATGCAGGAGACCCGGGGTTTCATCCCTGGGTTGGGAAGATCCCCTGGAGAAGGGGATGGCTACCCACTCCAGGATTCTTGCCTAGAGAATTCCATGGACAGAGGAGCCTGGCAGGCTGCATACAGTCCATAGGGTCGCAGAAAGTCAGACATGACTGAGCAACTAACACACACATACGCATGTGAATACACAGCTCTCCTATGCAGAGTAAAGGGCAAGGAGGTGTACCCTGAGTTCAAATCCTGACCAGGCACTTAGTAGCCATGAAACCACAGGCAACTTACTTACCTGAACCTCTCTGTAACCCAATTTCCTCATCTGCAAAACAGAGATTATTAAAGTACCTACTCCAAAGGGTTGCTGGGAAAATGTACTGAGTTCATATGTGGGAGACATCTAGAACAGCCTCTAATAGAGTAAATGCTAGCCGTGATCTTCAATCTTGCTACTGTTTTTCCTGCCTTTCCCTCAAAGCATCTCTATTTGGACTGAATCTTTACCAGATCAGTTAAATACCACCTAGGGAACCTGTGTGAGCTACACACTGTACTGGGTGCCACACAGAAGGCCAGGTGAACCCCCGACATTCTTTCCTGCTGCAGGGTTTGTGCAGAGTGGCTGGGTGAGCCAGGCCGGGGCAGAACGCCATGCCCTGATTCTGAGGAACATATGGCGGGAGGTGAAGGGAGCCACAGCAGTGACCCAGGTCTAAGGAAATAGTTTCCCAACCCAACTAGAGCCAATGACTAAAAAAATAAGCTTTACTAACACTGTCCCCTGTATTTAACAGAACAGAAGCTGCTGCCAAACACCACATGGGACTCGAGGGTTGGCTGGGGGCCCCCCAAACGGCACAGCAAGGGGTGGGGGACCATGATGACTCCACTCCTTGGCAGTGCCTGTCTGGCACGGTGGGTGCCCAGGGTGCTGCAAAGGCCTGGGGCACATTCATACCCGCTGCCCAGATAGACAAAGGAGACACCAGGCAACCTGCCCAGATAGCAGGGGAGCCCCCACCCCAAAGGGTCACTGATCCCCACCCCCACCACACTGCTTCCCACCCCAGGCTCCAGTGAGGAGAATCCAGCAGCTCAGGGTAGGGGGGCAGCGGGAGCCCTGCTGGCAGGCAGAACGCGTGCTTGTGGTTTCTGGGAAATGCTGTAGAGATTTGCAGCATTTTTAAAATACTTGTGTTCCCACCCGCCACACACACACACACCCCTCCACCCCACTCCTCACCCACCTCCGCCCCCGCCCCCATCTGGGTGTTTGCATATCTGGTATTTTCCAGAACCATTTCAATATAAATAAAAGAGATCAGAAGGGAGAGGAGGCCAAGGTGGTCTGGGGGATCAGGGTGGGCCGGAGGGAGGGGTGCTGGCCAGGGCTGGAAGGGGCTGGAGCAGCCTACCTCCATCAAGGCCCTGCCCCTGTATCAGGGTTCCAAGCTGTGCCTGCGAAAACAACCAGTGACCATGACATGTACCCACACCCAATGCTGCCTGGGCACTGTGCCCACCACCCACAGGCTGGGTGGCCAGGGCACTCTATCGTTCATCTAGCATCTCCCTGGGGGAAAGGCAGACTGGATCCCTGAAGACAGAAGGGAGACCTAGCAGGATGGAAGTGACCTAATCCACCACACTATTCTGCTGGTCCCAGGCACCCCACTAATCCAGGACAGACAACCCCCCAAAGTGCTCCCAAAGACCTTTCGCTCACCAGGTCATACATCCTTGAACCTACCCACCTGCCTTTCATATATCCAAAAGAACATAGTTTGGGTTCCACCCTGAGCCCCCAAATCAGGCCCTCCCATGGCGAGACTCTGATGCCAGGAACTTTGGTATAAAGTGAAGTGAAAATGTCCTGGAGTAGCAGTAGGAACAGGGCATTCTAGAACACTGAACTCAGGTAGTACCCCACCACCCCACCACCAGCAGAAGCCCCTGGGAAAGCCTGTTGCCCAGAAAGACCATCCTGACAGACCAGGAAGCAGCAGTTTCAAGTCTCCCCTTGGAATCTTTTGGGTCCCACTCCTGACAGCACCCAGGGGTCCTGGGGACCAGGATGAGGAGGCTCACACCGTTTCTTCCCAGGGCCTCCATTATAGCCTTCTCCCAAATGCAGACAATCCTGCCTGGCCAGTCCCCTGCAAGGCCACTGAAGACTACGCCTGCAGGTCTGAGAAGCCTGGCTCTAAAATGCTGGAAAAAGCAAGAGAGCTCCCAGTGTCCCACCTCTCCTACCATGGGCGTCTTTAAGAACAGAGCTTCAGAGAGAGTCTGGACAAAAGAGTTAGGAGTCCTATTGGAAAGAAAACCTTACCAGGGGCAAGAATGGGAGAGCACTAGAATGGATTGATTAACAAATGTGTGTGTGGGCTCAGTCATGTCTGACTCTTTGAGACCCCGTGGACTGTAGCCTGCCAGCTCCTCTGTCCATGGGGATTCTCCAGGCAAGAATACTGGGGTGGGTTGCCATGCCCTCCTTCAGGGCATCTTCCCAACCCAGGGATCGAACTCAGGTCTCTCACACTGCAGGCAGATTCTTTACGTCTGAGCCACCAGGGAAGCCCATGAATACTGGAGTGGGTAGCCTATCCCTTCTCCAGGGGAACTTCCCAATCCAGGAATTGAACTGGGTTCTCCTGCATTGCAGGTAGATTCTTCAGCAGCTGAGCTACTAGCTCATTAACACAGAGGCTGTAAAACTGCCTTCCATGGATGGTATTAGAGACTGGGCAGAGGGAAGGGAACTAATCTCCCTGAGCGTTTACTACTGCTGAAGTTTAATAAGTGACATCATCTAATACACAAACATGCTTATCTTAAATAAAGGCCCACAGAGTATGGTATGCAGAATAAAAAACAAGTCTCCCTTTAGCTCCAGTCTTATTTTCCTTCTCAGAGAGAACTGTCGTTAGTTGGGCATGCATACTTCTCTGAGTTAGTCTTCTCAAATTCTGGGAGGAAAGAATAGAGCCTGTTGAGAGTGGTCATGGCTCACTTTGCCTGGGAGGCCTCTTCTAATTGCTACCCCTTCTCCGGTGGTGGAACTGGCCGTTTCTTCCTCACCCCACCGCATAGCTGTTCAGATCTGTGATAGCAGTTATGGTACCTGGTTGCATTTCTTTACTTAGGTCTGCGCTTCCTCAAGAAAAGATTGCATTTTATTTATTTAATCTCCCTATGCCTGGTACAGTGCTAGTCCCTAAGCAGATTCATTAAATGTTTGAGTGAGGGACTTCCCTGGCAGTCGAGTGGTTAAGATTCCACCTTCCAATGCAGGGGGGCCCAGGTTCCATCCTTAGTCAGGGAACCAGATCCCACATGCCACAACTGATCAGAGTCTAGATCCTACATGCTGCAACTAAGACCCAGCACAGCCAAGCAAATTTTTTTAAAAAGCTTAAAGGAGTAAGTAAACTAAAGCTCACAAAATTTAGTAACTTAGGAAAACGCAAACACAGGTCTTTCTGGCTACAAAGTCCATGCTCTTTACACTATAAATACTATCTTTCAGATTCTCCTGAGTGTGGAGGTGGTTTTAGATGGACACGATGACCACTTAAGGAAACTTACAGCCCTATAGCCTTTGAGTACAAACCCCAAGTTCCAACAGAAGAGACTAGACTATGGATCTCAGGCAAATGGCCAACAGCTTGACAGGGTTCAAGAAACCAGCCTTGCATGGGAGGGAGTGATACACCTTCCTTTAAGCACCCACCTCTCCCCCCCACCACAGTCTCGAAAGCTCAGCGGAGCAGTGCTATCTAGGTATGACTCCCGTGCAGGCCAGCTCCTCTGGCTCTTGGTGGCAGGGGGACAAAAACATTAGCCAGGGTTTAGCCAGGTGGGCTTTTCTGAGCTCAGCAGAAATACCCTCCATTCTCAGATACCATATTTGTCCCCCATGAAGGCCCAATGAGAATATAAACAGAAAGGACCGGCTCTCTGCCTCTCAGGTCCTAGTCCCTAACAGGCTTCTGCCCCTTCTTAAAGAGTATTGACTTGCCCACACATACTCATGGACCTGGAGGAAGGAATTCTGAACCAACTAGGGTTTTAAGATCCTCATCATTACCAACACCTCCTCCAATTTCACAAACTCGAGGCTCTCTTTGCCTTTAGAAAACTTGAGTAACTGATCCCCCAAAACACGTCCTAAAACATTTTCCCTGAGGAGCTGAAGAAAGGACTTAGCCTCTTCCCCTAAATCTGGCATCACACTTGACCCCTCCCTTTCTTCCTTCTCCCCTTAGGGCACCTCTAAGTTCATAACAGCACTATTTACAATAGCCAAGACAAGGAAGCAACCTAAATGTCCATGGACAAATGAATTGATAAAGAAAATGTGATATATATATATATTTATATTTATACACACATACATACACACACATAATGGAATACTACTCAGCTATAAAACAGAATGAAATAATGCCATTTGCAGCAACATGGATAAACATAGAGATTATCATACTAAGGGAAGTAAGTCAGAGAAAGACAAATATCCTAGGATATCACTTAAATGTGGAGTCTAAAAATTTGATATAAATGAACTTATTTACAGCAGAGAAACAGACCCACAGACATAGAAAAGAAACTTATGATTACCAAAGGAGAAAGCGGGAGGTGGAACAGATGCATTAGGAGCTTGGGATTAACAAATACAAATACAAATAAAATAGATCAGCAACAAGGTCCTACTGCATAGCACAAGGAACGATATTCAGTACCTTGTAATGAACTATAGTGGAAAAGAATCTGAAAAAAAATATATATATATACACACACACACACATAACTGAATCACTTTGCTGAACACCAAAAACTAACCCAACATTGTATATCAATTGTAATTTTTTAAAAAATCTTAAATAAAAATAAATAAAAAGGACAACAGAGCCTACTTCAGTTGCTTCTGTCGGATATGTCTCTCCATCTGCACTGCTTCTACCCGAATTCAGGCCTCCGTCCATCTTATTGAGACACTACAGCTCCCTCACTGGTCTCCCCACAGCTACTCTTGCTAGAGCTGAAAGCATTCTCCATAAGCAGCCAGAGAGGTTTTTCAAAAACCTGTTCCCATCACTCCCTAATTAAATCGCTTCAGTGCCTTTAGGTTAAAGTTCGCATTCCCTAGATGACTCACAAGGGCCTTGGTGACCTGCTTCCTGCTTGCCTCTCCTGCTGCTCCTCTCAATACTGTCCCCACACAATCCCCCAGTCTTATTCCCCAAATGTGTCATTCTCTCCAGTCTCCAGACCTTGACATGTGTCTTATGGCCTTCCTCTTCCTCCTCTTGTCTCCCCTACACTCATCTCCCACCCAGATATTGGTTCTCCCTCATTTCTTCCCAAGGCTCTACTAGAAATCCCTCTTCTGTTCTCCCCAGGACCATGTCCTGACCTCTGTCATTGAGCTTCTCAAATGGCACTGTCTTTGTCTGCTGCTTGAGCATCTCTCCCACCAGACTATGAGTTCCTTGGGGCTGGGGTTATGTGCTGGACCCCAGGACCGAGCACACAGGAAGTGCTCAACAAATGTTTGTTTCATAGGCAGGTAAGTGGAAGAAAAGATACAGAAGAGCTGCTTTTCCCGGGCCAGCTAAGTGATTCCTATGAGTTCCCAAGTCTATCCTACTGCTTGTCGAGCAGCCACAGGGAAACATCAAGGAGGTCTGAACCGAGCATTCTGGACACACACTGTGTGAGAAGGAAACCCACAGGGCTGTGTCTCCCTGGGGCCCTCTGAAGAGGTTGTGGAGAAAAGGCCCCATGGCCCCCATCTGTGTGCTGAGAGGGAACAGATGGCTAGCCAGCTCCCTCAGAGTTCCCTGGGGACAGGCGACGTGTGGATACAGTTGATGGACAGCCTGATGGGCAGGGTGGCCGCCAGGAGCTGTCCCTGTGGAGCTGGAGTTGTCAGGGTTCCCCGCCCAGGAGCATGGAAGAGGCGGGAAGACTCTTTTCTTGGCATGGAACTTGGATTAGAATAGCTGCCAAGAAAAGGAGCAGGAGTAGGAGTGGGAGGAAGAGGAGGAGATAAAGGATGAGAGTCCCAGAAGAGGCTGAAACACGCATCCACCAGCCCTGGGGGGCTGTCCCAGGGCACTGGAATGCTGGGCTCACTCTGTTCCTCTCTGCTGTGGCCCGAGTCCCCACCACCCAGAGGGAGTAGTTTTTTATTTCAGAGCCAGAGAAAGAAAAGATACAGGGGCTTCTTTGAACCTGTCAGAGGGCTCTAGGAGACTCCTGATGATGGGGCTTTCTACTACCTCCCCTGCCTGATCCCTCAGGCGGAGGGAGACATCCTCTGGGCATCAGCTGGGTTTGCCCCACAGAGGCGAGAGCAAGCTGGCCTTTCAGGGGTACCTGCTGCACTGCGGGATCCACCAGGGCCTCGACAGCTGAGCCATCCACTTCCCCAGGGAGGAGGCAGCAGCAGCTAGCTGGGAAGGGAGAGTGGCTGGGAAATGCAAGGTGCCAGGACGATCCATGTGCTATAAAGGACAAAACTGAACAGCATCTGGGATGCCAGGCCCAGGGCCCCTCAGAGGCCTGTGCTATTGTTCAGCAGGGAGCTGGCAACAATCTCCCAGAGGGGATTCATTCTTAAAGAGGAAGAAAATTCCATCTGTTAAAAGCAATGTTACCCTGGTAGAAAGCAGAGAGACCCTTGGTGTGATCATGGTATAATCTCTGGCTCTGAAATAAAGACTACTCCCTCTAGGCTATGGTTCCCTGAGTTCAGTCTAGTCTGATGGCTAACACATAGTGGGTGCTTGATGGGTGTTTCTGGAATAAATGAGTTCTAGTCCTCCCCTGGATTCCATGACAGGCTCCCTCCCACTCACGACCCTTTCCTGACTAGCAGAGTTCTGACCCCACCAGCCCCAGGGTAGAGGAAGGTCGGGGACCTGACTCCAGTGCTTCCTGCCAGAGCCTAACCCTGCCGATCTCAGGCCCTCCAGGCTTGAGATGCTGCCAGACTGAACAGCCAACAGAGTGTCCACTTCCCCTCCCCGGGAGAAAGCTAGGACACGGACTCTGCCTGCTTCCTTAGCATTTCCTCCCACTTTTGAATTTGACACATCTGGCTGGTCACTTTGTGCTGGAAGGTCCCGTCCAGGCTATGCAGTGGTCAGGCTGCAGGGACCAGATCTGGACAATCCTAAAACCCACAGCCAGGAGAAAGGGAGGGCTAGAGCAAACTTATCCCTCAAGGATTGTCTCTAGGCAGAACATTCCAAACTGATATGTAGCCACCCTATCAAAAGTCCCCTGGGGTTAGAGATATCCATCCCCCCAGAGACCTGCTCGCACATCTAATCTCGGCGTCTTCTGCTCCTATGTCACCCCTTCCATGGCTGTTTTGTGTGGGCTGGATATGAGTTGAGAGCTCAGGGACAGTCAGGTCATACTATCTCTGTAGGCTAGATCCCTGTTGCCTTTCCAGGGCTGTGCTTTTTCTTCTTCCAGGAGATAATAAAGACTGTTGGAGCCCAAGTGATCTTTATAAATCAGATCCAGTCACTCCCCTGCTGAAAACCCTACAATGGTACCATTTCACTGGACTAAAAATCTAAACTCCTACCATTATTTACAAGGTCCTCCATGATCTGGCCCCTGCTTATCTCTGCAACCTTACCTGGTGTTCAGCTCCTCAGTTTCTCAGGGGTAAAAAGAGGCCTGCAGTCACCTCCCCAAAAGCTACTACCAAAGCAGCCACACATTATAGACGTCCAATGCGAGACCTGATTTACAATAATTTATCTTTTTTTCACCTCCAATACATAAAAAATGGAAATCCTATATTTTAGTCCACATACCAGTCTGGACTAGTAATAGTCCAGAGTGTCTCTCATAGCTGGAAGTGGCACATGTTAGCTTTCTCAATGCCTCAGTTTGGGGCTCAGGACATACAAGCCCACACAGATATCATAGAGTCTGTACTGCCGTGTATCACATCTGCTGGGGTCACTTCTCCCCACAGGCCAGATAAGTTGTCCCAGAGCCAAAGGAGTGGACTGCATCACCCCTCGCCCTTGCTAGGCTCTGATGATAGCTATTGGGTACCCCAACCATCCTCCCAGGTACAAACGCTGCCGGAGAGGCCAGCATACCCAGTCCCCGCTCACCCCCGGCTGCCCCGGCAAACACTCACATGGGCTGGCTCCCTGCGGAGTCCCTCCACGCTCCGCAGCCAGCTCTGGCTGAGCTCGCTGAGCTCTGGGATAGGCTGCACCTTGAGCCGCACGCTGTCCCCAGACTGCCGGATCATCTCCACAATCTCATCCCTGGACTTGTTCTCCACCTTGAGTCCATTGATCTCCACCAGACGGTCACCGGGCACCAGCCCCAGGGCCAGGTCCTTGGTGCCCGCGCCGGGCTCCGCAAAGTGAACCACCCGCCGGTAGACCTGGCCTTCGGGCCCGCGATCCAGCATGGTGGTGCGCCGCAGGGAGAAGCCGAAGTCCCCGGTGGGCCTTCGCAGCAGTTCCAGTTCCCGGAGGGCAGGGGGTGGCGGGGGCAGCACCGGGGGCAAACGCAGGTCAGCCGGAAACCTCTTGGTCACCAGCTCCGGGGCTCGGGACCGAGGTCCTGATCGAGGGATGCCCGGGCCGGGATGCTGTGTCAGCTGTCCCTCCAGGGTCCTCACCTCCACCTGCGGAGATGGGGCGGCAGAGTGCTCCGAGGGGGTGGAGGTTTCCGACGTGCTCTCGTCCCGGCTGCGCTGGGAGAAGGAGAAGCGCTTGGCGATCATCTGCGAGTTCTGCTTGGCCAGGGAGCCAAACTTGGCGGCCCGCTGCAGCACCGAACCCCGCCCGCCACCTTCCTCGCCCTTGAGGTCGTCGCTGGAGCTGGCTGTGCTCAGGTGGCCCGAGTCCAGGACGACGCTGCCCCTGTTGCTGTCCGAGTCGATGTCCGTCAGGTGCAGGTCCGAGCCGCTGGCCACCTTGATGGGGATGGGGTTGGAGATCTCCAGGCGCGTCCTGGAGTCCCGCTTGGAGGAGCGGTTCAGGTTGAAGAAGCCGCGACGCAGGCTCATCTCTTCCAGGCTCCGCAGCTCCGCCGCCGACATCCGCTCCTTCTTCTCCTTCTTTTCCTTTTTCTCCTTCCGCCCGCCATCTTTGTCCTTATCTTTCTTCATGAGGTTAAACATGGTGGGGGCGCTGTTTCCAGGGGTGGCACCCCCAGAGGATTGCAGGTGCTTAGTGCAGGGCCTTCGTGCCCCGCCCTTGCCGCTGCAGACAGAAACAGAGAGAGAGGTTATTCCAGCAGAGCCCAGACATGGCCGACCAGTGAGCGCAACTCTCCCTCACTGAGTGCCAGCTACGTGCCAGGGGCTCTGCCTCACCCAATACTGTCTCGAGGTGACCCTCATAACGCTGCTATGGGTGTTCTTGTTGTTCAGTCACTAGGTCGTATACCAACTCTTTGCGACCCCATGGACTGCAGCACACCAGGCTTCCATGTCCTTGATTATCTCTCTGAGTTTGCTCCAACTCACGTCCATTGAGTTGATGATGCCATGGATAGGTCTATCATTACCCCCATTTTACAATTAAGGAAAGAGATAAGATAAGTTTGCAAAAGCCCAGACTATGGCTTCCTGTAATCCCTGATAGACCCAGGGTTAGGTGTACACAGCAGTGGCATCTGGGAGCTCTAACCTCCTAGTTAAGAGGATGCTGTTGGGGCTTCCCTGGTGGCTCAGTGGTAAAGCATCTGCCTGCCAATGTAGGAGACACAGATTCAATCCCTGGTCCAGGAAGATCCCACATACCATGTGGAGCACCACAACTACTGAGCCTGTGCTGTAGACCCTGGGAGCTCCAACTGCTGAGCCCACGAGCTGCAACCACTGAAGCCTGGGGGCCCTAGAGCCCGGATCCCCAACAAGAGAAGCTACCACAATGAGAAGCCTGAGCACCACAACTAGAGAGTAAGCCCTTGCTCACTGCAAGTAGATAAAAGCCCATGCTGCAACGAAGACCCAGCATAGCCAAAAATAAGTCAATAAATAAAATTATTTTTTTAAAAAACAGGATGCCATCAAGCCAACCTGGGACCTAACTTAAGATTCAAATACAAAGGAACAAGGCAAGTGACCTCCCACAGCCACTGTCCATTAAGGCACCAGACATCTCATGTTCCTGGGCTCGTTCCTAAACCTGCTATCCCTGAAGCAGCAGCCTGAGCCACCGCAGGACACATCTCAAAGAACCAACACGTATTTAATGACTGCCACTCAGCAGGCATAATGCCAAGCCCTTTACACTATCTCATTTGAACGTCACAGCATCCCTGCAAGGTAGGTATCATTATCTCTCCTTTGCAAATGAGAAAACGGGGCTCAGAAAATTAAATATATGTTAGTTGTCACAGAGCTAGTAGGTGGCACCTGCAGGGTTCAGTGGCAAATGTTGTTTTCTTTCTAGGGCCTGGGTGCCCACAGTGAAGCAGGGAGGGAAGTAAGAGGGAAGTTCCAGACTGAACAGAGGACAGACAGCTGCAAGGTGGGGGTGGGGTGGGGTCTGCTGGATAAACAGGATCCTGAAAAACTCACATCCTTTTCCCCAGACCGACACCTAAATATAGCCTTGGGAAGTAAGTTGTGGCAGCCAGAGAGAAAAACCTAGCTCCAGAGCTCTAGTGTTTATGGTACCAACCTCCTCCCATCCCCAGGCATACCCGACTGGGGACAGGATCAGAGAAAAATCTGGTGGGGGTAGAGATGAGAGAGCTTTCCTTGTTCAAACCAGCAGGGAACAAGAAGTAGGCCATACCATCTAATTAGAAATTAAATGTAATTTTTTCTCTCTCCATGAAAGCTTCCTGCTTTGAGTTCTAGACCCAAGACGTACAAGCTTACTCTTTGCAACAGTGAGCTCTGGCCAAGCCCTGGAGAGGCCCTTCCTCTCTGTGTACCCCATCCTCACAACCAGGAGGGTCTTCCAGCCTCCCCATTCTACTGAAAAGGATTCCCAACCCAGGTACAGTGCCTAGGAACGCTTCAAGGGCCAGGAATACCCAAGGGCCCTGGGATGCTGGTTGATTGTTTCTGCTCCATCCAGCACCCTGACCCATGAGGCTCCTGAGAGAGATCGCATCTTTTCTAGAGCAGCACTGTCCATGAGAAATATAATTCAAGTCATATATGGAGTTGTAAATTTTCTAGCAGCCACATTTTTAAAAAAAGGTAAAATGGATAAAATTAACTCTAACAATACACTTCATTTAATGTAAATATATCCAAAATATTGTCATCTCAACATGTTATTTATATAATAATATTGAGATATTTTACATTCTCTTTTCCATATTAAGTCTTCAAAACCCAGTGCGTGTTTGGCATTTAGATCATGTCTCAATTCAGACAAACCACATTTCAAGTACAGTAAGTCCCCTACATACGAACAAATTCTGTTTCAAGAACACATTTGTAAGTTCAATTTGTTCACAAGTCCAACAAAGTTAGCCTAGGTACCCAACTAACACAACTGGCTATACAGTACTGTGCTGTAATAGGTTTATAATACCTTCCACATAAATAATATGTAGATAAAAAAACAAAGACAAAAAATAAAATATATTTACTCTTACAGTATTGCACCTTGAAAAGTATAGTAGTACAATGCAACCAACAGCTGGCACGCACATTTGTGTCTTTGAAAGTTTGCAACGTGAAGGTTCTTAAATAAGGGACTTACTGTATTCGACAGCCCTGTGTGGTTTGTGGCTATCAGATTGGGCAGCACAAGCCTAGAGAATTCTTTTGTTGTAGAGCATATTCAAAGAGGTGGGAAATCTGGCCATCAGTTCTCTGTGGACCTAGCAGGTACTCTTCTCCCACTCTGACCTCAGTTTCTACCTGATAAAACGAAGTTCCCTTTGAATTGTTTATTTCTTACTGCTCCATGCATAGTACCTGGGGTGGGAAGCCAGGAAATGTAAGGGCCCAAGAAGTACAAATCCAGGAACAGCCTTGGCCAGCAGCTGCATCTGTACTAATATAGGGTGGCGGGGTGCCTGGGTCAGGCACTGTCTCTTCGGGGCTCTATTTAACACAGGGAGTCTTTCCCTCTCCTCCTGAATGCTGATGGGGGTGTGGACAGACCTGCCATATATTAGGACGAAGGATCGCTGGCGGATCATTGCCCATCTTACCTCTCACCCATCACTACCTGCATGCTCTTAAAAGTCTAGCTTAGAAGATGGTTCCAGAGGGACTTGTGGGGGAAATGGGGAAAGAAACCCACCTTGGGGACTTGGAGGGAACAAACCAGTATCTCAGCCACAGTTCAACCACAGAGAACCCAACTGCCTCCAATGCTGTCCCACCAAGACACCTTTTATGGTCTCCAGTTCTCACTCTGTAATCCTTACCCAGTACTGGCTCTTTGCTGGGGGCTAGGTATCTGAGTGGTATCAACGGAAAACAGCCACTAAAATTCTAGAATCTTTGGGCTGTCTTGGCAAAAGCTTGTCCCTCACTGTCATTGCAACCGGCAGAAACTGCAGACGGTCACAGCAGCAGCACAGGGGGACGGTGCTGGCAGGAAATGTTAGAAGATCTAGTATCTAGGCCTGGATCTGCCAACAAATCACTGGGGGACCTTGAACCTGTCACTTTGCTCAAGGTTGGACGACATGATCTAGGTCTCTTCTAGCTCTAAAATTCCAAATATCTAAGTCTCCTGTGGACACAAGTTATTTATTAACTTTCTGCCAAAGTCACCCCTTTCTCATCCCAATCCTTGGGGCCTCTGGAGAGGCCATTTCAGCCCTTCTCTCATCATCCCGTCCTGCCACTGTTATCTGCACAGCTCACAAGATCCCCTCTCCTCACTGTTGTCCCTCCAATCGCCAGGCCTGGCTGTGGCCTGGGTTCTGTCCTGTGCCTCATGTTTAAAGCTAATGACAGCGTCCCGCTCCAGGGTCAGACCTGCAATACGGCTGCAGCTGATCCTTTACGTCTCAGAGCCTAGTTCGCTAGAGACCTGGGTTCTGTCAACTTCCTGTAGACCCTGGACTTTGCCATATCTCTTGTCCTCAAGTTCAAAGTCTTTAGTAGCAATGATATCATTACCTCCCCATTCCCTTCAGGCTGCAGTTTCTACCTACCTCCCTTTCATCTCTCACTCCCTCTAGTGAAGATAACTGTTTTGATCCACTTCTCTGCCTTTCACCCCTCACCCTACTCCAGGAGGTCTTTCCTAATTTTAAGTGGAAGAAAGGTATGTATGCAAATTCGGATATGTACCGGAATCATCTTGACCCTGTGTGTGTGTGTGTGTGCACACGCTCAGTGGCTCAGCCATGTCGGCCTCTTTGTGACCCCATGGACTGTAGCCCGCCAGGCTCCTCGGTCCATGAGATTTCTCAGGCAAGAATACTGGAGTTGGTTACCATTTCCTCCTCAGGGAATCTTCCCAGCCTAGGGATCAAACCCACGTCTCCTGCATTGGCAGGCAGGTTCTTTACCACCACAGCATCTGGGAAGTTCCCCCTGTTGACCCTACTATCCCCCAAATCTAAGCAGAATACCATTGATTCAATCAACTCAGCTGCTTTATCACATTAAGACATAAAGCATTTTGAAGACAAGGACCATTCAATTCAAACATGCATGTATCGTATCGGGCTTCCCTGGTGGTCTGGTGGTAAAGAATCCACCTGGCAGTAGAGGAGATACCGGTTTGATCTTTGATCTGGGAAAATCCCACATGCCATGGAGCAACAAAGCCTGTGCTCCACAACTATTGAGCCTGTGCTCCAGATCCCAAGAGCCACAACTACTGAGCCCAAGTACCACAACTACTGAAGCCCTGCACCCTAAAGCCCGTGCTCCACAAAAACAGAAGCCATCTCAATGAGAAGCCTGGGCACCACAACTAGAGAGTAACCCCTGCTTGCCACAACTAGGGACAGCCCAAGTGCACCAACAAAGATCCATCACAGTCAAAAATAAAAACATAAATAAAACTTAAAACAAAAATTAAATATGCATCAATTCAATTTACATGGTCATATGATGGAATACTACTCAGCAATAAAAAGGAAACAACTATTGATACACACAACAAGGATGAATCTCAAAAACATCTCGCTGCTGCTGCTGCTAAGTCACTACAATCATGTGACTCTTTGCGACCTCATAGACAGCAGCCCACCAGGCTCCTTGTCCCTGGGATTCTCCATCTCTTAAGTGATTGTAAAAGAAGCCTTGAACTACTGGTTTGGTACTATTTATATGAACTTCTGGTATAGTCAAAGTAACCTATGGTGAAAGAAAATCAGAACAGTGGTTACCTCTGGGAAGCGGGGGTGGGTTGGAAGTGGGAATTGCCTGAGAAAGGGCATGAGGGAACTTCTTGGGGTGACATTCATGTTACATATCTTGATAAGGACTAGGGTTAACAGATCTAACAGTTATCAAGGAAGATTGGTGCATTTCATTGGATGAAAGACTCAAAAGACAAAAATAATTGTCAACAAATATTGAACTCTTTATGAGTTCAGTTTATGATATGTATGCTAACGTTTTGGGGGCAAGGTATATTTAGTGTCTGTTATTTGAGATGCATCAAAAATGTAAGATGGAGGAATTCCCTGGTGATCCAGTAGCTAGGACTCAGCACTTTCACTGCAATGACCCAGGTTCAATTCCTGGTCAGGGAACTAAGATTCCACAAGCCACGCAGTGTGGCAAAAAAAAAAAAAAGTAAGATGGCTTAATGTTATATCAAGGGATAAAGATGTGGTAAACAGGATACTAAAGTGCTCATTGTGGCTTCCCAGGTGGCTCAGTGGTAAAGAATCCACCTGCCACTTCAGGAGACAAAGGAGACTCGGGTTCAATCTTTGGGTCAGGAAGATTCCCTGGAGGAGGCATGGCAACCCATTCCAGTATTCTTGCCTGGAGAATCCCATGAACAGAGGAGCCTGGTGGGCTACAGTTTATGGCGTTGCAAAGAGTCACACATGACTAAGCACACATACACACAAAGTGTTCATTGTAGAATCTAGAAGGTAGTGTAAAACTCTAACTTCTAAAAATGTTTACAGAGAGCTTTGTGATAAAATGTTGGGGAAATACATATTTATCAAGCACCTTACCAAATGCAGGGAATATAAAGATAAATAAAATTCATGAACGAGTTTAGGCTTCAGGTATCAGGTAACAAAGCTGAGAACAAATTTGAGTTAATATTGATGCAATCTTGGGCAAGTCACTTAAGGCAATGACATTTAAGTCATTTTTTTTTTAATGAAGATAATCAGCTCAGTTCAGTTGCTCAGTCATGTCTGACTCTTTGTGATCCCATGAACCACAGAATGCCAGGCCTCCCTGTCCATCACCAACTCCCGGAGTCCACTCAAACCCATGTCCATTGAGTTGGTGATACCATCCAGCCATCTCATCCTCTGTTGTCCCCTTCTCCTGCCCTCAGTTTTTCCCAGCATCAGGGTCTTTTCAAATGAGTCAGCTCTTCACATCAGGTGGCCAAAGTATTGGAGTTTCAGCTTCAACATCAGTCCTACCAGTGAACACCCAGGACTGATCTCCTTTAGGATGGACTGGTTGGATCTCCTTGCAGTCCAAGGGACTCTCAAGAGTCTTCTCCAACAAGATTTACCTGCCATTTAAGGCATGGGAATTAAATGAAATACATATATGTACCTTTCATAAAATGCCTAGCTGAGACTAAGCCCTCAAAAACGGTACCCAATAGTAGCAGGGCACAGTCTTGCCATCTAAATGGGATGGTAGAGAGGGTAATAAAGTACACAAACAACTATCAGCACAAAGTAAGTCTAGACATAGAATCTTTTTTTTTTTTTGATGGTGATGTGAGGCACACAGGATCATAGTTCTCTGACTAGGGATCAAACCTGTGCCCCCTGCACTGGATGCTCAGAGTCTTAACCACCAAAATGCCAAGGAAGTCCCTAGACAAACAGTCTTAATGCTGGACAAGACCTTTGTGTACAGAAAGTAAAGCCTAAGGAAGTGAAGGCAATCCAGCGAGAACAGTGCCAAGCTGGATCACAGTAGCTCAAGTCCACAGGCCTGATAAAACTATTGCCAAGATAAGGACAAGCAATTCATAGTTGCAGAAATATAAATGGCCAACAAACATGAACAGGTATTCAGCCTCAATAATAATCACAGATGTGTGAAATAAAACAGAGATATACTGTGTTCACTTAGCAATTTAGTAAAAAGTACCAAGATTAATAACATCAATCAGAAGATGAGAAGCAGGGTGTCTTATACATATTGATGAGAATATAAATTGATATAAGAAGGGCAGGCTTGTTGTATCTATGAAAATATTTAAAGATATATATTCTTTGACAGGGCAATTCCATTTATAAGACATCTATAGATATATTCACACAATAAATGGGGTTAATCTTTGCAGCATTGTTTATAATAGCAAAATTCTGTCGCTCTAAATATCCATCACTAGGGCAACAGCTATAATTATAGAACAAGACAGTTATTTAAAAGAATGAGGCAGATTTGTGTATACTGACCTGGAAAGATTCTATACTCTATCGTTGAATGAAAAAAGAAAGCTGCCAGATAGTATATAATTTTTACTAAGGACTTTTATGCTATGTATATGTACATATTATATACATGTGTATTATGTATAGTATTTCCACATGTGTAGAAAAATGTATACTCTGGGAAAGAGACAAAGATTTTGGAAGAATCAAAGGAGACTTCTGTGTTTTGTCTATATTGTTATAATTATTGACAGTGAGGACATTTAGCTGGTAGGGGTACGTGTGTGTGTGTCTGCATGTGTTCACTAAAGCCTAGAGCCTTTAGATAGTAGGATTATGTATAATTTTTCTTCTTCATGGCCTTTATTTCCCACAGAAAGGAAATTTATATAAAATTCTATTTATATAAAATATGAGTGTTAAACTATAAATACATAATACATAAAATATTCATGACAAGCTTTTTAAAAAAAATAGCCTGGAAAGATCCATTGCACAAATATATCCGTGATTTTCTCTGTGGAGTAGTGGCAAAGAGAGGTAACACTTGTAGCCTTGCTACAGATCGAACCTTTTTTTAGCATGTTACTTTTGTGATTTTAAAGTTCAAAAGAGAAAAAAGGAAGGTTTGACAAAGTAGTAAGCAATCCATTTAGCGTTACCGCTGTAAACAGGTTTGCAAGGGCAAGTTCAAAGCTTGCTTTCTCATGCTTTGAAAAAAGTGACTTGAGGGACTTGGTTAAAATAGATCTCATTGGTGTCTTGTGGCTTTAAGTCGGGACGGATTTAAATGGGTCACCCTTGAGCTGGCAAAGCAGAAACCCCAGGAAATGGAAACTATAACGTTAGAATCCCAAGACAGGGCGCCCAGACTTGGCTGCTGTGGGTGGATACTTAAAACGGTCAGTCCCCCCATTCTCACCCCCCGACCGCACTCATAAATAAATACAAAGGAAATACTTTCCCAAGAGAGCCGGCCTCTCTCGCTCGGCCTCTGACCTCCCTGAGCGGCTGTTTCCTACGGCCCCGAGGCCTTGAGGGGGCGCTGACCGGCTCCCCCGCCCGAACCGAGCAATCGCACGAGTGGCCCGGGGTGGGGGCTCCCCGAGCACCTAGCCGGCCCGGGACCGCGCAGGGTGACGCCTGTCGCCGTCGCGGAGCTTCCTCCGGCGGAGCCGCCGAGCCCCGCTGCGCCCCGTGACTCACGGCCGGGTCACAGGGAGCTTATCTGGCTTCAGGTGCGCTCCTCACCCCGTCTGCACGCTTCTCACATGACATCAGCCGGCCCGCCCAGCCCGCCGCTGCGCGGGGAACCTCGGCCCTGGCACCTCCAGGCGGCCCGGTCCGGCGCAGCCGCGGCCCCGCGGCGCCTCCGCGGCGATACCGTCTCCCCTGGAACGCAACCATCCCGCAGGTCCCCGGAGAAACGAGTGCGGGAGCAATGCCAGCGCCAGGCCAGGTCCCCGCGGCTCCTCCAGGTGCGCCTCCTCGGCCCCACGCGGGGCCTGCCGCAGCCCGCAGGGCACTAACCTCAGCTGACATCCCCACACCCCACCTCCGGGGTGACCTTGAACCCGTCCCGTCCTCTCTCTAGACCTCAGCTAGTCCAACTCCAAAATCTCCAGGGGCCTGAGACTTCAGACGTGGCCTTTGCCGAAGAGGTATTCCTTTCAATCACACACGACAGGTTCGAATCCCGCTCTCCCGCTGACTGGCTGCATGACCAACAGCCCAGTTATCCGACATCTCTGAATACTAGAGAATAACAAAAACAATTCCTTGTGAGTGACTCTAAAGTGCTTGGCTGAGAGAAAGGGCCCTGGGCCCTATAAAATCGTCAGTCCACAATTTAAACTGCTGCCTGACTGTAAACTATTTGAAATGTCAAGGGAATGTGTATAATTTACAAGCCACACAATTCCTACCTCAAGAGAAAAGACAGGAAAGTGGGGGTGGGGGTGGGGTTTTCAGGTCTGCTCCCCATCCTTCCCAATCCAGCTCCCACCACTGCACCACCTCACCCTCTAATTTAGGCTGCCTCAAAAAATGGTGAAGTGGGGGGCAAGAAGGTGCAGTGAGAAGACCTTAAAGAACCCCAGGCCCTTATGCAAAGCAGAACTTAAAGTTCCATCAAGCCCCCAACCCAAGTCCGGGGGAAGCCTGTTAATCATAGCACAGCGTGGGCTGGGCCCTCCCATCCCCTCAAATGTTTAAACTACATGGGGCCAGAGTCCCTCAGCTTTACTCGCCACATCCAGGAGAGATCTAGGACAAGGCCTGGGCCCCAGGGCCACCCACGGGACCCTGCTCACTCCGATGCTCTGGCTCCAGTCTGTGGTGTCCACTCCAGGTGAGGGAGGTCTGGCAGGGGACAGACCTCTGGTTGAGAGTCAGCACAGCCCTACTGCCCTGGAGACCTGTGACACAGCGAGCCTGGATCAAGGCTTCCTGAGTTCCAGCAACTCTCTGCTCCACCCAAGCAGGGTGGATTCTCCCTTTCATATAAGCCCCAGTTCTGCCCCTCCCAGTCCACCTTCAGGTGCCTGCCTCTGGGGGGACCCTGGAGTTTTCAGATCCAGCTTTCTGAAGACACACGCACCCCTCAGTGAGCAGCCGCAAACTCAGCCAATGAAGGGGGCTCCAGGCAACCCCAACTGCCGGGCAGTGAGGTTGAGGGAGCAGGCAGGATTCAGGAAGGGCATATCTACCTGAAGGCTTCTGAGGACAGCCTGGAGCATGAGAGGAAGCCCTCGGGCACACACCCTGGCACCTGAGCCAAGCCAAGAG
Source organism: Antilocapra americana (assembly GCA_007570785.1). Taxonomy (NCBI): domain Eukaryota; kingdom Metazoa; phylum Chordata; class Mammalia; order Artiodactyla; family Antilocapridae; genus Antilocapra; species Antilocapra americana. Next base: position 33,801,945 of record ML664177.1, on the reverse strand, counting down.
ACTATAAACAAACCAGATATTTAGAGCTGCCAGGCGCCAGGTCATCGATTGTTCAAAGCTCAAAGCTCCCACAGAAAGTGACCATCAACATTCCCCCCTCCCTCACCCAGCCTGCATTCTCACCTGTGACCCTTCTCATTCCCCTAACCCCACAACACAATAGTTTTCCCCACCATCTTCCTGGAATTGAGCCCCAGCTTCAATGTTCCTAACCCCAAATGGACAAGCACACCTCCACCCAAGGCTATATATAACCAGTCATGTCCAGCAACCAGGAGGATATTTCCTGGAAAGTCTTCATCACAAAAGGACAGAGGGGAAGCTGAGGAGGTGGCAGGCCACTGACAAAGAGCCAGTGAGGTCTGTCCGGAAGCCAGAGACCTCAGGAGAGTAACTTTCAATATCCCCAAATAGAAAGCAACTTCTGAGCTAAGAGGGTGGAAAACAGGAGACAAGGCAGAGCCCATTGCCATGACAACAGGATACCAATCTGCCCAAGAAAAGGGCTCCAGACCTGGCAAGCACCTGGAAAGGCAGCTTGACCATCTAGATTCAATGTCTTGCTAAGGTGATTTTGCTCTTAATCACCTGGACGACCTTCCGACCCAACCAGCCTGACTTCAGTGCATACACATTCAGCTCAGTTAACTCTTTATGTGGGGGTTTTACTAGGCCTCCTCAGCCACCAGCATACCAGGCACTCCAAAAGACAAAATGAACCCACATAAATCATTGCCATGATGAAGAGTGGAGCAAATGCAATTCCATAATTTGGGGGGACCATCTGAGGGCAGGAAGACCTTAGGCAGAGAGCTCCTTCCAGGAAGCATCCTCTCAGGCTTCCCTGCACAAACGCAAACCACGAGGACACTGTCAAACACATGCCCCATTGGCCAAGTGACCAGGCAAAGGAGCACGGCTTCAAAACCCAACTGGCAGCCTCGCCCATCCTCCCCCTCCCTACTGGCAGCCTCTCCAACTAATCAGCAGGACACATGTGCCTTGCAACAGGGTGACACCCCCACCCTACCCCACCCCCAACAAAGCCCCAATGTGCAGTGTGTCCCTGCAGGCCTTGTCCCTGCAGGCCTTATCTCAGCCAGGAACAGCACCCACTCTTTACCAGGCTGGGTACCAGTAGCACCCCCAGCAGGGCGGTGCGGGAAGGGCGGGTGGGGGGGGGGGGGTGGGGGGGGGGAATCGGGAACCTTACCACCTCCCCTTCCCATTGGTGAAGCAACTGGCATGACAGGTTCGCAGGGCGGGGCGTCGGGTCAGTCTCTCCCAGAGGCCTGGGGCAGGCGGGCCGACCTTCCCACACGCACCCCACCCCTTGGCAGAGATAGGCGAGGTGAGCAGCCAGTTGCAGGGGGCAGCCTGCACGCCCTAATCCCCGCAGTCTACGGTTCACCCCCCCCACTCCCATCTTCTGTCCCAAGGAGAGGGGGCCCAGGCAAGCAGGGTCTCTATTGTTTTGCCAGCTGTCTGGCAGCTGCTCCTTTGAGAGGAGCCCGGTGTCGGCCTGGCAGTGAAAGGGTTGAAGGCCGCTGGGAGGGATAAAGGGCTCTTCCTCCGAACCTCTGTCCATCGGTCTGTCGATGGGGGCGGGGGGCGGGGAGGGCTGGGCCTGGCCTCAAGAATCCCCCTTACACCCCCAGGCTGCAGCCTACACCCCGCAGCTCGTGGCCACCTGGGCTCCCCCCAGCCCCTAACCCTCCCAAACTGAAGGCCACCCTGCCCGGCCTCCCCGCGCCGCTCGAGCAGGCAAAGGGGCCGGAGCTCGCCCTCCCGCCCCCCTCCGAGTCGGCCCTGCGTCCCCGGCGCCGAGCTGCGCGGCGCGGCCAGGGACCGGAGCCGGGAGTCCGGGCCGCCGCTTCCAGGGGACAGGAGAGGAGGAGGAGGAGCCGGCGGGCCCCGCCGCCCGCCCGCCTTCCCGGCCCGAGCCCGCCCCGCCGCCCCTCCGCCCCCACCCCGGGCCCGGCCGGTCACCGAGCGGTCGCCCCCGCCGCCCCGCACTCACCGGCCGCCGGAGCCCGCCCGGCAGGGAGCAGGAGCGGAGACGCGGCATCCAGCGGCCCCGGCCCGGTCCGGGCAGGAGCGGAGCGCGGCGCAGTGCAGCGCCGCCCCCCGCGGCCGCGCGAGCCGAACCGAAAGGGAGCTCCCTGCTGGCGGCTCCGGGGATAAACAGCCGGCCTTCCTGGCAGCGCCCGGGGCGCGCCTCCAGAGCGGGCCAGGCGGGCACCGGGCGCTGCCCTGGAGACCTCTGTGAGGGTACCAGAGGCCCTGCCTGGAGGTTGCGTCTGAACCGGGCATCCGAGGTGCTGGGCGTGCCCAGGGCGGGCACTGGGGTCACGCTGAGTGTAGAAAATAGGCCCTGTCCCAGTTGGGTGCCGGTGAACTCTGGGGGCTGTGTCCAAGAGGGTGCCTTCCCGGGGCAGTGCTGTCCAGTTGAGGCTTGCGGGTCATATCTGCCCAGAGCAGCTCTGCAGAGGCAGACATGGAATGATGCTGGAGGATGCAGTATGGCCCAGTCCAAAGCAGGGGCTGCCAAGGGGGCACTGGCAGGATAGGATGTACCCCCCCAGATTCTTGGTGGGCTGGTTTGAGAGGCGTGCTTCAGGTGGAGCTGTCTATGGGGGTGAACCAAGACCCAGCGGTGATAGCCATAAGTGGCACGCACTCCCTAAAGGAGCCCAACAATACCAAGATTCACAGCTTCAGAAGCTCTTAGGAATGCTGTCTGTCCCAGGGTCCTCACATCCTGTCAATATCAGGTGAGCAGCCCTATCCATTGAAAAGGAATGTTAGACTCTCCGGAAGAGGCCAGAGGCATTTAGAGACCAGGTTTCCAAGAAAGGGCTTATGTCTTGAGCTGAGAGAGAGAGGTGGACACTTCTACAGGCGGTGTCCATACTGCAGGGAGGTACCCCAGAATGTGGAAGAAACTAAACCGGGTGGTGTAGGAAAAAGGGTGTAGCAGTCAAGGGCAGCTGCCTCCATAAACAGCCCAACCTGGAACTTCTCCAGGCAGAGGTGGCCCAACCTGACAGACCAGGGAAGGTTGAAGCGAGGGGATTCAGGAGCTAAGAGCTGAGTATTAGCTGGGAAATCCTGAGGAATAGGAGGCCACACCCAGAATGTGCATCTTGAATAAAAGAATAACACGCAATCCAAAGTTAATTCAACACACTTTTGCTGGGACTCTGCCAAGTGCCAAGGGCAGCACCAGGCACTTTGAGGAACACAGAAATATCAGATTTGGACCCTCTCTCCAGGGAACTCACATGGTGAGGGAAAGGGGTGAACTCTGACTGCAGTAGGATTCACCACGGTCTTCCCAGGTGGCCCTAGTGGTAAAGAACCTGCCTGCCAATGCAGGGGATGTGGGTTTGATCCCTGGGTCAGAAAGATCCCTTGGTCAGGAAGATCCCATGGAGGAGGGTGTGGCAATCCACTCTGGTATTCTTGCCTGAGAATCCCAAGGACAGAGGAGACTGGTAGGCTCTGTCCATGGGTGGCAAAGAGTTGGGCATGACTAAAGCAACTTAGCATGCACACAGGATTCAGCACACTATCATCCCTTGGATGATGAGATGATGCTATGATGGATGGCTCACTTGGCTAAAGGAATGAAAGAAAACTGCTCTGAGGACAGGACACTTCAATGAAACCTGGGAAGCTAGGTAGCACAATGACTATCACAATTGCTTTCTGAGCACATACTATGTGCTAAACACTATCTCTATTCCTCACAACAAACCTATTAAGGAGACATTATTTTTATAGATAGGGATTGAATACATGGACTCAAGAGTCAGGTTGCCTGGGATCAAATCTTAGCTCTGTCATGTCTACCTGTATTACTCGGAATGACTTACAAAACCTCTCTGTGCCTCAGTTTTTTTTAATCTGAATAAACATGCTAAAAATGCCCACCTCAAAGTTTAGTTTGAAAATCAAATGAATTTAGTCTTCTCTACAAATGGTGCTAAAACAGCTGGACATTCTCCACAGGCCAAAATAAAAAAAAAGAAAAGAGTCTAGACACATACCTTACACCCTTCACAAAAATTAAAATGAATCATAGACCTAAACATGTCCACAAAGCTGTAGCAAGTAACACAGGAGGAAACCTAGCTGATTTTGAATATGGTGATGGTTTATCATATACAGTATGAAAGGCACAATTTATGAAACAAAGAATTGATGAGAAGAAGAAAGAATTGATAAGAAGCTAGACTTCATTAAAATTAAAATTAAAAACTTCTGCTTTACAATAGCCAAGACATGGAAGCAACCTAGATGCCCATCAACTGACGAAGGGATAAGAAAGCTGTGGTACATATACACAATGGAATATTACTCAGCATTAAAAAAAAATTCATTTGAATCAGTTCTACTCAGATGGATGAAACTGGAGCCCATTATCCAGAGTGAAGTAAGCCAGAAGCATAAACAACAATACAGTATATTAACGCATATATATGGAATTTAGAAAGACGGTAACGAGAACCTAGCATGCGAGACAGCAAAAGGAACGCAGATGTATAGAGTAGACTCGTGGACTCTGTGGATGAGGGAAAGGGTGGGATGATATGGGAGAATGGCATTGAAACATGTTAATTATCATATGTCTAATCAATCGCCAGCCCAGGATTGATGCTCGGGGCTGGTGCAATGAGATTTCCTGGGGGGAGGGAGGAGGGAGGGGGGTTCTGGAGAGGGAGCATATGTAAACCCATGGTGATATCATGTCATTGTATGGCAAAACTAAAAAAAAAAAACCTTCTGCTTCATAAAAGACAATGTCAAGAGAATGAGAAGATAAATCAGACTGGGAGAAAGTACTTGCAAAAGACATCTGATAAAGAACTGTTATCCAAAATATACAAAGAACTCTTAAAATTCAATAAGAAAACAAATGATCTGATTTAAAAATGGACCCAAAACCTGAATATACACTTCACCAAAGAAGATATACAGATGGCAAATAAGCATTTGAAAATATGTTCATCATCACATGTCATGTTGTTGTTCAGTCGCTAAGTCGTGTCTGATTCTTTGTGGCCCCATGGACTGCAGCATGCTAGGCTTCCCTGTCCTTCACTGTCTCTGGGAGTTTGCTCAAACTTATGTCCATTGAGTTGGTGATGCCATCCAACCATCTCATCCTCTGTCACCCCCTTCTCCACCTGCCCTCAATCTTTCATAGCATCAAGCACTTTTCCAATGAGTCAGCTCTTCCCATCAGGTGGCCAGAGTGTTGGATCTTCGGCTTCAGCATCAGTCCTCCCAATGAATACTCAGGGTTGGTTTCCTTTAGGACTGTCTGGTTTGATCTTTCTGTCCAAGGTACATGTGTCATAGAGAATTGCAAATTAAAACAAGATACCATTACACCTCTGTTAGAAAGGCCAATAACTGGAACACAGACAACGCCCAATATTAGAGGCGGTATGGGGCGACAGGAACTCTCATTCATTGCTGATGGGAATGCAAAATGGTACAGCCTCTTTGGAAGACAGTTTGGCAGTTTCTTATAAAGCTAAACACACTCTTTCCATATGACCCAGCAATTGTCCTTCTTGTTCTTTACCTAATGGAGTTGAGAACATATCCACACAGACTCCTGCACACAGATGTTTACAATAGCTTTATATATAATTGCCAACACTTAACAAGCCACCGAGATAGCCTTCAGTAGTTGAATGGTTAAACAGAGATACATCCAGACAATGTATTCTTATTCAGAAATAAACTATTGAGCCATGAAAAGACATGGTGGAACATACATATTATTAAGCAAGAGAAATCAATGTGACAAGGCTATATGATTCCAACTCTGTGGTAAAACTGTGGAGACAATAAAAAGATCAGGTGTTGTCAGGGTTGTGATAAGGGAGGGATGAATAGGCAGGGCACAGAAGATTTTTAGGGCAGTGAAACTACTCTATTTGATACTACAATGATGGATGCATGTCCTGACACATTTATCCAAACCCACAGAATGTACAACACCGAGAGTGAACCCTAACATAGACTATAGACTAAGTGATGATGATGTGCTGTGTAAATTTATCAGGTGTAATAACTGTCCCACTCTGGTGCAGGGTGTTGACAGTGGGAAGGCTGTGTGTGGGGAGGTGAAGAGGGTATTATGGGAACACTGTACTTTGAGCTCAGTTTTGCTATTACTTTAGAGGGAATTCCCTGGCAGTCTAGTGGTTAGGACACCACATTTCTATTGCAGGGAACATAGTTTCAATCCCTGGTAGGGAAACTAAGATCCTACATGCTGTGTGGCACAGCCTAAAAAATAAAATGGCTGTAAAAAATAAAGTTTACCAACTTTTTAAATAATTCAGTGAGTTAATGAGTAAAAAGGGCCCAGTATACAGGAAGTATTCTGTAACTTTTAGCTTTATTGTCATAACCTTCCCAACTCTCAGCTAAGGAAACAGCCTGCAAGTAGCAGCATTGGGATTCAGATTGAGGTCCCCAAGGCTCAAAGCCCGTGTTTTTTCCCCCTATATCATGGCAGTGAATAAACAGAGATATTAACATCTTTTTTATTTTTGTGTGTTTACATCAGGGCACTCGGAGCAGTACACTGTGTTCCTAAGAGCTCCTCTAGCCTGAACCAGGAACTGATTTCAGAGACCCGGCAAGAACGAAACACCAGGGCAACACCCACAGTGACTCTGCCTCAAGCTCACTCGCTTTTAATCTTTCACTTCTCAAAGGTCAGAATAATCCCTGCTCTCGCTCTAAGTAAAAGTGGAGCCCCGTCCACCCCTCATAGAAAAATGGCGCAGCAGTGTCCACATAAAATAGCTCAGATGACCACAGAAAGGCTGGTTTTTCCAGAAAATTCCTAAGTTCCCAAAGCAATCTGACTTGAGTGGAAAAGCGCCCTGAGCAAGAAGCCTGGTGATAATAAAAATTGATTACAACAATTGAATCCTCACTGTAGGTCAACATCATGCTAACCCCTTGGCCAGAATTGTCTCATTTAGTGCTCAATCTTACCCTATTACAGAGGTGATGTTCTTTTTTATATATTTTTAAATTATTTTTTTCATTGGAGTATAATTGCTTTACAGTTTGTGTTAGCTTCTGCTGTACAACAATGTGAATCAGCTGTATGCATACATACATTCCCTTCCTCTTAAGCCTTCCCTCCCATCACCCCCTCAACACCCTATACCACCATCCCACTGGGGAGGTGATGTTCTGATCCCCATTTTGCACGTTAGAAACCAGGCTGAAGAAGATTAAATAATTTACCCAAGGTCACACAGCTAATAAATAGCGGAGCCCAGAATGCTTGCTCTGAATCATGCAACTGGGCTGTGTCCAGGGCAGAGTAGAACACTCAGTCTAGCAGCTATTGGCAAGCTCCTTTGCCTCTCTAAGCCTCAATTGCCTCATCTATAAAATGGGGATAATAATAGTGCCTACTTCATAAGCGTGTAAGGATAAAACAAGCAAATTTATTTAAAGCAATTAGCCCAGTACTTGACAGATAGTAAATGGTTAACAGATGTCAGCCCTTGTTAATCTCTCTGACTCTTCCCATCTGTAAAATGGAAGCTGATAATAATGTATAAGTTACAGAGGTACTGTGAGCTTAGGAGAAGTGGCAAATGTAGAGCATGTAGATCATACTTGTCACATAGTAAGCTACTACAACATGACCCTCCAGAAAGGACTGCAGGTAGGAAAGCCATTTAAAATATATATATATACATATATAATATATTTAATGTGGACCACTTTTTTAAAAAGTCTTTACTGAATTTGTTATAATATTGCTTCTGTTTTTATGTTTTGGTTTTTTGGCCGTGAGACATGTAGGGTCTTAGATCCCTGACCAGGGATCAAACCCACACCCTCTGCACTGGAAGGTGAAGGCTTAACCTCTGGACCACCAGGGAAATCCCTAGGCAAACTGTTTTTTTCAAGCCCCAGAATTGAGTATCTGCCTGATACCAAGTGCCGTTCAGAAACAAGAACGCATGTTGAATACTGTTCCTTAAAATGCATTTATTAGCATAATATCCTTTATTCTTTTGCACAGACACTTGACATGCAGGTGGGGAATGCTGTTTAGGAAACTTGAAGCTAAATTCTTGGAAGAGAGCAGCTGCCAAAGGTCAGCTCAAAATAAAGGAGTGTGTCTCTGAAATGACATTAAAAAGTTTTATCTGGGAGGACTTCCCTGGTGGTCCAGTGGTTAAGAATCCACCTTCCAATGCAGGGGATGTGGGTTCAGTCCCTGTTGGGGAATCAAGTTCCCACATGCCCTGGGACGACTAAGCCTGTGCCCCACAACTAGGGAAGCCCATGGACGGCAATGAAGTGCCTGTGCAGAGAAAAGGAAAAAAAAAGTTTTATTTTGAGAAAGTTCAAACACAGACAAAAGCAAACAAAATAAGACAACAAACCCCGATTATCCATCACAAGGTTTCAATAGTTATGAACTCATGGAAATCTTATTTCAACTCTACTCCCTCCCATAACCTTAAAACAAATTCCAGGTAACACATCACTTCATCTGAAAATAGTGTGTGTCTAAAAGATAAGGGCTATTTTTTAAATAAAATCACATACTATTATCACACTTAAAATTTTTTAACAATAATTCACTAATATCATCATATAATCAATGTTTGAATTTCTGATTATCTCCATAACAACTTTTTGGGAAAAACTACTTGTTTGTTTGAATCAAGATTCACATGTTGCAGTTAATTGACTTTTTAAAAAAAAAAAAAAATATATATATATAATTCACTTAATGAAAGTGAAGAAGTGAAAGTGTTAGTTGCTCTCAGTCCTGTCTGACTCTGCTGCCCCATGGACTGTAGCCCACCAGGCCCCTCTGTCCATGGGATTCTCCAGGCAAGAACACTGGAGTGGGTTGCCATGCCCTCCTCCAAGGGATCTTCCCAACCCAGGGACTGAACCCAGATCTCCCATATTGCAGGCAGATTCCTTACTGTCTGAGCCACCAGGGAAGCCCGTCATTTAGCGGAAACAGGTAATCATCAAATTAGCAATGGTTATCTTCAAATGCTGTTACGCTGCATGCACGCTCAGTCACTCAGTCATGTCTGACTCTTTGCAACCAGGCTTTTCTGTCCATGGGATTATTTCAGCAAGAATACTGAAATGGATTGCCCTTTCCTCCTCCAGGGGATCTTCCAACCCAAGGATCGAATCCACATCTCCTGTGTCTCCTGCATTGGCAGGTGGATTCTTTACCACTAAGCTACCTGGAAAGCCCGTTATTATACTAGTTATGCTGTAATTTCTTGCGTTTGGTCAGATACCTGGAGTCACAGACATTTCCCACATAAGATGCATTATAGAAGTCAGGCTTGATTTACTACCAGCATTTATAAAACCAGAACTAAGGGAAGAACTAGGTCTGGAGACACAGACATGGTCTCAGTGTAGCAAATGTTTAGCCTGCTCTAATTATTACAAAATGAGAAGAGGGAGAATATTTGCAGGACAAGACTGTTAAGCATCTTTTATATTGATGGGTTTCTCTTCTATCTCTCTATTTTTTCCCCTTGCAACTTATCTGTAGAAGAAACTAGGTCATTTATCCTACAGATTTTCCTGTATGGATTTTGTTGATGGCATCCCCATAGGGTAGTTTAATATGATACTCAGGTCTCTGTATTTCCTGTATATTCGCAAATCTAGAGGCTTGAGAAAATTTGAGTTTTATTTTGAGGGGCCAAATGCTTCATAGGTGGCATGGTCTTCTTTTATTAGTAGGCATATAGTACCCTTGTCTCTAAAAACGTTAGAAATATATGATTAACTTTATTAGAAGTACAAGAATATGAAAAGAGCCCATCCCTCAACAGATGTATGGATAAACAAAATGTGGCATTTACACAATGGAATATTACTCAGCCATAAAAAGAAGGAAAAATTCTGACACAGGCTACAACATGACTGTGCCTTAAGGACATTATGCTAAATGAAAGAAGCATTTATACGGAAGTACAAATGCTGTATGAGTCCACTTACATGAGATACCTAGAATATGCAAATTCATAGGGGCAGAAAGTAGAATAGAGGTTACCAGAGTTTAGGGGAGGAGGAAATGGGAAGTCATTGTTTAATGGGTACAGAGTTTCTGCTGAGATGATGAAAAAGTAATGGAAATGAATAGTGGTGATTGTTGTACAACATTGTGAAAGTACTTAATGACACTGAATTACACACTTAATGGTAAAAATGGTAAATGTTATGTTATGCATGAGTGAATGAAAGTTACTCAGTCGAGTCCAACTCTTTGTGACCCCATGGACTATACAGTCCATGAAATCCTCCAGGTCAGAATACTGGAGTGGGTAGCCTTTCCCTTTTCCAGGGGATCATCCCAACCCACGGATCGAAGCCAGGTCTCCCACAATGCAAGTGGATTCTTTACCAACTGAGCTATCAGGAAAGCCCCATTTTATGCATATTTTACTATAATAAAACAATATTTTAAAGAGCCTAGCTATTGGGAGTTCCCTGGTCAGTCCAATGGTTAGGACTTGGAGCTTTCGCTGCTGGGGCCTGGTGGTTGAACTAAGACCCTACAAGCCACTCAAGCACAGTTAAAAGAAAAAGAACCCAGCTATTGCATAGAATATGGGCCCTCTTACACAACTTTGATGGCCTCAGTTTATGTTTCCATTTTTTAAATCTGCAGCCTTACTCCTTCTGTATTGATCTGCACATAGTTATGGGGTTCATTCCATGCTCCCAAGAATCTCATGGCCTTTGACTGACTTTGCAACAAGCAGGGGATCCACAGTCCCACGAGCCCCCAGCCCAGCGTCGTAGATTATAGACATCTACAAGCAGAGCCATGGAGGCAGCTAGGACGTGGGCTTCTGGAGTTATGAGGCTTGAAATTGAGCTTGTTTTGCCATGAGAGCTTAACCTCTCAGCTTCCATTCCAATAAAATTAGGTCTATGAACTCCTACCTCACGGGGCTGTTGTAAGAACGGAAGAAAGTTGTGTAATGGTCAAGTGCTGTACCAAGAGAGGGCTTCAGGTTGTTATTATACTAGCAGTGACTCAAGGAGGATCCAACTAGGATATAGGTTTATCAGCTCACTGGGAAAAGAATGTCTCTGGAAGTTAGTTACTTTTTAAAAATATTTTTTTAATTTATTTATTTGGCTGCACCAGGTGTTAGCTACAGCATGTGGGATCTTTGATTTTCATCGTAGCATGCGGGACCTTTTAGTTTCAACATGTGGGATCTAGTTCCCTGACCAGGGATCGAACCCAGACCACCTACATTGGGAGCGTGGAATCTTCATGACTAAACCACCAAGGAAGTCCTGGTGGGGTACTTTGCAAGCTAAACTTTTGCAAGCTGACATCATTCTTGGTGATGTCAGTAATAGAGCAACAAATTATTAATGCCAACACTGAGGATTCTCTGGAGATATGGGATTTTTCAGTGTCAAAACAGAAAGTTCCAGGCAAAATGGGACAAGTTAGTCACCCAAACCATGACCTACCAATTGCTAATCTAGGGGCTGCCTCTCAGGCTTGCTGACTGCTGCCTGTTTGACCTGCCTTTTCTTTTCAACTTGGCCTCTAGAATCTCTTCTGAATCTCTTTGCTGGACACACTCCTGTTTGCCTTTTGATGCTTCCTAGGGTTTCTTCCTGTGTTCTGTTCTTTGGATCTTGCACCCCTTCCTTAGGAGAACTTGTTCATTCCAGGACCCCCAAATACCTCCCAAGCCATGGATAACTCGTAAATCTCCATGGCAAACATCACACTAGAGGGCTTGGTATTTTCCCCATCTCTTGCAAATACCCTAGGTAAACTGTATCCGAAGCCAAGTGTGCAAGCCTTCCTCGCTGACTTCTTCCTTTTGGTTGATGACTCTAACTCTAGGGCAGTAAAGCCAGAAATCCACTCTCCCTGCCTCCTCCCTCTCCCTCCATCTCCTCCTCCTCGGAATTCATGTCCTATTGGTTCTTCTCCTTAAATATCCCTCCAGCCTGCATCGTTTATCCATCCCCACTGCACTGCCTCAGTTCAGGCCTCATCAGTTCTTGACCAGACAATTGCAACAGTCTCCTCGAAGTCACCTGCTCCCACCTCACCCCCTCTGACACATCTTCCAGTGATGTTCCTAAAATACCAACTCGATCATGTCACTCCCTGGCTTGGAATTCTTCAAAGGCTTCCAATGGCCTACTACGGGGATCAGCAAACTTTTTTGTAAAGTGTCTGATAGTAAACATTTTAGGCTTTTCACATGTCTCAACTAGTCATTTCTATGACGGCAGCACAAAAGCAGCCGTAGATAGTATAGAAACCAATGATCACGGCTGTGTCTCAAAAGCAGTTTATTTATAAAAACAGATGGTGGGGACTTCCGTGGTGGTTCAATGGTTAAGAATCCTTCTGCTAATGCAGGGGACATGGGTTCGATCCCTGGTCTGGGAAAATTGGGCAACTAAGTCCTTGAACCACAACTACTGAGCCCAAACTTCAGAGCCTGTGAGCTGCAGCCACTGGAGTCTGTGTGCCCTAGAGCCCGTGCTCTGCAACAAGAGAAGTCACTGCAATGAGAAGCCTGTGCACCACAACTAAAGAGCAGCCCCTGCTTGTCACAACTAGAGAAAACCTGAGTGCAGCAATGAAGACCCAGTGCAGCCAAAAAATAAAAAATGTGGGCCAAATTTGGCCCAAGGACTACAGTTTGTTAACCGTGGCCTAAGGAATTGTATCCAAGCTTATTAACATAACCCAAAGGCACTTTTTGCCTTTTCGTGTTGTTCATGGTAGTCCAAAAATCAGAGACCTCACTTTGCCAACAAAGGTCCATCTAGTCAAAGCTACAGTTTTTCCAGCAGTCATAGATATGAGAGTTGGACCATGAAGAAGGCTGAGCGCCGAAGAATTGATGTTTTTGAATTTGGGTGCTGGAGAAGACTCTTGAAAATCCCTTGGTCAGCAAGGAGATCAAATCAGTAAATCCAAAAGGAAATCAACCCTAAATATTCACTGGAAGGCCTGATCCTGAAGCTGAAGCTCCAGTACTTTGGCCACCTGATGCAAAGAACTGACTCATTGGAAAAGACCCTGATGCTGGGAAGATTGAAGGCAGGAGGAGAAGGGGACAACAGAGGAGAGATGGTTGGATGGTATTATCAACTCAACAGACATGAGTTTGAGCAAACTCCAGAAGATAGTGAAGGACAGGGAAGCCTGGCATGCTGCAGTCCATGGGATCGCAAAGAGTCAGAAACAACTGAGTGACTGAACAACAACAAAACGCACTAGCTCACTGCTGCTCAGGACCTAGACACCAACTGCCTGAGGCCCGAGGAGAATAGATTCCACTGCAGCAAGCAGGACTCTAAATAGACCTTGGGAAGAACTTTCTTAGCTGTTAAATGATTGTTTAAAATTGCCCCAAGTTGTGGAAGAAGACAGAGGAATACCATCTCCTGTGGTTTTCTGACATGCTTCAGATGAAGCCCTGTTTGGCCACTCCTCATTCTGGCCTAACAATATCAGGATAAATCAGGATAGATGCATCAAGCCACTATTCCATGCCAAGCACTGTTAACAGTAGGGCTGTGTGTCCTCTTTCCACAAAGCACAGCACCTTTCCCCCTCCTGCGACCGAGATGCAAAGACATCAGACATACTCGCAAAGTCACACAGCAGGATGGATGGAAATAACCACTGAAGGCCATGGTCAAGGGGAGTCACAGCAGTGTGTAACTAATTGTCTAGTGGTATCATCATGGAGGCTCAGAGGAGGAACAGAGCAGAGGAGGAGTCAAGGAAGGCTTCACAGACAGAGGCTAGGATCTGAGCCTATAATAGTAGAATGTAGATGGCAAGAGCACTGCTTGTGCACCTGGCACTTTATTTACATTACCTTGTTTAATCCTCAAAGCAACCCTGTGAAGTGGGTATTATTAGTCTCTCTTTTAAGATTTTTTTTTTTAATGTGGACCTTGTTTTAAAGTCTTTATTGAATTTGTTACACTACTGTTTCTGTTTTATGGTTTTTTGTTTTTGTTTTTGTTTTTGGCTGAGAGGCATGTGGGATCTTAGTTGCTCGACTAAGGATCAAACCCATACCCCCTGCATTGGAAGGTGATGCCTTAACCGTTGGGCCACTGGGGAAGTCCCTGTCAGTCTGTTTTTATACAGATGGAAACTGAGCCCCCCAAACCCCTAGCTGCTTGTCCTAGATCACACAGCCAGTGAGTGGCAAAGCAGGGCTGCAGCCCAGTTAGTTTGCTCCTGAAGCTGACAGGGAGCAGAGCTCCCCAGGAGGGACTGGAGCAAAGGGTGGGAAGAAAGTCCAGGCACGGCCCCTAGCGTGGCTGGAATGGGAAAGAGTGGATAGGGAGTGAGGTTGGGGCTGACTCACAGAAGATACTGGATGCCAGGTTGAGGAACTTCAAGTGGTCAATTCAGCTGGAGCGCTGACTAGGATGCAAGGGCTGGCTGGAAGGGGGGGAGGGGACTGTTCAGGCAGGAAGGTGCTGGGCAGACTCAGCAATGGCAGTGAAGGCAAGTCTGAGCCAGAGAGGTGATCTGGGGGACTAGAAGGAGGGGGACAGCATAGGAGAGACTGGGAAGGAGGATCTGTGTGGGGACTCAGCTAACAATAGCCATAGGAGCAAGTGAGGGAGGAATTAGTCATTGATTTCACAGTTCTGGGCGCATCAGACAGCAAGGCAAAAGCAACTCTTCAGAGAGCTAAGGTTAACACAATGGCTAGGGACTTTCCTGCTAATCCAGTGGCTGACACTCCAAGTTCCCAATTCAGGGGACCTGAGTTCAATCCCTGGTCAGGGAACTAGATCTCATATGCCACAGTGAAAATCGAAGATCCTGCAAGCTGCAACTAAGACCCAGTGCAGCCAAATAAATAAATATTTTAAAAAATACAGTGGCTAATGTTTATTGCAGTCAGCTACTATTGGCAAGTACTTTACATTTATAAACTCATCTTCACAGTGTTGTTAGGAGGTAAGATTCATTTTTATCCCCATTTTTTTTTTCCAAGTGAAAGAACTGAGGCACAGAGAAGTTAAGCAACTTGTCTAAAGCTATCCAGCTGGTAACTGGCAGAGCTGGGATTTGAACTCAGGCAGTACAGACCCAGAAGCCTTGCTCTTAATCACTTTGCTTTCTTACATCTGTTGAGGTAATGCTTTCGGGAGGAAGCAGCGTTCCCCACTCCCATGCCACATTCCCCAACCTCAAGGATCAAGGAGGAGAGTGATGGCCAGCTCAGGGTTTTTTGCCCAGTCGGACCTCAGGTCTCTGCTGCTCTCTTGAGCTGGTTGCCTCTGACCATCATGCAGTGAGCCTGAGGCACACTGTGCTGGGGTCTACACTTCCTCAGCTACACCTCCATGCAGGAGAGCGCCTGGAGCCCAGGGCTGTCTTGTTAGAAGGGAGCAGGGGAGGATGAGCAGGGCGGCCCAGAAGTGGGAGCACCCGATATAGGACAAAAGGAGGTGCTGGAAGGGAAAGACCCTGCTGGAAGGGGAAAAACTGTAGCTCCACCAGGTTCAGGAGGAAGCAGCCCACTCTCACCCCCCAACTCAGGAGGATCATCTTTTTTAGTACAAGGGGGCGAGGTAGGAGCGGCCATGAAACAAGCATGGAACATTCACCCCCCAAAACAGAGGGGGTTGCCCCAGCAGGAGGACCAAGCCCGTAAAGGCCCCTAGCACCAGGTGGGTGAGGTAGATGGCCAAGGGCCTGTGTGACCTCAGGTTGGGGTCTGGGCTGCAGCTCTCAGGCACTGGGGGAGAATTCTCTCTCCCACCAGGAGCTGTGCCTCTAGGAAGTGAAAAGACCCCAGGAGCTCCAGTCTGGGTCCCTGAAATTGAAAGCTTTAAGGAAGGAATTGAAGTAAGGGGAAGGAAAAGGAAAGGAGGGGGGGAGAATATAAAGCCCCAGCAGCCAGATAGTTGCATAACTATTTCTGGCCCGCAGCAAGAGCTCCAGTTCCATCTGTGCCTGGTGCCCAGGCGTGCCACTTGCTGCCTGACAAGGACAAGAAGAACAAACTCGCAGAGAAAAGGACACTGAGGAGGAGGTAGCAACTCTCCAAGTTTCTCCCCAACACAACCTCGAATTAACCAAGACAGTCTGCATGCTTAAATGCTACAATTAGGCTTCCGCAGAAATATTCCTGACTGATGAGATTTTGAACCTTCCAGCTGTCCTGGGCACTTTTTTTTCAGACTTACATAGCACCAGGCATGTTTTTCCCAAGAGGTCACAGCAGATTATTCACAGCTTAGACGGTTTTTCCTCCAGGTTTCAGGGTCACATATAACTTTAGTCCCTGTGACAGGATTTGGAAGAGCCAGGTCTGACAGCCCCCATTCTTGCCAAGTGAACCCTCTTTAAGGCCTCACATTGTAAAAATCTTATCTGACTTTACATGTCTGTAGCTTCTCATCCTGGGAATTACTGAAAATATTTCCAAGAATAGTTTGGGGGGTGGGCATTGACATCCTTTGGCTTGCCTGGTGGCTCAGTGGTAAAGAAAGTGCCTGCCAATGCAGGAGACGTGGGGTCAATCCCTGGGTTAGGAATATTTCCCTGGAGAAGGAAACTGCAACCCAATCCAGTATTCATTCCTGGGAAATCCCGTGGACAGAGGAGCCTGGTGGGCTACAATCAACAGAGTCGCAAAAGAGTCAACATGACTTAGCAACTAAACATAATAACATTAACACCCATTATCACCATCAACCCCATCTTTCAGGCTTCCAAATGCACAATCTAAATAGACCAGCAGCTTGACTTATTGTGCAAACTCAGGGGCTAGACAGGACTTCAGCCTTCACCACTGATCATTGCCTTCCTTCCCCTTGTTTCCTAAACAGGATCCTGGAGCTGTCCCTAGAACCTCTCTCTATGCCCCTTAATTTTCTTTAAAAAAAAAAAAAAACAAAAACGTATTTATTTTTATTTATTTATTTGATTGTGCCAGGTCTTAGTTTTAGCACTCTAGATCTTCTAGGTTTAACATGCAAACTCCTAGCTGCAACATGCGTAATCTAGTTCGAACTCAGGCCCCCTGCTTTGGGAACATGGAGTCTTAGCCTCTGGGCCACCAGGGAAGTCCCTCTCCTTAACTTTCAAAAAGTCAAGTTCTCAACATGAGTGAATGAGGGTTGATGTTTCTGGTTACTAGGGCTTAAAGGCAATGGATGAGAACACAATCTCTCAGGAGAACTTTGAAAATGGGGCAGAGATCTATCTGTGCCCAGCCCAGGTTTCTCAATCCCAGCTTCAACCTCAGCACATTGACAATTTATTTTGGACCTGATAATTCTCCTTTACAGGGGACTGTCCTCTGCACTGAAGGAGGTTTAGCAGCATCTCTGGCCTTTTTTCACTAGATGCCAATAGCACCTGACTCCATCTCCAGTTGTGGCGGCCAAAAGTGTTTCCATGGGACTTCCCTGGTGGTTCAGTAGTTAAGACTTTACACTCCCAATGTGAGGGACTCAGGTTCAGTCCCTGGTCAGGGAACTAGATCCCGCATGCCACAACTAAGAGTTCAAATCCTGTAACTAGGAGCTGACACAGCCAAACAAATAAATATATATTTTTTAAACCTTCATTGCCAAATGGTCCCTGGGAAACAAAATTGAGCCCAACTGGTCTAGGCTAAGCAAACTGTTTTCCTGCTTGGAGCAGAGGATGATAGAGTTGACCTGTAGATTCTAAGATCCAAAAGGAAAAACTGCAAGAGGGATAAACAAAATACTGTTTACCTGCTAGAAATGCTGCTTCCTGGCTAGAAGTCAGGGAGCAGAGCAAAAGCCCCACATCACAGGAATGGGGCTTTGACTGTGATGCTCCAGTCAACTGGCCAAGGTCCCAGAGCAAGGACCCTGCAGTCAGGTGCGGTAAGTCCCCAGGTTTTCAGTCTCACCTCTGGTGGGTCCAGTGCCTCCTCTGAATTCAGGGGTTGGGGGAGCCTGCTGGACAGACTTCTCTGGGCTTTCCTTGGAGCCACGATCATAGAGGCTTATAAGAAGAACTGAGGCCTGGAGCGCCTTCCAGGTCATGTCTTAGAGGATCCCTGCCCTTCCTCCAAACCCTAGGACACAGGGCCAGAGAGTGGCAGTGCTTGGAAATGTTCCCAAGCTCCTCTAGTTCCACATCAGTAGTACAGATTTTTCCTTCTGCCTCAGGCCCCAGTGTGGCCTGGCACAATACTGTCACTGATCCTATCTGTATAGAGAACATTATTGTGTTCAACATGATTTTTCTTTTTTTGCATTTGTTTAAATTTTTGAAAGTATTCCAATAAAATATTTTTTAATCTTGATTAGTGAGCTTTTGGCATTCCTTCAATTTTGTGCCTGAGGCTACTGCCTCCCTCACCTCACTCTCACCCCAGCCCGGCTCACTGGGTCCCCAGCAGGTCAGCGTGAAAGGCGCAAGTGAACACAGAGATCACAAATGGAAACCCACGGGCTGAATTCTGCACATAAATGTGTTTTGACTGGCTAGCACTGTATTTTCAAAAATGTCTTGATTTGTTGCCAATCTTTTTAAAGTCAAGAGAATCACATAAAAATCCACATTTCTGGCTTCTTTTGAAACGTTGGGTGATCTAGATATACTACATACCATAGACAATGGCTGGCGGGACCTGGTTAGTGGTTTTCGGCTTAGGGTAGGGAAAAAAGTGAAAGTGAAAGTCACTATGTCATGTCCAACTCTTCACAACCCCATAGATATACAGTCCATGTAATTCTCCAGGCCAGAATACTGGAGTGGGTAGCCTCTCCCTTCTCCAGGGGCTCCTTCCAACCCAGGGATCAAACCCAGGTCTCCCACGTTGAAAGTGGATTCTTTACCAGCTGAGCCTCCAGGGAAGCCCAAGAATACTGGTGTGGATTGGTTAACCTATCTCTTCTCCAGAGGATCTTCCTGACCAAGGAGTCGAACCAGGATCTCCTGCATTGCAGGCAGATTCTTTACCAGCTGAGCTACCAGGGAATCTTAGGTTAGGAGGTACTGTCCAACTTCCCTCGGACATACTCCCCCGGCTTCTCCCACTTATAAGACCCATCTGATCTTTTGTGCTGGAGCTGGTTTATACCTGCTTAGAAGAGCCAATGGTCAAATTTCTAGAGTTAGTTGTTGAGCACACTCATCATAAAAAAATTAAATTAGGGGGCCTCTCTGGTGGCCCATGGCTAAGACGTCCTGCTCCCAATTCAGGGGGCCTGGGTTTGATCCCTTGCCAGGGAAATAGATCCCATGTGCCACAGCTAAAAATTCACATGCCTCAACTAAAGATCCCTCATGCAGCAACTAAGACCGGGCACAGGTCTTAGTTTTTATTTATAAATAAATAAATATTAAGAAATCTACATGGCACAACACTGCAAATCAATTACACTTCAACAAAATTGGTTTTTAATTAAATTATAAAAACTTACAATTAAGTACATTAAATTGAAAACAAAACTCAACTTCCTAATTACTACTTTTACTATTTTACTATTGCTGTTCAGTCGCTCAGTCATGTCCAACTCTTTGTGACCCCATGAACTGCAGCACGCCAGGCTTCCTTGTCCTTCACTATCTCCCGGAGTTTGCTCAAACTCATGTCCAATGAGTTGGTGATGCCATCCAACCATCTCATCCTTTGTCACCTCCTTCTCCTCCTGCCTTCAATCTTTCCCAGTATCGGTGTCTTTTCCAAGGAGTTGGCTCTTCTCATCAGGTGGTCAGAGTATTGGAGCTTCAGCTTCAGCGTCAGTCCTTCCAAGTTTTTACTATAACTATTATTTTACCATTTTACTATTATCTATGCTCTTGAGATTATTAGACTTATTGTGCCTGTATGGTGGAAATATTATATATTGGCATGCTACTGCATCTCTTCCCAACAGTGTGTTCAGTTTTGTCATGTTGGGGGCATGAAATTGGCCACAGAGGAGTAGTTACAACAAGGAAATTCGCAAGCACCACAAAACAGGGCTTGTTCATTGTGTAACTGATTGTCTAGGCTTAAGTTGCTATTTTGGGGTGGTTTTTTTTTTTTGGTTGTGCCATGTGGCTTGCAGGATCTTAGCCGTGGAGTAGGGATCAAACCTCAGATCCCCAAAAGTGAAATCACTGAGTTCTAACCACTGGACCACCAGGAAATTCCCTAGACTTAAGTTATTGGTGGAGAAATATTAATAATGTAGAGTAAACTTAGTGCATCATATCTATAGCCACTGTATTGTGAATAGCACAAAAATTTGAGGAACTAGTCTTCCAGTCTTTGAAAACTACTATGCAGTTCAACAAGGAAGTTGCTCAGTTGTTAACTAACAAGTCAAGTTTAGACAAAAAAAAAAAAAATCAAGATTATCCCACTTTTATCTTATGTCTTAAACAAAAATATCAACCAACATTCATATCAAAACTACACCTATTTGGGACTTCCCTGGTGGTTCAATGATTGAAACTCAGCACTTCCAGTGCAAGGCGAGTGGGTTAGATTCCTGGCTGGGGAACTAAGATCCCACATGCCATGCATTGCAACCAAGAAAATTAAAAACAAAAACACCTATTTATCATGTGTAACTTAAGGTTGATTACTGATACAAGCAGCTCTCAAAAATCAATGAAAGCATTTTGTGGGAATGAATTGGCTAAATGGAATTGACAAGAGTGTGGTATATTTTGTTATTATTTCTAAATTGTGTGCTATACATTCTTTATACAAATAAAACATTTTAATAACCTATGTGTTTGTACACATCTTTCCAGGGAGCCAGTTTTTAAACATTTACCAGCACACCCATGTTGACATCTCTTTGCCACTCTTATTCTAAAGTTTCTTGGGTAAGAAGGTAGTTACTTTCCCTTTCATTTTCTCCCCAGTTCCTTGCGCCACATGGTCCCAGGTGGGCAACACCAGAGACCTTTGGCCAACAGAAAATTTCTCTGAATCCGCTTTCCTTGCAGAAACCACCTACCTCATGCCAGGCTATTCAAATGTACACTATTTGAAGTTCTCCCAACAGCTAGTTGAGATGTACATGACGATCCCCACTTCACAGGTGAGAAAACTGAGTAGCAGAGCCAGGATTTGAGTCTAGGTCTGCTGCCTCTAAAGCTGTGCTCTTTCTATGACACAGCCTTCCAAGGGGACAAACATGATTTAGAGCCCTTAGAAGTGAAGTGAAGTGAAGTCACTCCGTCATGTCCTACTCTTTGCAACCCCACGGACTGTAGCCTACCAGGCTCCTCAGTGCATGGAATTCTTCAGGCAAGAGTACTGGAGTGGGTTTCCATTTCCTTCTTCAGGGATCTTTCCGACCCAGGGATTGAACCTGGGTCTCCGGCATTACAGGCAGTTCAGTTCAGTAGCTCAGTCGTGTCCAACTCTTTGCGACCCCATAAACTGCAGCACGCCAGGCCTCCCTCTCCATCACTAACTCATGGAGTCTACCCAAACCCATGTCTATCGAGTCAGTGATACCATCCAGCCATCTCATCCTCTGTCGTCCCCTTCTCCTCCTGCCCCCAGTCCTTTCCAGCATCAGGGTCTTTTCCAATGAGTCACTCTTCGCATGAGGTGGCCAAAGTATTGGAGTTTCAAACACCCAGGACTGGTCTCCCTTAGGATGGACTGGTTGGATCTCCTTGCAGTCCAAGGGACTCTCAAGAGTCTTCTCCAACACCACAGTTCAAAAGCATCAATTCTTCGGTGCTCAGCCTTCTTCACAGTCCAACTCTCACATCCATACATGACTACTGGAAAAACCATAACCTTGACTAGATGGACCTTTGTTGGCAAAGTAATGTCTCTGCTTTTAAATATGCTATCTAGGTTGGTCATAACTTTCCTTCCAACGAGTAAGCATCTTTTAATTTCATGGCTGCAATCACCATCTGCAGTGATTTTGGAGCCCCCCAAAAATAAAATCTGATACTGTTTCCACTCTTTCCCCATCTATTTCCCATGAAGTAATGGGACCAAATGCCATGACCATAGTTTTCTGAATGTTGAGCTTTAAGCCAGCTTTTTCACTCTCCTCTTTCACTTTCATCAAGAGGCTTTTTAGTTCCTCTTCACTTTCTGCCATAAGGGTGGTATCATCTGCATATCTGAGGTTATTGATATTTCTCCCAGCAATCTTGATTCCAGCTTGTGCTTCTTCCAGCCCAGCGTTTCTCATGATGTACTCTGCATATAAGTTAAATAAGCAGGGTGACAATGTACAGCCTTGACGTACTCCCTTTCCTGTTTGGAACCAGTCTGTTGTTCCATGTCCAGTTCTAACTGTTGCTTCCTGATCTGTATGCAGGTTTCTCAAGAGACAGGTCAGATGGTCTGGTATTCCCATCTCTTTAAGAATTTTCCACAGTTTATAGTGATCCACACAGTCAAAGGCTTTGGTATATTCAATAAAGCAGAAATAGATGTTTTTCTGGAACTCTCTTGCTTTTTCGATGATCCAGCAGATGTTGGCAATTTGATCTCTGGTTCCTCTGCCTTTTTTAAAACCAGCCTGAACATCTGGAAGTTCACAGTTCACGTATACTTCCAGAGTTCCAAAGAATACCAAGAAGAGATAAGAAAGCCTTCCTCAGGGATCAGTGCAAAGAAATAGAGGAAAACAACAGAATGGGAAAGACTAGAGATCTCTTCAAGAAAATTAGAGATATCAAGGGAATATTTCATGCAAAGATGAGCTCGATAAAGGACAGAAATGGTATGGCCCTAACAGAAGCAGAAGATATTAAGAAGAGGTGGCAAGAATACACAGAAGAACTGTACAAAAAAGATCTTCATGACTCAGATAATCACCATGGTGTGATCACTCACCTAGAGCCAGACATCCTGGAATGTGAAGTCAAGTGGGCCTTAGAAAGCATCACTATGAACAAAGCTAGTGGTGATGGAATTCCAGTTGAGCTATTTAAAAATCCTGAAAGATGATGCTGTGAAAGTGCTGCACTCAATATGCCAGCAAATTTGCCAAACTCAGCAGTGGCCACAGGACTGGAAAAGGTCAGTTTTCATTCCAATCCCCAAAAAAGGCAAGACCAAAGAATGCTCAAACTACTGCACAATTGCACTCATCTCACACGCTAGTAAAGTAATGCTCAAAATTATCTTAGCCAGGCTTCAGCAATACGTGAACCGTGAACTTGCAGATGTTCATGCTGGTTTTAGAAAAGTCATTGCAGGCAGACACTTTACCATCTGAGCCACCAGGGAAGCCCAGAGCCCTTAGGGTACGAGAGATATACCTAGACATCTCTCTGATCCCAGTTTTTAAAAAATTTCATTGAACCTGAGCCATAGACAAGGACTGCTCTGGAGCCTTCCTTCTCCTTCCCATCAGCAAGGTATTCTTTCAGTCTATTCTAAATCCTTTTTATGTTGGCTCTGGATCCTGGAGACCCCCAGAAACTGGCTGACCAGTCTCCTCCCTGAGAAGGAGTAGTTGTTGCCGAGAACTGGAGGCTGAAATAAACCTGCTGCCTGCTCTGGGATGCTGCAGAACTGGAAACATGCAGAACGTGGGCTCTTTTTCCTCAAGCCGTGGGGGCCCTGCAGGAGGGAAACTCAGAAAAGGATGGCACCAAAACTGAGACGGGACTTCCCTGGTGGTCCAGTGGTTAAGAGTCTGATTTCCAGTGCAGAGGACATGGGTTCAATCCCTGGTGGGGGAACAAAGATCCCACATACCACAGGGCAACTAAGCCCAAGCACCACAACTACTGAGCCCACATACTCTAGAGGCCATGAACGGAAACAAGAGAAGCCCAAGCCCTGCCAACTAAGACCCAGTTCAGACAAATAAATAAAATGAAGATCAAAAAAAGAAAAAAAGCTGAGACACACAATGGTTCTTCTTCACGTTTAGAATCCTACACACTCATCACAACAGAAACTGCAAGTATAACCCCACCCTCCACTGTTCAGGCCCAAGCTGTGGCCAGGGCCTGCCAGGTTTGGGAAGTTCCCTCCGAGCAATTTCTAGGTACAGACACCCTGACAAGTTACCCATGCCGAGGCATCTGTGAGGCCTGGCTTGGAAACCACCTGGCCCCCAGGAGAGCTTGGCTGCCAAGACCAGGAATGAGTCAGGAGCTGGAGCTGTTCCATTCCCAAAGCGGAAGTTCTTACTAGTGAAAATCCTTTCTCCTTGCTTGGTAGAGGGGCCTGAGGAAGTTTGGGGATAATGTTTAGAAGCATCTCCTAGGGAGAAAGCCCTCTTCTTCAGAAAGACTTCCCTGTGTGTCTGGTTGTCCTGATGTCTCCAGCATCTGATTCTGAAATCAGGCTCTATCACTTCCTGTGCAGCATTGGGCAGTTCACTCCACCTCTCTGATCCTCATTTATGTAACAGAAGCAAAGCAACAACTGTATGGCTTCCCAGGAACAGACTCTGGAACTTTACATCCCTTGACTCTTTCATATCTTCTCTGCAACCCTGTGGGGTTGATATTAGTATCCCTACATTGTAACAAGGTGGACAGAAGACCAGAGAGGTTAAGTAACTTAGCTGGGATCACTCATCTGGAATTCAACCCAGGTCTAGGTGACTCCAGCTCCACAGATTCCCTTTATAACTATAAAGTACTGGAGGGACTTCCCTTGTTTTCCACTGGCTAAGACTCCGTGCTGTCAATGCAGGGGTATGGGTTCGATCCTTGGCCAAGGAACTAGATCCCAAACGCTGCAACTAAAAGACTTCACATGCCACAACCAAGACCTGGTACAGCCAAATAAATAAATAAGTATTTTTAAATGTATTTTTAAAATTATAGTACTTGACACAGCATAGCAGGAATAACTCTGTCCTCTACTGCAGAGTATGGGAAATAGATGTGAACTTTATATCTGTATTGTGGTGGTGGTGGTGGTTTAGTCACTAAGTCGTGTCTGACTCTTGCGACCCCATGGACTGTAGCCCACCAGGCTCCTCTGTCCATGGGACTTCCCAGGCAAGAATATTGGAGTGGGTTGCCACTTCCTTCTCCAGGGGATCCTCCCAACCCAGGGATTGAACCCAAGTCCCCTGCATTGCAGGCAGGTTCTTTACTGGCTGTACATTTTTAGTTTAACTCCAGGCCATTTGAGGTTCCCTCTGCCCTCTGCACCAGGACTGTGTCAAGGTGTCCCAAGGCAAGTGTGCAGACACCCAGCCCTCCATGTCATCTGCCTCTGTGCCAACTGATTGGTGGAACTGGACCACTCGTGGTCCAGCAGTGGGTTACTGCTGAGATGTCCTTTATTTCTTGTCTGATGGCTTTCTTTGTTTATGTCCATGCTAGGCTTGATGGTCCAGAGTTCTTGGGAGCCAAGTTCCCATCTGCCCCCACCTCCCAGGAAGCCATTCTCTTTTCTCAGACCCAATACACCAGAGAATACCCCTTACTGGGACTCATAACCACCTACAGAGTCATCCCTTCCCCTCTGTCTCTTTGCCTCTCAGCCTGGAGAAAGACTCTCTGGTTTCTAAAAGGAGCCCCACTCCCTTCAAACACCTCATCTGGCTTTTGCTTATGATGTTGCCCTCAACTATTCAGTCTCTACTCAGAGGCCTCTCTATTCTTGTGAAGACTAAGTTTCTGGAGTGTTAGTCACTCAGTCATGTCTGACTCTTTGTGACCCCACGGACTGGGACCCGCCAGGCTCCTCTGTCTATTTTTCAGGTAATACTAGAGTGAGTTGCCATTTCCTTCTCCAGGGGATCTTCCCCACCCAAGGATCTAACCTGCATCCCTTGCATTTCAGGCGGATTCTTTACTGTCTGAGCCAGCAAGGCCCAAAAGCAACTTTATATCCCAGGCATCATCCTCTGAAGCAATGAGCACAAGACAACCCAGCTCCTTGAAAAGTGGGCAGTGGAGGGGATGAGCTGTTAAAAATATCAACAGTAAGGGGGAAAATGTGTAAGATCTCAAAAAAAATTACATCAGGAATCTTATACAAACTTACTATTCTTCTTCCCATTCTCTTTTCCTTAGAGGCAGAGATAAAACCCTGCAAGGCTTAGTACTAGCAGTAGCAGGAATAACAATAATAATAACAAAGGCTTAATGTATGTTGAGGTGCACTATGATAAGTGCCATATTTGTACTGTTCCATTTAATTCTCATAAAAATCCTATGAGACAGTTCCTACTATCCCCATTTTACACAAGAGGAAACTGAGAGCTGTGCCCCTAGATCTTACAACATGTAGGTGAGGAGTCTGGCTCTCGGTTTTCTGATTCCAGAGATTGTGCAGCAACCACTGGGCCACACTGTCCAGATGCACCATAAAGCCTTAGGAGTTATCATTCAATATCATTCAGGCTGCTCACTCACCAGCATCAAGAATTATTGTATACGAGCAAGTCAGGCACCTTCCCAGGTGAGGGTGTAATGGAATGTTGATGAGAACTGGTTTCACCTGCAGAAGCAGGAAGTTGGCTAGGAGGAAGGTTACTCCCAAGGACCAAAAGACCAGACTGTAGGTCCTTGGCCCACCTGGCACTGGGGTCCCCAGGCCTGGCTCAGAAGCATTGCTGGGATTCCAGGCTGGACCTACCACCAGCCTGTCTTCTCTCTCCTCTGCAGAATGCTGGGAAATCACTGCCCTAATTCAGAATCTCTTCATCCATCTAGAAAGTGGGTACCAGAAAGTGGTGTCAGATGAAGCAAGCGTGAACAGTCTGGTCCTGGGAAGTGAGAGGTCAACCTCAACCAGAGCTGCACATTCCAGGTCCAGCTGCTCCCTGGATGTACACACACACACACACACACACACTTACACACACACACAATAACAGAGATTGCTAATCTTCCCCTGAGATTCCTTTTCTTCTATAGTGACAGAATTTTTTATTAATAGCTAGGCAATATCTACCCAGAATAAAGACATTTCCCAGTCTTCTTTTCAGAGAAAGTGGCCGTATGACTAACTTCTGGTCAATGGATGTACATGGAAGTGCAAGCACAACTTCCAGGTCGAGCTCAGCTAGGTGGTTTCGTACTACTGACTGAGGTCACCTGGTGGTGTTCAGTTGGTGCACGAGTTGGCTTGGAATGTCCAAGTCAGCATCACTCATATGTCTAGCATCTTGGCAGGGGCAGCTTTTAGGGAAAGTTTCCTGTGGTACAGTCTTTTGGAGCACCCATGTGTGACTAGTGTGATAACCTTGGGAGAGCTGGACTTCTTACATGGCAGCTCAGGGCTCCAAGAGCAAGGCTTCCAAGGATCCAGACAGACACCCCATGGCCTTTTACAACTGAGCCTTGGAAATCACTTGACATCATTTCTGCTTGTGCTATTGGTTAAAGGAGTCACAAGCTCAGCCAGAGTTGAGGAGAAGGGTCACAAACCTATACTTCTCAATGGGAGGAGTGTCAAAGAATTGGCAACCTTATTTTAAAAGCACACCAGCCCTGGACCACTAAGTCTGGATGTCAGAGAAAAAAGAAACTTTTATCTTGTTTAAACCAGGCATATTCACAAAATGCAGTGCACATACAGCCCACGAGACATGGGGGTTGGGGAGGGTGAGCAGATAGTGAAATCTCACGGGATTTACTCCCATTTACTCATTCAACAAACCAAGCTCAGTGGCTGTCTTTCCCCAAAGCTCTTCTCTCACCCCATACTTCCCCCATCATAACACTTACCATGATCCACTGTAATTATCCATTTACTTGTCCATATCATCCTTGCTCTGCTTATCTCATGGACCATCTCTGTGTTGTTCATCATCGTTCACTTAGCACAGAACCTCAATAAATATTTTCATAGGTTCATATTTTACAACCAGACAGCAACTGATGCTTCAGACTGCTCGGATCTGGAGACTGAGTGGAGAGAAGTGACACTGGTTAGGACTCTGCAACTCTGAAAAACTCTGAAAAAGTCCCCAGCAGCTTCAGGGGGGTGAAATGAAGAGAGTAGGAGGTGGGACTGCCAGGCCTTGGTGATGATGGGTGAGGGAGAAGCAAGAGTCAAGAGTGTACCTACAGGAATTCTAACTACCTAGTGGTTAGAATTCCAGGCTTTCACTGCTGAGGGCCTGGGTTCAATTCCTGGTTGCTGAAATGAGATCTGACAAGTTGCGCAGTGCCTCTGAAAAAAAAGAGTGGTACCCAGGTTTCTAATCTGAGTAATAGAATAATAAACAGTGGCATCATTTGTTAAGAGAGAAAACAGAAAGGGGAGGTAGAAGACTTGGGAAGAACGTCATGAGCTCAGTTTGGGCTATCTGCATTTTAAATGCCTGGGGGCCACCCAGGTGGAGTGATGCAGGAGGCAACTAGACACACAGTTGGACTGACTCAAAGACCGGTAAAGACATGCACACACATTCTGAAACGTTCCCATTTGTGTCCATTCATTGTTGGAGGAAGCCAGGTCCAGGGCAGAGCCCTGGGATGGAAGTTGGCAGACCCACATGCCCATCTTCATTACAACCTGTGATGTGTCATCTTGATCAAGGGGCTCTTTCTTCCTGGCACATAGTTTTCTGCTTTGTTGTAAAAATGAGAGGATCACCTCTGACTTCTCTCTTTCTGTGCCTGCTTTTCTGTGCCATGATTCTTAGTGAAGTATTTGAAGGTGCTATGACTTGAAGGTTATCACACTAGACACTGACTCTATTCCTGCTCCTCACAAAAACCAGATGGACAACAACAACAAAAAGTCACCTTCAGAAGGAGGCTGCTAGATAACCCACTGTCACTCCCTGCGTCCCACCTGTTTTTCCTTCTTTTCAATCCCTGCCCCAGTTCTCTGTATACCCGAATAGTCACACCCGAATCCCACCTTAGCCTTCAGGCTCCTTCAGCCATTCTTGGCCTCAACCTCTTCTCCACCCTAACAGGTGTTTTCTTAAGACCAAGAAGAACAATAGTTATGCTAATTCTTCACATTTGTGTCACACCGTGTATTTCTACTTTTTCAGTATACATGATATTTATTGCACGGGAGTTAAGTGGTAGGCAATGTGCCAGGCTCTGAGGCCCCATCCTCACAAAAAGCAGAGACAGAATTAGCAATGTAATCTGATGTGATACGATCACACAGGGGTTGGTAGGAACCACATAGGAACCACACAGGGGCTGTAGAGGTGGTGTGTGTGTGTGTGTGTGTGTGTGTGTTGTGTGTTTATGAGAATCCTCAAACCCTGTGAAGATTTCGTGAAACATCAGTACTGGAAGGGATCTCCCAGACCAGTTAGTCCCACTCTCTCATTTTATTTGTGCAGAAACTGAGGCCCAAGGAAGTCAAGTGACCTGCCCAAGGACGCACAGCCGGTGAGAGTAGCAGAGCCTACACTGGAAGTAGATATCCCACATTTCTTCAGGTCTCATCCACTGTGTTCTTGCTCTTTCATCACACTTCCTCCTAAGATCAGTCAATAATAATATCTTAAGCTTTATAAGTGCTAACATACTGCCCAGCACCATGCTGAGCTCTCCACATGGATTGACTCATTTATCACTCTCAGCATCTCTTAAGAGTTAAGTCTGTTTTTAAGATCTTCTTTTATGATAATATCAAGTCTCAGGTTAATTGACTTGCTCAAAGCCGCCAGTTAACATGTGAAAAAGTCAATATTTGAACACAAAAGTGAAAGTGAAGTCGCTCAGTCAGGCCCGACTCTTTGTGACCCCATGGACTGTAGCCCACCAGGCTCCTCCATCCATGGACTTTATTAGGCAAGAGTACTGGAGTGGGTTGCCATTTCCTTCTCTATTTGAATACAGTAGTCTGAATACAGCGCCATGTGCAGGGGGAAAAAGAAAATCACCTGATGACCTTGCTTAAGGTACAGTTCCTAGGTTCTACCCCTGGAAAGTCTGATTCCATAGGTCTCATGTGAACAAGATGGAGCCTGCATTTTAGCTACACATGGTAGGTGATTATAATTTGGTGGTACTTGGACCACACCTGGAAAAACCCAATTCTCTTGTATCTTTTTTCAAAATTCAGAGTTTTCCTGCAGACTCCTTTCTTCCCCAGGGAAATGGCTTCAGGAGAAAGAGGGTGCACCCGGGACAGAGGTGTGCCCCCTGGTGGTCAGATATTAGAGGCCAGGAACTGCAGTCAAGAGGGCTCCCGATCAATATCACAAATGTGAATTTTTCTACAATTCTGTTCAGTGAATGTTCCTAAGGTGCCACTGTGTGCCAGCACTGAGCCAGCATAACTCATGGTGCGCGTGACAGAAGCAAGACTTCTGAAAGCAGAATTCTTCAAGGTGGCCGCTTACTTGTTTTCACCCACCAATACAAAGGCATGGATTTCAAGCTGCAGTTGGGCGAATGTCACCTGTTCCAGGTAGTCATGTAGTCCATGAGGTGGCAAAAGAGTTGGACACAACTAAGCGACTGAACTGAACTGATTCCAGGTAGTCATATCTGATAACACATAGCTCGGTATTTTAGATTTTTGCATGTCCATGCTGGCCAAGTTGCTTCAGTCATGTCTGACTCTGTGCAATCCCATGGACTATAGCCTGCCAAGCTCCTCTGTCCATGGGATTCTCCAGGCAAGAGTCGGTTGCCATGCTCTCCCCCAGGGGATCCTCCTGACTCAGGGATCTAACCCACGTCTCCTGTGTCTCCTGCATTGGCAGGCAGGTTCTTTACCACTGGCACCACCTGGGAAGCCCATTTTAGATCTTTAGGGAGGTGTAAAAGAGATTTCTGAAAAAAGCTGAGCCCGCACTCTGGTAGGAGGATGCAGTCATGCATTTGCATGCAGTATGAGGAGGCCAGGCTTCGGAACTGGGCTGCTGCACCTCAGCTGCTTCAGGCTCTGGAGTCCTGGGATGTTCTTTATCTACCTGAGGTGCAGCTCCCTTGCCTGGAACATGAAGCTGTAATAATTACCATCTCATAGGGTTGTAATGGGGAGGAAATGGCCTCTTAGAAGAGTGCCTGGCACATGGTAGAAGCTTGAAAAACTTAGTACTTTCGATATACTTTGTAGTTACATATCATGGACTATGGACTTCCTAGGTGGCTCAGTAGTAAAAAAAAAAAAAATCCTTCTGCTATGCAGGAGATAACAAGAGACCCAGGTTCGATCCCTGGGTCAGGAAGATCTCCTGGAGGAGGAAATGGCAACCCACTCCAGTATTCTTCTCTGGAAAATCCCATGGACAGAAGAGCCTGGAGGGCTAGAATCCACAGGGTTGCAAAGAGTTGGACACCACTGAGTGACTGAGCATGCACACATATCATGGAATATAAAAGAGAGAAACCTAGGGTTCTGATATCAATCTTGACTTATTCTCCATGAAAAGGAGCTAAAAGAACTATTAATAATTCTCAGTTCTGTGCAACTGAGGGAAAAGATCTATTCTAGTTCCTGCTGCTGCTGCTGCTGCTAAGTCACTTCTGTCGTGTCCAACTTTGTGAGACCCCATAGATGGCAAGCCAACAGGCTCCTCTGTCCCTGGGATTCTCCAGGCAAGAATGCTGGAGTGGGTTGCCAATTCCTTCTCCAGGGGATCTTCCCAACCCAGGGATTGAATCCATGTCTCCTGCACTGGCAGGCAGATTCTTTACTGCCAAGCCAACAGGGAAGCCCAGTTCATGGCAATATTATTTATATTCGTCCCAGAGTGGGAGCTACTCAAATATCTATCAACAGTAGAATGGATTTAAAAACTGGTAATTTTCATAGACTACTACCATATAGCAATGAAAAGGAGCAAACTAGGAATAAACATAATGACATGGGAGAATCTCACAGATATGAGATTGTTTGATGTTGAGAGAAGGAAACCAAAGAAGCCAGACACTGGATAAGATGTACCTTATAGCTCCATGTATATAATGTACAAAATGAGGAGTTCCCTGGCAGTCCAGTGCTTCCATTGCAGGGGACACAAGTTCAATCCCTGGTCAGGAAACTAAGATCCTGCAAGCCACTTGGCACAACAAATAAATTTTAAGAAGTACAAAGCGGTCAAAATGAATCTAATGCTGTATGGAATTGGAACAGTAGTTACCTTTCAGAGCAGAGTATTGTTGTGCTTGGAGAGGGTATGAGGAGGCTTCTGCAAAGTGGCAGCTAGTTCTATATCTTGGTGTGTGTGGCAATCAAACAGTTGTGTGCACTTCATAAAAACTCGTCATATTTTGTGCACTCTTCTATAAGTATGTTACATGCATGCTCAGTCATTCCTCTGTCCATGGAATTTCTCGGGCAAGAACACTGGAGTGGGCTGCCATTTCCTATTCCAGGGGATCTTCCTGACCCAGGGATTGAATCCGCATCTCTTGTATCTCCTGCATTGGCAGGCAGATTATCACTGAGCCATCTGGGAGGCCCCATAAGTATATTAGGTTCCAATAAAAAGTTTACCTAAAAATCTCTTGATAGGTCCCTCATGACCAGCCACAGAATATACTCAGATCTCACTCATCACAAGAGCCCAGAGTCCTATAGGGTATCAGAATCAAGAAGTTAATGCTTCTCTAAGGATGGGAGATGTGGCCTCGGCTCCTTGAGCTGGAGGCAGGTTTCCTGCTTAAAGCCAAGAAGAAAAAGTCTTTCTTGTGGATAAAACAGTTTCTAGAAAAACTATACCATTTAGCATCTGCCTGGAGTCTCTAGGTGGAAAAATCAGACTCTTAACACTGAGCCAATCACAAAGCTAGCACCTGGGCCCATGCTAGATTGCCTGTTTCAGAACTCCATTCCAAGAAATTAGGAAACAGAAGTGGTGAAACCCATAGAATAATAGCACAGAGAAAGACAAAATAACCCCTATAGGAATCCTCCAAAACCTTGAGAATGAGCAAAATGCTGACCCCTGAAGAAGCAAATAAATACTGAAGAAAATGTCATGATGGAGAGAAGGCAGATGCAATAAATGAGAAAATTTATACCACTAGATTTACAGGTAAAAGCATAATCTGAAAAAATGCTTCCATTCATGAAACATGAAAGCTAATTTAAAATAAATAAGTCTAAAATGTTCAAATAATAAAGGGAGAAGTAAAATCCATATCATAAATGAGATAATGTGGGGGAAAAGTGAGTTTGAAAGAGACCAAATAGAGGAACTTCTCTGATGGTCTAGTGGC
This sequence comes from Antilocapra americana, assembly GCA_007570785.1. Classification (NCBI taxonomy): domain Eukaryota; kingdom Metazoa; phylum Chordata; class Mammalia; order Artiodactyla; family Antilocapridae; genus Antilocapra; species Antilocapra americana. The sequence continues at coordinate 33,768,812 of ML664177.1, read as the reverse complement.
TAAGACTCTTCACTCCCAATGCAGGGGGCCCAGGTTCAATCCCTGGTCAGGGAACTGGGTCCCACATGTCACAACTAAGAGTCTGAACACCACGACTAATGATGACGCATGCAGCAATGATGATCAAAGATCACATGTGATGTAAATAAGACCTGGCACAGCTAAATAAATAGTATTTTTCAAAACCACATCTTCTCTAAAAACAAAACAAACAAACAAACAAAAATGACCAAATAGAAACTCTAGAAATAAAAAACAGGTAGACATTTAGGTTTTTTAAACAGAATCTCGTAAAGAGTTGGACAATTAACTAGATCCTGCTATAGAGTGAATTATCAAATGGAAGACAAAGATGAGGAAGTTGTTCAGGATGTAGCACAGAGCGATAAGGAGGCAGAAAATAAGAAAGAGGAAGTATATGTGGTGCATAGCATGAGAAGGCTTTCCTGGTGGCTCAGACGGTCAAGAAGCTGCCTGCAATGCAGGAGACCCAGGTTCAGGCCCTGGATCTGGAAGATTCCCGGCGGAGGGAATGGGTACCCTCTCCAGCATTCTTGCCTGGAGAAGCCCATGGACAGAAGAGCCTGATGGGCTATGGTCCACAGGGTTGCGAAAGAGTCGGACACAACTTAGCAACTATACCACTATAGGATGAGAAGTTCCATACAGGAGTTCAGAGAGAGGAAGATAACAGTAGAGGAAAAGAGAGGAAGTACACTAACAGGTAACAGTGGGGAAGTTTCCTGAACTGAAGGAGAGGTGAGTTTGCCAACTGAAGAAGCACAAAATATAATTTTTTTAAAAATCCATATCCAGCACCTCCAATGGAATTGCAGAGCATTAAAGATAAACAGAATATCTTAAAGGCTACTAAAGATAACAGATTACCTACATAGGAACACTAATTAGATAGACAGTGGATTTCCCATCATTGCTGAGGTTTCCAGAAGACAATGGCATAATATTATCAAACTGTTCAGGGGAAATAACTGTCAATCAAAAATTTATACTTGCATATAAAGGAAGGGTGAAATAATTTGTTTTCAGACTTATAAAGATTAAGAGAGTTTATTACTTTAATAAATTTGCTGAAAGAACTATTGAAGAATTACTATGGTAACAAGGAAGACAAATTCAGAAGAAAGGACTGAAATGCAAGAAGGAATGATAAAAATATTAATTGGTAAATCTAAGTCAGTGTTTTTTAAAAGTGAATAAAATAAAGGACCAAACAGTCACATACAATACGGGAACAGAAAGTTCAGAATTAAGATCTTTATCTTGTTCAGAAACATAGAGAAACTGGACACATTTAAGACTGTGTAATTGCTAAAATAAAATAAACAGATTGTACACTTTTCAAGCCAGTAGAGGGAAAAAAAGGTCATTGAAAAAGTCATAAGGCAGGAGTGAAGGGAGAAAATCACATTTTAAAAAAAAAAGACACAAAGTAAGACTGTAAATTGCAGTAAAGACCCCGATGCTGGGAAAGAGTGAGGGCAGGAGGAGAAAGGGACAATAGGGTATGAGACTGCTGGATGGCATCATCAACTCAATGGACATGAGTTTGAGCACACTCCAGGGGACAGTGAAGGACAAGGAAACCTGGTGTGCTGCAGTCCTGGGGTCACAAAGAGTGGGACATGACTGAGTAGCTGAACAGCAAATTCACACTGTGGAATATTATGCAGTCGGTAAAGTAAGTGAATGTGACCTACATGTATCAGCTTGGACAGATTCCAAAACTACAATGTTGAAGAAGGAAAGGGATTTGCATGATTTATATGTGTTATTTACATTTATAGGTATATAATTTACATGTATATTATGTATTTAGTTTTGCAAAACATAGACAATTATACACATATATTTTAATATATTCCTATTTTTGCAAAACATAAAATTAGACACATGTATCCTTACAAGTATGTACTGCTGCTGCTGCTGCTGCTAACTCACTTCAGTCGTGTCTGACTTTGTGCAACCCCATGGACGGCAGCCCACCAGGCTCTGCCGTCCCTGGGATTCTCTAGGCAAGAACACTGGAGTGGGTTGCCATTTCCTTCTTCAATGCATGGAAGTGAAAAGTGAAAATGAAGTCACTCAGTCATGTCGTGACCCCATGGACTGCAGCCTATCAGGCTCTTCCGTCCATGGGATTTTCCAAGCAAGAGTGCTGGAGTGGGGTGCCATTGCCTTCTCCAATAAGTATGCACTAGAGATAAACATAGATGGGAAACATCCATACTAACTTCAGAATAGTTGTTGGTTCTGAGAAAGGATTGAAGGGAATAAGACTGGGGGGACTACAAAAGAATCTTTGATTTTATCTGTAAGGTTTATTTTTTAAAAAAGATCTGAAGTAAATATGTCCAAATGTTAGCCTTGTTAATTCTGGCTGTAAGGCATGAGGTTTAGAGGTTGAAGACAGCTGGGAAAGTTCTTCGTTACTTTAGAAAGTCACAGGAAGCCACTCTCTCTCTTCTGATGGATGTGAACAATGAAACACACAGCCCCGAATGCTACTGGAAAACATCCGATTCATGAAAGCAACCAGGCTTACAATGAAGCCAACACTGAAGTCAGTAAAACAAAGATGGAAAAAACCCAGGTTATTGCAACATCATTGGGTCAATCAAGCCTGAAGCTTACCTTACTGCATTATTGTCTGTGAAATGAACTAAATAATTTTCTTATTATCTAAGCCAGTTTGCATTAGGTTTTCTATTACTTACAGCCAAACTTATAATAACTGATACAATGGGGATGGAGAAGTGGAGACATCTAGAACTATTTAGGAGGTAGAATTAGCAATATTGAGCCAAAGTTTAGATGGGATGGTTAGAAATAGAGAGGAGTCAAGATTGATCCTGATTTCTGGCTTGGATAACTTAATGGTGACATCCTCTCTGAGGCAGCAAAAATCAGAGGAAGATCAAGTTGAGGAGTAGGAGTGACAGTGGAAATCATCTGAACAGCTTGCCTATGTTGGGTTTGAGGAGTCTGTTTGAAGCTATCTAACTAGACATGTCCAGGAGGAAGCTGAATATGCAAAACTGGACTTGAATGGTGAGTAGTGTCTCCCCAAAATTTCATGTCCATCTGGAACCTCAGAACATGACCTTATATGGGAGTAGGGTCATCGCAGATGAAATTAGGCAAACTTAGATAAGATCATACTGGATTGGTGAAGTGAAAGTCATTCAGTCATGTCTGACTCTTTGCGACCCCATGGACTGTAGCCTGCCAGGCTCCTCTGTCCACAGAATTCTCCAGGCAAGAATACTGGAGTGGAATATCTCCAGGGGATATTACCGATTCAGGGATTGAACCCAGGTCTCCTGAATTGCAGGCAGATTCTTTACTGGATTAGCTGCTGCTGCTGCTGCTAAATCGCCTCAGTCGTGTCCGACTTTGTGCAACCCCATAGACGGCAGCCCACCAGGCTCCGTCGTCCCTGGGATTCTCCAGGCAAGAACACTGGAGTGGGTTGCCATTTCCTTGTCCAATGCATGAAAGTAAAAAGTGAAAGTGAAGTCGCTCAGTCGTGTCTGACTCTTAGCGACCCCATGGACTGCAGCCTACCAGGCTCCTCCATCCATGGGATTTTCCAGGTAAAAGTACTGGAGTGGGGTGCCATTGCCTTCTCTGTTACTGGATTAGAGTGGGCCCTAAATTCAGTGATCGGTGTCCTTATCAGAAATCAGAAATGTGAAGACACAGAGAGCCACCTGGGGAGAACAGTATGTGAAGATAATGGCAGAGACTGGAGTGATAAACCTACAAGCCGAGGAAGGCTAAGAATTGCCAGCAACTCCAGGAGCTACGAGAACGGCATGGGGACAGTTTGTGACTCAGAACCTCCAGAAAGAACCAACCATGCTGACACCATGACTAATACACGTAGCCAAAGGAACTGTCAGAAAATAAATTTCAGTTGCTTTAAGCAAAGTTTGTGGTTATTTGTACAGTAGCCCTAGGAAATGAATACAAAGAGAGATGTCTGAATTTGAAATTTAGCTTTGAGAGTTATCAGCATAAAGTAAGTGGTTGTTGAGGTCTTGGGAGTAGATGAGATTATCTAAGGAGAATCTAGAATGAGAAGAGAAAGGAGGCCAAGAACAGACTCAGGAAAACTGACATGGAAGGAGCAGGAAGAGGAAAAGGAATAGATGAAGAAGATTGAGGAGAAGCAGCAGAGAGGTCACTTGGATGGAGGTCGGGAAGAGAGTGTTTGTGAAGAAGGCCATGTTCAATGGGCCAAATATCATAGAGAGAAAAAAGGGTCAGTTGGGCGTGGCAATATGGAAATCATTGGTCTTCCGGGCCAAAGCAGTCTTGGAAAAAAGGCAAGCACAGAAATAACACTGCTGTTTTTGAAGAGTGAGAGGGAGGTGAGAAAGTTGAAATAGTTACTAATTTTTTTAAGGCCTGTGGTTGTGAAGGCAGAGGGAGTGGGTGATGTCCAGAAGGGGAAGCAGAGGCTGGGGGAGGGGGTAGATTGGAGTTTTGTTTCTGAAATGAGGGAGGTTTGTGCATGTTTACAGGCTGAGGAAGAAGTCAGTCAGAGAGAGATTAAAAATTACAGGAACATGACACAGAAACCACCAAAAAACAGAAACACAAACTCCCTCACTGATGAAACTAGAGACGCATGTAACTTCCAAGTAGATCTTTAAAACAAAAATCAAGAACTTCCCTGGTGGTCCCATGGCTAAGACTCTGTTCCCTATGCAGGGGCCTGAGTTCAATCCCTGGTCAGGGAACGAGAGCCCACCTGGGGCAACAGAGTTCACAGGCTGTAGCGAAAGATCCCGCGTGCCACAGCTAAGACCTGGTGCAGCCAAATGAACAAAGATTTAAAGACAAATACATAAAACAAAAAATGGACAAGGGTCCTTTAAGGAGGTGGAGTATAACTCACTAGTCCCTGTTCAGGCTGTGCACGATGACATCCAGAAGGGGAAACCAACCCAAGCAAAACATCGCTAGTTTTTAATAATCACCAACAAGAAAAAGGCTGACTGACCACCCTTTGCCATATAATGAAATCTATAGTCGACAGTCTCTACCCAGCCATCCAGAATTTCCAATCAGTTTTTCCCAGTCTGTTTTTTCTTTCATAAGGATGGAATCCACAGACCATGACACATTTGGGAAATGTCTCCAACATAAAATAATAATAATAAACAGAATTAAAGGAATCTGAAGAGAGTGGAGATTATGCAGGGAGAGGAAGAACACTTCAAAGAAGCAAACACATCCTCAGAGAGATAAAAGAAAATGCTGTGTTTCTGAAATAAGAACAGGATGCTTTAGGAATGAAACAATCAGAGAAAACAAAACTGGACTCTTGGACATTAAAAATGTGACAGTTAAAATAACAAATTTGGCAAAAAGTTTGTGGCAGACAGAATAACAGCCCTCCAAAGATGTTCACATCCTAATCTTCACAGCGTGTGAAGGTGATTGTACCTGACAAAGGGCTTTTGCAGATATGATTAAGGAATTTGAGATGGGGGAGATTATGGTGGGTTATGTGGGTTAATAATCACAAAGTCCTTCTGAGGGAGGTAGTCAGGAAGACCAGAGTCAGAGACAGATGCAAAGATGCTACCCTATTGGCTTTGAAGTTGAAGGAAGGGGCCATTGGCTGAGAAATGCAGGCAGCCTGCCTCTAGAAGATAGAAAAGGCAAAGAAATAGATCCTCCCCAAGAACCTCTAGAAGGAATGCAGTCCTGCTTCCAGAAATGGAAGTCACTGTGTTTGTGGTAGTAATTCGCTATAGCGGCAATAGGACACTAATACAGGATTAAAAGCTAAAATCAAGGAAAACTCAGGCTTCCCTGGTGGTTCAGTGGTTTAGAATTGGCCTTGCAATGCAGGGGACACCGTTTTGATCCCTGGTCTAGGAAGAGCCACCTGCCGAGGGGCAACAAAACTTGTGTGCCACAACTACTGAGTTCCCGCTCTGGAGCCCACCCATTGCAACTGTTGAGCCCACAATGCCACAAGTACTGAAGCCTGTGCGCCTAGAGCCCCTGCTCCACAACGAGAAGCGCACCACAACTAGAGAGTAGCCCCTGCTCACTGCAACTAGAAAGCCTACACACAACAACAAAGACCCAGTACAGTCAAAAATAAGTACATATTTTTTTAAATCAAGGAAATCTCTCAAATGTCAGAACAGAAAGACAAAGAGATGTAAAAGTAAGATAGGAATATAAAAAACTATAGTATCAGTTCAGGAGGTCCAACATTCAAAGAATAAAAGTTGCAGAGAAAGAAACATATTAAACAGAGGTGAGAAAATGATCAAAGAAATAATATAAGAACATTTCAGAGAATTGAAGGACATACTTTTGAAAGAGGCTACTAAATGCCCAGAGAAATAAAGAAAGATTTTTACAAAAGCACAGCCTCAGGAAATTCAGATCACTGGGAATTTTTCTTTTAAAAAAAGCTTTTAGAAAGAAAAAAAGTCTTATACAAAGGATCAAGAATCAAAGTGATAGTATATGTCTCAACAGCAACATTGCGCACAGAAGGCAATGGGGAGCTGCCTTCCCAGTCTGTAGGGTGCTAGCAACTCTATACCCAGCCAAACCATCAATCAAATGTGACCGCACCAAAATACACTTTCAGATATTTTGACCTTAAAAAAATGATGTCCATTTGCCATTTCTTAGGACACTATTACAGAATGTGCTTTACTAACACAAAAAGGTAAATTATGAATGAGGACACAGATTCAGCCCTGGAGCACTGCCAAGGGAGTTTCTAGGATGTCAGCCAAGAGAGGTCTCTGGACAATACCTATGCAGCAGCATAGGCAGAAACTTCTTCAGCCTGGAGCAAGAGAACAGAGACATCCAGATGGAAGTCTCCAAGAGGAAAAATGGAGCCGATAGATGCTCTGATGGGTTGACTATGTAGAATACTGTGTTAAGAGGCATTTCATGAATATTTATGGAAAGGCTCTCAATACAATAGCAATACGATTACTAAATAATTTTACTAATAAAATTGTTAATAAAATAATTTAAAATATCAACAGTAACATATTAATAAAATATAAAATAATGATTAATAAATATTATAAGTAAAATAATATTTATAATAAATAATAACATATTAATAAAATTCATGAATATTGTATTAAGAGGTTTTTCCTGGTGGCTCAAATGGTAAAGAATCTGCCTGTGATGCAGGAGACCCGGGTTCGATCCCTGGGTCGGGAAGATGCCTTGGAGAAGGGAATGGCAACCCATTCCGGCCTTCTTGCCTGGAGAATTCCATGGACAGAGGAGCCTGGCGGGCTACAGTCTATGGGGTTGCAGAGAGTCAGTGACTAACACTTTTCACTCTCACTTTTCATGAAGACACAGAAAAATTGAACACATGACAAAACTAGGAAATGTTTAACTCCAAGGAAAACAAAACCTGGTTCAAGAAAGAAGACATTATCATGCATTACTTGGACCAGTAGTAGATAATATTTACAAAATTGTAGAAGCTAATACAATGATTATGGATTTAAGCAAAATTTGTAAGAGATCTACAGAAGGGTGGGAAGGGCAAGAGACCTAAAATTCCATCTGCCAAATAAGAAATCAGCATGTAATGTCTAAAATCAATGAATACCAAAGGAAAAGCTAAAAGAGTTGAAAATGGTAACCTAGGCTGCTGAGTTTGTAAAAACTATTGTTCATATTTTTTAAATATATGACTTAAGCTACATATACTTTTGTAATAAAATGTAGAAATTGTCTTTTTAAATACTAGATGAGAGAGTATTTTAAATATTTATTTTAATAATAAAAATGTTTTTAATATTTACTTATTTACATATTTTGGCAGCACCAGGTCTTAGCTGTGGCATGCAGGATCTAGTTCCCTGACCAGGGATGGAACCCAAGCCCCCAGCATTGGGAACGTGGAGTCTTAGCTATTGAGCCACCAGGGAAGTCCTCAAGAGATGGCTAATGAATTAAATAAAGTTCCTAAGAGGACAGAATGGCATGTTACCCAGGACAGGAAGTGGTAAACATCTGGGACAGGAGGTGAAGAGGTGGATGTGGAAATAGTGTTGCAGGTACTGTAGGTTCCAGGGACAGGAAGTTGAGGAAATTCGTGTCTGATGAAACAGGATGTAAGGTCTCCTGTAAGGAAGTAAAGGGAGCCCAGGTGGGTGAGCAGCGTGGAGGGCAGTGAAGTAACACAGCAGGTCACAGGATGTGAACATGGGCATTAAAGCGGTAGATGTTAGAAATCAAAGTGAGTTATGCAGCAGAACAGTATGTTGCATAAAATTTCATAAGAGGTGCTTGAGAACTGATTTGATGGCTCTTAATCTTCCCTTCTGACACTGAGGTTATTGAGTTGGAGAGATTCGAGACTGACTGTGGAGAGAGTTTTTCTGGGACATTGTGCTGGGAACTCCACCATCCTTCAGGGCCGGGGTGAAAGAGCTTCAGGTGAAGGTTCCAAGGGTTCCACTTAGAAAACTGGTTATGTGTCCCTGTAGTTTAGGGAAATCTAAACGCAGAAGTTGGGCTGGGCAATTGCTGAGGAATGAAGCAAAGCGAGGAGCCTAACAATCAGGCTGCATTCCAGAATTTGCTGCAGCAAAGCACGTCTGAGTGTTTCCCACGTGGGTCTGGGTTTCTGAGGTGGGTCATGCCTCAGAAGGAACTGGAATGGGGCTGGAGAAGATTTAGTCCGGCAGAATTGCAAGGATTGAGGGGTCCTCCGCAGAGTAAAACTAGAGGTGGACCACCAGGGGCCTTGGGGCTGTGAAAGGAACAATAGCCAGAGCAGAGAGGCGCAGACCTGGGTCAAGGTTACTGTAGGTGGAACTCTCCCAAGAACCAGGAAGTGCCCACGAGACAGGCAGCTGTAAAGAGTTGCTGGGCATATAGAGTGTGAAGCCATCTTATCACAGAACTATCGAGTAAGGAATGTCTTGCTCTCCTTTCTCTCCTATACCCTCCAATCTTTGAAGGACCAGAACTCAGTGAGTAAGCAGGAGAGAGAAAAAAGAGTGCCCTTAACCTGGGTGCAGGTTTTCTGGCTAACCCAGGTCCCTATCTGATGTAGCAGGGAGGAGACTTACCTTCAAATGGAGATTGATATTTTGATGATGGATTGAAAATTCTCATTTTAAATTGAGACTGTCTTTTATGTTTCAAAGTACCATCCAACTTTTTAATTACCTAAAAATGGCCACAAAAAGTCATGGGACTGCCAAGGTTTATATCCAGGGCAAGGGAAAGAAATTAGCCCCAATGGAAAAACATAATGAGGCAGAGGAGATGAAAATAAATTTGCTTTTATGGCTACTCACCATGAGTCATGCCTGTTTAAACAAATGAAGGGCGAGGGATTCCTGTAAACAGCATGCTAAAGAATATAGATTTTGGAACCAAAGAGAATTGAGTTTGAGATCTGGTTCTGCCACTTCCCAGCATTGTGACCTTGGGTAAGAAACATACGCTTTCTGAGTCTGAGATTTCTGCTATAAAATGGCGTTAATTTAAGCAGATCTCTCAGGCTTCCCCGGTGGCTCAGATGGGAGACTCAGCAGACTCAGTTCAATCCCTGGGTGGGGAATATCCCCTGAAGGAGGAAATGGCACCCCACTCCAGTATTCTTGCCAAGAGAATTCCATGAACAGAGGAGCCTGGTGGGCTATAGTCCATGGAGTCACGAAGAATCAAACACGACTGAGCAACTAACACACAAACATATCTCTCAGGGTTACTTGGGAGGATTAAATAAGGTAACATTTGGAAAAACACTTTAAAACATCCAGATTCTCTCCCATTCTCCATTTTATCAAAGGATATTGTAGGGTGGTTGGTGGGACAGGGTATGCCAGGAAAATGATCATGAGAATGGTGACTTTTTTTTTAAACTGTCTTCTCCAAAGGAGAAAAGAGAAGCAGATTGGCTGAGGATGGCATCATAAGGTGCTCCAGAAAGAGGTGGAAGAAGACTGGTATTGGCAGATAAAATGCAGGACATCCCATTCAGTTCAAATTTCAGATAAGTGTAGTGAAAGCGAAAGTGGCTCAGTTGTGTCCGACTCTTTGTGACGCCCTTGGAATAGTCCGTGGAATTCCCCAGGCCAGAATACTGGAGTGGGTAGCCATTCCCTTCTCCAGGAGATCTTCCCAACTCAGGGATGGAATCCAGGTCTCCCGCATTGCAGGCGAGTTCTTTACCAGCTGAGCCACCAGGGAAGCCCATTTCAGATAAACAACAGGTAATGTTTCAGCATAAAAGATGTTGGGGGGCTTCCCTGGTGGCCCAGTGGTTAAGACTCTGCACTGCCAACACAGGGGGTGTGGGTTCGATCCCTGGTCAGGAAACTAAGATTCCACATGCTGTGTGGTGAGGCCAAAAGATAGACCACAAAAACAACATTAAAAATGTTTGGGACCTATTTATACTTCGAAATATTAATCATTTCTCTGGAATTCAAATTTACCTGGGTGTCCTATATCTTTATTTGCTGAACTTGGCTGCTCTAAATGAGACACAGACTTCCCTAGTGGTCTAGTGCTTGAGATACCATGCTTCTACTGCAGAGGTCCATGGGTTCAATCCCTGGTTGGGGAACTAAGAGAGAGAGACTTGAGCTACTTGGTTGTGTTTGAGAGAGTGGGCTGAGTGCCTTGCAATAGGATACCTGTTTTTCTATTATTATTGGTACCTATTTTTCTAATAGCTTCACAGGGTTCCAGTTGAGAGAAAATGACTTAAAGCTGCAGTACTGAGAAAGCTATGGTTTTTCCAGTAGTCATGTACAGATGTGAGAGCTGGACCATAAAGAAGGCTGAGCCCTGAAGAACTGATGCTTTTGAATTGTGCTGGAGAAGACTCTTGAGAGTCCCTTGGGCTGCAAAGAGATCAAACCAGTCAATCCTAAAGGAAATCAATTCTGAATATTCTTTGGAAGGACTGATGCTGAAGCTGAAACTCCAATACTTTGGCCACCTGATGCGAAGAGCCGACTCATTGGATAGACCCTGATGCTGGAAAGATGGAAGGCAAAAGGACAAGAGGGCGACAGAGGATGAGATGATTAGGTAACATCACTGACTCAATGGACATGAATTTGAGCAAACTCCAGGAGAAAGTTGGAGAAGGCACTGGCAACCCACTCCAGAACTCTTGCCTGGAAAATCCCACGGACAGAGGAGCCTGGTAGGCTGCAGTCCATGGGATCACTAGGGGTCAGACACGACTGAGTGACTTCACTTTCCCTTTTCACTTTCGTGCATTGGAGAAGGAAATGGCAACCCACTCCAGTGTTCTTGCCTGGAGAACCACAGGGACAGCGGAGCCTGGTGAGCTGCTGTCTATGGCGTCGCACAGAGTCAGGCATGACTGAAGCGACTTAGCAGCAGCAGCAGCAGCAGGAGAAAGTGGAAGACAGAAGCCTGGTGTGCTGCAGTCATGAGGTTGCAAAGAGTCGGAAACAACTTAGCAACTGCACAACAACTGAAAACTTCAGTAACACTGAATGGAATTGAGATGCCCTCCTGCTTCCAGAAGAAGCAGGCTGGGAGCCTGACCCCTTAGGACAGCAGCAGTCCCTTGCAGGCAGGCAGGCATCCATTTTTGCCTGGAAGTAGAGGGATGGATGAATGCAGAGAGAGCTCAGAAAGATCTGGAGGCTTGAGATGCCTCCCAAATTCTCTCCCAGTACTCAAGCCTTCTCAGGCCCAGCCAGGCCCTGGTTCTCCTACTTGTTGAAAGGTGTAGCAAGGACTAGGGCAAAAAAGATCCCCCAGGAGCAGCCCCTCATGGGGGAGGTAGGTGCTGGCTGAACGCTGACTGGGCCCTTTGCTTTGTACTCAGCCTGCTTATTCCCAAACAACAGAAGTGCTGCTCAGCCGCCTGGTCAGCCCCATTATGCTCTTGCCAGAAAGTGCTGAGTCCAGGGGCCACCCTGGCCCCATGACCTCACCCCTCCCGCCCTGGGCCTCATCCTGTGAGGCTCCCTGGGCCCAGAGGCAAGGCCAGGGGATCCAAGCCATTCATTAAGTTCTACTGAGCCTCTATCATGCCTGGCACGTAGCCCTAGTGTCAAGAAATTCAAGGTTCAAATTGACCACATTACATTTGGGGGTGGTCTCATTCTCCTTAATGTCTGGTGTGTGTGTGTGTTCAGTTGCCAGATCGTGTCTGACTCTTTGAGACCCTTTGTACTGTAGCCAGGCTCCTCTGTCCATGGGATCTCCAGGCAAGAATACTGGAGAGGGTTGCCATTTCCTCCTCCAGGGCATCTTCCCAACCCAGGAATCGAACCCACATCTCTTGCGTCTCCTACATTGGCAGGGAGACTCTTTACCACTGTGCCACCTGGGAAGTCCCTTAATGTCTTTTATCACCTCCAAATCTTAAAGTATATTCCACTAGGCAGACAGTTACCCCATCTGTTCACGCAATGAGTGTGTGGACTTAGAACAGACTTCACAATCCATGTCCACCATAGATCAATGGTGTACAGAAAATAAGACAGGAAAGTGAAAATGTTAGTCGCTCAGTCATGTCCATCTCTTGATGACCTCATGGACTGTAGTCTACCAGGCTCCTCTGTCCATGGAATTCTCAGACAAGAATACTGGAGTGGGTCGTCATTCCCTTCTCCAGGGGATCTTCCCAACCCAGGAATTGAACCCAGGTCTCCTGCATTACAGGGGGATTTCTTATTGTCTGAGCCACCAAGTGCTGTTAAGATGGAATAGAGAAAAATATTGGGGAAAAAAATGAACAAATGGTCTTCCAAATTCAAAGAAAAAAAATTTGTATTTTAGCCATGCCCCGAAGTTTGCAGGATCTTAGCTCCCCAACCAGGGACCCAGGCCACGGCAGGGAAATCGCAAAATCCCAACCAGTCCCACTGGCTGTCAAGGAATTCCCTAAAGGAAATATTTTTTACCTGATAAATATCTCTAAAATCTTTGCTGCTTGCTCCCACTAATCTCTGTGAGAATCTGGCGCAAGATTCTATCTGATATGGAACAATCAATAATATAGTTACCATTTATTGATGGAACTGGGTCCCATCACTGCCCTAAATGCCTTCATTTCCCTTCATCTGACAGCAATGGGTCAGGTAGGTATTATAATCTGACTTAAATGCCAGAAAGGCAGCATTGCCCAGAGGAAAGATTACGGCTTTTGGAGCACATAGACACACATTCAAGCCCCTGTTGAGTTCCCTGGCCCAGAACTTGGCTCCTCAGAACCTCAGTTAACTCATCAGTAAAATGGGTATCATAATGACCTACTTCATGGGATTGTTGTGAGGATAAAAGAGGCAGTGTCTGGTTCACAATAAGTGCTTCACATGTTGTAGTTATTGTGATTAAAGATGAAGAGAAGAGACCCAAGCTCAGTTTGGGAGAACCCCTTCTCAAGCTGGTTTGCTCCCTTCATTCCTACTCTTGGAGTAGCTCTGCCCTGACTTCCCTGGAAAGAGATGGCAGAGGTAATTGGAGCTTGGAGGCCACAACCATCAGGGGGCTAGGGAAGCAGCAGCTTCAGACAATGTCAGAGAGAGCATCCTATAGAACTTGGTTAAAAACCATATTTAGATGCTATTTGCAAAGCATAGTGGTAGCCCTGGGGGTGGGTGATCCTTTTCTGGCTTCCTTGCACTTAAGATAATTGAGGAAAACGGATGGAGGACAGGCTGGGGATGCTTATAGCTCTAGGAAAATTGGATGGATATTTGTAAATTGTTTGCACAGTGACCCTCATCGTTCCCCTCGCAATATTTTTGTTCATGTGTCTGGACTTGTCAACCAAATATAAATGCTCCATTTTTCTTCAAAATTAAAAATTGGCTTTAAAAAATCGATTCCATTGGTCTTCATGGTTCTAACACTTCAGTAGGGTGTAAAGCTCCTAAATGGAGCTGCTGAGAATATGTGAAGCACAAACACAACACAAGCACGTCAGCTGTGGCTAGAACTGGTAAGGACTGTATATCGGTTTCATCTCTGCCCCCAGAGTCACGTAACCCCATCACTGGATGTCATTAATTCATTCATTTATTCAGAACATATTTACTGAGCTAAGACTTTTGTCCAAAGCTGAAGATGCAACAGTGAACAAGGCAGAGCTCTTACCCTCATAAAGGATGGTGTCTAGAGGAAGAAGCAGATAATTAAGCAATCAATTTCTTTGTTTACAAAAAGAGCCTTGTTTCTATAGAAAATATGTCCACATTGTTCAAAACTTGAAAAGTACAGAAAAGTATACTATGAAAAGTTTTATGCTATATCCAAGCCCCAGGTAGTGTCTTGCTTCTATCCTTGGAGCCCAGCATTTCTGGTTTCTAAAGCAGTTTCCAAGCATGCAATAACCCCATACAAGTCAAGCCCCTGTTGAGTTCCTGAATAATTGATTATTGAAACCCATACAATAATCAATAAGTAAGCTAGTCCAGGGGTTAAGGAAAGAAAGAATGAATGAATGAACAAATAAGTGTTTCCCTAAGATCCTCAACTCTGAGGAGGAAGCAAAGGGAAGTTGAGGAAGAACCTCCAGCCATGAACAGCTAGTGCCTTAAGCCCTTGCACAGCCACCAGCCAGCCAGCACCTGCTACGATGCTCAAGGCCACTCTGTCCCTTGTCAGCCATTGATCCAGATGCCACCAGTCAATCATGCAGCAGAAACATCCTAGAGTGGCACATTGCGTTAGCATCAGACCTGTCCACTGGGAATGTTCTGTTAAATCTGCAAATAGATTTTTGGTTCTGAGAAAAGAAGTCTCAGACAAACCCAAGTCACAGGCTAGAGAGATTTGCAGAGGGATTAAGAGAACTTTACTAGGAAGAGTTCCTTCCTCTTTTCAAGCTGCTATGAGATTTTTTATAGTACCCGTCACCAGAAAGAGAGTAGGGTGATACCTAATAATAAGCCTACAATGGGTCAGGCAGATAGCCTCCTTTTTTTGGAGGGGGGTCCGGTGTTGAGAGAAGGTTGAATGACTTGCCTGGTCACCCACCCAGGGGGGTTAGGATTGGAACTTAAATCCACCAGGCTCAGAGCCCTCCTCACCCAAGGCATCTTCCTGCTCCTCACAGCAGCTATGAGGCTTGAACAAGACATCCTCCCCTCCTCCTGGGCAAGCCCCCCAATCCCCACACTACTCTCACCAGGAGCTCTGAACTTCCAGGGAGCAATCATTTTACCTGTAAGTGTATCTTGGGCTTGAGAGACGGCGAAGGGCCGAAAGCAGGATATCAATATTAAAACAAACGCCAAAAAAAAAGACTTTTTGGCTCCAGATTTTAAAAATAAAACTGCAAAATTAAAATGAATAAATATTAAAATAGCACAACTATAGGGAGATTCATATCTATTAGGTAACTATATAGTTGAATTCAACTCTTACATAGTTATATTGGATTGGGCAAAAGCTTCATTTGGATTTTTCTGTATGGAAAAACTCAAAATTTTTGTCCAACCCAACACATATAAATATGATATATTAAAGATTTCCAAGCACACAGTGAGCTTTTTTTTTTTTTGGTGAACCACTTTTTAAAAATTAGAATTCAGAATTGTCACAATCCTTACTTTTTAAACATCATCAACAAATATGTACCCCCTATGAGAAGGGAGGTGCATTTTGATGTGTTGATACGACACGAGGTCTTAGGAAGGTCCTGGGGTGGCAAGAGGAACCTGGAGAAAAGTGGGGGACAAGAACTCACGCAAACTTGTCCTCACATCCCAGCTGCTCTGAGAGCAAGTCCACAGCAGCAGGGCCTGCAATGCCAGCCTGGCCCACAGCAGCGGGGCCTCCCAGGATTTCTGTATCCCAGGTTTAAACAAAGCCCCGGGGGATGCCCGCCCAGCAGGCTGAGCCACCAAAGCTCTGGGATCAGGGGGAACAAAAGCCAAGGGAAAGCAGAGTGCTGACAGGGCCAGTGGCCGCCAGCCGCGGGGCTATAAAGAGCTGGAGCTACCGAGGAAGCGGCACCAGATGGAGACCCAGACTGTGCAGCAGGAGCTGGGTGAGTAAGGCCCCAAGGGGTGCTCTGGTCTTTCCTTTCCTCCCCTTGCCCAGGAGCGGGGCCCCATCTTCCTGCCTTGTGGTCAGAGCCTCTCAGGATGGCTGGAGAAGATTGGGGAACTCTTTGGGGAAGCAGACTTCTCTTGCCACCCCAAAGGAGTCACTAATATGACTATAACCACTGCCCTAGCCACCATGGCTGGGAGGAGACTTGGGTGCCCCAGAAATGACAGGTTTCTGGGGCATAGAGGGAAGTTGGGGAGGGGGCAGAGGTAGGAAATGCTTGTTCAGAGGTCCGAATGGAAAGATACATCAGAGTTTACATGCATTCATCTCTGGGCCAATACCAGTCAGAGGGAAAAGCCATGCGTGGCTGTTTTGAATTAGGAAAACTGATGCCTATGTGTTTGTCATTCTTCCCTCTGTCTTTGTCCCCTCCCCGCTGTCCTTCTTTCCTTTACTCTTCCTATCATCTTGTCTGTCTATCTTGCCTCTATGAGCCTCAATATCCTCATCTGTAAAATGAGGATAATGATAGGGCTTACTTCATAGGCTCATTGTGAAGATTAAACGTATTCAAGCAGGTAAAGCATGAACAACAGGACCTGGCACAGAGTGAGCCATGGTTGTGTGTGTGTTAGTTGCTCAGTTATGTCCAACTCTTTGGGACCCCAAGGACTGTAGCCCGCCGGGCTCCTCTGGCCATGGAATTTTCCAGGCAAGGATACTGGAGTGGATAGCCATTCCCTTCTCCAGGTGGTCTTCCCAACCCAGGGATCGAACCAAAGTCTCCTGCATGGCAGACGGATTCTTTACCATCTGAGCCACCAGGGAGGGCCTGAGCCATGGTTAAGTGTTAGCTATTACATCATCCTCTTTTTTCCCTCCTTTTCCTTCAGTAAGTCTTTCAATGCCACCTGTCCCACTCCTCCAACCCTCACCATCCCAACATGGGTTCAATATCAATCACTCTGGAGACCCAGTCCCTGCTTCTGAGATGTTCACCCAGGACATATTCAATAGGAACATGGATCAGTGCTGTGATGAGTGCTGGGAAGGAGGAAAGCAAGCAAGTTGTCATAGACTGGGGAAAGCAGCAAAGTCTCGGGAAGCAAGATCGAGGCTGGGTAGGTCTAGAAGACAGAGAGGCAGGGAGGGAATGGGAGCATGGCCGCGGACACCTGGTCAGTTTTGGGGCTAGGCAGAGCCAGATAAGAGTGAGACCACGCATTGGTGATATGAAGGGTCTGGACCAGATGGTTGCTAAGGGGTATGTGAGAATGAGGCAAGGCTATTGCAGGTGCCTGGAGGCAGGCAAGAGAATGAGAGCGCTGTTTATCAAGTGGTCCTGGTATCTGTGCAGGGCTTTATCTGCGTCATTGCTTCTCATCCTTACAATAACTCTGCGCATTGAAGTTTTACTGATGCAAAATGACTGAGGCTCAGCTAGTGAGTGGCAGAGCCTGGACCCCACCCAAAGTCTGTTTACTGGACTTCAAGCCTCTTTTACTTCCACCCCTGCTCCTCATCCCTCACCCCAGAGGCCATGACACTGGTGTGTGTTCTGTCTTCCAGAATCCCTTCCAACCACCAAGATGGCTCAAACTAACCCCATGCCGGGGTCTGTGGGGCCATGGAAGGTAAGCCCGTCTCTGTCACATGGAAAATTAAGGAATCCATCAGGGCAGGGGGTGTGATACAACCTCAGAGTAGGACCCAGAGCTGTACTTTTCCATGGCACAGTGACCAGCCAGTAAAACACCAGTTTAAAGAGGAAGGGTCCAACCAAAGTCTAGATGCTGTCTCAGGAAGGCTCTCTCAGGATTCCCCCATTTGCACAGAAGGATGATCCTGGAAACCCTTGTTGGGTGGGAGATGGTATCTAGTTTTCTAGGTCAACTCTCCTCCATACTGCTAAACTTATCTTAAAATAGAGCAGCCCGAGTAGGTTATGATGTGCAGAAACAGGGCCCAGAAATGAAGAGAGACTTGCCATCAGATCCCAGATCAATGATTGGGATCATGGTCTCCTCCTGACTCCAACCTGAGGCTGACTGTAACTACTGCCTGAAGTAGCTGATCCTCAGCCAGTTTCCCTCAGCACCTTTAGCCTCCTCAGTGGATCAACTCTAAGCCCAGTTCACAGTTTTGGGAGCTGTCCTCTAGCCAGGTTCAAGAGTCAATTTCTAGTTCAGGGTATGAAGAGGGTTTATCACAACTCTCCCATTACACATTAGGTTTCTATAGCAGGTATGGCTGAAGAAGCTAAAAGTTAATTCACAGGGAGCCCTTGGAGCTTCCAGAATCCTGGCTTTTGGGTCACACTTATGCAGAAAGCATGTTGGAATGAGTCCACAAGTCCTTGGTATGTGCACAGGGCCAGTTATCATCCCCAGCAGATGATTCCTATCAGAAACCTGGCCCCACACCTCATCCCTATGGGCATGTGAACACTGCCAACCCCCTTCTTATCCTGTCTACACTGGAAGAGACCTCATCAGGCCTCCTGGGCTGCAGCTAGTGATGAAAAACATTGGGTCAGACACAGGTTAAGATGTTGGCCTGGGCCTCTGTCCTTCCTGATGGACCACGTTCTAGCTCTATTCTCCCATTCAATCCCATTTCAGATAACCATCTATGACCAGGAGAACTTCCAGGGCA
Source organism: Antilocapra americana (assembly GCA_007570785.1). Taxonomy (NCBI): domain Eukaryota; kingdom Metazoa; phylum Chordata; class Mammalia; order Artiodactyla; family Antilocapridae; genus Antilocapra; species Antilocapra americana. The sequence goes on along the minus strand of ML664177.1, from coordinate 33,750,107 downwards.
AGAGAATGGAATTCACCAGCTCCTGCCCAAATGTCTCTGAGCGCAATTTTGACAACGTCCGGTCTCTCAAGGTGGAATGTGGCGCGTGAGTATCAACCTCAGCAGAATCTCAGGCCTCCCATTTCTGATCCCTTCAGACATGTGACCATAGAGATGGAGAACAGAGAAGAAAGTTGTTCCCCATACTCTAATCATTTCTGGGAGAGACGTGTCCATAAGTAATCTCAAAAAATTTTTACTACATGTGCAATTCAATAACTCAAAGCTAGAAGGAACATGAGGTTCTTCATGTCTCGGAATTGGATCTGGGGGAGATTGAAGAAATACATATCATGGGGTGAGGCAATGAAGGTAACCAGTTCTGTGCTTATGGAGCCCATAGGCTTCTGCCTGGGATTCTCTCAAAACAAGCCACAGGCCCCTTGAGTTTTTCTTGCCTACAGAAAATAGAGAGGAAACTATCAAACTTATCAAAGTTAGCCTCTTCATAGCTAACTCCCCTTCTACATGTCCCAGAGCAGACACTGTGAGCTAATTTCTCTATATACAAAGGAACTCAACTCCAGAGAGTCACATTAGTTTCTAGCTAGTCTTTCAGGAGTTTCTTGGTGGTGATTAGTTTCCTTGGCAAGGAAGACCCTCTCTTGTTTTGTCTTCCTGCTCTTGGCAGGTTAGTTGAGCCCTTGATCATCTGAAAACATTTCACTGAGCCTGAAAACACAAAGGCAAGGTCTAGGCAGAACTGGCTGTGTATGTAGATAGGCTTCTACAAGTTGCTCACCCCCAACTTAGAGCTCTTCAACCCTCTAAGTGAAATATTTTAAGGTGTCATCAGTAACTAAGACCTGGTTGTAAAAGGTCAATCTGAGCTGTTTTAATAAATAAGGCAAAATAAATAAATCAGGCATATAGAGGTCTGCAAGAGAAAGAACCCATGAAGTGACAAGGAAACAAGAGACTTAGTCATCCATCTGCTGCTTATTCATCTCTTTGCTTCCTTAGAAAGAAGCCAATAGGTTTGGCTGGAGCCAATGCCACTGTTTGGGGTCACAAAGAGCCAGACACAACTGAGCGACTGAACTGAACTGAACGCCCTAGTCCCTAGATCCTGAACCTGGAGCTCCAAGTAGAGAATATATATAGTATCTTGAGGAGAAAGGAGATATAATTTCAAAATGACTTTGCCAGTACTCATTACTCAAGCCAGTGAAGTAGACCTCTTCAGTAGATAATCCCAAAACAAATATATTTACAAATCTGCACAGTGCAGCTGCCAGCTCATTTCCCACCTCTTGTGATAAATGTATGACTTTGTATGGCTCTATTGGAACTGGCTATTTTACCCACTGTTAGCATCTAAAACAAAGATGTCTTCTTCCTGAGGCCATGTAATCTCTGAACACCATGAACAAACACTGTTACTTGTCTTTGGCAGCTGGGTTGGTTATGAGCATACCAGCTTCTGTGGGCAACAGTTTGTCCTGGAGAGAGGAGAGTACCCTCGCTGGGATGCCTGGAGCGGGAGTAATGCCTATCACATCGAGCGCCTCATGTCCTTCCGCCCCATCTGTTCAGCTGTGAGTCCTTGAGATTTTCATTTCTGTGCATGTGGGGGATGGTAAGAGAGGGTGCATATGGACTTATTTTCCATAGGTTGGTTATGCTGAAGTGTGGTAGGAAGAAGATAAAAGTATAAAGAGAAAAACACAAGTCTGCCATTTGATTTTTTTCTCTCCTAGATGATATTTTCAATAAGCCAAATGGGCAGGCCTTCCTGGGCTTCCCTGGGGGAACAGACAGTAAAGAGTTCGCCTGTCAATGCAGGCCCCGGGTTGGGAAGATCCTCTGAAGGAAATGGCAGCCCATTTCAGGGTTCTTGCCAGGGAAATCCCATGGACAGAGGAGCCCGGCAGGCTACAGCCCATGGGGTCACAGAGAGCCAGACACAACTTAGCGACTAAACAAAGGGCCTTCTTAGAGGTGGCAGGAAGCGGATACTCAGACCTTCAAAAGTGCAGTAGGATAATTAGAGCACTTGGCATGTAATAAATCCTCGAACAGTTAAATTTTAATCTATATACTATTTTACCTAGAAACAGGGAAAAGGTGAAGTAACCCTTTAGTACGTGGGATGACTGAAGAAATAGGCAAGACTTCCAATGCCTCTTATCTTTGATTCATAACTTGTTTCTAACACTAAGTATTACTCGATTATGCATCAGAATGGGATGCTTCTCCTCTGTGGAAAACTCAAGCACAAGCAGGGTGATCTTCAGGGGTGTGTTGAAAAACGATCCCTGTATTGGGAATAAGGCTGGGCTAAAACCTTTTCAAATACTCATCTATCACATGATTTTAGTTAACGATCTCATCTTAAAGTCCTATCAAAATTCAACCAGTGGAGATGCTAAACAGCTCTAGAACTAAAAAGTATTTCCCTACCTGGATGTGTTTTCATTTTAACTCCCAATATTTTTCCCCCTCAAATGTGTACTTTACACATAGTAAAATGCACAAACTCTAACTGTATATTATGAGTTTTGAGAAATATCCATACCCACATAACACCTTGATCAGACAAACAATTCCATTGCCTCATAAAATTACCTGGTGTTCCTTTCCACTACCACTAGGGCTAATATTGCCTGTTTCTGAACTTCATAAAGGTTAGTTTCTGCCTTCTCAGTGCTTGTGTAGTCCTCATGTCCCCTACCAGACATTTACCTTTTTTCCAATGCTGTGCATGTAACCACTCCCCGCCCCCCCCACACACATTTCCTTACTTTTCCTCTCGACTTGTAGAACCTTTCCCACATTAGTATTAATCCTTGGTTGGCTGTCTCAAATATTTTTTCCTGATGTCATATTTTCTTTCACTGGTTTCTCATGGTTCCAAACTATACCAGTTATTTGTACATTTTTTATGTCACAGTATTAAACTGGATTCAACAGGATTATGGATAGTTTTTGAAATCTCTGTACTGCATGAAATATTTTTACATGTATTTCCTTTTGTAAAACCAGGAGCATTTTGAGTTTGACAAATGTGGTAAAGAATTACGAAGACAAGCCTTCACACTGGTGCTAAACTTTAAAAAACTTCTGTATTACAGAATCATAAGGAGTCTAAGATTACCATTTTTGAGAAAGAAAACTTCATTGGACGCCAGTGGGAAATCTGTGATGACTACCCCTCCTTGCAAGCCATGGGTTGGTTCAACAACGAAGTTGGCTCCATGAAGATACAATGTGGAGCGTAAGTGCCAAAAACAGGGTTGGAGCACATTTCAAACTCTTGCAGCTGTTAACCTTATAAATATTAATGTGTCAATGACCATGTCTTACCTGAATTCACACATTGATGTCCATTGGTATGACTGTCACATTCTAGCTATTAGAACTCCAAATCTCAAGTTTTTGGTACCACTATCACTTAACCTCAGCTTTTTCTCCCCTAAACATTCCACTATGGAAGGACTTACGACTATTCTCATACCCCTTTTTCCACAACTTTCAGCTGGTTGTAGGCACCAGTTCATACATGCTGCCTGGTATATTTAGGACTGCCTCTTTTTTTTTGCTATTAATTTTTAAGCCTCAAAGCATGCCATATCATTGTGTTGGGGAAACCAGAGGCTCAGGTTTAGGGGTTGTTTACCATGTCTCTAACTAGTTTTAATAATCTGATATCCTCTGGGTTTTCCAGCTGGGTTTGCTACCAGTATCCTGGGTACCGTGGCTATCAGTATATCTTGGAATGTGACCATCATGGAGGAGACTACAAACACTGGAGAGAGTGGGGCTCTCATGCCCAGACTTCCCAGATTCAATCCATTCGCCGTATCCAAGAGTAGTGGATTAAAAGCACCAAGTAAGAATTCCTCAAGCATGAGACCTTCCTAAACAATCTAGAATAAAATATATGTTCTGCTGATATTGCTTCCAAATGTTAGCTGAAATCCACAATAAATGTCATTAAAAAAAAAAAAACCAACAACTTTGTAGACTGAATGCTTTATCGAAATCACATTTACATGGCTAAGAATCTTTAAAGACAAGCTTCCATAAACCCCAAGTTCCCTTTGGTGTCCTTTCAAGTAAGTCACTTAACAGACCAAGGACAATGATCCTCTATTTCAAAGAACATTAAAGCATATAACCCAAATCTATCAGTCTATATAGTGACAAACACACTTTTGGTAACTGTTTCTGCATCTTTTTTTTTTTCTCTTTACCCCTATTCTAACACTGATGTTAGCACTGCTTTTTTTCACCTGTGACAGATCAATGCTAAACAAACTGAGGAAGCTTCTCAATTTGTCATATTGTTTAGCTCAATTTCAGCTTATTTCAAATCTGAGAACACAGGCTCAGTGTCATGACAAAACACAGGATAGCTGTTCTCACACAGGTGATTTTTCCATACACATGCCAATTCTAAGCATCTTAATAACCTGATTAGGGAAAAAAAGATCTATGACCTGTGACCATGCTATAGTTAAGCCTTATTTATACATTTGACCCATTTGAAAAATATCACCAAAGTCATAATCTTACCTTAGTGCTCGGTAGATTTTTTTAAATTAAAGCACACAAAAGAGGATAACACAAACACCTTGGAAACTTTAAAATTTTTTATTCAACAATGTACACTTATTGTCTCTTAATTTGATCTACAAATTTCTCAAGTTTTTTTCTTTTTCTGATAAAATAAGTCAATCTGGGTATGGATGTAGAGTGCTTGTAATTTATATTTTTAAAACACTGAACATGAAGTAAGACATCAATAAAGGAAGATCATCACGTAACTGACACTTCCTCAGAATCCATGACATCAGAAACAGCTATGGCAAATACCTAAGCATTTAGCAAAAGAGGAAATCTCTGGCCACTGTTCTTATATCTAGAAAAGGCCTATCTTTTTGACTGGGCTAAACAGACACTGAAAGAACATTTTTTCAATTGGGAGACAGAAGGGAAAAAAATCCTCTCACATAATTGTAGTCCACTAATTGTCCTTTCCCCCAGATTAAGAGGTAACAGCTCTTAAGTGCTAATGCACACAAGACACAGAAATTACTTTGCTCCTCCAATACATTCCAAGACTGAACATGGGAACTACTGACAGATGCTGAGGAGTAGCCGTAACCACCAAAGATGATGCGATACTCCTGCATTCATGCCTTTTAAGGCCATGCATTATGGGCCACCTTTTGCATTCTGACTAGTAGACTTCGTTTTTAACTGTCACTTCCAAGGAAGACACAGAAGGAAGGGTTTGCTGTGTTTTCAGTCAACAACATACATTAAGAGCACACTTGATGATAGAGAAGGTAATCCTCTTCTATACATAGGAAAAACATAAAACGGAAATATTTCTTTTATATCTAGGAGCAAGGGGGAAATACCATTAGTATTATCTCTACTTAAACATTATTAGCCTCTTCTACGAAGGTGAAGGTCCGGAAGAAAAATCTTTTAAAAGATGATTTGACAAAACCTGGCCAGTACATCTACACAATCCTTTAAGTACACAAACATGTGAAGTAAAGCTATTTAGTACATGCAGACTGCAGCAATGAAATCAAATCAGCTCAATTTCTAAACCTGTTCTAATCAGCTTGGGCAGTTTTGAAGAGATACACATTATCTTTAACTTGTGCTTTGATCTTTGAACAACTGAATGATTCTAAATCTCAAGTCAATCATTCAATAAACCAAATTTACGCTAAAGCAAAGGTAAAAAGCTCATCCTACCTTTAAACCAGGTTTAAGACATCAAATTGTCACAAAACTCCATGTGGCAAAAGTCCTTCCTTCATTTCAGTTTCAATCACTTTTCATTTCTATTTGATCAAATAAACCAAAATTTCACTGGCATATCCAAGTTTGTAAAGCCGATAAAACTGCCCTGTTTTTTTTTTTTTAAAAGCCCTTTAGCAGACACGAGTCAAGCTCTCATTTTAAAACTATGTTATTAAAATAGGTGCCAATTCTCTTCTAGTTCCAATGAACTAGCTCAGAACTCTAACTTTGAGCCATGTTTCTACAGATGGTAAAGGTAAGAGCAGCAAAGTAATAAGGATAGGTCACTTTTGGTAATGACACACAAATTAAACTTTCAAAACATGTGCATAGCTTTATTCATCTACTTAGATCTAACCTTTTCATGGAGCTTCGGCAAAATTCGAGTGTGCAAAATGCATTTCTAAAACGTAATGCGAGCAAAGCTTTTCACATTTACACTGGCAGAAAATACAGAGAAACTAACAAGCCACAGTAGGGAGAGTTCAGATCTTTTCTTTTTTAATGACAAGAATTGCACAGTTCATTATTTTGAGACAGTTGTTGCAGACATAAATATTTAAAACTTTCTAAGCAAGGTGCTTTAACAATAAAAAATTTTTAAGTTGGAAAGAGCTAATAACTTGGATCATCATAGCTCACATAGAATTCCCAATTAAAGTGGACTCTTTTCTCCCTAGATTTTGCAAACAATGCTTTTTATAACACTTTATAACACTAAAGGAAACAGCAAGCTGAAACTTTTTTTCAAAGCACACAAGAAGTGGTGTCATCACATTACTTGAAGAAGGTGCTGAGCGGGGAAGGGTAGGGAAGAATCTTTCTACTATTTCCCACTACAGAACAGCCACTAACGGACTAAGAACAAAACAAAAAAAAGAACAACCAAAAAAGTAACTTAAATCACTTCCCAGTTTATAAAACAGTTCCAGTTTGTGACAAGATCTATAACTTGAAACAGAGAGCACCAGTTGGGCAATAGAATGAACATCTCATACTGCATAAAAATTAGTGAGGTGGTTAAGAACCATCAACTATCTCAGGCATTGTAACATGGCCTTTCCAATTTTTTTTTTTTAATATACATGCAAGGCACATTGATATAAAAATAGATCTCTGGCCAACAAATATATTAAATAAGCAAATTAAAATTTTGGCTTTGCAATATTGGCAACATCAAAATATAGTCAGATAGCTTTGGACCACGTATCTTTCTCATATTCCTCCACCCCATTTGGTGTTTTTCCTCCATCATAATTGGGTTCAATCTCCTTCAAGTATGTGCTTGAGAAATGACTTTTCCTCATGTCAGGTCGCATAAGTTTATCTTTGCTAAGTAAAAATACACTAGAGAAGCAGAATAGTTGGTTTTGATTGATTTGATTAAACTAAATCGGATTGGCTTGGGTGATATTACTTCTTTGTATACAAAAAAAACTAACTCCCCAGTATATATAATACACAATTGTTTTCTTTCTAAAAGATCAGCAACAAACCAATACTATTTCCTTTAAGCCATTCTTCCCAACTTCTCTTTTTGAGGCAGAGGGAATAACAGAAGCATAATTAAAAGATTTTCAGTAGTAGAAGACATTTTAAGGCCAAAATGTGTAATACTAACAGAATTTGTATTTTTCTAAGTTAATATCCTTCACACGCCAATACCATAAAAAACTTTTTGTACTGATCTCCTCCCAAAGGGAATTTGTAAATTCAATCACTTTTGCTAGTGGCTGTGCTACAGGAAAGGTATCAAAGCAACCTATAAAGGTATGGTATATAGTCATGTAAAAAGTGCATCACATTCTTGATTTTTCAGTTTCTCATAGCAGCAGCAGGATTATTCCAAGACAGAAAATAGTTGTATTTTCATCCTACAATGCAACAATACCTAATGAAATGTATTGAATATCATGAAAGGATACTCCTCCATGGAGGATAAATGAAACAGATTAATAGACAAAACAGGGGCAAATTAAAGGCATTCATTCATATTTACATATTAAAACCACTTTTGTTAATACCAAATCTTTACACCTAGCAAAAGTAACATTTAAGGATAAAGCAGACATTACTAAAGCAGTATCCATTTTTGGAGCCTAGTTTAGCACCTGAGGAGATGATATATGGAAAGCTATAATTTACCTCAAGTTCATCTGTTGGTCTTTAGAATACAATTTTCAATATGCAACCAAGTGAAACTGGACTGGAAAATAAATGTTTGCAGCTATTTTAATAAGGCTGTAGAAAAGGGATACTGCAGTATTATAAAATGGCTTTAGAACTCTGGACAGAAACAAAACTTTATAGGGAAGTACGAATCAGCAATCCCATTTGTGAGGATGGCTGTTTCATACATTTCTAGCCTGGAATTGCTATTTGACTCTCTCAGTAATGCAAAAGCAACATACCATTCATACTTCACTGGGTGTTTTTGTTGTGCAGACAATTTAAAACTTCTATTTGTAAGCTCCTTCTTGAGTAGCAGAATGGTGTGAAATTTAATTAAAACCCAGTAAACTTTGAGTGATGTGAAATTTTGCTTTTGAATGAAGCCAATGACTGACTCATCCTTTAAACCAACCCATGGTGGTCCTTGTTCTCACATCTTAACAGACGTATATTTTTAAAAAAACATTTTAAGATAATTAGAAGCAGAAGCCCAACTTTCACTATAAAAGAATCCTGGTGCTCTGTCAACCAGTTAATGAAAATAACATCCTTATTAAGAACTAATAACCTAATGCATCTCCTGCAAACAGAAAGCAGCTTTTCTCCTAGTCTTATCATCCTCTGGCCCCTCCCCTTAAACAAGTAACACTCTGGGTGTGGGGGAAGATGAGCAAATTCTACCCTTTCTTTTAAAAATTCAGCAGTAAAATTGTGGGTAGGACTACCGAAAGACACTGCCTGATCAGAATCTACAACTGGTACAGTATTAACGAACCTGATCATGATATGTATTTGTCCCACTATACTCTGTTGTACAGTTAGTACAGGTATACAAGAGGGATCATGTGTTATTTGAGGATATGGCCCAGTGATAGAACTATACTCATAATCCTTGGAGACTATGGACTTTTAATCTATTTCTAGAACTTGAGGAACAAAGTCTTGAAACGATGACTTCCTCCTTAGAGGAGTTTAAAATCAAACGTTTTCTTTCAAATTCCTTGACTGCGGCCATTTGGTACATGACAAATTTCACACTAAATGGCTTTTTTGTATTTAAAGAAGTTTACATTTTAATGAACAATTAGATGCCTCCAGTTGGGTTAGAAACAAGCCTAAACAACCAAGCACAAAACTACTGCTGCTATGTAATGTTTTGTGAAGAAACACATTTTGTATTGTGGACAACACTCATAACTGAGGTTTGCCATATTTCCCCTAGAAACTGTTATCTGAAAAACAATGCAGCACTTTTTTTTTTTCCTTTATATAAAGTTTTTGCAAGATTCTGTGATTAGGAAAGCAGATGATTAAGGAAAACAGCAAAATTCTAAACCTCTCCAGCCATTTATTTCAAGAAAAAACAAACTCGCATTAACAAATTCCTAGTTATTGTCTACCCCCTCCTAGAAAGTAGAGGAGGAAGTGCTAACTATAGATGCTGTAAATACACTGTATGTGAAAGCTCATTACTAAAGTCAGAGGAAAGGCTATGGAATTAACTTCAGTTCATTAAAGTGGGGTGAACGAAGAGAAAGATAAATACACCCTGTCTTTTGAGGGGAAAGGGAATTATTCAAGACATCTACAAGAGTGGTATGTGACGCAGACACCTACAATCAAGACAGATTTAAAAAGAAATCTTCACCCATAATTAGTATCTTCATAGCTATTAAAAAAATAGGTCATGATTTCATTCTTAGTGCCATTTTCAAATACTACCCTTTTAAGGATTAAAACCACCTGACTTTATTCTGTGTAATGAAAACAAATGGCACAAAATAAATACAAGTTCATTCTCTGAATACTAATATAATGTCTTACACACATTCACTTGCTAATTTTTAATATTTCTTTCTCTCATACACACATAAGCACTCAACACACACACAGACACACACCTTTTCAGTCTTTATAATGGAGGGATGTTAAAAATCCCCTCTAGACTGTATTTGGTTTATGCTACAGTACTAATACTCTGAGTTGAAGAAAAATTCTTTATACCGAACAATAACACATCAACATTATTTAAATGTGCTAAATTAATCACAGCTGAAGTTTAGAAGCTTACACAAAATAATCAGGAAACAGATCAACTCTTTAAGATTTTCTTTTTTAATAAGTGCTCTGTAAGGAATTGTGTGAGGACCTAAGAAGAAAGATTGCGACAAGTAGAGTTAAGTGTTACCAAACAGCACAAAGGAGATATGTCCCAAAGTCCTGCTTGTACCTAGGCAAGTAAGTCCATAACCCAATGCCCCCAAAATACTGACAGTTAATATGATGGGGCAGTAGGGTTCCAGAAGGTAAAGAGACATCCCTAACTCTACACCTCTAACCATATAATCAAGGAAATTTTAGTGGGGGAAATCAAAGTGAAATGTTGCATTGTTTCATTTAGAAGTGAGACTCAAAAACCTTTGGACAAACAGAGAGAAGGGATACATTCTCTTTTTGGCTTCTCTAAACAGGGAGGCCTGAGGGATATGGAAGGGAAGTAGGAAAGCAACAACAGCTTGTCAAAGATATTTTAAAGTTAAGTGTTGCTTCTAAATTAACAATTCAGAGGGGGACTGCTTTTCTAATTCCTTTTAAAATATATATTCATTCAACCTCTGTATATCACAAACCCAGAAAGTTTCTTGTGAGTTGTGAGACAGAAGAGCTTTCAAATACCAGGCAAGCAAAACAGATGTTTAAAAAAAGGGGGGGGGGCGGGGTGAGGACGAGAAGATAGGGAGAGAATCTGGCCCTAAGGCGACAAGTGGTTACACAAGGCAATTGAACACACAGCAGAACTTTAAAACCTATAAAACAAACTGGAGCCTTTTTTTTTTCTTTAATCAACCTTGTATCTTTTTTTTTAACCTTTTGAAAATTTTTATTTAAAAAAAAAAAAAACACAAAACACAGACTTCTTTCACTTCAGTATGTGGTATGATGCATTTTCCAGTTTGTTCAATGCTTTAAAGCTCAAGGATGCCTCTGCTTTCAATTGTACATGGGCCTGAAGCATCCTAGCTTTTGGCAAGCAGGCAGGAGACTCAACAAAAATCAAAATAGAACAAGGCAGACTAAATGCAGGGCACATCTGTAAACATATTATACATTTGAAAATTACAATATCCGTAAAAGTGATACAGTTTACAGGTGAAATGAAACTATCTGGAACTGGCCTACCACAAGTTTCTGAACCTGGACTGATACAATAAGTTATCTTATATATATATATATTATGTATAAAAGTTTTGTTTACATCAAGTGGAATTGGCAATCCATGCTTATACTTTTAAAATCTAAGCAGGGCAGAAATCCAGACTATAAAGATATTTTCTCTACTCTATGCTGAGTCCGACAGCTTCTTTCACAAACTACTTGTTAAAAGCCTCAAATAATCAACAAAACAAGAAAACTCATCCATACTACAGTCGCTCAAAACTGGACATTTCTTAAGCAAAAGGGCTGAGCAAAAGTAGCTATTTCCTCCCCAAATAACCCTGGGGATCCAGTCTACTTTTATTAGAAGACTACATCTCTCTATATAAATACCCTGCTATTTTAACCTGTATTTGACATACATGGATATACTAATTTCTCTGTGTGTGTATGTGTGTGTGTGTGTGAGACGCGATGCTATGTCAGGCCAGAGAACTTGTTTTTATGCCACTAACATCACCCAACCTTAAATTGGACCCTTAGTTTCTGCACACACAAAAAAATTTATTTTAGCATGCTATATACAAGCTGCAGTGCAACAGGATGGTAATGTGATAAGACAGGGCTGATGCTCTTCTCTGCCCAAAAGAAAATTTCCAGAATTTCACATTATTTTCCTTAAAAAAACCCATTTGCTCTAGTAATAAAATATATTTATTAAGATATAATTAGAAGCTAATAAGCTCACAAGTATAGTTTGCATGAAAACACACCTTCTATAGGCAGGGTTTATTACCTCCTCACTGGCTAAAAACATGAAGTTTTAGTTTTCATGGACTTTTTTCTTCCCCTTTTAGATTTCTGAGAAATTAAAGAGAATTTACAGAAAGGTACAGAAGTTTCTTTTCAGATGTTTGATGAAAAACAAGAAAAATAGCACATTTAGTGTTAGTGACAGAGAGCAAGTCTGGAGCACCTACAGTTGAAAAGCAGAATATATTTTTGCTCCCACTTACACAATTACATTAAAACATGGGCACAGGAGTATTTTTCCAGATTAAATATCTAAAGCCAATTGTCTGTTCTGTAACTTTTGTTTAAATGACACTCATGAAGTTTTTACTTATTAAAATCCAATATGCAACCAAACCAAGTGAACTATGTACCACCAACTATTTCAGAACTGTAGAACTTCAATGCCCCCCCATCCCCCCACCCCACAAAAAAATAAAAGGAAACAAAGAAAATATTCCCCAACATCCCACAGAGGCTGCTTACTCCTGGCAAGACATGCAAATCATATTCGTTAAAAAAAAAAAAAAAGACCCCTGCAAACTTCAAGGCTTTTTATCCAGCATTCTTGCAGGGCTCAAAGTATAACCAAAAGATCAAGGGAGGAGTAGGGGAAAATGTTGAATCATTCTGGGTTCCCCGTGATTAGTGTATCACTTTAGTCACAGAACAAGATACAGAGATCTTTCAAAGTGGGTTTGCCTTTCCAGTGGGTCATCTGTTGCCCAAGGTGATGACAGCAGGAACTTTAGAACCACGCTTGTTAATAAGTCCATATTCATTAATCACTTGCATTCACACTTAAAAACAAAAACTAAAAACAAAACAAAACAAAACTATTCAGTACCGGAGATTAAATAACCATGTGTAGTCTCTTGAAATAAATTTGTTTCCTTAAGAAGTCTAATTACTTTCAGTTGCCTTTTTTAAATAACTATATATATATAATGTATATATATATATTTGTATATATTATCCTGTGATTCTACTTATGGTTCCTCTGCTGCGTTGAAGATCTAGGAGCATAAAAGCCTTGTGTCCCCCGTGAACGGTGGCTCTAATGCTGCAGAAAGGTTACAAATAGGCAGTCTGGTCCTTCATTGATCTGGACTATCCATGGCTTCATTGTAAGTGATTATCCTTTTGGGATCTGGAAGGAAGGTTAAAACATAAACACATAAATAAAAACAAAGTCTGAAATTCCCAAATGCCCATGTTCAAAAAATAAATCTCAATAACCATCATGTAAACTGCCCCCTTTTATGAAAACACAATTTAAAGACCATTTCCTCTTTGTATTAACACACGTGTGACCCACTTTTCCTCAACCCATTTCAATGGATTCCCAGGAACAAGGTCCTCTTGCCAGTGAGGAAGACCTATAGCGGGTTGAGTTCAGTTAACCAGGACAATGTGCTTTTACTGACTATAAAAGCAGCACATCTGAAAATTTAAGTCATCAATAATCCAATACTTTAAATAAAAACTCAGATTTATTTTATTTTGTTTCTGGCAAAGTGAAGTCAAAATTTACTTTAAGCAGTGTGGACTGTCTAGTAAAGAACTGTTCAAGTTAACACCTAACACCAAAAACTTCAGGTTAACTTAAGTCTGACGGAACTATCACTTCAGTTTTAATTATGACTTATCTCTTCCTTCTAATTTCCCACAGTACCTCCAGACTTTGTTCTCAGCAACAGAAAAACCCTGTGGATATCCTGGGCTCGAGTATAAAACAGTCAGAATATGTTTGGCCAAACATTCCAGCATTCTTTTAAATTCCCATTATCTACCTGCACGCCCCCCTCCTCCAGACAGCAAAGAGCGCACTACAGACTGCATCTATCCATCCTAGGGACTTTTAATCGTACACATGCTTTAGTAAGAAAAAAAAAAAAAAGGAAACCAATAAAACTTGCTACCTAACAGAAAAGTATAAAGGCCTGAAAATAATGTCAAAGAACTCAAGCTCACCTCAGGCTAAGAATCAATCTAATTTTGTCCAGAAACAATATCCTTTCTAGAACTCCAAGGGACATCCACTAGCAACTTGCTGTGAAGATAATGCTCATTCTTAATAACTAATAACCATTTTAAAGTGAAAAACAGGTAGGTTTACTTTTGCAGAGTATGTTTTATAGACAACGTGTTTAAATAAAAAGGTACATAGAGAGCAACACAAAATAATTTAAGAGCTTGTTAGTTATTTTCAGGCCACAGCTGTGTTAGACAAAAAATATCTGGACTAAGAATAAAAAAGATCTGAACTAAGAATAAGAAAGACCAATGCTGGAAAATCAGGGAGCCTTACTTTTTAGTCTGGACTTTAGCTTACACTCTGGTTCACACAGCTTACATTGTAAACTCTCTGTGCCTCAGTTTCTAATCTGTAATACGAAAATCTAACACTGATAGATTAATATTGATAGGTTTTGGCTTTCAGAGGTCTGTAACTGAATTGGATCCCACTTCCCATCTACTTTGCTGGTTAAAATAAGTGAATTTCAGACAAATGTGAAAGTCCTTGATTTTCAGAACTTGAGAGACATTAGAAATCCTAACTCTCTAAACTAAAACTCACTTTTATTTCAGATATCCCACAACAAATATATTTCATTATATTTGGACAGAAGGTACTCAGTAATTAGGACAACCAATTTCAGTTTTTTGAGAACTCCAACACAGATAAAGATTGGCCATAAATGGAAACATTTATTTTGGTTTTCTAGATTAAAAAATATTTTTGGTCTGTCCTACCTTCATATTCGGAGGAAAAATATTCACATTCTTTACACAGCAGGTAAAAACTACACTCACATACATTCTTTTCCCTTACAGTATTACCCTGTCTTTAGCAGTCCTGGTATGGCAGCTACTGCCCTTTGATTGTAGTTACTATTAAATAACTTTAAAAATACAAAGTCTACTTATTTGGTGGGCCACTATTCATGTTATTCCCACCCAAAAATAATGTACTGTAACTAGTGATTATTACTAATATTTCAGGTAACCTAACCACTCTTACCTTGTTTCTGCAAATTCCAAACAGATTCCATTTCTGCAAAGAAGAAAAAAAAAATTATTTTTATATACTAAATTTTGCAGAGCAAAATTTAAAGCTGCACTTTTCACTTTAAACCTAAGAAATCTAGACTGACTACTGCTGGGCTGGAGGTAGGGCTGAAATAACACAGTTCTAGAAAACCCAGACAAAATCGTCATATTTTCCTTTAATTGTTGACAGTGTCACTGAGATGGTCTGAAACGTTGATTACATAAAGCCAATTATTACCTGAAATCAAACCACCAAGAGAACAATTGTATCTGCACAAACAGCAAAGATTTGCAGATGCATGCTATAGGTAAATGATGAAAAAAACCCAAAACTCACTGTTACTAAAAACAACCCAACATCCTTCAACAAGGTGACTAGCTCTTTTGAAGGAAGCATCATCAAATTTAATCAAACTTGACCTTAAAATGCCTTATTAAAATTTTACTTAACTCTTTCCTATATGTAAGTAGTTCTCTCCTCTGAACCCAACCTACTCATATTTAAGCCCGAAGGTCAAAATGCCAATGTATGCCTATTTATTAATAGCATCCAACTCTTATCTGCTCAACTCAAATGTGATTATTTATAACATGCTTATTTTAGTATCTTAGAATAAGTATGTACATGAAGAAACTATAGTGACATAGAGAGAGGACAAGGAAAACTACCTGAAAGCATAGAGAAAGCTTCACAGGAGGGATATTTATGTCTTGAGGAGTAAGACAGTGATGACTATTACAGCATAAGAACCAAAGGACTGTACTGAATAATAGGAATGATCTGTAACTAACAAAGAATAAATGCTCTTCCATGGCCAAATAACTACCATTCTGAAAAGACAAAAAGTGATTTTTATTCTGTATAACTAGATGGTCTGTATTCTATATTTTTTTTGTATTCTGTAACTTATCGGCATCAACCACAGTTATAGAAAAATCAAATTGGAGCTCGTTAAGATGAGATATAGCTGAACATGAATTTTTTAAACATGAATTATAGTTAATGTACAACATAATGCCTCCCAGGAGCTAAAGCAAGTGTACAGATCTAAAATTATTACTTTTTGTTTGATGTGTATGGATGGGGGCAGGGAAAAAGATTGGCAGGAAAACTCCAATTCTTCCTGAAGTGTTCTGTGATTTACAGGAGGTTCCTTGATGCTCATTATTCAAAGTTAGCTTAATGCAAAGATAAATCTATATTTAGTTGTATGTTGAGAGAAGAAAGGAACAATAGAACTTTCCAGTGTTATAGCCTACCTATGCTATAACATTTTCCTTTCTCTTTCCCACCAAGGAAATCTTCAACCTACCCATGCCCTACTCTTTTTTTAGGGGATAGGGAGGGTACTACATTCAAGAGTCACAGTAGCAGCCACACTACTTTAAAAGCAGAGTAAATATACATGTTTTGAATAAAACCAACAATAACTATTTGCAAACACTTCATTTCTTTAATGGATTGAAGACACTTCCTTAACTTCAACTAGGGCATTCAGCTTTACATTCTACTCTAATACTAAACATTTTTAATTATTTCTGGCAAGAAAATCTTATTGCCCTAAAATATGGGCTCTGGAGTAGTGACTCTGACCATCAGGAGGGAAAAAGGATGGTCTGATCTAGCTAAAAAATTAGTCATGGGCCAGCCTAGCTTCCAGTCAGGAAATCAGCATTATCTGAAGTGTTGTACTAAGAAATGAAAGCAATTCCCCTTCCTGCTATTTAATATTACTTCTGTAACTGGTAGCAACTTGACTTCCTTGATTAGAATTGTAATGTTTCTATGAAACGCCAAGTTAAGATGTAAAAGAGAAATAAATCAAATACTGTTTGTATGATAATATGCCATGTTTAAACCACTCTAAGACTAACTAGAAGCTAGTGATCCAGAGCACATGGGAAAGGAGTGAATGACATTTTGCCCTCTTTTAGGTTACAAGTTAGGGTTCAGATATTAAACATAAAATGAGTTTCTCTGTATAACCTTGTTTTAACTATCACAAGAGAAGCTGAACAGTATGAAGAAGGCTGTATAACTATACAGAATCACAACATAGGAATTCACCTTTCTACTTTTAATACTGCCCTCTTCTACATACACACACACAAATACCCAAATCTTTTTAACAACCCAGTTCTTTTAAAACAGGCATCACAGCATCCAATTATGCCAAGTTATTGAGAAATGGCCACAGGGCCAAATTTAGTAGTCAATTTTGCCAAAATTCTGTCATTTAGACCATTACCATATAAATTTGAGATTTTACTGTATCAAAATTTTAAAAATTCAAATACAATTGAATTTTTACATCAAATTTCCTCCAGCAATGCCGCTCAAATGAAGAAATTTAACATTCAATTTCCTAAAGCAGACAACTTCTACACAGTCCATATCACAAGGCTTCCTGGAGTAAACATCCAATTAAACACAAGTTCTTAACTCCAAGTTGATTAAAAACCATTATTTAGTGGATAGGGATACAGATGCAAAAACAGGAAAAAATACTCTCTCTGTGAGCTCAGTAGAGTAGGTAGATAACTTTTCTAGGTAGAAGCATCAACACAAACAAAGCTTGATGGTATTAAACAACATGTGCTAACTTATAGCAGTCAGCCAACTGAGTTCTACATACCACCTGTTTTTGCAAATAAAATTTTACTGGTACAGAGCCTCACTTAGTGCTCTTTTGTACAAAGCAGAACCAGGTAACAACAGAGACTCTATGGCTCACAAAGACTAAAATATTTACTATCTGATCTTTTATACAACAAGTTCACTGACCCAGGCTTCAGCAGTCACAAGTAATTTAGTAAGTTAGTAAGATGAAAGATTTAGACAAAGACCACCACCATTCGGGGAAGAGAGTTAAAAGTTGCCACTAAGGAAAGATTCAGACAAAAATGCCATTTTGGTATTTGTGGGAAAGAGCACAAAGCATTCATGAAGGAAAAGTTTATTATTTAGTCACACAGGTGAAGGAAGTCACTGAAGAAATGAAGTTATTATAGTACATGCTAGGAATGGATGAAATGACAACAGAAAAAGCCCAATAAAATGTTACTGCAAAAGTGAAAAAATTAGGGCAGTTGTATTAGAGATGGAAAAGAATGAAGATGTTAGAGAGGATCCATATAAACCTAATGTCAAGGGTCATACGTTAATTCACTAAAGAGAAAGGCAAGAAAGGGCAGCTGTGGGGGAAAAAATGAATTCAGTTTTATAAACACAGCACTGGAGTGACACTGAATTGAATACATGTGGTCTGAACTCAGCGTAAAAGCAGCTGAAGAAGTCTTAACTAATTCACAGAAACAGGATTAGATTACGCAGAGGAGTTTGAAAGCCTGAAAAGGGGACTGAAGGAACATCAATATTTGAGAAAAAGAGAATGATAATACCAAGAAGACCAGGAATGTTGTATTCAACATACAAAAGAAGAGTAGATAGAGAATGTAGGGAGGGAGTATTTACAACTGCAACTCTTACCTAAAGTTATCACACACCACACCCCACAACATATGCACATGTGTGCGTGCTGAGTCACTAAGCCGTGTTACTCTCTGAGACCCCAAGGACTGCAGCCCACCAGGCTACTCTGTCCACAGGACTTCCCAGGCAACACTGGAGTGGGTTGCCATTTCCTTCTCCAGGGGATCCTTCCAACCCATGGGATCCAACCCATGTCTCCTGCACTGTCAGGCAGAAGTTGCCCATTCCCCTTTCTCGGGTCCAGTGCCAGTGCCCTGGTTCAAGCAGTGGTATCTTATGCAGATTTCTGAAGTTGTCTTTTATCTAGAGACCATTAATTGAGTCTCAGTTTCTATCTTCTACACCATGGTTATAATTCTCTTTCTTTAAAAATATAAATCTGAAATTGATCACATTGCTTAAAACATTTCAATGGATTCCCATTTGCCAACATGGAGATTAGTTCTGTGTGCCTGATATAAAATTTATTTCTAGAATAGGTACATTAACAACTCGATAAATTAAAGATTTTTAACATGCACCATTCACCTTTCCTGAAACTGAGTGAGTGGCAAACTTCAAACATATGCCATTTTCACCTAAAATATTCTGACTCTTCTACAATAAATAAGCCAACATTTACTTCTTTGAATTTTACCTTTGTCCCCTGACCCCACCCACTCAACCTTAGTGGTTTCTCTGTATTTCACATGCATTTTTCTACAGAGCAGTCACATTAGTGATATATTTCTTTCCCATTACACTGAGTTTCTTAATAACATGAACACTGTTTTCATCTACTTATCACCACTGCTTCACACAGTGCTTGGCACAATAAATAAAACATTGATTTGAACAGAATACTACTAATAAATCAGTCAAGGAAGTAATAATACAGAAAATGTTTCAGGTAGACCCATTTGAAACTATTATTCAATCTCTTTTGACCTACAAAAAGCAATTTCATATGGTTCAACCAAATAGATTCATATTTTAATTCTAAAATCCTTCAAAGAAAAAAACAATCTAAGAGGGTTAAAACTAAATAGAAGCTTAACTTTTTCTCTTCAAAACTGAAAGATACTACTGCCCCTGTTAATTTGAACATATTTAAAAACACTTAACATTTTAGGCACATAGTGACACCCTCCAAAAAGAATCAAATCATATATAAGGCAAAACAAGCTGCCTCCCACAATTGTGAATCCCCAGATCAATTTATCAGTAATCATGCCTTCCAATCCCTTATTTTTTTAGATCAAATTCTATACAATCCTGCAGGGGTTCTCCTTCTAGTTCAGATTTACTCATCCTTTTGATGATTTCTGGCTATCCCAACACTGTGTTTTGTTATTGTAACTTCTCCCTGACCACTCATTGTACCTACCTTCCTATTCTTTTGGTTGTCAGAGATTTCTCCCTCTCCTTTTTTCATTTTGACTGTACCCATAAAGAAATACAGTACATTTTCAAGTAAAGGTGATTAAGGTAGCTGTAAATCACCACCTTTTCAGTAAATGGTAAATTAACTCTTCAGTAGATCAATTTTAATCCTATATTCCCAACTTGGAGCTATACCAACAGACAGCACAATTGTCAGGATCACCTCTAAATACACACAATAGAAACTTGGAGCACTTACGCTATTACTTTTAATGGTAAAATACAAAATTTAAGTTGCTTTGAATGAAACTGCTGCTATGACAGTAACAGGCAATTTCTGCTACTACAGCATGGGTAATTACTTCCCTTTCCCTCAGGACTTAGGCTAACAAAATCTAGGCGTTAAATTTTAGCTTCTATTAAATTCCTCCAAAGTTACCTTCCAGATTAGCAGCAAAGTAACTAGTGTACTCATAAAGCAGAATTAATGAGAAATCAAGTACCCAGTATAGCTGTTAAAATGGAAAGTCACTGGTAAAAAGGATCTTACACAATGTTAAGAATTACTTGTCTTACATATTCCTATATGTCTCATATTACAGAGAGTAATTAAGGACTCTTCCCAAATCTAGGATGTTCAATTCAGACTGAAACCCAAGTCAAATATGCAAGTACTTGGTTAATAAGATTGTTAGGAAGATAGCTTTGATGGCACAATTATGGGGCAAATGCAATAAAAAACACTGAAAGTGCTTATCAAGCTCTGTGTTAACAAGAGAAATTTTAATATTCAGATCTTTTCATGAACAAATGTCCAAACTGTATGAATAGTTCCCATCAGTTTTATGGATCAATTTAATTACCATAGCTTGTCTCCTCAATATCCTGTTTCCCATATTGTATAGATGGAGAAGTATTTATCAGTTCTCTCTTGCCTTTACCCAATCTAAAAACTTTTTGAAATGTCTGTTTTATTTCTGGATAAATAATACAATCACAAGACTGAAAATAACAAGAGGAAAACCTTTGTTATTTCTCCGCCTGGGCTATCCCAATAATCTGTCTGATCTTTTACCTCTAGTCACCAGAAAAATGCCTTCTAATCTACCCTACAAATTGGTGCCACATTAATCTACCTGAACACAGACCTACAAGTCAACTGTTTAAGAGCAACTCAGTTTTTACAGCAGTTGAGTACAATCTGGTAAGACAAAACAAAGGCTGATAAGTATTTTACAATATTATGAAACCCAGGCTTAAAAATGATAAATGATTTGCCCAAGCACATAGCAGTCAGGAAAAGCAGCATTAATATCCCTGTCTTTTGTCAGTTTAAGTTATATACTACCAAGTCTATCTCCGATAATCAGAGGCTCCCCCTTCCCTCCGATGGGAATTAAAAAACCTCCATGATTTGACAGTATTTTACCTTTCTTCTTTTTTACATGTATATCCTCTCACCACATCCAAAGTGGATACCTTCCAAGATTCACATCACTCTCATTTTCCAACTTCTCTGTTCTTTATGTTCCTGTTCTCTGCATTTTCATTAAATAAACAGTCTTCCCTCATCCATCAAAATCCAGCTTAAATGCCACTGCCTCCAGGAAAACATACCCTGCACTTACTCTTCCTACCTTTACTCCATTAGAAATTCTCTCTCCTCACTAAAATCTCTTATTTGTACCCTTCTTAAAACATTTTAAATCTGTGCCTTAAAACCTGTGTATTATTGTCTCCTGTACTGAAGTTCTTTAAAGGAAAAGACTCACCCTGAAAATGCAAGTCTTTCATAACTAAGCAAAGTACTTTGCCTATGAAGGTACAACACAAGGGAAAGGAAAACACAATTTATTGCACAACTCTTCAGTAGAATGGAAAACTGTGACAGGAAAAAAAAAAAAAGGATTAAGCTGAGGAAACCTCTCCATATACCTAGAGTTCCAATCCTAGTCTGCAATTAGTGTCACCCAGTGAGTTAAAATCTTTTTTTTAAATTCAGGGTTCAACCCAGATCTAGTGGATCAAACCTTATGCCAATAACCTGCCACCTGTGGAGGTAATAGAGAAATTTTTTCAATTTCATGCAATAGACTAGAACTGCCTCAGGGATATTTTATACTAGATAACTTTCACTTTGACTTACCCCAACCATCAAAAATTAAAATTTATCTCCCCTACAGCTCTATGTGCTGGATAAATTTACCATATCAAAGTATTTAATGAATACCCCAAAATGTCAGCATTTTGAATGCCTGATATCATCTGGTGCAATATTAGCCAGGCAAGGTAAATTAATGAGTTTAACACTATAACCAAACACAACTCAAATCAATGTTACTTCTGAAGAATTAGCTTCAAATAAGTTTAGACCACTTCAAAATCAATGACATCACTTCAGAAAGTTAGAAATCTAAAATTTTAAGCTTCTGACAACAAATCAGCCTTTCTGAGTAACTACTTTGAAGGTGGCACTGGTAATATGTCTTGGGTATGTTCATTAAAAGCCATCACTCTATAACATACTCAAAAGTATCAATGAATAAAATACTGGCTCCTAACTTAATCCAGCACTTCCCTGGTGGCTCAATGATCAAGAGGCTTCCCAGTTGGCGGCAGCGGTAAAGAACCTGCCTGCCAATGCAGGAGATGTTAAGAGACATGCGTTCAATCCCTGGGTCGGGAAGATCCCCTGAAGAGAATGGCAACCCACTCCAGTGTTCTTGCCTAGAGAATACCATGCACAGAGGAGACTGGTGGTCTATAGCTCATGGGGTCACAAGAGTCAGACACCACGATTAAAGTTGACTAAGGACGCACAATGGTAAAGAACCTGCCTGCCAATGCAGGAGACGCAGGTTTGATCCTTGGGTCAGGAAGATCCCCTAGAATAGAAAACGGCAACCCACTCCAGCATTCGTGCCTGGGAAATCCCATGCACACAGGAGCCTGTTGGGTTATACTTCATGGGGTCACAAGAGTCAGACACCACTTAGCGACTAAACAAAGTTGAACTTCAATCAACTTTCCTTACAGATTACTTTTGAACACTTCTGCAAAGACCATACTAAAGGACTCTTTTAAAGGACAAGGGCTCTTTCAAAGGATATTCCAATGAGCCCCTCTGATTACCTCTTTTAGAATTTTAGAAAACTTGCCTTAATTTAAAAAGATCTTCATATCTTTCAAAGGTTGTGACACAAAACAAATTCAAATAAAAGAAAAATTAGTGACCCGATGGGATCAATCTACATTTGGCAGAAATTCTAAGTATCTGCCACTTTATGAGCACACTGACCTGAATATTACTTGTTCTAGGGAGAAAAAAAAAAATACCAACTTCTTCTCAATAATGTCCAACTATCAAACTCAAACTGATGCACTTTACTAAAGCAAATCTTTCAGTAACATCACCAAAACTAAATATAACTGTATCCGTGTTGGGGTATTAAGTTTACCTAAGTATATCACTGATTTCCTATCTATTTAGCTCATCTGTAGGACAAACACATACACATCATACCTAAGAATAAACAAGAATTAACACTCTCATTTAAAAGGTCTGCATTTTTTCCATAATAAAAATCAGACATATCACCAAACAAGCACCTAATGGAAAAACTTGCCCCAGAATTCTTCCAGGTTGTGGGAGAACATAACACAACCATATATCCTCTCAGGTTCACACAACCACCACGGCTGTAAAATACGTTGGCAAAAATTTTCCAAGTATAGTGGTCTCTGGAGGGCAGATGGCATAGAAAATATTACAAACACCCTGGCAGCATTTAACTTATATAATTAACCAATGTCTTAAGAAACTAAGTATTTTTTCCCCCTAAACTTTCCTAAAAATATCCAGCTCTTATTTAACTTATACTTACAAAGAGCAGTGCTGGAGAAAAGTGAAGACAGGTAATTTTATGTGCCAGGATTTCTACTCCTAAAGTCCCATAGGCAATTCTATTTATTCCCATTTTTTAAAGGAAGAAAAATTTAAATGGGTATTTGTTTACTAAATGTTTTACAATCTGCAGATAAACAGAGGTGCGGAGACTAGATAATTTGCTTAGAAGTCACATAAATAGCTTTGTTATTCACTTATAAGGCAGCGATTCTTCTAAGGAAAATATGAATTGCTTCATCTCCACCATCAGATATGCAACTCTTCCTTACAGTTGCAAATCATTGCCTAAATGAGCTACTGTTGAAAATGGGGCTGTGCAGTATGTATTAGGTGTGCGCATGCATGCAGGGGGTAAGGATTTCTTTCAGGGGAGGTGCGGGAGACAGAGAAGGAAAACTGAAAACCACTGTTCTCCAAAGCAAAGAGGTGCTTGTAACATCATTTGTAAACATCATTCACAGAACAAAAAACACTGTTGGGAGTTTGGGATATGGCATATATATGGAATAATAAACAGGGTTCTACTGTATAGCACAGGGAACTACACTCAATATCCTGTGATATACCATGAAAGAAAATATGAAAAAGATATATAAAACTGAGTCACTTTGCTGCAGAGCCGAAATACACTAATTAAACTACAATTCAAAAATAATTTTTTTAAAACTGCTACATGAATACTGCAAAAATAAGAAAATATTGTTTTAAGAATTTAAATTACTTACATCCTTAAACAAATTTTCCTTTAAGGCAGAAATAAACTATATCCTAAAAAAATTATTAACATGGAGGTTGAAAGATATCTGGTTCCTTTTTAACATGGGCTTTGGGGCTATGAAAAATACAGACTCCCAAAAACCTGGTCCCTATAATGCTAACTGTACCTGTAAGTATATTTTCTAGCTACCTTTATCACCCATTACTTCTTATAAGAAAACAAATTAGCTGACACTCTTAACTTTTTGGACTTCTCCAAAACACTGTTCCTATTCATTTTAGGCAAATTAGAACTATTAATTGAGCTCACTAATAAGCATATGATATAAAAAACAAAGGAGAGACAATATCTATTCATAGAAAAAACTAAAAGAACTCTTATGAGTGTTGAAGAGAAAATAAAACATCATCCCTTTAGCACCCCCACCCTCTATTCCCTGAACAGAAGGCAAGAGCTCAACTGTAACTTGTTTATACAAAAAGAAATGTTTTTAAGTTGCAAAAGTGAATATTCCTTCTAAACTTCAGCCGTACTATTTCCAAAGACCCTGAATTAGTTTGATACCAGCTGCTTATCCATAGTTATTCTCAACTAAGCTCTGCAATCCTTAAAGAATCTCATAGTAGCTTCCAAAATTCACCCTTAATGTAACAGCCAATAAATATGTATTAAGAAACGATCAGTAAGAAATTTCATATAGGAAACAAACAAGTTACCTTTAGTGTGATATACAATAGCAGCCCTCAGGTCAAAAGAACCCCAGCTATCATTCCTTTCTAGGCCTCTCTGGTATCTCTGTTCTTTGGCGGAGCCTAACAAAGTGTTCGTAGGAGACGCCAGAGGATTTTGATTTTCTATCTCATAGTCCTTTGAGAGAAACACTAAAGCACCTTGACTACTGGTGTCTGCTTTTTGCAGGTCACCTATATGACTGGGTTCCAAGGATAAGGCTCCACTCTCACTAGTAGTCCCAGATTTTAGAATGCTACCCAGAACTTGAGGACTAGTCCGTTTTTCCAGCTCATATGCCTTGGGAAACACAGGATGCTCAGTTCCTGAGGGGATTATTTCAGCACCCTGTGAAACCAAAGTGGCAGGATATTCCCCTTGAAATGTCACCTCCATCACTTTATGATCTGATGACTTCCCAGTAACAGTTTCAGGGCCAGCACTGGGTTCATTGATAAATGATAAACCCCACTGATTCTGGAAGATATCCCCCAGGTTTTGCTGATCTGTCTGAGAGGGTAGATCCACTTGTGCTGTACTCAACAGCACAGTTTGCATATTTGAAGGGTAGATAAAAAGGCTGGACTTAATTTGTTCAACAGCTGCTGAAGCCAGACTCATGTCTTGGAGAACTGAATCAGTCCCAGAAGAGATGGGTGTTAGAGTATTAGCAGCAGTAGTTAGCAGTGGCTGACCCCCCGGAGAATACACACTTGCATCAGTCCCTGCTAAAACTGGCCCATTAGAAAAGTTGGCCGAAGTAACAGATTTCAGCGCTGACATAGGGACCTGTGATAATCGACTTGAAGACTGGGTCTGAGTTTCCCCAGTAGATGATGAGGAGGAGGAAGATGAAGATGGTGACACAGAAGAATTCTGTACAGTTTTGTTGAGGTTTTCCTTAACTTTGCTTGCATAACTTATTTTAGGAACGATTTTAGCACTGCTATTATCCACTGGAAAAACTGGGGGTGGTTTAAACAGGGTCCACGAGTCCTCTTTGGAGGCAACAGCAGAAGTATGCTTTCCTTTGGGCCGATCATCAAACTTTTTGCTGTTCACACCAGGCTTAATATCAGAGCTTTTCCGCAGCATATCACCCACAGCAGGTTTTCCTCGACTTGTTCCTCCAGGCCCAGTTTCATACTTCCAAATAGGCTTTGAACCATCTACTCGATTTCCCTTTTGTTCACTGTAGTCAGGCTTGAAAGTTTCAAGTCCCTGTTTTAAGGTTGGGACATTGGTCTCTTGTTGCATTATTTTGTCCTGCACTAAATTAAGGTTTTCACAACCCTTGGCACTATTGCGCCTAGCTTTCCTTTTTTTAGGAGTGGTATATCCGCTCTCAGATCCACTACCATCATTATCTGCTCCTTTGCTCATATAACCATTAGTAATATAGCCAGAATTATTTGTTACAACACCATTTGGAATTGCTACAGTATCAGTCTTGTCTACAGATTGGTTCTCTCCAGATTTATTTTCATAAGATTTCCCATTCTTTTTGTCCATACTGTTTTTCTGAATAAAATTCCTGGTTTTAATTCCTGCTTTCCCAAAGGTGCTGGACTTTACAGTCTGCTTCAGATTAGTGTCTACAACTTGTTGGTTGCCATTGAGGACCCTGGAAATAGGGTTGGTAGCTTCTTCAGAACCCAGGTTCTTTAAAGATATTTCTCTTTCTCCAGCATTACCATTTAGTTCACCGTAGCCTAGGGGGAAAGAAGTTTAAAAAATTAGAATATGTAAATTACGGTAGTACCTAACATTTAAGGACTATTTAATATTTACAATGTGCTAGACTCTATGCTATGAGTTTCAGCTTTATCTTACTATTTACTCTATGAGAAAACACTTGCTAGCCCCATTTATAGATTAGAAGTTTACTAAGTAAGAGACAAAACTGATCTAGGATCAAACCACAGTCCAAGGTCAGAAAAAACATAACCTTTTAAGCATATCTTTTCTCTAACAGCATCAACCTTCCCATCATTCTCACAAGGCTGTTATAAAATTTCCTTTACCATTAAGAACAGAGCTACCCTTTGGGCAAAATCAACTTAAATGGATACAGTAAATCTAAGTATCACAGGAACTAAAGACTGCACTTTTATGAAACCATAAATGGCTGGTGGTCACCATAAGAAGTTCCTAATTGCATTGTGTCAAACAAAAAATCTAACACTTGTGAACTCTTTCGAAAATGAGGTTAAACTCAACACATCCCATACATTCTATCATACTGTTATTGTATGAAACCAGAACACCTATGTGCCAACTCTTACTAGATTTTTCTTCATTTATCATTATACCATACTGCCTAACCAAGTGATTCAGTAAGAAAATACTAACAAATGAAAGGTGTTTAATTTAAAAAAGAGTTAAGGTATTCAAGTTTAAGAACTTCAATCACCATAATCAGTTTATTATTACAGATAATTCAACTGGGCAACAACTTTTCTCATTTCCTTACTAGTTAAGTACCTTACTATGAAATATTCCCTACAGCATTGTGAGGTCAAGTCATTAGAAACAGATACAAGATAAAAGTTAAGGATAAGACTCACAGACACACACACATTCATTCATTGAAAGCAGCTTTTCAGGGGGATGGGGGAATCCAATAATACTTGGTAATAGCATTCCAATAGAAATACTAAATAATTGGTCATTTTCATTCATTCTCTTGGGCCTGTAGCCCATAAAGGCTAAAAGGCACATGAGCTTGTATATTTTTGTTTCCAAATTGTTTTAACATCCAATATGGTAAACAGCAATAAACATAACCCATATGACTAGCTCTTCATGTATTTTCAGAGGATAAGTAACAGTAACAGCTTTTTCTAAAAGCTTGAGAACCATTGTTTAAAAAAAATATTGATGTGAAATAGGACACATTGGTTTTTCCAGTAGTCATGTATGGATGTGAGAGTTGGACTGTGAAGAAGGCTGAGCAACGAAGAATTGATGCTTTTGAACTGTGGTGTTGGAGAAGACTCTTGAGAGTCCCTTGGACTGCAAGGAGATCCAACAAGTCCATCCTAAAGGAGATCAGTCCTGGGTGTTCATTGGAAGGACTGATGTTGAAGCTTAAACTCCAATGCTTTGGCCACCTCATACAAAGAGTTGACTCACTGGAAAAGACCCTGATGCTGGGAAGGATTGGGGGCAGGAGGAGAAGGGGAAGACAAAGGATGAGATAGATGGCTGGATGGCATCACTGACTCAATGGACATGGGTTTGAGTGGACTTTGGGAGTTGGTGATGGACAGGGAGGCCTGGTGTGCTGTGGTTCATGGGGTCAAAAAGAGTTGGACACACTCAGGGACTGAACTGAACTCAGGACACACTGAGAAGATTCACAACAGGGTTTACTGTAATTTTAAGTCACTTAGTTTGCATCAGTGAAATGAGCAAATTATAATAACTTTCAGAAAATAACTCAGGAAAACATACTTAAGGCATAACCATTCCTGAGCAAGAGTGGCGCAAAACCTGTTCCATGAGACGATATATTTGTAAAAAATTCTTAACTTCCGCTAGGGTTATATTTTACTTTTTGTCTGGGTGAAAACCATGATACCCAATCAAATCAAACTTTTGGTGAAAAAATTCTAACTATGAAACAGCAGAGATAGCTGCTTAGGATGTTTTCGAACAGGTTTGTTTTTCCCAGAAAATCAGAAATTTCAACCAACTCTCAACATTTTTAACAGATACAAGTTTACTGGTGTACCACTCTAGACCAACCAGAACTACATACACCATTAATGTACTAACGGGCTAAAACAAAGGCTTGTACTCTTGGGCCAGTTAGTCATAGCTTTTCACATCTCCAAGATAAGCAGTCTTAAACACAAAAGTAAATAAATAAATAATCCTAAGTGCAAATTAAGTTGGACCAAAGCCAAGACTTTAAAATTAACTAAAATAATTTTTACTAGTTGCTAATATCAGAAATCACAGATTGAAAAACCACCCCAGAAGCCACTATACTTTTACCTCCAAGTTTTAATGACAAAAAATATTTTTCATTTAACTATATTAAAAATTTTCCACCAAAACAAAAAATTTCCATGGTAACCTTGCTGGTATGCAAAATGTCTGACTTTTTAAAAAATTTAAGTATTAAAAAATATAAACATTATAGAATTACTGAGAAATATCAAAGCCCTCCTACTGCTTTTATTATTTAGGGTTGCCATGCTAAAACATCTAACCCTACTTCAAAAGGACTCAGCAAAACTCGAGTCCTGAAAAATCCAGCTTTTGGATTAGTATTTGAAATTACCGAATATATTTGCATTTCTCCCTCTCTTGCGCCCTCTTCTGGATAAAGAAAAACTGTTCCTCTTTATAGGTTTGTGGGTAATGGGTCATAAAAGTCCCCCTCCTCAACACGCTAGAGTTATATTTTAACTCTATATTTTAAAATCCTCATAAGTTTCTTAATAAATTAGACATATGCATGCTGAAACAACAGTGATGTGACCAGGACACACAAGAAAAGTTGCTCCCCCCACACTGTTTACATTCTCTCAGAACTGCTAAACCCAGTTTCCCCTTTCAGGATAAGACAAACTAATTTGAAGGATGCCACCTTGAACGGCTCAGGGGATGCTTCCCTAAGTAGAGAGAAGTCCTGCCGGGAGTATACTAATACCTGACAGACAAAACTGAATTTTCCAATCTGAACTCTAACGCTGCCTTATAGTCCAAGTAACCACAGTAAGATTTTTTTTTCCACCTGAAGCTGAAGAAGATTTAACGTTTAAAAAAAATATAGCATGTACAGTTTCTAACAGCTCTTAAACTGTTCCAAACCCTTAGGATGAAACACTCAAAAAATTTAATGTTCATTTCTACTGTACATCATCAGTCCCTATCACCCTCCAAAATGGAAAATCTGATACCTCAATTTCAGTCTTCAAGTACTATTAAGTCTGTAAAAGAAATAGTTTTTCTCCAGCTCTCAGTAAGTGCTTATATAAAATCTGACACGCAGGTTTAATATTTTCTTACAATTTCAACTTATAAAGAGAACAACTATTTTTTAAAATTTGAATGGTTATAAACTTTAAAGTTCATTTCTCCTCAAATGTTTTCTAAAATGACTTTTGCCCTCAACTTAACATTTGTTAAAGAGAAGAGTTTGGGGATTCATATCGGTTTTAAAATGGGAAAACATCTTTCCTTATTAACACGCATAAGTCTCATCCCAGGCAAGATGGTAGTGCACAAACCTCGTGGATGAGCCACCTCGGTTCACCCCTAAGGGCAAGAAAAAGGGGTCAAAAAAACCTCGCCCTCTCTTCCATTCAATCAAACACTCTTCTAACCTCATTCCTCAAAACGACTGCCCAAACCCAAAAGGTAAATGTTGGGGGGAGGAGGAGTTGTTGGAGGAAGATAAAACAAGTTCTGTAAAAATGAGCTGCTAAAAGAAAACGAACCAAGTGAAAGCCTGAGAGGCGGAGTCGTGAGCGAACCTGGCAGGAGACGAGGTTCCTGTGGCAGAGAAACTCGTGACCGGGGAGCCTGGTTCCCGCTGGGTACCCCACCCGGCCTTCAGGCACCGCCTCTACCCAAAATGAACCCCCCCGGCCCCCCCAGCCCTCCGGCCCGGAGGAGCGCCCGCGGCCGCCGCCCGCGGCCTCCTCCTCCCTCGCGTCAGCTCCGAGGCCGGCTCCCCGCCCCGACCGCCCGCGCCTCCCGCCGCACCCGGGAGCGGGAAACGCGGCCGCCGGCGCGCGGGGCCCCGCGCAGGCCGCTCCCCTCGTGGCCGCTTCCCTCCCCCACCCCAACCGCCCCCGCCCCTCACCCCAGGGACCCGCCCGGGGCCGCGCGGCCGCCACCGGGTTACACAACCCGGCCGGCGACCGGGGGGAGGGGCGGCGGCGGGCCGGGGGCGCAGGCGTCCCCGCAGGGCTGGGGGCGAGGTGACGCGGGGGGACCCCGAGGCACGCGGCTCAGCCGCGCCGGGCGCCCCTCGACACCCTTCCCCCTCCGCTCTTCAGTGGGCCGGAGTCGGTGACAGGAATCGGCTTCCAACATGGCGGACAGGAAGCGGCCCCGCGAGGAGGAGAGAACATTCCAGCCGCGCCGGCTCTGGGGGGAGCGGGCCCGGGGCGCCTCGGAAAGAGCCGCAGGGACAAACTGAGGGCCCGGGGCCCGAAAGGCGCATCTAGGGGTAGAAATGACCCGAGAGACGAGGGGTCCCAATCGCCCCCCCAGACGGGGAACCCCCAAGGCCACAGGTGGGCTTGGGGTGGCGGGTGAGGGAGGACACTTCCTCAACTCTGCCCCACTACCGTCTCCTCACCGCCTGCAAAAGGGGCTCGCGACGCCAGCCGAGTCGGAATTCGCTAGGCCTTCCTGAGTTACACCCCGAAGCATTTTAGGGGGCTGGGCTCACCCCCAACTCAGGGCCCCCAAATTAGGGTCCCTCCTGGGCCGCCGGAAGGTAAGCGAGAGAGGAATATAAAGGCTAGACCTCCAAGGCCGACCCTCCGGGTTTCCCTCCAGCCCGGGCGGGGGCCGGGAAGGTCACACTGGCCCGGTTGGGCCTCTCCCGTGCTGAGGAGAAGAGGGCGCTGCAAACCGTGAGGCCCAGCCCGAGCTTTCGGAGAATGAAAGGGGGCTTCCCCACACCCGCAGGACACCGGCACACAGGCACACACACCCCGACCCCTTCCGCGCTTTCCCGATCCAGCCCCACCCCCATCTCCCGCACCCCCCCACCCCATCCCCCTTCCCCCACTCGTCCTCCCTCCCGGACCTGTTTTCTTCTTCGGCGTTTCCTGGTGCTGCTGGAGGGCGTGTTTCTGCTCATGTTTCAGCGGCTTTGGCTGGGCCTTGGGGCTGCCCTCGGCTCCATGCTGCAGGTATTGGTGAGGCTGCTGGTGATGGTGGTGGTGATGGTGGTTGTGGCTGTGGTTGTAGAAATAATAATGGTGATGATGGTGCGGCGGCTGCTGCTGCTGCTGCTGCTGCTGCTGCTGCTGCTGAGGGTGATGGTGCGGATGGTGGTGGCTGTGATGGTGCTGAGACTGTGGCTGGCCGGGCTTCTCCTCCATTGAAAGCGGCTGGGACTCTCTGGCTGAGGCTGCGGGTTGCTGCACCGTCAGGATCTGAGACTGCTTCTCAGGGCTCACTCAGTATATCTGAGCGCGTCTCGCCAGCGCACTGGTTAACAGAGCGATTCTGCGAGATTGGCAGCCGCACCCCAGCAATCAGGAGCCACGCTGCGCCTCTGGCCCCGCCCCTAGCCCAAATCCTCTTTCCTTCCCCTTCGCCCCAGCCTCCTGGCCAACGCCACTTACCCTATGCAACCTCACAGGGCCGGGCCTTCAACGTCAGCACTATGGCTCTCTCTTGTGTCGCTTTCTCTCCTTCACCGCGCAGTCTGCGAACAGCACTTTCTACACTCCTCGCCAGCAAGCTAGCTCATGTCGAGGGTAGCAGATTCCACTGGCGATTCCACTGGCTCTGGGAGCCATCTGTTGGTTTTGCAGCTCCTAGAATCTATTGGCTTTTTTCCTCTAAATCCTTTTCCGGGTAACCGGAGGGGAAGCTCAGTTCCCTTAACCCTGAGACCACTAAAGTGGCAAATCGAAAAGAAGAAATAAATACATTTTTAAGAATACAAGAGCTTCACAATCCAGTAGATCATTTTGTATTCTGGATTCATTTTGCTTTGTATTCATATGCTAATCTCTTCCTTTCCACGAAGGGATTATAGGATTCCACAATGGGGTATCTGTGTAATTTTCTAAAAGGGCACAAAGGGTTTAAATCATTGTTTCTTTGTAGTTGGAGGCAAGGGAGAGCGGGAGGAATGAAAATCTAAAAATCTACACAGAAGCAGTTGTTTGTTTTTTTTAACTGCAGGTGAGGTCAACGGTGAATTCAAGAAAGGTTTTAGAATGCGAAGTTTCAAGAGAGAAAGAGGGAAAGAGCACTTTAGAAGTTAAGTTTTAAAAAATGTTTTGCGTATATGGAAAATATTGAAATGTAAAGAAATACTCTATTGCGTTGTGTAACATTGGTTTAACTTATCCAGCATTATTACATTACAGCCTGATTTTTAAAAGTAAATGTTTAGTCAAGAGAGTGGTTACTCAAGGAGGAAGGGGTTGTGATGGAGACAGGAGGGTGCACTCTGATAGTCTTTATTTCTTGACCTAGATAGTGATTACAGATACATTTACTGTATAATTATTTCTTACTGAATATGTACGCATCAGTGTGAGTCGCTCAGTCGTCTTGAACTGTTTGCAGTCCACACCCCATGGACTCTAGCCCACCAGGCTCCTCTGTCCATGGAATTCTCCAGACAAGAACACAGGAATGGGTAGCCATTCCCTTCTCCAGGGTATCTTCCTGACCTAGGGTCTCCTGCATTACAGGCAAATTCTTTACCATCTGAGCCACCAGGGAAGCCCATGAATGTTACATTATACATTTTTTCTCAGTCTGTTATATTGGGGGCATTTTTTAAAATTTACCATAAAATACACAAGATTTACCATTTTACTCATTTTTCGGTATGCAGCACAGTGTCAGTAAGGACACTCACATTTCATGCATCCATCACCACTGTCCTTTTCCAGAACTTTTGATCATCAGAAACTGAAACTCTATATACATTAAACAATAACTCCCCATTCCTTCCCCACCCGTGCCCTGATAACAATTATTTTATTTTCTATCTCTATGCTACTTCAAATAAGTGGAATCATACAATATTTGTCCTTTTGTGTCTGGCTTATTTCACTTAACATGTCTTCAGGGTTCATCCATATTGTGGTGTGTATCATAATTTCCTTCCTTTTTAACACTGAATAATATTCCATTGTATGCATATGCCACATTTTGTTTTTCCATTCATTCAGCAATGAACATGTAGATTGCTTCCTCAGTGTATATCTTAAATTCCTACAGCAGAACCATGTTAAAGGAGCAAAGAAGCTTAAAAGAAAAAAGTTGTACTTTACAATTAATGAATACCAGCACAAAAGAATAATTAAAAGATAAAACTCTTTTTCCAAGAGCAAATGTCACTGAATTCAGACAGCCACGTCCAGATCTTGACTCATTTATAGTGAGGATTTGTGTTGCCTTGCTAAATTTTAAAGAAAGACTCCTTTGGGTAAAAGGGATACACAGGTACCCAATTTTCATATCTAAAACCCTAATAACAAGTCATGACAAATAAGTCCTTGCTGTTGAATAGTTTGTACCACTTTCCCATCTATTAAAGAAATAAAAGTGTTTATGGAATTTAGGATTATGTTGATAGGGCTTTATATTCTTCTGCTGGTTTGGACATTTGGTTGAAAATCAAGAATCCCTGAGTCATAATTTATCTTAATACATTTTCTGCATTATAGTTGCAGGCAAACCAAGAGCACTCTTTCTGAGCTTCTAGCTTTTCACATCTTTGGCTTGCCTTGGTGTCTTCACACACAGTTATATGAAATTTAGGAAACTAAGCCTTGCTCTCATATGCTCTAGTTACTATGAATGTTGCTGTAGTAGTATGCAATAGTATAGAGAAAGACTTGTGATATAATGTAAGAAAAAAATGCAGAGTACTAAATTCTATGTAGAGTAAGATCATAACCTTATAAAAACATGAATCTTTGTTTACTTATTTGTTTACTTTGGCCACACTGCATGGCTCATTGGAATAAGTATGGAACAACAACAGTAGAATGTGTAACTTTTCTTCCTTCTGATTTTTCTAAAATAGTTTTATGTAAAATATATTTTAAGATTTGCCATGTATTTGACAAGAATAATGCCATAATACCAAACTTCCTTGAAAAGAGAATAATTGAGTCTACTTCAGTTCAGTTCAGTTGCTCAGTCGTGTCGGACTTTTTGTGACACCATAAACCGCAGCACGCCAGGCCTCCCTGTCCATCACCAACTCCCGGAGTTCACCCAAGCTCATGTCCATTGAGTCAGTGATGCCATCCAACCATCTTATCCTCTGTCGTCACCTTCTCCTCCTGCCCTCAATCTTTCCCAGCACCAGGGTGTTTTCAAATAAGTCAGCTCTTTGCATCAGGTGGCCAAAGTATTGGAGTTTCAGCTTCAACATGAGTCTTTCCAATGAACACCCAGGACTGATCTTCTTACTTCAAGCATATTTTTATATTTTAAATAAAATCTGCATTAAGGGGAAAATAAACACATTAAGGAAGTGTAGTATAAGTCTGGAGAAATTATGGGTGCTATTTTTTTTCTTCTCTCTATTTTCCAAATGTGCTGTTATATAGTCACTACTTTTCATAATAACATTATTTTTAAAAATTAAAATATGGGACTTCCCTTATTTGATTCCTGGTCAGGGAACTGAGAGCCCACATGCTGCATGCTGAGGCCAAAAAAGTAATTAAAATAATAAAAAATCGAATCTACACAATCTTTAAAGTTTATTTTACACCATACTTTACCTACAGTCAACGTTCAGTTCAGTCGCTCAGTCGTGTCCAACTTTTTGCGACCCCATAAATCGCAGCACACCAGGTCTCCCTGTCCGTCACCAACTCCTGGAGTCCACCCAAACCCATGTCCATTGAGTCGGTGATGCCATCCAGCCATCTCATCCTCTGTTATCCCCTTTTCCTCCTGCCCCAAATCCTTCCCAGCATCAGGGTCTTTTCCAATGAGTCAACTCTTTGCATGAGGTGGCCAAAGTATTGGAGTTTCAGTTTCAACAACAGTCCTTCCAATGAACACCCAGGACTGATCTCCTTTAGGATGGACTGGTTGGATCTCCTTGCAGTCCAAGGGACTCTCAAGAGTCTTCTCCAACACCACAGTTCAAAAGCATCAATTCTTCGTTGCTCAGCCTTCTTCACAATCCAACTCTCACATCCATACATGACTACTGGAAAAACCATAACCTTGACTAGACGGACCTTTGTTGGCAAAGTAATGTCTCTGCTTTTAAATATGCTATCTAGGTTAGTCATAACTTCCTTCCAACGAGTAAGCTTCTTTTAATTTCATGGCTGCAATCACCATCTGCAGTGATTTTGGAGCCCAAAAAAATTAAGTTTGATACTGTTTCCCCATCTATTTCCCATGAAGTAATGGGACCAGCTGCCATGATCTTTGTTTTCTGAATGTGGAGTTGTAAGCCAGTTTTTTCACTCTCCTCCTTCACTTTCATCAGGAGGCTTTTTAGGAAGTTGTAATGGGGAAACAGGCAGTTCCCATATAAGGTAGGCTAATGTTTTGACTACCACCATATTCATAATACCTATGGAGCGTTTATGATGTGTCAGGAACTGAACTATTTTATCTTTGTTTTCATGTGGAATTCCTTGAGGTAGATATTAAGCCCATTCTGCAGACGAGGCATGTGAGACCTGAAGAAGTTAAAAGAGACTTGCTTATAATTTAAAAGCCACCAAGTTTATGATGGAGCCTGAAGCAGATTCCAGGTCAGCTGGATAGAAAGAATTTTTAACACTATCAAGTGTGGTATACATTTCTAAAATTGTAGTAACCTCTGAAAAACATTCAAGCTATATCATAACCCCCATAAAGGTAGTATCTGGTTATCAACAGAGGCAGAGCCTCCAAGGCCCTAGACGGGCCCTAGAAATGATCTCTTGAAAGAGCTAGGTATTCTACTTTGTAAACATTTTTTAAAGTAATATCATTTTGTATTTTTTCCTTAATAAGGGCCCTCCCCAAAACCTGGATTCACCCCTGTTAATAGTGATTTTTAACAATCATTTAGGAATCTGACTCAGTGGTGTTGTAACTTCAATAGGTACTTTAAAAGGTTATAGTCATGTTTTATAACAACATGAAAAAATGCTATAACTCAAGGGCAAAAAGCAAAATAATAAATTATATGTATACATTATGATTGCATACAAAATGTGAATTCAAGGACTGAGGCAACTTGAAAGCAATAAAACCTTTTTATTCATTTGTTCATTTACAAATATATATTAGGTACTTTTTAATGTACCAGGTCTTATGCTTTTTGTTATGTGGGTTTTTTTTTTAATTCATTTCTCTTATTGATAGAGGTTCAGAACTTGGGTAAATATATTTGTGACACTGTCTTAATTGTCAGATGAAAGTCATTTTTCACATACCTTTATTCTTACCCTTTGTCTACTACGGCCACTTAAGAGATACTGAGATATTTGAATCTCTGAACCTCTGAATTCTCAAAATTTGGAGAATGGGCAAAGTGGCCTCCAAATTTCTTCTCACTCTTAACATTCCATAATCATTATCACTCCTCTTTCTTTCCGGATTACCCCTTTATTTCATTATAATGGACTATACAGCAGTAAGAAATGTAGCTGATAAAAATCTAGTTTTTCAACTGTAACAATTGATTATAACTTTACAGAAATTATAATCAGAAACAGAATTATGTAGTTTTATATAAATGGAAATTGGTTCTCTGATGATAGTTCCAATTTCAAACAAGGCAAATCACTGGTAACATTCGCTGTTTTATTTCAGCAGGGAAAGAATTTTATTCATGTATATTTCCTTTAGATCTCAATATTTTTGCCTTGAGACACTAACTTCAAAAAATTTTCAAAGGAATTGAACAGAGGTATGGGTAAATTAGGTTAGTCTTTTAATAACTGGGATATGACGACTTTTCTAAATATGAACTTTTTTTGAAATGGCTTTTTTTAATGAAAAATATTATGTGGAAAAGTTTGAGGGAGGAACTATAGCAGAATGATATGAGTATAAATTTTATAGTCAGAACTAGAATGGATTCTATTCTGAAACTACTTAGCTTTGTGATCCTGTGTGAAATTATTTTACCTCTCTAAGCCTTAGTTTACTTTTCTGAAAGTAATATTAATGCCTACCTCGCAAGTTATAATAAAAGTCAAATTAGTTAATGTAAATAAATTTGTTGAATAAAGTGTTTATAATGGTAGTAAGTGGTACTTTTAAATATTAATATTAGTGATACTAAGTTATTAAATATTAGATATATAAAGTTAAACTTTCAGATATGATATTTCATTAAGGAAACAGTTTTAGAAAAATCAATTAGCAAGTTAACCAAGAATAGAATGTTTTCCTAATTTTTTTTTAATGACTTTTTTTTTTCTTAAAGTCGCTTAGTTTCTCCAGGCCAGAATACTGGAGTGGGTAGCCTTTCCCTTTTCCAGGGGATCTTCCCAACCTAGGGATCAAACCCAGGTCTCCTGCACTGCAGGTGGATTCTTTTACCCACTGAGCTACAAGGGAAGCCCCCAATTTTTAAAAGAATAAACAAATAGGCCTTTTGGCTCTTGGAGAACATCATGTCAGGGGACAAAAACAAGTGCCTTCTGAAAAGTGGCAAAAAGGTTGCCAAGAAGAAAATGGTTAATCCAGTCTCTAGGAAAGATTGGTATGATGTGAAAGTAGCAGCTATGTTCAATGTATGAAATACTGAATAAACACTAGTCAGGAAAACTCAAGGAATCAAAATTGTATCTGATGGCCTCAGGGTCGTGTTTTAAAAGAGAGCTTTGTTAATCCTCAGAATAATGGAGTTTCATTTAGAAAATCCAAGCTAAGTGCTGAGAATGTGAAGGGCAAAAACTGCCAGTCAGCTTCCATGATATCGATCGTAGCTGTGATAAACTGTGTTCCAAAATGTTCCAAAAGAGGCAGGGCATGATTGAATCTCATGTTAATGTCAAGACTACCAGTGGTTATTTGCTTCATCTATTCTGTGTTGGTTTTAACTAAAAACCACAATAGGCAGATTTGGAAGACCTCTTGTGTTAAGGTAGCACCAAGTTCACCAAATCCAGAAGATGATTGGAGTCATGACGTGAGAAGTGCAGACAAGTAACTTGAAAAAAGTTGTCAATAAATTGATTCCAGATAGCATTGAGAAAGATATAGAAAAGGCCTTGCCAATCATTTTATCCTCTCTATGATTACTTATTAGAAAAGTAAAAATCCTAAGAAGCAAAAATTTGAATTGGGTGAACTAATGGAGCTTTCTAGTAAAGGTAGTAGTTTGGGGATGAGTTGAATGCTGAAGTTGAATGAGATGATGGATATGAGCCACTAGTTTAAGAACCTGTTCAAAATTCAGATATTTAATGATGACAAATAAAAAGTCTTATTTGTGATATCTAAAAAAATAGGATAGGCAACTGTTGTCAACTAAAATCATTAGCGCATTCAGTAACAGTCCTTTCTGAGTAGCAGGTTCAAAGTTAACTTTCACTTTCTTCTTTGCTTCCCTATTTTTTTCAAAAAGTTGCACATTGAACATTTATTCCTTTTGTTAAAAAAGTCTTTTTTTTAAAAAAAAAAGGAATTAAATATCTGTCGTCCTGTGAACATTAATTTAAAAAAAAAGACCAGGGAATTAGTATGCCATTTTGGATTCCTTTCTAGTCTCCAGTAGACAAAATAAATTTATGTATAAATGAATCAATAAATATTTAGTTATCAGTGTGTATACTTAGTTTTTTGGAGCCCATAGTTAGATGCATCCAGAAATTGGATAAAATGTCACTCCCTGAGAATGAAACTAGTAAGACTCAACATAAACTGGATGAAATTAACCACTAATAGGGAATCTAGTCAGTGTGATTAGACTGCCTAAGAAGTTATTAAAATAGTGTATCCATGATAACTACTATTATAATTGTTATTCAGTTTTATTTCCCTCCTCCTTGTCTTTTAGTATTTTTAAATTAGTACTTCAAAAGTTATATGTTTGGTGTTGTGTTACTTATTGCTGGGTAACAATTTACCCCAAACCGTAGTGCCTTAAAATAGCAAACATTTATTATCTCACAGCTTCTGAGGGTCAGGAATTTGGGTGCTACTTAGTTGGGTGCCTCTGGCTCAAGGTCTCATGAGGTAGCTGGGAGCATCTGCTTCTAAGGTCACTCATGTGGCTGATGGTAGGATTCAGTTCCTCGTGGGATACTGGCCAAAGACCTCAGTTCCTCACTGGTTGTTAGCCAGAAGCCTCTCTATAGGACAGCCCACAACAGAGCAATTGTCTCTCCTCAGCATGAGCAACAGAGCAAGAGGGAGCTCTCAAGATGAAGCCATAGTCTTTTTGTAACCTAATTTCAGACGTGACCTCCCTTGTGCTGCATTCTATTCAATAAAAGTGTGTACACACCTATACACAAGGGGAGGGGATCACAGAAGGGCATGAATACTGCACTTTCATTAAAGAGATCATTGAAGATCATCTCAGAGCCTGCCTACTGCAGGTATAAAACCATTCAGTAAACTTCCTCTGCTTACTCTGATGTCATCACCTAGCTATAATTCCAAATGTAATCTCACCTTATATGTCACTTGTTTGTAAGCAGAGAGAGTACCCTGAATAACACACCTAAGTTCCTCATCACTTATTAAATTAGTAAATATTTTTATTTTTATTTATTTATTTATTTTTATCTTTTATTTATTTATTTATTTATTTTTTTAAAATTGTTTTTGCCATACATTGTCATGATATCACCATGGGTTTACATATGCTTCCCCTCCGGAACCCCCCTCCCTCTTCCCTCCCACCCCGGGAAATCTCGCTGCACCAGCCCAGAGCATCATTCCTGGGCTGGCGATTGATTAGACATATGAAAATTAACATGCTTCAATGCCCTTCTCCCATATCATCCCACCCTTACCCTCATCCACAAAGTCCACGAGTCTATTCTATACATCTGCGTTCCTTTTGCTGTCTCGTATGTTGGGTTCTCGTTACCGTCTTTCTAAATTCCATATATGTGCGTTAATATACTGTATTGTTGTTTTTGCTTCTGGCTTACTTCACTCTGGATAATGGGCTCCAGTTTCGTCCATCTGAGTAGAATTGCTTCAAATGAATTTGCTGGAGAGGATGTGGAGAAAAGGGAACCCTCTTACACTGTTGGTGGGAATGCAAACTAGTACAACCACTATGGAAAACAGTGTGGAGGTTCCTTAAAAAGCTGCAAATAGACCTGCCATATGACCCAGCAGTCCCACTGCTGGGCATATACACCGAGGAAACCAGAATTGAAAGAGCCACGTGTACCCCAATGTTCATCGCTGCATTGTTTACAATAGCCAGGACATGGAAGCAACCTAGATGCCCATCAACTGATGAATGGATAAGAAAGCTGTGGTACATATACACAATGGAATATTACTCAGCATTAAAAAAAAAATTCATTTGAAGTAAATATTTTTAAACACTTGGATTTTGTCACCTGCTGGTCTTGTGAGTTTGGTAAGTGTGATTCAGTCTTCCTAATGCTGATAAGTATTAATATCTAAACCTAAAATGGTGACCAGGCCCAGGACTGTAGTCCTGCCTTGAAAGGGCCCACCTGAGCTATTAGGAGACCTCCTTCTCCAGTAGGAACAGCAATGTAAAACACCTACATGGGAGCTTCCCTGGTGGTTCAGTGGCTAAGACTCTATGCTCCTAATGCAGAGGATCAGTGTTCAATCCCTGGCCAGGGAACTAGATCCCACAATGCCAAAACTATGAATTCACATGCCCCAATTAAAGATCCCACATGCTGCAACAAAGATATGGCACAGCTAAATAAATAAATAAATATTAAAAACAAACAAACAAAGAAAAATGCCTACATAGCCAGGCAAGTTAACTTGGGTTAAGTAACTTGGCTGTAAGCAAACTTATATGTAAGAAACATTTCTCCTTGGGGACTTCCTGGTGGTGCAGTGGTTAAGACTCTGTGCTCTCAATGCAGGAGGCACAGGTTCAAGCCTTGATCAGGGAACTAGACCCACATGCTGCAGCTAAGACCCAGTGCAGCCAAATTAAAATAAAAAAAAGCATTCCTCCCAACATGGCATTGAATTCTACAGTGGTAACTCTATTAAAACATGTATCTATTTATTTTAAGAATTGGGTAGCTTAATTTTTTGGTCTAATATCTGCATTCAGCTTATGAAAGGATAATATGATACATGCTCTCAAAATCCTTAATCACATCTTTTTATATAAGGTAATATTTACTCTTTTACTGTGTAAGGTAATATTCACAGGTTCTAGTAATTGGAATATAGACACAGCTTTTTGAGGGCCATCATTCAGCCCATGATGGGGCCATTGTCTGTAAAAAAATTTTTAAATAATAGTAAAATTGGCTAAATGTCAGTCTACTTTTTGTTATCACCCTGTGCACGCAATTTTAAGCAATGTCAGTGATAAAATACTACCCGTGGGGGCAGACCATTTCCAACAGCTTCCCCTACCCTCAGTGTGCCTGTACTGCCTGTATTCTAATATGAGCTTTTCAGCCTGCTTTAACTTTTCAGGGACAAATTCTGCAAAAACACAATTTGGTGATTTATCAATAATGAACCATGTCCCCACATCTTGATATGACTGACTCTTCATACTTCAGAAATAAACTTAAGTAAATGTTACCTACCCAAGGAAAATTTCTCTAAGACTCTTTCTAGACTCAAAGTGCCATACCACCTCTCCCACTTATTTCCTGTATCTGGTTTTTTTTTTTTTTTTTTACAGCACTTGCCACACATTGTGGTTATTTTATTTGTAGGTTAATTTTTTTCCCATCTCCCTTACTTATTTGTAAGATCTAAGACTTTTATGTCATGTTCTCTGTTATCCCCAAAACCCAGCACAGAACCAGGCACATGATAAATGTTCAATATATGTATATTTTCATTGCATCCTCAGCTTATGTACTTCCCGTAAAGCACATTGGCTTAATGTTGGACAACTCTTCTTTCTTCATCTCCTGTCCATTACTCAAAATGAAATAGCCACTTATTGTTTAGGACTGGTGACATAGAAAATTATTTATCTCTATAATTTAGAAATAGCTTCAGTGTCATGGATCTCAGCAGAATTGTTTCTCCTGCTCCAAACTTCAATGTGAACATAATTAGTAATGTTTTATTCTGAAAATTCACAGAGATATCATAAGACCAAATCACAAAGTAAAATATAAATATGGCATTCACATTCTTAAGGGGACCTACGCATTTTGCCCAGGCATGACACTAGAAATGACAAGACTCTAGTGTGCACCTCAAACTTAGCAAGTTCTGAATATAAATCATCAGTTTCCTTTCCAAACCACGCATGCATGAGTGCTAAGTCGCTTCAGTCATGTCCTACTCTTTGTGACCCTATGGACTGTAGTCTGCCAGGCTCCTCTGTCCATGGGAGTCTCCAGGCAAGAATATTGGAGTGGATTACCATGTCCTCCTCCAGGGGATCTTCCCGACCCAGAGATCAAACCTACATCTCCTACAGCTTCTGCACTGCAGGCTGATCCTTTACTGCTGAGCCACTGGGGAAGCCTCTCCAAACCACATGCTCCACTTAATGGCCTTCAACATTTCTTTTAGTGGCATAGCTCTACACCTGGCTAGTTCTCCAGGCTCAGTCTCTAGCTCTCCTTTCTTCTCCCTTTACTCTTTCTTTCTAGGAGATCTCACCCATCTCCAAGTCTAAAATCTTATCCCTACAGTGTTATTTCTAAAATATGTTCCTAATCTTCTCCTCTGTGCTCCAGACTCTCAGCTGCCTACTGATCTATCTTAGAAACATCACAGGCATTTCAAATTTATCACATGTGCATGCATGCTAAGTCACTTCAGTTGTGTCCGGCTCTTTGCGACCCCATGGACTGTAGCCTACCAGGCTCCTCTGTTCATGGGATTCTCCAGGCAAGAATACTGGAGAGGGTTGCCATGCCCTTCTCCAGGGGGTCATCTCACATCTTTATCCA
The DNA here is from genome assembly GCA_007570785.1 of Antilocapra americana. Taxonomy (NCBI): domain Eukaryota; kingdom Metazoa; phylum Chordata; class Mammalia; order Artiodactyla; family Antilocapridae; genus Antilocapra; species Antilocapra americana. Next base: position 33,706,158 of record ML664177.1, on the reverse strand, counting down.
TTCATCTGTCTGTGGTCATTTAGGTTGCTTCTGTGTCTTGACTGAGTGCAGCTATGAACATTGGGCTGCACGTACCTTTACAAATTAGAGTTTTCTCCAGATATGTGCCCAAGAGTAGGACTGCAGGATCATATCTCCAGCATTTATTTGTAGACTTCTTAATGATGCCCATTCTGACTGATGTGAGGTGGTACCTCTTTGAAGTTCTGATTTACATTTCTCTAATAATTAGCAATGTTGAACATCTTTTCATGTGCCTATTGACAATCTGTCTGTCTTCTTTAGAGAAATGTCTTTTTTTTTTTCAATTGTATAAACTGTTTGTGTATTTTGGAAATTAAACCTTGTTGGTCACATAATTTGTAAATATTTTCTCTCAGTCCATAGGTTATCTTTTCATTTTGTTTATTGTTTCCTTTGCTGTGCAAAAAGCTTATAAGTTCAGTTAGGTACCATTTGTTTATTTTTGCTTTTATTTCTACTGCCTTAAGAGACTGACCTAAGAAAATATTGGTATATGTCTGAATATTTTGTCTATGTTCTCTTCTAGGAGTTTCATGATACCATGTCTTATATTTAAGTCTTTAAGCAATTTTGAGTTTATTTTTGTGTATAGTGTGAGGGAGTGTTCAATTTCATTGTTTTACATGTGACTATCCAGCTTTCCCAACATTACTTGCTGAAGAGACTGTCATTTTTCTATGTATATTCTTGCCTTCTTTGTTGAAGATTAATTGACTGTAGGTATGTGGGTTTATTTCTGGGCTCTCTATTCTGTTCCACTGATCCATACGTCTGTTTTTGTGCCAATATCACACTGTTTTGTTTTGGTTTTTTGTTATCCTTGCACAGGGACCATGCTAATCTTCTCTGTATTATTCCAATTTTAGTATATGTGCTGCCAAAGCAAGCACAATACCAGTCTGTTTTGATTTCTGTAGCTTTGAAGTATTGTCTGAAGTCTGGGTGGGTTATGCCTCCAGCTTCATTTTTTTTCCTCAGGGTCACTTTGGCAATTGTGAGTATAAAGAAATGCAGCCTTCCTAACACCATACACAAAGATAAACTCAAAACAGATTAAAGATTCTAAATGTAAGACCAGAGAGAAAGAAACATGGAGAGTAACATGTACGGAGAGAGTAACATGGAAACTTACTATATATAAAACAGATAGCCAAAGGGAATTTGCTGTATGTCTCAGGAAACTCAAACAGGGGCTCTGTATCAGCTAGGTGGGTGGGATGGGGAGGGAGATGAGAGGGAGGTTCAAAAGGGAGGCGATATATGTAGGTATACATATAGCTGATTCATACTGAGGTTTGACAGAAAACAAAAAAAATTCTGTAAAGCAATTATCCTTCAATTAAAATATAAATAAATTTTAAAAAAAGAAATGCAGCCAGTTTCTGTATGTTAATCTTGTATCCTGCTACCTGGCTGAATTTGTTTATACATTCTAGTAGTTTTTGTGTGGAGTCTTTAGTAGTGCTCCCTCCGCATCAGTCTTTTGGAAGAGTTTGAGAAGGATCAGTATAAGTTCTTCTTTGTGTGTTTGATAGAATTCCCCAGTGAAACCATCTGGTCATAGCCTTTTGTTTTTGCAGGGAGTTTTAAAATTACAGATTCTATTTCACTTCTAGTGACTGGTCTGTTCAAATATCTATTTCTTCATGACTGACTTTTGGTAGCCTGTATGTTTCTAGAAACTTGTCCATTTCTTATAGGTTGTCCAATTCTTGGTATATAATTGCTCATCTCCTCTCTTACTCTTATTTGCATTTATTGTATCCTACATAATTTCTTCATAGCACTTTATCCCAATTAGTATATTTTGATCCATCCTCTCTACTAGATTTGAGGCAACATGAGGGCAGGAACTGTGTCTTGTTCACTAAGGTATATCTAGTCCCTAGTGTAGTGTCTGGCACATAGCAAGTGATTAATCAGTTGTTGACTAAATTAAGGCACCTTATCTGTCTTGGTCTATGTGTTACAAGTATGACACATTTGCACAACACTCCTTAGGAGGGAAAAATTCTTATTCCTCCATTTCATGTCCATTATTTAAAAAAAAAGTCACTTGTCTGAGACTAATGACATAGCCATTTATCTCCATAGTGCCAAAACAGCTGCAGTGTCATGGACCTTAATATAGACAATATTTTTTCCCACAATTAGGGAAATTTAATACTGAGTCTTATAGGAGTTTCATAAAGAAATTGAGTCATAAAATACAGAAAGGATTCTTAGTAGGAAGGGGTAGAACCTGAGAAGTTTGGCCTGGAGGCAGTAAGATATTTTCTTTAAGCTTCAGAAACAACCATACAGATGTTTCTTTTTGTACTCTTCCAAGTCATCTCACAAAGATAGACAACATCTGCTGCCTGTGCTGGCCAGAAGTACAAAAGTTGTTTATTAAGGCATGATTCACCCACCCAGAAGCCTTCATTTCCGTGAAGAGGAGAAACAAACTAATTTCACATTAACCAGGCATAGTTATTTGACCTAACAGAAAAATGGGTCCACATTTAACAGTCTCTTGGATCTTACACGACGTGACAATGTGCAAAGCAGTGAGGCTTCCCGGCTGTATTTCAGAACTGCTTTGCATACCTGGGCTTCCCAGCAACCAGACCTCATTTGTTATGCCCCCAGCAGATACTCTTCAGGCTAGCTAGAAAGTGCTCAAAGCTATAATAGCATTCAAACAACAAAAAGTCCTCAGATTTCCTTAGTTTCTATCTTTGAAGAGTTCAAAGAGCTTCCACATTTATTTTTCTCTGGGACTTTCCCTGTCATGCTATGATGTAAGAAGATCTGAGATTAGAAAACCTGGAGTTCAGATAGTTTATTCACAGCCACAGTGAAATTACATGCCACAGTCAGACTCCATTCCCCTGGCCTCTCTAGACCATGTAGTTTCCCAGGGGGTTTAAGACCCTTTATGAAAAAATTCAAAACTACATATAATTATCAGTCTTGAACATTTTTTTCTAACCCTCTTAACACAGAGGAAAAAAAATATTACTTTGTGGTTTTTAAATAAAAATGTCTTTGTGAGGACAGACTTCTAAATTGCCTCATTCTAAATTCACATAGAAAAGATCAAAGGAATAAAAATAGAGGGAAAACCTTCCATATGCCAGAAACTTGGAGGACTGTCTTCTAGTTAGAATGTAGAAGGGCTCAATTAGGAGGAATGGTCAGTTCAATATTCCACTTCTGTAAAATATATTATCACCCCAATAGAATTCCATGAACAACCCCTTACTCATGGTTGAAGGCTAGATGAAAGCAGATGGAGAGCAAGGAAGGGCATATACTCAGATCCGCTTCAGTCTCTGACAGAACCCTCAGCAATTCCTACTTAAATATTAACCAAAGCTGGACGCATATAGACCTCTCCATGTTAAGATGAGCAAATGGAAAAAACCCATAGGACTACGAAAATATGCTTCAGTTCAAAGGATGAGGTCTCCTTGAAAAATCAGAACAAAGGTGGGTGGTATAGAGAGCAGAGTCAGAAGATCCAAACAACAAAAATGTAAGCATTTATGTTTCCTAATGATATATCCCCAGTACCCAAATTAGTGTCTAGCATAGAATAGTTATTGAGTAAATTGACTGAATACATTAGGAATCTCAGAAGGAGGAAACAGAATAGGAATAGAAGCAATAATTAAATAATTTTCCTAAGACTTAAACCTGCTGGCAAAATGAATGAAAAAATCAACACCTAGACCAGCCAGGTGACATTTTAAAATATTTCTGGGGTAAAGAAAAAAGCCTTCAAGAATTCAGGCTGGAAAAGAAGGAGGGGATTTGGGAGGGAGCAGATTATCTCCAAAGGTACTAAATTCAAACTGGCCTCAGAATTGTGCATTCTAAGATACAAATAAATAAAGCACATCCTACACAATTCTGAGGGTAAATGTTTACAATTTAAGAATTCTACACTCAGCGAAGTTGTTATAAACTTATGAAGGCCTCTTAAATAAGTGTGTGTGTGTGTGTGTGTGTGTGTGTGTGTGTGTGTGTGCGCACTCAGTCATGTCCAACTCTTTCCTATCCTGTGGACTATAGCCTGACAGACTCCTCTGTCCCTGGGATTTTCCTGGCAAGAATACTAGAGTGGGTTGCCATTTCCTCCTCCAGGGGATCGTCCCAACTCAAGGATCAAACCCGTGTCTCTGATGTCTTCTGCAAGTGCAGGAGGATTCTTTACCACTGAGTCATCTGGGAATAAGTACTAAGATACAAAGTGCTCAAAAATGACACTACCCAGGTACCTGCTCTGAAAGAAAAAAACTTCTCAAACATGTACTACTGAATGAGAAGTCAAGAATAAGGAAGAAGAGGGACTTCCCTGGCAATCCAGTGGTTAAGACTCCATGTTTCCAATGCCGGGGTTGTGGCTTCAATCCTGGATCAGGAAACTAAGATCTCACATTCCATGTGGTATGGCCAAAAAAAAAGAATAAGTAGGAAGAAAGAGTCAGAGCATAAAAACTTATGCATTAAAGAACTTTATTTAAATGTCTAAAATAACTCTCATAAGAGAAAGTACATAATGTAGGAAAGAAATTTCTTTTTCCAAGAGGGATAATCAAGGTCAAAAAGGCCAAATTGCATGAACACCTGGCTGGTCTAGGTGTTGATTTTTTCATTCATTTTGCCAGCAGGTTTAAGTCTTAGGAAAATTATTTAATTATTGCTTCTATTCCTATTCTGTTTCCTCCTTCTGAGATTCCTAATGTATTCAGTCAATTTACTCAAAACAAAAACCAAGCCTGGAGGAGTGGAAGGGAGTGGAAGGTAAAAAAAATGGAGGGAAATAAAAATGTGCTAAAAAATTGTGCTAAACACACCATCTTTAACAAGAGAAATAAAGAGATATTATTTCATTGTGATATTGAAAATAAGATGTTTTTCTTTAATCTAGAGGTAAGCATTTTGAGAATAAAAACAGGATGTGTGACTTCCAAAGCATGACACAGAATTTCAAAAGCAAAGCATATATAGTTTATATAGTGAGAGACAAGAAAAACAAAAGCATCATTGCAGAATATGAAAAAAATTAAGAAAATAAGATGACAGAAAGAATCTGAAACAACAGAGCATCTACCCAATCCATTCTTTACCAAAGTAGTGTGTAATAAACAATATTTTCATTCATTCAGCTATTATTTCAATAATCTTATAGAGTATCATAAAGCCATTGAAATTAAGTTAGTAGAAGATAATGAAATATTATATAGAAAATATAATAAAAGGTCAAAAAACAGAATCAAAATTATTTCTATAGCAATTCCAATTTGATTTAAGACATGGAAAAGTACAGGCGGTCATACAGCATAATGGCTGAGGTGATAGACTTTAGAATTGGATCTAGATTTGTATCTCAAATTCACCATTTACTGACTAATGACCTTAGTCAAACAAATTAATACTCTCAGCCTCAATTTACTCATCTATAAAGTAAGAATAATAGTATCTTCTCATAGAACTATTGAAAGGATTACAAGAGAAAAACTGTATAAAAGGAAGTCAAGATATCTGACATACCCAGTTAATAACTATTATATATTTGTGTGTATTATTTATATATAATATATGTATATATATACATAAATTATACATATATGTATGTGCATATATATGAAATATACATATTTGCAAATATGCATGTTATATATATGTATGTATGTGTCATGTATAATATATATAATATAGATGTGTGCCTGTGTACACATACATATAGAAATAGGGCCAAGAAGAACTATATCAAATTGTTAGCAATGGTTATCTCTAAAACCAACAACTTTGTAAATCAAATATACTTCAATTAAAAAAACTATGGTAATCTCTAGGTGGTAGAAGTTAGATTTTTAAAAAAATTCTTTATATTTGTTTCTCCTCCATGCTTTTCTGCATTTTCCAAAATGTCTACAATGAATATGCTTGCTTTACAATCATAAAAAAAGATTAATTAAAATTAAAATACATAGTAAAAAGTCTGTTGGATATCAGCATAAATAGAAAAATATAACTGTCCAAAAGCAATATCCATTATTAAACACCTAAAAGGCACAAAATTATCTATAAATACAGAAGTGTCTTTCATATAGCTTGGGTTCAGTTTTAGCAAAACAAAACAAGTGTCTTTTCCTCTGAATGGTGAATGCCTTGGAGTTACTCCAGAATAATATTGAATTATTCACATTGAATGGTGAATGCCTGGAGTAACTCCAAAATAATATGAAATCAAACTTTATTTCAGTATGAATTTCTAAGCCTAAAACCCTACAAACTGAATCAGTTCTGGTACATGTATCTGTTCCAAACATCACTCTCTAAATTGAGAGAGACTAGGGCTTCCCAGTTGGTGCTAGTAGTAAAAAATCTCCCTGCTAAAGCAGGAGACATAATAGATGCAGGTTTGATCCCTGGGTTGGGAAGATCCCCTGGAGGAGAGCATGGCAACTCACTTCAGTATACTTGCCTAGAGAATCCCATGGACAGAGGAGCCTGGCAGGCTATAGTTCATAGGGCTGCAAAGAGTCGGACACCACAGCCAAATAAATGAATCAATCTTTTTTTGGAAAAAAAAAAAAGGAAGGGAGTTGGGGGAGGAGATGTTTCAGGGTAGGTGAAGAGAGTCATCAGACCTAACCTCTCAGAGTAAGTGACATTTCAGTCAAAGATGAACAAGAGTTAGGGGAAGAGTGGAGTATTCTAGGAAGGAAAAGTGGCATATGCAAATGCCATAAGGTAGAAAAAAGCTTGAAGCCTTAGGAGTAATTGCAAGACCGGTGCAATGTCTTATGGAAAGGCATGTCTAGGTTCCACTTTTCCTCATTCCAGTGAGAACAGAGCACAACGCAATGAGACAACATGCAGGTGGCAGCTCAGGTCTCAATCGGGTCTGTCACTTAGCTGCTTATGTCTGGACCTTGTTTCAGCATCTTCAAAATGAGAATTAATGGCTTTCCTTCTTGAACCTCTTTGAAATTTCATTGTATTTAATCCATAAAATACTTGCTCTTTTTATGATGTTACAAATGCACATCCTGGGGAAAAAGAGTAGGAGCTACCCACCTGTTTACGAAAGTAAAAAGAGAACTATAGTCACTCATTTGCGATTGTCTTTCAATTCCAGAAGGCTAATTACGATCATGAGCTAGGTCATCTATTTTTGTGAAAGCAAACTGTTATTTGCAAGAAGGTGGTCTATTTGAAACTTTCTCAGAGAATCCAGTGACTTAGCCTAGAGTTTCCTTGTGAAGTTTCTACATCTTCAAATCTTTCACTCTATACTCCTGCTTTGAACTGTGTGATACTCAGATGAGTGTCACAATCAAACTGACAGTAATGCATCCATAGTCTCACAACCACCCCAAATGTGCTGGACACAATGCTGAGCAGTTTCATGCCATAGTTTTCAGTTAAGCCCTCCTGTAACCCTATGAGAGTCATATGTGTCAATTCTCATTCTTTTTGGTAGTTATTGATATATTCTATAAAGTGGCCACAAACACTGAATTAATGACTATCAAACCATTGCTCCTAATGAAAACAGAGGGTTAGGTTCCTTCAAACCTCTAGTCATAATATTTTCATCAATGGAGCAATACATAATCTTAGTTTATGTGTGTCTCTGTTTAAAGACACCATATTTATTATATATTCTTGATTCCTTAACATTGAACTCATGGCCAACAGCCTTATAACTCATGCCTGTATCTAATGTTTATTTTGTCCATCTCTTCTTCATGACAGCCCTTTGGCACCTAGGAACAGTAGACAGCACTTCAGCAATATGCTTGGGGGACATACTAAGTAGGGAAATCACCAACAGAAAGTGCAAAAATGTGGCATTAAATAGACCACTTAATGTGATTATGTCTACGTGTGGTACTCTGGAAGCGTGGCAGCCATCTTACAACCAACCGTGAGGAGATAAGCCTGAGGAAAAAAACCAATACACTGAAGAGCAGAAAGTTAGGGGGGAAAAAAATGACAGAAATCCTCCATCCTTGATAATGTTATTTGCTGCTAAATTAACCAGCCTAGTAACTACCCTATCTCTTGCCTATTATGTGAGATAATACATTTTCCTTATTTAAATAATTTGAGCTGGAGTTTTCTGTTTCCTGTAATCAAAAGCAGCCTAATTGAGAAAGTCTGCCAAGAGAAATCTTTAGCCCACTGATTTTTTAAGGCAAATCTAGTTCCCCTAAGAGAAATATCCTTCTGCCTAAACAGACCAACATGTACCCTGTTTCCACAAATTTGGGTGGAATTTGAGCTCATAGAAGAGAGTGAACTGATCACTTATTTAGTTCACACATGAAGCTTGACATGATGTTTCTAGAAACTTAATGGTTTTTCCTTGTTAATAATATGACACTCCTACAAAGAACCTTCCCCCAAACATACCCCTTTCTCCCAAAGCACCCAGAAGACCTGTTTTCATGTGTCACAAGCTAGAATTTCATTACATGTCCAAGCCTAAAGTTATGATTCCCTTAGGTCAATAAAAATTCACATCCTAGAGACATGAAGGATCTATATATCCCTATCTTAGTAAAACTGGGGTTCTGTTAGCAAGAAAGAATGGAAAAAGGGAACTACAGTGGGTAGGCAACAAACAGGGTCTACCACACTTCTAAATAGCTGTTATCTGATGTCATCTTGCTCACAGGCTAATATTAATATCCTGGACAGAGGAGCCTGGCAAGCTACAGTCCATGGGGTTGCAAAGAACTGGACATGACTTAAGTGACTTAGCACAGCACATACATGGTAGGTGTAGAGCTTTTAATGAAACTTCTTCAACATTATAGGTTTACTTTTGGAGAGGGCAAGAATAATACAGATAACTCCTCCACCAATTCCAATCCATTTGGGTAAAAGTTGCCCACATGATGCCCCATTATCCAGAAATACTTCATAATATAGTTCCTACAAACATGAGTATTTTCCTACATGACCACAATACAACCATCAAAACTGACACATGATCACCACCTAACACTCAGAATCTATTCCATTTTCAGCCATTGTCCCAACAATGTTCTTTGTAGATACAGAATCCAAGATCATATGTTGTTCAGTTGTGACTTTCAATCTAGAATAGTATTTCCTCAATCTTTTCTTGACTTTCAATACTTTACACATTTGAAGATTACATACCAATTATTTTGTAGAATATCCCTCAATTTGGGTTAGTCTCATGTTTCCTAATGATTAGATTCAGGTAACACAGTTTTGGTGAGGAAAGTGGTACAGTGTTTTTTTTCATTGTATCCTATCAGGTGGTACACAATTTCAGTTTGCCCCATTGAGTTGCTGATGGTAACTTTCATCACTTGGTTAATATGATATTTTCCAGGACTCTCCATTCCAAAATTACTCTTTTTCACTTTGTAATTAAGTGTTTTATAAGGGGATATTTTGAGACTATGTACATTTTTTGTTCCTCATCAGATATTCTCCCATTAACTTTAGTATCCACGATATTTCTTGGCTGAATTAACTGTCACTACAGGTTGCCAAATAGTGATTTTCTAATTCCAGTGTTCTTTCTACATTTATTAGTTATATAGATATATACAGATAGATATAGGTATATATCTCCCTTTTATATATACATACACACACACACGTATCCCTTGTTGTGCTCATGTGCTTTTGCTTAGTCTCTCAGTTGTGTCCAACTCTTTGCGACCCCATGGACTGTAACCTGCCAGGCTCCTCTGTCCATGGGATTCTCCAGGCAAGGATCAGTTCAGTTCACTCAGTCATGTTCAACTCTTTGAAACCCCATTAACTGCAGCACGCCAGGCCTCCCTGTCCATCACCAACTCCCGGAGTCCACCCAAACCCATGGCCATCAAGTCAATGATGCCATCCAACCATCTCATCCTCTGTTGTCCCCTTCTCCTCCTGCCCTCAATCTTTCCCACCAGACAAGGATACTGGAGTGGATATCCATTCCCTTCTCCAGGGGATTTTCCTGACTCAAGGATCGAACCTGGGTCTTCTGCACCGCACTTGGATTCTTTACTGTCTGCGCCACCAAGGAACAGACCCAGTTAGAAGTAGTTAGAGGAGTGAAAACTAGGATTTTAACAGACAAAATAAATTTCATTTCTTTTCAGAAGAATAGGCCTGAGATCCAATCTGTACCTGGCACTTTGGGGAGACTTGTAGCCAGGTAGCCAATTGCCTAGTTTTATAAAAAGTAAGGCTGCAGTTACTAGCTGCCCGCAAACATTGTTTTGAGAATGTCCAGTGACATCTAAGTCTGACACAATTCAGAAAACTCAAGTTCTTAGCAATACAAGGATTAGTCTGAAATTATACCCATAATGTCATGTAGTCATTTTCTTGGATGTCTGAACCGTATCTACTCTATTTTGACTTTTAATTGTAATATCCTCAAGAGACAAAGCTGATGTCACTGTTAACGATGTTAATGTTTCTCTAGGTATGAGAAAATGCAAGAACTGGGACTTATCAAATCTTCTCCTGAAAATATCTAACTCTCTGAAGACCTGTTCTGCCAGATTTTCCTAGAGCACAGAATGCCTCATTCCTGATTTCCAGGCTGAGTTCCTCTCATGGGATGCTGAAGGTCAGCAGCTGCAGTAACCATCATTTAATCTTTGTAGAGATACATAGCAAGTGCTAGTTTCCAGTTGGCAGGGCCCCTTCATGGTTATGAATTTGACCAAGATTTGAGGGGGACATTTCATGACCATTTCATCCCACAGTGCTGGGAATGCTCATTCCCAGTTCTGGCAAAAATTTTGTGATATGCCACGAAATGAGCTGTTATTGGACTAGGCTGTGAAATAGTATCCAAAATTCTCTGGACCACCTGTTTTACTAGCCTCTTACAGTGCAGGAAAATATTTCCTCTTGTTGCTTCTTCCTACATCTAGAGTTGTATTATTACAATCATCAATATCATATGGAACTATATATTATTTCACAGTCACACATTTGGTAATATAAGAAACAGCAATTTTGTAAAACAGGTGAAATTACAAATAGCATAGCTAGCAGTATTAGTATCCCTTACGTATATACATATATATCTCTTATACATATTTTTATGTATGCATATGTTTATTTATATTTGCTTTTATGTCTCTATACTTTATGGAGTTTTTTTTTAAGTATTTAGTTTATTTTTGGCTGTGCTTCTTCCTTGCTTCAGTTGGGCTTTCTTTAGTTGCGACATGCAGGCTTCTCATTGCAAGGGCTTCAGTAGTTGCAGCTCATGGGCTCTAGGGCTCAGGCACAGTAGTTGTGGCACACAGATTTAGTTGCCCTGCGGCGTGTGGAATCTCCCTGACCAGGGATCAAACCCGTGCCCCCTGCATTGGCAGGCGGATTCTTAACCCCTGGACCAAGGAAGTCCGTGTCTCTATATTTTAAACCATGTGTTCCCACTGATAAGTTCAATGCTAATATAACATTAGAGGGCATTCTAGTTTTCTCCACTTCCATATTTGTAATTCCCATTGCAAAATATCTTTGATATTTACTCATTGAATCAATCTTCCCCGTATTCTGTGAAGTGACTAATTGTCCAAATCATAATGCCCGCTTTCCAGGCAAACATTCTCTTTACCCCACTCTTCTTTCAACAGCCTGCACCTGGTTAACACTGCCTTTCATCCTCCTTTCCTGTGGACATCTACCTTGCTTGGCCCCCACATAATGGTTTTTTTTAAAAAATTTATTCTTTTGACTGTGTGGCATGTGGGATGTTAGTTCCCCAACCAGGGATTGAAGCCATACCCACTGCATCAGAAGCACAGAGTCTTAACCACTGGACCACCAGGGAAGTCCTGACATTTTAATTGAATTATTCAGGAGGAGAGTAAGTCAGGAGGGCAGGACGGCAATCAAGAAAGCAAGCTAGTCATGTTTACCTTTTAAGAGTGAGTACTCTAGCCCAAAGGAGAGCTATATCAGAGTAAGAAATGTTGGATGCTGGGTCAGGCCAGTGGAGATTATATTTTGGAGGAAGCAGACCTTCATTACAATCTTTAAATAATAAGGTAAATATCAATGCTTAGAATTTAATGTGAATTAGCATTTTTCCTTCTAAAATATTTATGTTCAAAATTTTTGAGTTGAAATAAATCACATCTCTTAAGCTAGAGCCTTGATACTCAAAGTATGATCCACAACTAGCTGCATCAACATCTTCTGGGATCCCATCGGAAATACAGAATCTCAGTCCCCACCCTAGATGTACTGAATCAGATTCTGCATTCAGCAAGACCCTCCAAATGATTCATCTATACACTAAAGTTTAAAAAGCACTGAGTTTGAACATTCACCAATTCTTAGTAAAATCCATCCTGGTTTTTAATGTAGGTAGTAAAAAATCCTTCTTTGCTAACTGCAGAAGTTAAAGTTAAATGCTCCAGGATTTCCCTGGTGGTCCAATGGTTAAGACTCCACCTGCCAATGCAGAAGACATGGGTCCAGAAAGATTTCTCATGTGGCAGAACAACTTAAGCCCATGTGCTGCAGCTACTGAAGCCCACACACCTAGAGCCCATGTTTCTCAACAAGAGAAGATGCTGCAATGAGAAGCCAGAGTACCGCAACTAGAGTCGCCCCCACTCATTGCAACTAGAGAAAGCATGCAACAAAGAGGATAAATAAATAAATTTTTGAAAAGTAAATACTCCATTTATCTCACTTCATGTTCTTATTATTTTTATTCCCTCACTTCCTTCCTCGTTTCCTATCTGCCTGCCTCCCTCCCTTTCTTCTTTCCTTCTTTTCTTTTTAAAGGTCTGGTTCCCTTAATTAGGCAATAAACACCTTTAGAATAGAAACTATTTGTCCTGTAAGTTTACAGTTTAGTAGTCAAATACCAAAGAGTCTGGCTAATGATTTACAAACTAACTCCTACAGGAACTATATTCAAAGAGTACAATGGAATAAAACACAGTTAGATTGCTATACTTTCAGAATTAGCTTCAAATCAGAGAATTAAATTATTTTTCCGTTATGTTTCTTCCTGCAGAATGTCAGCATTTTAATTCTGGAATCAGACAAACCTGGATTCAGATACCAGTCTGTGATTTGCTGGCTGTGTAAAACTGGGCAAGTCTCTTAAACCCTCTGAACTTTCATTTCTATTTTTGGAGTGTTCAAACTCATGAGCTTTTTGGAATAAGAAATCCAAGCTCTGAAAATTGCTTTTTCTTCTTTGATATGTAGACTTGGGCAGGCTATTTAACCTTCTTTATCCTCAGTAAAATAGAGACCCACTTCAGAAGTTTGTCTTGGGAAAACGAATGTCAAGTGCTTAGCACAGTTGCTCAGTCGTGACCAACTCTTTGAACCCCATGGACTACAGCATGCCAGGCTTCCCTATACTTCACTATCTCCCAGAGTTTGCTTAAACTCATGTCCATTGAATTGGTGATGCCATCCAACCATCTCATCCTCCCCCTTCTCCCACCCTCAGTCTTTCCCAGTATCAGAGTCTTTTCCCATGAGTCAGCTCTTCGTATAAGGTGGCCAAAGTATTGGAGCTTCAACTTCAGCATCAGTCCTTCCAATGAATATTCAGGGTTGATTTCCTTTACGAGTGACTGGTTTGATCTCGCTGCTCAAGAGACTCTCAAGAGTCTTCTCCAGCACCACAATTCAAAAGCATCAGTTCTTCAGTGCTCAGCCTTCTATTTGGTCCACTCTCGCATCTGTACATGACTATTGGGAAAACTTCATATAGTAGCTTTGACTATATGAACCTTTGTTGGCAAAGTGACATCTCTGCTTTTTAATATGCTGTCTAGATTTAGCACAGTGCCTTGGCCCATAGTAAGATGACCACTGAACAACGTGGGCATTAGGAGCACTGACCTTTCATGTAGTGGACAAATCCTGTTTAATTTACAGTTGGTGCTCCCTAGCCACAGTTCCACATCTGGGGATTCAGTCAACTGCAAATCATATCATGTAGTACTGTAGTATTAACTCAAAAAAATCCATGTGTAAGTGAACCTACATAGTTCAAACATGTGTTGTTCGAGGGTCAACTATGTGTTCAATAATTGTTAAATATTTTTCCAATTTGGAAATAAGGATAATTATCTGCAACAAAGGTTGCAGTGAGAGCTTAGACAACACAGGATCTGAAGAGTTTCCGGCACTAAGTAAGCACTTGTAGGGTTGGCTTACTTGTCGTAAGGATCCAGTAGGATAAGACAGTATGATACTCATCATCATAATTGTTCCCTCCCTATGGAGGGTAATTCTGACCTTGGGTTTTAGAGAATTTGGACTACAGTGTCTGTAACCTGCAAGTTGTTTCGTTTTTTTTTTTTTTTTTAAACCATTCTTCATCTTACCTAATGTTTGTACTTATCACTTACGTATATGCTGAGCTGCTACGGAAAGAAATACCTGGGCATTTCCACTTGGATCTGCCTTTGTTATGCTTCTCTGATCCTAAGATCCTGCTCCTGAAATGGCCAGCACCATCTGGCTCTTCCGGGATGAGTGGCTGGATTTGGACTTCCAAAGAAGGGAAAAGGAAAAGCAGGTGGAAAGAAATGTTCCAAACTCTTCTTTAAGATAAATGGCGAGGACTACATGTGCCTCGGAAACAACTTCTTTAAAGGCCACGCAAACAATAGAGAGAGGAACAGAGGAAAGAGCAGCATACAATTGCTATGGCAACTGGAATTTTGCAAATAAATACTTCAGCATAGCTTGTTTCTCAAACAAACTGACCTATTCTTTCCATTCTTTGGTTCCCCTCCTGTTTCCCTTATCCTGCCTTCGTAAGTGGACACTCCTTCCTATCATACCTTGGAATGAAAAGGAAAAGTATTTCTTTTTGAGACTTTTTATCTCCCCCTCCCCAATAAAATCCAGTAACACCTTGTTTGCTCGTACATTGAGACAGGAAGTGTCTATTATACAGAAACTCTGTCCCTCCATGAGTGTCATCATGGAAGTATGGTCAGGCAAGAACTTCCCCCAAAAACTGACGATCAAAACAGTTAAGGTCTACTGATGACTCGTGAGTCACCAGATTTCTGTAAGCTTCCCTTTCCCAGTGTGCATTGGGGGAATGCTGCCCTAAATTATGGGAAACATGGGCAAGATTTGGGTCATTTGTATTTATATTCAACTGACCCACTTTGGATCCAGTTTTCCTGCAGCCTGAGCTCTCACTGGTCTCCTGTGCTTTAGCCAAACACGTCTACTTGTTCCTGGCACACTCACTTCTGTGCCTTGGCTCTTGCCATCTCTGCCTGGAATGCCCTCTCCCCTTTTCTCCATTTCCTGCTTCTTTTCTATCCCATCTCTCTTCCTATATGTCTCAAATCAAACAACACCTCTTCCACAAAGCTTTCCCTGATTTCCACTGCAAGTACTTTTCTTGCTTTTCTTATTTGTGTTCTTTCCTGGTATATGTGGTTGTTCATATGCATGTTTTATCCACCTTCCCTTCCCTCAGAAGAGATTAAGCCGCTTGAGAGCAGAGAACATATATTCTCCTTGATTCCCTATAGCATCCCAAACTATAAATGGCCTTTTTACTTACAGGTATCCTTCCCCTACAGATTCTTGATTTATAAGCTTTTTAAGACCAAGGGCCATGTCTTGTTCCCTATTATATACCCAATACCTAGCTCATGAGCTTCTCTAATAGCTCAGTTGGTAAAGAATCCGCCTGCAAAGCAGGAGACCCTGGGTCGGGAAGATCTGCAGCAGAAGGGATAGGTTACCCACTCCACTATTCTTGGGCTTCCCTTGTGGCTCAGCTGGTAAAGAATCTGCCTCCAGTGCAGAACATCTGGGTTTGATCCCTGGGTTGAGAAGATCCCCTGGAGAAGGGAATGGCTACCCACTCCAGTATTCTGGTCTGGAGAATTCCATGGACTGTATAGCCCATGGGATCGCAAAGAGTTGGAAACGATTGAGTGTCTTTCAATTTCACCTAGCTCATTGCTTGGCACATTGAACTGGTACTCAAAAAATAATGGTTGAAGTAATGAATGAAAGTAGCTGCTTTTGGAAATGAATTAGATTAATTTGTAATTTGAAACTTTAAATAGTGGGGAAATACACTGAGTAGCTACAGGTGCATGAAATTTATTCATTCATTCAATCAACATTGAACAGGCAAATGAAGATCTCGACTTGAAGCTTATGTTTTAATGGGATATGCAGAGAATTAGCAAACAAGCAGACAAAAAGGTAAATTCAGATTGGGATGAGTACTGTGAAGGAAATAAACAGGGCAGTGAAAGAGTCACTTTAAAAAGGGTGTTATTTAAAGTGTTATTTGTAGGGTTTCTCAACTTCTGCACTATTGTCATTTTGGAGTGGATAATTCTTGTTTTCAGGGGGCTGTCCTGTGCACAGTAGGATGTTTAATAGCATTTCTGGCCTCTGTCCACTAGATGCCAGTAACAACCCTTCCGGTTATGATAAAAATATCTCAGAATTTTCCTGACGGTCCACTGGTAGACTCCTCGTTTCCACTGAGGGGCAGGGGCTGGGGGGAGTGAGTTGCTATTCCTGGTTGGGGAATTAAGATCCTGTATGCCTCATGGCACCGTCTAAAATTTTTAAAAAATAAAATAGCGAAAACCAAACCAAAGTCTCTAAACATTGCCAAATCGCTGGGGGACAAAATCACCCCCTGTTAAGAACTACTGCATTAAAGTAGTACCTCTTAGAGCTTGTGACATGAATTGAAACCGTTTGCCGATGCAGGGGACATGGGTTCAGTCCCTGATCCAGGAAGATCCCACATATTGCAGAGCAATTAAGCCTGTGTGCCACAGCTGCTAAGCCTGCATGCATAGACCCCATGCTCTGAGATGAGAGAAACCACTGCAGTGAGAAGCCCATGCTCTGTGCAACTAGAGAAATTCATGAGCAAGGCAATAAAGACCTAGTGCAGACAGACACAAATAAAGTTTAAAAATAAATAAAAATAGGAGGTGTTCAAAAGATAGAGATGCTGTGCCAGAAATTTAGTTGAAAAAAAGATGAGGAGGCTTTAGTCTGAGGTAATAACAGTGGTAATGAAGATACTGAACAGATTCGTGATATCAAAGAAGTATAAGACAAATTCTATCATTTAAAATTAGACACTACCAGTTCAGAACAGGACAACCTACGGAGTGGTACACTGGGCTCCGCATTTCACCCCTCATAGTACTGCTTGGTCTACTGTCTCCATTTTCTCTGCAAATGAGTTTCAGTGCATCCACCAAATTTTGGTCCTCACATGGTTTTGATCTGTGGCCTAGCCTCAACAGTACTTTTTCATTCAAGTACCCACCACTTACTAGTTGCCTCAATCTCTTGGCTTCGCAATTCCAAATTCTTGGGTGAGGGAATCTTATTGGTCTAGTTTGCTTCATGTTACTCTCTCTTCTAGGGGACATGGGTAGGACAAGTTCACTAAAGATGAGATACAATTAAATCACAGCAAGCTGTTTTTTGACCCACCTCCTAGAGTAATGAAAATAAAAACAAATATACACATATGGAACCTAATTAAACTTAAAAACTTTTGCACAACAAAGGAAACCTTAAACAAGACGAAAGGACAGCCCTCAGAATGAGAGAAAATATTTGCAAATGAAGCAACTGACAAACAGTTCATACAGCTCAATATCAAAAAACAAACAATCCAATCAAAAATTAGAAGACCTAAATAGACACTTCTCCAGAGAAGATATACACATGGCTAACAAAAACATGAAAAGGTGCTTAACATCACTAATTATTAGAGAAATGCAAATCAAAACTACAATGAGGTATCACCTCACACCGGTCAGGATGGCCATCATCAAAAAATCTATAAATGATAAATGCTAGAGAAGAGGTGGAGAAAAGGGAACACTCTTGCACTGTTGGTGGGAATGTAGATTGATACAGCCACTATGGAGAACAGCTTGGACATTCCTTTATAAAGTAAAAGTGGAACTACCACATGACTCAGCAATTCCACTAGACAAATAAACAGAGAAAAACATCATTCAAAACATGATGCACCGAAGTGTTCACTGAAGCACTATTTATGATGGCCAGGACATGGAAGCAACCTAAATGTCCATCACCAGAGGAATGGATAAAGAAGATGCGGTATGTATATATATATATATATAGAGAGAGAGAGAGAGAGAGAGAGAGAGGAATATTGTTGTTGTTATTCAACCGCTCAGTCGTATCTGACGCTTTGTAACCCCATGAACCATAGCACGCCAGGCTTCCCTGTCCTTCACTATCTCCTGAAGTCTGCTCAGACTTACATCCATTGAGTCAATGATGCCATCCAACCATCTCATCTTCTGTTTCCCCCTTCTCCTCCTGCCCTCAATTTTTCCCAGTATCAGGGTTTCTTCCAGTGAGTCAGCTCTTCAAATCAGGTGGCCAAAGTTTCGGAGCTTCAGTTTCAGCATCAGTCCTTCCAATGAGTATTCAGGATTGATTTCCTTTAGGATTAACTGGTTTGATCTCCTTGCTGTCCAAGGGACTTCAAGAGTCTTCTCCAGCACCACAGTTTGAAAGCATCTGTTCTTCGGGGCTCAGCCTTCTTTTATGGTCCAACTCTCATATCTGTACATAACTGCTGGAAAAACCACAGTCTTTGACTATATGGACCTTTGTTGGCAAAGTGATGTTTCTGCTTTTCAATACACTGTCTAGGTTTGTCATAGCTTTTCTTCCAAGCAGCAAGCGTATTTTAATTTCATTTAAGTAGTACATTAAAATGTTCACTAAAATTCATATGAAATGGATAGCTGGCTTCCAATATAGTACTATGTTTCCTTTATGTGAAAACTGGAAATGAAGAAGCAAAACAGGAATGAAGAAGAAAAGGTTAAAAAAGTGAGATGTAGAAAAGCCTTAAATAAGCATTGTTAAGCTGGGTAGTATGACATGATGTGTCATTAAAAAGGTATATGCAAAGTGCTTTTGGAAGCACAGAATAGAGTAACGCTGGCAGAGCAAGAGAGGAAGTGACATTTGAGCTGTGTTAAAAGATGAAATGGAATTTTCCAGGCAGAGAATATTTAACAACAACAAAAAAAGTTATACCATGTATAAGTAAAGGCATGGCATTTTCAGAATCTGTTACATAGTTTAACTTTCTCCTGTAGGTCTTAGAAGCAAACAGCAGAAAATTACCTGCTATTATTCAGGTCCATGGTTGATAACTGTGATGGTAACATGGAAGATGCGTTGGAAGAGGACGATTCTTAAATCCTGGAGATCTGCAATAATATTGTGGTTGCCTAAGTAAAGAGGAGGGCTTTCCTGGTAGCTTGGTGATAAAGAATCTACCTACCAATGCAGGATACCTGGGTTCAATCCATAGGTCAGGAAGATCCCCTGGAGAAGGAAATGGCATACCACTCTAGGATTCTTGCCTGGGAAATCCCATGGACAGAGGAGCCTGGTGGGCTTCAGTCCATGGAGTCGCAAGAGTTGGACACCAACATAGTGATTAAACCACAAGGTGCGAGGCACAGTGAATCTGTTGAGGTATGGAAGAAAACAAAGAGCTATGGAAGAACTTGCCTATCGACGGCAGCAGTGAGAGATGGTCAGTCCTGGAAGATAACTCAAGTTTCTGACTTCAGCAACCACCCGGATAGATGGTACTGCCATTGTCCAAGCTGAAGAACAAAGGAAAAGCAAGTCTGTGGACATGAGGAGACTATACATATTTATTTTATTTTTCTGCTTACATCTCTGGAAAAGAGGATTTCCCTACAAATGTCACAGATAGTTTAAAAAGCTGACTTTTATCTGTAACACAGAATTTTAATTTTGCCAACTCTTTAAAATTTTTTAAATTGTTGCATGATATTCCACTGCATCCCTGGTGGCTTCCCTGGTGGCTGAGCTGGTAAAGAATCTGCCTGCAAGGCAGGAGACCTGGGTTAGATCCCTGGGTTGGAAGATCCCCTGGAGAAGGGAAAGGCTACTCACTCCAGTATTCCAGCCTGGAGAATTCCATGGACTGTATGGGGACATAAAGAGCTGGACACAACTGAGTGACTTTCACTTTCATTCCACTGTTTGGATGTAATACTTGATTTCATAACATTTCAAAAGTTTGCTTTTTATGGTTATCATGCTGTTGTTTACACATAATTTTAAATTTTAAAAAATGTATTGCTTGTCCACATTTTCAGCAGTAGGCATATACCATTAATAGAATTTTTTAAAAGTTAAAGAAGCAATGATATTGGAGTTTTGAGCAAGCATACTAGAATCCCATTGTCCTTGATCAGAAAAAGAAAAGTCAGAAGGATGAACTTTTTCTTGGGACAGGCTTGGAGGTGCTGGTTGAGGAGCCAGTGTTTCTAGTTTGGAATAAGTTAAGATCTCAGGAAAATTAAAACATAAGACTAGAATTCCGGAAAGAAATGAATTATGAAGATTTGGGATTATTCACAGAGGGAGAGTTGAAAATGCGCAGAGAAGAAAATGTAGAAGGAAAGAACTGAGGGTGAAGGAAAAACAACAGGAAACACACACATAAGTACTGCACACACACAGAAAACATGAGGGTTTGTTGTTAGACTGAGTTCAAATTCTAGTTCCATAAATTACCATCTGTTCCAAAATTTACTGAGTCTTCCAGGAAAATCATTTAATGTTTCTGAACCTCAGTATTCTCAGTAAAATGGGTATAAATAATACTGTAAACTATAAATAATACCCTAGGAAATGGTCCCCAATCTTTTTGGCACCAGAGACCAGTTTCATGGAAGACAAATTTTTCCAGGGACCTGGAGTGGTTACGTGGTGATCCAAATGCGTTACATTTATTGTGTACTTTATTTCTATTATTATTTCCTCAGGTTCACCTCAGATTATCAGGCATTAGATCCTGGAGGTTGGGGACCCATGCCTTAAAGTGCTATAAAAATAAAGAAAAATGTAGGAAAAGTATTTTTTTCAATTATATTTTGTTATACAACAAATTATCCCAAAATTTAGCTGTGATTTATTATTTCACAGTTTCTAGGAGTGATGAATGTGGAAGTGAGTTGCTTAGCTGGCTCAGAATTTCTCATGAAGTTGAGATCAAGAGGTCAGTGAGGCCTGTAGTCCTCTGAAGCCTGCAGGATTTGCTTCCAAGAGGGTTCATTCATATGGCTGATAGAAAAGGGTCTCAGTTCCCAGACAAGTGAACTTTGCCATGGGGCTGTTGGGTGTACCACTTCACAACAAAGCAGCTACTTCCTCCAGAGTGAGTGATCTGAGAACAAGGAGAAAGCCGTTATGCCTTTTCTGACCTATCTCTGAAGTCAAATACCATCACTTCTACAATATTCTATTCCTTAGAAGCAAGTCACTAAGTCCAGCCCACACTCAAAGAGAATGGGATTAAGCTCAATCACTTGAAGAGAGGAGTAGCAAAGATTTTGAGGATACATTTTAAAACCACAACAGATAACAGGCAAAATGTTACTTCTTGAGATGTGATCCTGAACCCTCTTTTCTACTCTATCAATCTTAATTTTCTTCCCAACCCAGTCTTCCCTTAACTTTCCCCTCCTCATAAATGACACTGCCATTCACTCAGTTACAAAAAGCCTGAGTCGTTCTTGATTCTTTTCTTTCTCTGACCATCGATCTCCCAAGAAATTCATCTGCAAGTATTGTTGACTCTGCTGCTGCTACTGCTGCTAAGTCGCTTCAGTCGTGTCCGACTCTGTGCGACCCCATAGACAGCAGCCCACCAGGCTCCCCCTCCCCTGGGATTCTCCAGGCAAGAACACTGGAGTGGGTTGCCATTTCCTTCTCCAAGGCATGAAAGTGGAAAGTGAAAGTGAAGCCACTCAGTCATGTCCAACTCTTCACAACCCCATAGACTACAGCCTACCAGGCTCCTCTGTCCATGGGATTTTCCAGGCAAGAGTACTGGAGTGGGGTGCCATTGCCTTCTCCATTGTTGACTCTACTTCTTAGATAATGAATATATGAAAGTTGGGGGATTGAGGTGATGGAGACCCACTTGAGAGATGGGGAAATAGAGCTTTGGTATGGTTCTCCTGCCTTCCTAAAGCAGCTTTTCACATTTTCTTTATTCATTCTTCCATCAGTGGATATTTAGGTTGTTTCCATGTCTTGGTTGTTGTAAATAAGGCTGCAGTGAACACAGGGGTGCAGATACAAGACAGAGATAGTTTCCTCTGGATAAATGCCCAGAAGCGGGATTGCTGATTCTGCCCATTTTTAAACTGAATTATTTGAGTTTTGTGTTCCTTATGGATTTTAAGTGTGTGTGTGTGTGTGTGTGTGTGTGTGTACACTCAATCGTTGTGTCAGACTCTTTTCGATCCCATGGACTATAGCCCACCAGGCTCCTCTGTTCATGGGATTTTCCAGGCAAGAATATTGCAGTGCCATTTCCTTCTCTAATATAATTTAAATATTAACCCTTTATCTGATGTATGGTTTGCAAATATTTTCTCCCGTTCTGTAAGCTGCCTCTTCATTTTGTTGATTGTTTCATCTGCTGTGTGCAAATTTTGGGTTTGATGTACTTTCTATAGATATAGTGTCCCTTGTTTATTTTTCCTTTTGTTACTTGTGTTTTTGATATAATATCCAAAAAAATGATTGCCAAACTACCATCGAGGAGCTTTTCCCCTTTGCTTTCTTCTAGGAATTTTAGGGTTTCAGGTCTTACATTTGAGTCCTTATTCCATTTCAAGTTAATTTTTGTGACTGATGTGAGATAGGGGTCCAATTTAATTCTTCTGCATGTGAGTATCCAGTTTTCTCAACACTGTTTATTGAAGTGACTAAGCCTTTGCTCAGGCTTCCCAGGTGACTCACTGGGTCTGCCTGCAATGCAGGAGACACAGGCAGACATGAGTTCAGTCCCCAGGTCTGCAAGATCCCCTGGAGGAGGGCATGGCAATCCACTCCAGTATACTTGCATGGAGAATCCCATGGACAGAGGAGCCTGGTGGGCTGCAGTCCATAGGGTCGCAGCGTCAGACACGACTGAAGCAACTGAGCACAAGCCTTTCTTCACTGAGCGTTTTTGGTTCCTTGTCACATGTTAGCTGACTGTTTATGCCAGCCACATTTTATTAAGCATTCACTTTGTGCCTTGCACTACACTGAGTAATTTTCATGTACTGTCTCATTTAATCATCACACCTTTCTAAGGAGCAGCTATTACTATGGCTCATCTAACACCTTTGTTTAAAAGCTTACTTCTACTGCTGTCAAGATAATGCATGTTCACACGCATACTTTTTTATTCTTCTGTTAATTTATTTTCTTAGAATAATTTTCAGAAGTGGAACTACTGGGTCAAAGAATATAAAACTTTTAAAGCCATCAATAATTTTTTTAAAAAAAGTTATTTTCTCTGTGTCTTTTTTCCTTTCCCCTTAACTTTTTAAAAATATATTTTTAAAGATTTATTTATTTATTTTTGGCTGGGTCTTCATTGCTGTGTGTGGGCTTTCTCTACACTTGATCTTAGCCAAAAGACCGAGAAGTGATGTGGGCTTTCTCTAGTTGTGGCAAGTAGAACTACTCTTTGCTGTGGTGTGCAGGCTTCTCATGGTGGTGGCTTCTCTTGTTGTGGAGCACAAGCTTCAGTAGTCGCTGTGTACTGGCTCATTGGTTGCTGCTCTCAGACTCTATCTTGATCAATAGTTGTGGTACTGAGGCTTAGCTGTTCTGTGGCACATGGGATCTTCCCAGACCAGGGACTGGGCCCATGTCTCCTGCATTGACAGGTAGATTCTTAACCACTGGACCACCATGGAAGCCCTCCCCTTAACTCTGATTATGAAATGGGTTTTTAAAAGATGATAGGAACAGATTGCCAAGAGAGGTAATGAGGGCACAGCCAAGAAACTGGGCAGAAATGCTGTAACTTAGCTTAATTTTTTAACATTTTTCCAAAATAGCTCTTGGTTAAAGAAGATCTAGGGCTTCATAGGTGATGCTAATGGTAAAGAATCCACCTGCCAATACAGGAGATGTAATTCCTCTGTCAGGAAGATCCCTTGGAGGAGAACATAGCAAATCACTCCAGTATTCTTGCCAGGAGAATCCATGGACAGAAGAGCCTGGCAGGCCACACTCAATAGGATTGCAAAGAGTCAGACACAACTGACACAAAGAAGATCTATAGAATTCAAAATGGCTTCTGGGTTTTTTACCTTTAATTTTAAGAGAATATAATAGGTATAAAAATTAGATTTAATACCACTAATTATTGTAACATCAATAACCTTTGTCAAGTCTCACTTGGAGGACTTGTTTGCTCCCTTTCTTCATATTTAACATTTCTATTAAAAATATGGACTCCTTCACTGCTGATGACCTACCTTAGAGCCTGATAGGTGACAGACGCTTAATAAATATTGACTTTGTGACTACCAAATACTATATTTAGAGTATCTTACCTAAAAGCCAATCTTAGGAAAATGGCCAGTTATGTCTTTCATGAAGATATGAGGATGAGCTTTTACAGAATTGCCTGATTTTAATTGAACTCATTCATTCATTAATCTACAGTTTGCCATCTTGTAAACAAGACAAGCTTGGACTTCCCTGGTTGTTCAGTGGTTAGAACTCAGTGCCTTCACTGCTGTGACCCTGGGTTCAATTCTTAGTCAGGGAACTAAGATCCCACAAGCTTCACAGTGAGGCAAAAAAAAAATGTAAGACAGCAATAACAAAAAACAAATCTTAAGGTGGCTTAGAAATTTGTGAAAAGATGTAGCAAGACAAAATATATTCCATATAAGAAAGATAAAGCACAGGGAATATAAGGGTAGGAAAGTAAAATGGAGCCAAGAGTGAGGAAATATCAAAAAGTACATGCCATGAAGTTTTGTATACACTTGCAAATAAGAGCAAAAATTTTTGGTTTTAACTCCCTGGCAACCCAGAAAAAGAGATGAGAATGTGATCAGTTGCAACAATATTTGCAGTGTTCATAGGCAAAAACAATCTTACTTAGGAAAATCATCATCCTTCCTGGGATCAAACCTGACATAAATTTCCGCTGTGTTTTCTCTGATCGCTAATCTTGAGAATAATGTCACCTCCAACAGCATCCTCCTTGTAGTAAACATGGAGATGAATTTTGAAGGGCTGTTTCTTATAGTGCCTATAATAAAAGCTGAGAACATTACAGCCACGTATAGTTCAGTAGGGCTTCCCTGATAGCTCAGCTGGTAAAGAATCCACCTGAAATTCAGGAGACCCCCCCACCATTCCATTCTAGGGCCAGAGAAAAGATAGGCTACCCACTCTAGTATTCTTGGGCTTCCCTTGTGGCTCAGCTGGTAAAGAATCTGCCTGCAATGCAGGAAACCTGAGTTTGATCCTTTGATTGGGAAGATCCCCTGGAGAAGGGAAAGGCTATCCACTCCAGTATTCTGGCCTAAAGAATTCCATGGGGACATGAGTGAGGGACTTTTTCTACTCCATACAGTTCAGTAAGTCCCAGGTGGCGCTAGTGGTATAGAACCTACCTACCAATGCAGGAGACCTAAGAGAGGCAGCTTCAATTGAGTGGAGGCTATAGCAACCCACTCCAGTATTCTTGCCTGGAGAATTCTATGGAAAGGGGAGTTTTGGCTGGCTATAGTCCATGGGGTTGCAAAGAGCTGGGCACAATTGAAACAACTTAGATGCACACATAGTTCAGTAAAGGCAAAAAATGATGACGATGTGCGGAAGATAAGCAACTCTTCTGGTTTTATTCAGTTTATGCTTCTTTTATTTAAGGGATCTAGTGTGAAAGTTCTTAATCTAAGGATCATGGACAACATTTGTGTGGGCTGTCGCTTCAGCCGTGTCCAACTCTTTGCGACCCCGTGGACTATAACCCACCAGGCTCCTCTGTCCCTGGGATTTTCCAGGCAAGAATACTGGAGTGGGTTGCCATGCCCTCCTTCAGGGGATCTTCCCTACCCAGGGATGGAACCTGCGTCTCCTGTTTGACAGACGAAATCTTTACTTGCTAAGCCATCAGGGACAACATTAGGGTATTTAAATTCTTTGAAATTGTGTGCAAAAACATTGTGTCATTTTGAAGGATTATGACATGTCAGTGTAGATTCATTGATTGCAACCAATGCACCACTATGGTGGGGATATTGATAATGGGGAAGGCTATACATGTCTGGGAAATCTTTATAACTTACTCTTTATTTTGCTGTGAGCCTAAAATTGATCTCAAAAGGTAAAGGCTTGGGACTCCCTTCGTGGTCCAGTGGTTAAGACTTTGCCTTCCAATGCAGGGAGTGCCTGGTTTGATCCCTGATCGGAGAGCTAAGATCCCACGTGCCTTGCAGCCAAAAAACCAAAAACATGAAACAGAAACAATATCATAACAAATTCAATAAAGATTAAAAAAAAAAAAAGGTAAGGTCTTAAAAGAAAAAAGTATATCCATGAGTAAATGCACTTTTCTGGGGGAAAAGTCTAGAGCAGTTCTTAAGTTTAACTGCACATTAAAGTCACCTAAGGAGGTTTAAAACTAATGCCGGGAACTTCATCTACCCTGACTTAATTGGTCTTGAGGAGCCCTGGCATAGCTGTAGTTTAAAAACTCACCAGGTGATTCTAATAGGCAAAGTTGCTATGAATACAAAACACTTAACGATTTTGTTAAAATGTAGGTACTGATTCAGTATATCTGAAATTAGGCCTAAGAGTCTGCATTACTTTTTTTTTTTTTATTGACGTTTAGTTGATTTACAATGTGGTGTTAGATTCCCCATTTCTCACAAGCTTCCACTGCTGCTGATCTTCAGAACACAACTTTGGTTAGTAAGGCTCTAGTGTAGCAAAATTGAAAGTGTCATATGGGGATCCTAAAGGTGGAGGGAATGGCTTATATGCATAACAAAACGAAGACTGTATTTGCCTTTCCCACTGTGTTGATCTTTGCACTCAGGGTGCCAGAGTAGTGGTGAGAAAAGCTGCAGGCGCCTTAGAACAAATTGAGGTGGGTAGGACCAACCATATTAGTACTCACTGTACTCTTTACTGCCTTCTGCTTGCAATTTTCTTTTAAAGTGAAGTTGTAGGGACTTCTCTGGTGGCCCAGTAGCTAAGACTCTGAGCTCCCAATGCAGGAAACCCAGGTTCAGTCCCTGGTCAGGGAATTGGATTCCATACACCCAGCTAAGAAAAACAGATTGCAGTTTTACTTAAGAATAAATGATGAAGCAGTGAAAATGATCAATTTTATGAAATCTTGACCGTTCGGTACATGTCTCTTTATTTTGTAGGACAAAATGGAAAGTGTGAAAGTGTGCATGAAGCCTTTTTGTGCTGCATGTGAAAGAAGGATCGATGGCTGTTTTGAGGAAAGACATTTATGTGATTCATTGAGTTGTAATCCAAGTTAGCTGTTTTTCTCATTGACTAGCATTTTTACCAGGAAGACTGACTGACATTTAGACTTGTGTATGGGGCTCAAATTTTCTCAAAAATGAGCAAAATGACCTTGTGTGTAGAGAAAACCAACTGACAGGGTTTCCTGCCATTGATAAAATTTGAGTTTTCAAACAAAAATTAGAATTTGGGGCAACTTGTTTTTATCACTATGAGCTCAACATCTTCCCAATACTTGAAAGATTTTTCTGATGATACACATGTCTTTAAAACTATTGTACAATAAAGGGTGTCAACATTTGGAAGATCTTCTTAACTTAATGAACCAATATTTTCAAATGACCAATGCCTATTTAATCATGCATAGGTAAAAGATCCATAAAAAACAAGGTCTACTGTATAGCACAGAGAACTATATTCAGTATCCTATGACAGGGGAATTCCCTGGTGGTCCAGTGATTAGGACTCTATACACTTCAGCTGCATGGGGCATGGGTTCGATCCCTGGTCAGGGAACTAAGACCCTGCATGCTACATGGCAAGGCCAAAAATTTTTTTAAATCCCATGCTAAACCATAATGGAAAAGAATATTTAAAAAAGAGAATATTATATATATGTGTGTCTATGTGTATATAACTGAATCATTTTGCTGTACAGCAGAAATTAACATGACATTGTAAATCAACTATACTTCAATTAAAAATATTGATTAAAAAATTCAAAATAATAAAAATAAAACTAAAAAAAGATCCATTCAAAGAGCAAGAAAGACCAATGGATTTTAATGAAACAGAGAATAAAAGGTTCATTGATATGACTTCAAATTCTACACTGCAGCTAAGCTTTAAAAAATTATTACAGGGACTTCCCTGGTGGTCCAGTGGCTAAGACTCTGAGCTCCCAATGCAGGGGAGCCAGGTTTGATCCCTGGTCAGGGAACTAGACCCCACATGCCCCAACTAAGACCCAACACAGCCAAATAAATAAATAAAAATAATTAAAAAAAATTATTACGTGTTGAGTTTCTGTGTAATATCAAAGAATAACCACAATTATCTGAAAAGGCTATTAAAGTACATCTCCTTTTTCCAGATGCACAGCTGTATGAGGTCCAATATTCTTTTTATTTGTTTCTTTGTTCCATGATCCAATATTCGTCATATACTACACCTAAAACAATGTTTTGTAACAGTCAATGTGTACAGAGATGGGAATCTACTAAAGAAAACATTAATGATAATTGTAGAAATGTAAACATTATCACTCTTATTACATTTTTTTTCTTATTACATTTTTTGGAAAATATAATTACTTGTCACAAAAATACATGATTTATATTAACATGTACCAATAAGTTAATTTTAAAAATTAAATAATTATTTCTTCATTTAAATTTCTAATACAGTAATTATTGGTAGATATAACCCATGCATTCACATAAATTAAAGCTCATTAATTTAAAAAATTTTTTGGTTTGAGAGAACTGCTGCTCTACTTTTATTAAACTACAAAGAGCTCCAAGACCTCAAACTGATTAAGAACCTCAGGCATTTAAAAAGGAATGAATGGGTTTCTCTGGTGGTCTAGTGGTTAAGAATCTGCCTGCCAGTGTAGGGGACAGAGTTCCATCCCTGGTCTGGGAAGATCCCACATGCTAAAGCTAGTGCTTGGTGAAGCCCTCGCACCACAAAGAAGAGTAGCCCTGGCTCTCCACACTAAAGAAAGCCCCCCCACACACAGCAAGGAAGACCTAGTGCAGCCAAAAATAAAAATAAATGAATAAATCTTTATAAAAAGAAAGAGGTATAGATGAACTGATTGCATATTCTCTACAAAGATGATTTTTCTCAGTTAAGCTTTAGAAAAATATGGAATCGCAGTGAATTCTAGAATATATTTCTGATAAGAACTTGGAGTACAATAGTTCTAAGCTGCCAGTTATCCACTCAGTCATAATATTAACAGTTTGAAAACAACTCTTGAAGTGCAAATCCAGTTCCATTTCCTAATATGGTATACAAACCACCTTTTTGAACTGTGTTTTACAAGAAATAACCAATTTAATTCATGACCACTCTGTTTGGTAAATCTCATTATCCCTGGTTTGTACATTTTGTTGAATGAATGCATGAGTGATAACACAGTAGATAAAATTAAATTTTTTACCTGTATGCAAGTCTGATTTAGTAAAGGTTCTCTATATAGCTCTACTCAATCAGTTAGTGATCATTTCCTATCTGATTTTTCTCTTTATTTGCCTATCTGAAGTTTCCTTCTGTGTTTTGATCACCATTTGTCTCTTTAAAGCTGTATTCATTTTTTTATTGATGTATAGTTGTTTTACAATGTTGTGCCAATCTCTGCTATACAGCAAAGTGACTCAGTTATACATATATAGACATTCTTTTTTAAATATTTTTATATTCTTTTCCATTATGGTTTAACCCAGGATATTGAATATAGTTCCCTGTACTATACAGTAGGATCTTGTCATTTATCATTACTACTTCCCTCTTTGTTTTATCTCTAGAGCTAATCTCTTTCTTTCTCAGCTTGAGATCTCTTGTCTCAATATCGCCACGCACCTTTAAAATATATATATATATATATAAGTATATATATTTATTCTTAGTTGAAGAATAATTGGTTTACAATATTGTGTTGGTTTCTGCCATACATCAACATGAATCAGTCATAGATATATATACATCCCCTCCCCCTTGAACTTCCCTTTTACCCACCCCTCTAGGTTGTTATGGAGACCCAGTTGGATAAAGAAACTGTGGTATAGACATACAATGGAATATTACTAAGCCATAAAAAGGAACGCATTTGAGTCAGTTCTAATTGGATGGATGAACCTAGAGCTTACAGGGTGAAGTAAGCCAGAAAGAAAAACAAATATCATATATTAATGCATTTATATGAAATCTAGAAAGATGGTACTGATGGAAAATAAGTACCAATGCCATGGTCTCCATCAACTAGTCCTACCTAACTTAACTGCACCCCAGTACTCATGCTCCCTCTATGGGCCATGTGCTCATCCTATCAAGCAGAGCTCCTCACCATCTTCTGGTAACACTAATAATAACAAATATTGATATTCACTGAATAATTACTGTGTGCTATCTGCTTTACTGAATGACTGTCTTCATTGGGTAGCTACTGCTGCTGCTGCTAAGTCACTTCAGTTGTGTCCGACTCTGCGACTCCATAGACGGCAGCTCACCAGGCTCCTTGGTCCACGGAATTTTCCAGGCAAGAGTACTGGAGTGGGGTGCCATTGCCTTCTCCATCATTGGGTAGCTACAGTACTATTTTTATCATTCTTATTTTACAGATTAAAAAATACAGGTTCAAGGAGCTAAAATAACTTGTCCAAGTCTCATAGCTAGCTAGGATTTGATTTAAACCTTTTTCCTTTTACAGCTCTATTGAGGTATAATTTATGTATCATAAAATTAACCTATTGTAAATATGTAATTCAATGATTTTTAGTAAATTTTGTAATTATGACCATCACCACAATCTAGTTTTGGTATATTTCCCTCACCCCCAAAAGTTCCTTTGAGGTCATTTGCAGTCAACTCCTGCTCCCACTCCTAGCTCCAGAAAATTACTTACCAGATTTCTCTCTATAAAGTTAGCTTTTACAGAATTCATATAGATGGAATCCCACATTGCATTTAAGTGGAATCTTTTGTGTCTGGGTTCTTTTCACTTAGCATGATGTTTTTGAAGTTCATCCATGTTGTAAGGTGTGTCAGTAATTCATTCCTTCCTGCTTATCTATTTGGCTGCGCTGGGTCTTAGTTGCAGCATATGGGATCTCGGTCTCTGGCCAGTGATAGAACCCCAGCCCCTGGGATTGGGAGCGTGAATCTTAGTCACTGGATCACCAGGGAAGTCCCACTTTATTCCTTCTTATTGCTGAACAGTATCTGTCAGATGGATAAACCATGTTTTGTTTTGTATCCATTCACCAGCTGGTGTACATTTAGGTGATTTCCATTTTGGGCCTACTATGAATAATGCTGTTATGAACACTCATGTACAAATTTCTGAGTGGACATATATATGGGTGGTTGTTCAGAATGACATTTCTGACTCATAGACTAAGTTTATGTTGAACACTTTAGGAAACTCAAACTATTTTCCAAAGGGACCATTTTATATTCATTTTATATTCCCACCAATGATATAGGAAGGTTCCAATTTCTCCACATCCTCATCAACACCTGGCATTGTCAGTCTTTTTGATTATCACCATCCTAGTGGATGTGAAGTGGTATCTTGTTGTGATTTTAATCGGCATTTCCTTAGTGACTAATAATGTTGAGTATCTTTTCCTGTACTTGTTAGCCACTTACATATCTTCTTTGGTGAGAACCCATTACTACAAAGTTAATGCCTCTCGCATAGACCATATTCATTCTTTCTCTCTGCTTTTGATAGTCTTCCTATAACCTAAAATGCCCTGTTATTTTATGATCTCAAATTTACAGTTCATTTAATTTATTTATTTATTCTTTGGCTGTATAGCACAGCTCTCCGGATGTTAGTTCCCCAACTGGGGATCAAACCAGGGCTGCCTACAGTGGGAGCATGGAACCCTAGCCACTTGACCACCAGGGAATTTCCTGCAATTTTAAAAAACCTAGTTCCAGATTTGCATCTTCTATAAGACTAATCTTGGCCCAACCTTTTATACATCCTATATCCTGTCATATTTTGCATATAGAAAGAATCCAATAAATGTTTATTAAGTTTATAGATGGACTTTGTCCCATTTAAAACATATGAATTCTATTCAATTTCTGAGCAGAACAATCCTCAACATATATTTCTTGAGAACTGATACTGTGGAAGATACCAAGATGAATACAGCAAAATAAAATTTATCATCTAGTTAATCAGCTCTCATGAGGCACAGATATAGGCCCAAATAATGCAAAAAAAGTACATCTTCTGCAATTCTGTCATCACTTCAGACATAAACGAGACCCCCAAAACCTACTATCCATTCGTGCATCAGCTTGTTTGACTATATCATTTATTGATCATCTCCAATGTATCCGCCACTGTGTAACTGCTATTGTTAGGCAGATGAAAGACATAAATAAGATCCTTCTATTTTTTCATAGCAAGATAAAGAGAAGTGATAGGTAATCAATCCTAATACAATGATAAGTACTGTAAAGGTATCAGTAGTTCCAGCGGGGACCACAGAGGAAACTGTGATCATGCTGTCACAAAAGAGATGACTTTGATTTGGTTCTTTAGCAAAGAGTATTAGCCAAGTGAAATATGGGGCTTCCTGGTAGGAATCTGGCCCGTCCCTGGGTTTTTCTCTCACCTCAAGGAAGTCAGATTGTTGAAAACCATATCCAATTTTGGATTCAGTGAAATAATCAGGGCACAAAATTGTCCTGGATTGACCTGAGTTCCTAGGGCTATTGGGATAATGTCAACAACAGCACTTCTCTTCACCTTTTACCTCTCTGGACTCATTTCCGGGCATTATCCTCTGAGTTTTTAGGAAATGAACAATTGTAGAAATCAACAAGGGACAAAGGCATGGCTACTAGATAAGAAATAAACCTCTAGAAAAAGGCCATCTTTAGTAATCTGATCTCTTCAAGCCTGGAGGATAGCCTAAGAGCTGGAAGCCCTGAATTGTAAATAAAGTTCATTGTTCCAAAGTGAAACTGTTAGGTTTTTAGGTCCAAAAATGGTATTCACTTGTGTTTGGCTTTAGCTCATACTGAGTATTATTTAAACCTTTCTTGGCGGACTTAATCTGGAAAACAAAAGTGGATGATGGCCAAGAAAACAGAGGAAGTATAAATAGTGATATCAGTCTTGGGAATTGTTATTTTGAGTAAATCTAAACAAGAAGGTGTTTCTCCAGCCATTAACCTGGTGTAATTAAAGACACAATTTCAGTCCTGACTCTGAATCCTTGCGCAAACCACTTAAATCTCCTAAGTCATAATCTCTTTATCAGAAAAATACTCCACCTTTCACTCATTATTGAAAGTTAAAGGAAGTATTTCTGTAAAAACCCCTGGTTAACTACTTGATGATGGTGATGATGATTCTGATACAAATAGCGAACATTTATTGATCATTTTCTATGTGCCAGACAGTGTTCCAAAGTGCTTTGTATGATAATGATAATTTGTTGAATCACTGCTCAGGACTATATCTGTACGAAATACCAGTGAATTATTAATTATCTTAGCCAGCTTGGGCTGTTATAAGTATGTATACTTGGTGGCTTAAACAATAGATACTGATTTCTCTTAGTTCTGGAGGGTGGGAAGTCCAAGGTCAGGCTGGAGGGTGGGAAGTCCAACGTCAGGCTGTCAGCATGGTTAGGTTCTTGGTGAGGGCTCTCTTCCTGGCCTGCAGATAACACCCTTCTTACTGTATCCTTACATGGATGTTAAGGGGAAAACTCCGGTCTCTTCCTCTTCTTATAAGGATACTAATCCCACCATGCGGGCTGTATCCTCACAACTTTATCTAACCTAATTATTTCCCAAAGATCACACTTTCAAATATTATCACGTTCGAGGTTAGGGCTTCAACACATGAATTTTGAGGGGGACATAAACATTAAACCATAACACCATTCTAGGAATTGGTTCTCCATCCTGCCTGCACACCTAATGTGTGTGTGTATGTGTGTGCAGTTGCTAAGTCGTGTTTGACTCTTTGTGACCCCATGGATGGGAGCCCACCAGGCTCCTCTGTCCATGAGATTCTCCAGGCAAGAATACTGCAGTGGGTACCCATTCCCTTCTCCAGGGGATCTTCCTGACCAGGGATTGAACCTGCATCTCCTGCATTGGCAAGCAGAGTCTTTACCTCTGAACCACTGGGAAGCCCTTGATCATCTAGGGAGGTTTAAAAAATTTTAATGTCTATATGCTAGACAAATTAAATCAGAATATTTGCGGAGAGGCCCTGTTCTTTATTATGGACAGTTAGAAAGAGGTAGAATTCACATTTTTCCCAAGTAATGAGTACTGAGTTTCATAAAGCCCTAGTGGTCAGCCCAAGGAACTCTGATTTCACCCAATTTTCACTTTATTTCTGGATTTTTTTGTTTATCCATATAGGAAGAAAATCCTAAGAGAGACTTCTTTGAGGATTTCTGTGGCTTCTGAAGAAAAGACGTATTTGAGGTGTGATTAACACAGCTATCAAGTCTCTTACTAGTTTCTGGGACAAGCTTTGAATTTCTTGTAGAGATGTTCTGTTATGGATTTATTTATTCATTTATTTTTTGGCCATGCTGCACTGGCGACCGACTGCAGTACTCTTGCCTGGAAAATCCCATGGACGGAGGAGTCTGGTGGGCTGCAGTCCATGGGGTCGCGAAGAGTCAGACACGACTGAGCAACTTCACTTTTCCTTTTCCCTTTCATGCATTGGAGAAGGAAATGGCAACTCACTCCAGTGTTCTTGCCTGGAGAATCCCAGGGACAGGGGTGCCTGGTGGGCTGCCCTCTATGGGGTCGCACAGAGTCAGACACGACTGAAGCGACTTAGCAGCAGCAGCAGCATATGGAATCTTAGTTCCTTGATCAGGATCCCTCATCATTAGATCCCCTGCAGTGAAAGCACAGATTCTTAACCACTGGACAGCCAGGGATGTCCCTGGACTTACTAATTTGATTACTATATGTTGACTGCATCCTATGCATCAAGAGCTGTGTTCAAAAAAGAATAAAACAAATATTTCCTCCCTACAGAATTCACCTTCCAGGGTAGGAGACAGATAACACAGATAAAAAATGGAAACTTTCATGTAAAAATATTGTGAAACATTTTGAGAATGCTTAAAAGGGAGCAGTTAATTGTAGGTTATTAGGAAAAATTGGAGAAGGAATATGCCATTTGCATTGGGTTTTAAGGACAAGATGATAACAAGGCATGGGAGTGAGTTGTGAGGATATTTCTGGGAGAGAGGCAATATAAACAGTGGGCTGGAATATGATAGAATGTTGAGTGGTCCAGTGTCACTCAAATGTAGGGCATTTAAGGAAATTATAGAAAATGAGAATAGGATGGAAATTTCTATTTATATTTTTGAGGAGATAGAGGTTAGAAGACATAATTAAAAGAGAGTGGTAAAGCTTTGAAAGGGCCATTTTACAGAGTGGGAAAGGGAGTTCACTAGGAATAAAGATTGTTGTTGTTCAGTCGCTTAGTTGTGTCTGATGCTTTGCAATCCCATAGACTACAGTGCACCAGGCTTCCCTGCCCTTCACTATCTCCCAGAGTTTGCTCAAATTCATGTCCATTGAGTCAGTGATGCCATCCAACAATCTCATCCTCTGTCACCCCATCTCCTCCTGCTCTCAGTCTTTCCCAGCATCAAGGTCTTTTCCAATGAGTTGGCTCTTCCATTGGGTGGCCAAAGTATTGGAGCTTCAGCTTCAGCATCAGTCCTTCCAATGAATATTCAGGGTTGGTTTCCTTTAGGATTGAGTGGTTTGCTCTTGCTGTCCAAGGGATTCTCAAGAGTCATCTCCAACACCACAATTCAAAAGCAACAATTCTTCGGCACTCAGTCTTCTTCATGATCCAACTCTCACATCTGTACGTGACTACTGGAAAAACCATAGCTTGACTATACAGACCTTTGTTTGCCAAGCAGTGTCTCTGGTTTTTAATATGCTGTTTAGATTTATCATAGATTTTCTTCAAGGGAGCAAGTGTCTTTTAATTTCATTAATAAAGATAGCAGCCACCATTTATGAGCACTTACTCTGTGCCAGGCAATATGCTAAATGCAGCATATGCGTTGAAAAACTAAGTGGACTTGATCCCTGCCCTCATGGAGACTCCAACCTAGAAGGGGAGGCAGACAACAAATAGGTGTATTCTCAAAATATATAACATTTGAAATAAATGTTATGAAGACATAAATGATATCATGAAAAGGAATGGTTAGGGATGAAAGCCACTTTGGACAAGGGGAAGAGCCTTGGACCAAGACTCAAAGGCTGAGAAACAGACAAGAGCAGACAGAAGAGACCTTTTTGCTAAAGCCTAGGCCCAGAGAGAGTTTTGCCTGTTCCAAGAATTGAAAGAAGGCCAGTGTGACTGGAGCACAGTAGGAGAGAGTGGCAAGAAGTAAGAGGAGATAGGTGGGTAGAGGTAGATCATTCAGAGTTTCTTCTAGACCCTAGTAAGGAATCTGAATTATACTCTTAGCACAATGGGAATTTGCAGACTAGTTTTAAGCAGGGGAATAATATGACTGGATTCGTGTTTTAACATTAATTACTAAAGGGACTTACTTCCCTGGTAGTCCAATGGCTAAGACTTCACACCCCCAAGGCAAGGGCCCAAATTCAATCCCTGGTCAGGGAACTAGATCCCACATGCCACAACTAAAGATCCAGCATGGCGTAATGAAGAGCGAGGACCCCGAGTGCCACAGCTAAGACCCAGCACAGCCAAATCCATAAATAAAATATCTTTAAAAAAAATTAGTTACTAAAGGGGAGTGGATTGTGTCAGAGCAATCAGGAGGCCTCGAGAAACTTTTGGAAGACTAATGCCTCTATCAGATGAAATCCTGAAAGAAATTAAGAGCACAGACTGGTTTGGTGAAGAAGATGATGATATAGGTCTTATTGACTTTGGGTTGATATATATTAGTTATTTTTAGCATAGCTCCAAGTAGAACTGAGATAAGAAGATTTGTAGAGTCAATGTGGACCGCTAATGTAAAGATAAGCAGGGCGGGAGTAGTGATGCCAAGATTGGAATCCAGAGAAGTCAAGGCATTTTCTTACCCAGAGCTACTTTTACAGGGCTGTCAAATACCTCACATTATCCTGTTGAAGACGTTCCACAAACAACTGGACTGGACCAGTGAGATTCGGGTTGTAGAACATAGCAAGAAGTTAATTAATATTTATTGAATGAATAAGATTGATGTGGTAGTTCTCCATCTAGCTGGAATAGCTGAAGGTAGAGGAGTGGACGAAACCACTGAGGGATAAAAGATAGAGGAAGAAAAGGGAACAGCCAAGAACAACTAAGCTCTGATTCGAATTGATCTGGTAGAAACTGAATGATGTGACCACAAGAGAAATTTGGGTTACACTCTGGAAGATCCTAAAACTGATACTTTTAATAAGGATAGGAGAATATCTATTAAAGAAAGAAGTTTAATTTCTATCTCTTACCCCAAAGAGATCTTTAAGAATAGACAGCCTACTACTTAAGTAGGATATCAAGCTGTTTGGGGACACGATTTCAATTACATTGGTATTTTTTAAATAGGTCTTACCAGGATGCACTAGGAGTTTTTAAAACAATAGAATATTGAATAAAATGGCATTCAGTCATTGAGAAATTGTCTCATACAAAATGGCTAAGTAGGGTCTCTTAAAGAGCTGTAATTAAAGGGGAGTGAAAACAAATTCTTTGCTTACAGTTTCAGTGGGTTTAATTAAAATGTATTTATATGGATGAGGCAGCCCATTCCACATGTAATTATGTATCTACTGTATTTAGATTTAGAGTTCTAGGAAACAAAGTCAAAGGCACTAGAATAGACCAGCTGATTTTCTGCCTTTGTGTAGGAGATGTCCTAGTGGTGGTGGTTTAGTTGCTAAGTGGAGTCCGACTCTTTGTAACCCTGTGGACTGCAGCCCGCCAGGCTCCTCTGTCCGTGGGATTCTCCAGGCAAGAATACAGGAGTGGGTTGCCATTTCCTTCTCCAGGGGATCTTCCCGACCCAGGGATTTAACCTGGGTCTCCTGCATTGCAGGCAGATTCCTTACCAACTAAGCCACCAGGGAAGACAGTAGAATAATCTAATTATTAAGATTGAGGGCATTAATGTTAGACAGACCTGGTTTTGATTCTTACTCGGCCACTTCCTAGCCCTGTGACTTTTTGCAAGTTACTCAACCTCTCTAGGCCTAGTTTTTTCATCGGTGCTACATAGAAAATGGAACAACCTACTTCAAATGGTTATGGTGAAAATAAAACGAAAAAGATTAAAGAATTTAACCCAGTGCCTTAAAGACAATCCCTGACATGTTCCATTATACTACTTAATCTATGCCAGCTACTGTGCTAAAGTACTTTAAATACCTAATCTCATTTAATCCTTTGAGATAGGTACTATTTCTTTTCTGAATTTCACTCATGAGGAAACTGAGGTTTGAGGAATTCCAGGAATCAGAGAGCTCTACAAATACCTAGTTAGCTCAGTCACCCACAGGTGTGCTTATGTAATTTAATGCAAACATATGCAAGGGTATTTACATGTTCATCATTGCCAGTCCTATATTTCCTGGCACCTATATCTGAAATTGGTGGTGCTGGAATAGCACAGTGACATTAGTGGAAATGGGTGGAGGAGTACCTACTCAACCAGCATGAGTGTTCTCAGGAAAAGGGTGTTGTAATATTACAAAGAGTCGGGACTTCCCTGATGGTCCGGTGGTTCAGACTTCGCCTCCCAATGAGGCGGGGGCAGGTTCAATCCCTGGTTGGGGAACTGGGATCCCACATGCCTTGCAGTAAGAAAACAAAACAAAATAGAAGCAATATTGTAACAAATGCAGTGAAAGTGAAAGTGAAATTCCTGCCAACTCTTTGCAACCCCATGGACTAGATGGTCCATGGAATTCTCCAGGCCAGAATACTGGAGTGGGTAGCCTTTCCCTTCTCCAGGGGATCTTCCCAACCAGGGATCGAACCCAGGTCTCCCGCATTACAGGCAGATTCTTTACCAGCTGAGCCACCAGGGAAGCCCAAGAATATTGGAGTGGGTAGTCATCACTTCGCCAGTGGATCTTCCTGACCCAGGAATCGAACCGGGATCTCCTACATTGCAGGCAGATTCTTTACCAACTGAGCTATGAGGGAAGCACACAAATGCAGTGAAGACTTAAAAAAAAAAAAAAAGAGAACATAAAAAAAAAAAAAAAATAGTCCAAAATAAAAAAAAAAAAACTTTAAAAAAAGTATTGCAAAGAGCACAACTCTGTTTCTAATTTGCCCTAGGACCCTGAATGAATCATTGAACTGACTCTATGGGCCTCAATTTCCTCATCTGTAAAATGAGGGAGCTTGCTCAGTTCTAGACTCCTCCAAACCTAAGCAACTCTCAAGCCTACTACCTTGTATAGACAGTCCTATACAAACACTCTCACCCCCATGGCAACAGCCACTCAGCTCTGAGCAGCACTGGTATGCCACCACTCTAGCCAGCAGGACTATTTCCATCACAAATTCCTGGGTGAATAGAGGGTTTGAATGGGGGAGGGATCAGTTGGTCAGAAATCTTAAAGCCTCTGGCTTTAAAAGAAATTCTGGAATAAATTGCCTGTGGGTGGCATGTATGTGCTAGATTAGAAAAAACAGCATCACTGTTTAATTCACAAAAATCACCCTCTTAGCAGGTAGAGGAGCTGTCTTCGCTGAGATGAGATTTAAAGGGTCACTTTGCCACCAAATGCTGAGTCAAGGAGTGGAGGAGATTGCGGCCCAGGTTCATTAGCATTGGCAAGGAGGCCAAAGGAACGTTGCCAGAGGACGTTTAAATCAATCCAAAGTTTTGAGAAGTGATTCCAGTATTTATTTTCAATATCCATACACTTGGATGTGACTCTTTCGTTATAATCAGAGCTCCGTCTTAGAAGCATGGAGACTCTGGGGCAAAGGACAAGGATTAAGTTTTGAGAAAATAATAATTCTTCTCGAGGAAAGCAGAGGATGTCTTTGAGGAGGCTATCCTCTATCTGCCCTACTCTATTTTCAGTCCTTTGAAAAGCTGTTTTCCTTGCTGGTAATGGGTGATGATGAAAATGCTGAATTCATAGGGAGGAGGTCCTGCTTTTTCCTACTCCACGTTGCTTCCTTAAATCTGAGCCCGAGAGTGGAAAGGAGTACTGTCTGTTTAAAATTCGTATGCAAAAAGAAAAGAAGGCTCAGTAAGATACCAAGTTAATAAAGATTTGGCTTTCAGAGGGGGAGAGGTTCCAGGGAAAAATGCAACATGCACTTCCCTAGGTCCCCACTTGAGGGCAGCAGTGCTAGCTTTTATGACCTCCTTAGGGCTGCCTACTGCCAGGTCTGCATTGCAAGGGCTTTGAGGAGAGGAAAAGTGTAGAGGTGAGGTGAGGAGCAACTGGGAACCAGGCGGGGAAGAGTTCTCAGAAGAGGGTCTTCTATAGTGGGAGACAGGGCTGTGTCCATGGAACTGGGGGAATTCTGGAATAAATGCGTGGTCTCTGCTGTAGACTGAGCAACACAACGTGCTCAGAGCTATGAGAGCTGTGACGTGCAGGGCCAATCAAAGCTGGCGGCTCCTCGTAAACCTGTAGAACTGGAACGTGCTGATTTTCGTCTTGCCACTAGAGGGCAGAATACGAAGAGAAGACTTAAACTGGCTCTAATTGGAGGAATTTTAGTTTCAGAAAGGATAAATCTTAATCTTGTTAATGTGTATTTGGTCAAGTCATTTCCCTGATTACACATTTTCAATGGCTCCCTAGAGTCTCCAGAGTAAAGTCTGAGCTGATGAGAACGGTATACAAAGCTGTTTCCTAATTGTCCTTGGTCCTCCTAACTCCTTACTTATCAGTTAGCCCCCTTCTTCCCCCTTGAACATACACAACCTTAAGGGGAGTAGTGAGGTAGAAAGGGTGAGGATGTTGGAGCCAAGTACAAGCCAGTAAGGCACCCCAGACTCCCTCTTCTCCCTCACTCTCACATTCAACTCCACTAACTCCCATCTATTCTGTCCCTTAGATGAACTTCGTGAGGGCAAGACTCTCATTTGCCTTGTTTAACTTTATATCCTTGTTTAATTTTATATCCTCATACTAAGAGTAGGAGCTTATTAAATAAGCATTGGACAGAGTAATGAATAAACGAATACATCCCTGCCACTTTTATCATCCTGGTCCACCTTTCTACTGCCTTTTACCTGGTCTGCAATAGGAAGCCAAAGGGTCTCTCATGTTCCCCTTTATTCCCTGTAATCCACTGTATACTCTGCAACCAGAGTGATCTTTCTGAAACACAAATTTGCCTAAAGCCCTTTGATGCCTTTCTGCAGCTCTTAAAATAAAGACAATAATCCATAGAGTAAGTATAATTTAGCAGTTGGCCACTTCCTAGTTAAGTGATCATAAGAAAATTACTAAATCTCATGGAGTCTTGATTTCCTCATCTAAAAAAAAATGTAAGCAATAATTATTCCCACCTGATGGGATTGATGGGAGAGTTAAATAAGCCATACATACATACAAAAGGTTTAGCGTAGTGTTCAGTTCTGCATTCAACAAATGATCATTACAGTTGTTAGGTTCTGAATGAGGTAGTCCCGGCCTATCCATCATTATTCCCTCTCATTTCTGGCAGCCTCATTAAGCTACTTTCAGATCTTGGAATATGCCATGCTCTTTTTTATTCCTATTCCTCTTTCTGGTCCAGATGTAAAGTTTACTTTCTCTAAAAAGGCTTTGTTGACTCTCTCCTGTCTGGTTCAGGTGACCCTGCAATGGGTTCCCTTAACACCCTATATACCATTTATCATGGCATTTGTTATCCACTCCCAGCACAGTGACTGACATTTAGTGATGTCCCAGTAAATAAATGTGTTGAATCAACTCTAGACGCACCGCACTTCTCTTTTTCCATGCTCTTTGTATATGTTATTTTTTCTTTCTGTTCTAAAACAGAGGGTCATAACTGCTACATCCATATTTCCTTTCGAAGGGAAACTTCACTACCTACAGCCACTGTTGAAGAGGTAGCCCGAGGTGGCCACAGTTCATGGAGGTACTTGTGCCTTAGCTGATGGGACCAGAATTGGCATCTGATGCAATGGTAGACAACCCAGAATCTGGCCAGCAACTTACAACATACCTGACACCAAAAAAGGATGAGGTCAATCAGATTCTCTCTTACTAAGAATTAACTAGAAAAAGAGAGAATGTGGCTATAAATAACAGGAACAAGATCTAACATCATATATAAAGAAAAGTCATGAGAGGGGACTTCCCTGGTGGTCCAGAGGCTGAGAATCCACACTTCCAATGCAGAGAGCATGAGTTCAGTCCCTAGTTGGGGAACCAGGATCCTTCATGCCCCTTGGCATGGCCAAAAATAAAAGAGAGAGAAAGAAAGAAAAGCCATGAGATAAATTCAGGGTCATGAGGGGTCAAAGCAAGCTCTAGCTGTGGAGATATAGAAACTACAGGGCAGAGAACATAATACAAAGCAGAGACCAAGGAACCAGTTGGAAAGGAGGCCAGGAAAATAGCTAAGTCATGCTAATGATTGAGCTTCAGGATGAAAATACCCAAGATGCTGTCTTTTGCTCTTCTGGGCTGTTAGTTCTTGTGGTTTTCTTGTGACTTCTATCTTTCAAATAACCTTGTTGAGCTAAATGGAGTGACCCAGAGTGCCTAATTGATAAGCCATTTCTGTTTAGGAAAACCCAAGCATCCTTCAAGGCTGAATTTCTGGCTCTGTCTCTGTTCTCTCTCTATTCAGGGAAGTACTTGTCACATTACCTGTAACTGTTGGGTTTTCTATTTCTACCATGTGGATATTAGCCTTTAAACTCTTTGAGGATAGGGCAATTTGTCTGTGTTTCTCAGCTACATATTCTGTCCAGAGGCATCCTTGATATATAAAACAGAGGACTAATCAAAGTACTTTACATGTTTCAATTTATGTAAGCCTCATGAGGGCTTCCCAGGTGGCGCTAGTGGTAAAGAATCCTGAAATATGGATTTGATTCCTCTGTCGGGAAGATCCCCTGGAGGAGGGCATGGCAACCCACTCCAGTATTCTTGCCTGAAGAATCCCATGGACAGAGGAGCCTGGTGGGCTGCAGTCCATAGTGTTGCAAAGAATTGGACGCAACTGAAGCAACTTAGCACACACACAGGCAAGCCTCATGAAAGCCCTCTAAGCAGGGTACTGTTATCTTTCCCATTTTACAGATGGGGAAAATGAAGCACAGAGAAACCTTGCCAAAAGCACAAGCTAAAGAGTAGAGAAGGAATTCAAACCAGGACATTTGGCATTGAACATTCGGCACTAGAGTCCTATGCAAGATGACCTTGAACTAAAGGGGAAGAGTGGGCAGAGAATAGCAGTTAAAATGAACATTTGAATTTCACAGAATTTTATGCTAGTGTCTGTTATTTGTTTTCATAACTTATTCAAAAGTCCACATTGTATTTAGTTTCATTGAGCAACTTCAGCCACATGCAAAAATTTCTGGTAAAGTCTCTTTTCATTTTTACTCTGTTACAAATACAGAGGTGTATTAAAGTATCTTTGATATTAATTTCTCATTTAAACATTTTCTTTTCTGTAATCACCCTCTGAATTTTTTCAGTCTTCTAACTTTATTGAGGCTTTCAATGGCTAAGTCAAAGACCTCTCTTATGGAGAAGGAATGACCACCCACTCCAGTATTCTTGCCTGGAAAAGTCCATGGACAGAGGAGCCTGGTGGGCTGCAGTCCATGAGGTTACATGACTGAGCATGTGTGCATGAGGGTGGAGAGAGATGGGTTGGTAGCAATAAACTGGTAGAACTAAAAAAAAAAGACCT
Source organism: Antilocapra americana (assembly GCA_007570785.1). NCBI lineage: Eukaryota > Metazoa > Chordata > Mammalia > Artiodactyla > Antilocapridae > Antilocapra > Antilocapra americana. Next base: position 33,662,108 of record ML664177.1, on the reverse strand, counting down.
CTCTTGGTAAATGTCACATTGCACTTGATAATTTGTGGGTTATTTTCAAATATCACTGGATATGAATTTTTAACACAGTTCTACAGTGATAAGAGAACAGACTCTGTATGTTTTTAGTATCTTTAGATCAACAAATTTGTTTACCTTGTTTTATGTCCCTGGATATGTTCCAGTGTCTCCTAGTTTATAGTCTCTGGAAACTTAAATATAATTTGTATCCTATTGTTGTGTGAAAATTGTCTAAATCTTAATTATGTTGACGTGGTTCATGGTGCTTTTCAGGTCTGCTATATCCTTCTACTTTTCTGTATATCCATTCTGTTAATTTTTAAAAGTTAGACTTTAAAACTCCAACTAAAAATCTTAACTTATCTACTTAAAAAATAATTGTAATATATAGTGGAGCTATATGTAACTTTGTATTTTTCAATCCTCCTATCAATGTGTTGTCATACTTTCATAATTTAAAAAATAAGAAAGAGAAACAAACAATGTTTGAACACTCTTCTACAGGGTATGAAGCACTTTCATGTGTATTTTATGAGGACATCAGGAGTCCCCTCCCCCTCTGTGGGAAACCAACTAGCACTTCTAGCCCTGAAATGCCAAATACCTGGATTCTTTCTACCAACACAGAAAAAAAAAAAAAAAAACGAAGTATAAATAAAGGATACATACAGATGAATTTTTTAAATTCCATGGAGCCACAGAGACGTTAATACTTTGTAGATTGGTCAGATTTCTAGGCTAGTGTCTAAAGAAAGAATTGTATTAGAATTTTTTAAAGTTTTTTTTATGTGAACCATTTTAAAAGTCTTTATCAAGTTTGTTACAATATTGTTTCTGTTGTTTTATGTTCTGTTTTTCTTGCTGCAAGGCATACGGGATCTTAGCTCCCTGACCAGGGACCCAGCCCTCGGATTCTTAACCATTGGACCACCACAGAAGTCCCTGGAATTTAGAAAACTTTCATCTGGGGAAAACAGCCAGTTTCTCAGCTGTTCCAAGAACTGAGTCTCTCCATAAAACCATCAATTGAAAGTATGTATTCAGTGTGGTGGAGAAGGTGGATGGAGTGGTGATTCCACATTATGCTATTGTTTTTAAAGGAGTCTGAGTTTGGGGACTGATGCCTATATTGGCAGCTTCAATCATTGTGTTTGAGTTACCATGACAACAAGAAGCCAAACTTCAGGGGCTGTTTATTGGTGAGTGGTAAGGAGCCAACAGAAAGGGAAACTCTTTGAGGAAGCCTGGGGTTGTTTCGGGGTGGTAGTGGAACAAGGTACCTGGTACAGGGTAAATCCAGATACTTGCTCGCCAGGTATACAAGTAACCTCCTCCTGATTGCCTGTATCTCAGAGATCTGAGTGAGTAACCAGAGGAGAGGTCTGACAGTAGCAACTGTTCAGCATGACAATGTTCTTAAATATTAACGGTGTTGTGGAAGAACAGGAAGAGTCTTTGCGTTCCTCAGAAAGTGAGGGAATGCACAGGGAGCTTTCTTCAGTGCTCTGTGGTGACCTAGATGGGAAGGAAATCCAAAAAGAGGGGATGTATGCATACAGATAGTTGATTCACTTCACTATACAGCAGGAAATAACACAACATAATAAAAATAAAAGACAATTAAAATTTTTTAGAAAAGCAAGGGAACAGCAGGAGATGCCTATACCTGAGTAACATTTACCCAGGAAGTGAGGGCAATTTGTGTCGGGGCTGAATTCCTGGTGACACAGCCATATGGCTTTTGCTGACTGCCATCCTCCAGACAGTATATTCCTTTTGCAGAGCCGCTAACGTGTATATAGGATGGTGCTTTCTTCATGGTCACCTTTACTCCTTCCCCTAGCATCAGCTGATATCCTTAAATGAGAGTGCCCCTACCTGTCCTTCCAGCCTGAATTCCTACCCAGATGAAGGGTCTGGATCTTTTCCCCAAGGCACTTCTCCACATCTCTGATTTTCTCCCGAGAGTAGGAGGCTCCAGGGGACCACAGCTGACTCTGCCAGGCACAGAGGGTTGAGTCATCCCGCAGGCGTCAGAGCTGTTAGCAAAAGCTCTGCTGATCTGTATGCAGCTCCAACTCCCTCTCCGGTTCAGAGTTTTGGAGCCGTCTTGTTCGAAAGTAAAGAACAGAACACAGATGGCTGGTAACAGGATCCCACAGGGGCCTCCTCTCCCACTGAGCCCATCCTGCTAATCCTTTTATAGGAGAAGAGAAAATAAATGGTGAATGAAGCAAAGAAAAAAAAAAAAGAGTGTAAGTTTTGCTCTGTTCTTTGGGTTTTGGTGGAAGGCCTCTGAGAACAACCTCCTGCTCCCCATTACATTTCCCAAATATTTCCCCTTCCTGGTCTTTGTTTCTTCTTGTAGGCTTCTTTCCACTCCCCGTTCTCTATTCTCTGTAGCATCTTTGAATCTGATGGAGTATTTTGCTGAATGTCTTCTATTTACCCAGGCGATTGTAATCCATACAGGCAAAAGAAAATCAAATGCTCCAGAAGTGCATGTATCAGGTTTATCTCTTGGGAGTTTGTTTAGTTTGTCCTCTTCTACTGAAGCAGCATAATGCGTTACAAAGAGCACAGGCTTTGGAGCCAGAAAGAAGTGGGTTCTAAGCCCTGTCCCAGGAAATAAATAAATACGTTAAAAAAAAAAAATCTGCTCTGTCACTTACTAGCTAGGTCATCTTGGGCAATTTACCTAACCTCTCTGAGCTCCAGATATGGCATTGGAATACGTGTTATCAGTTCACTTCATTCGCTCAGTCATGTCTGACTCTGCGACCCCACAGACAGCAGCACACCATGCTTCCCTGTCCATCGCCAACTCCCAGAGCTTGCTCAAACTCATGTCCATCAAGTCGGTGATGCCATCCAACCATCTCATCCTCTGTCGTCCCGTTCTCCTGCCTTTTATATGCGTAAAATAGCATCTATGTTGTCAGTTGATTCATAGATTAAATTAGACAGAGGTGAAATACAGTACCTAGAGACTGTCCTGGTGGTCCAGGGGTGAATAATCCACCTTGCAGTGCAGGAGACACAGGTTAGATCCTTTGTCAGGGAACCAAGATTCCATATGCTGTGGACCAACTAGGCCCACACACCACACTTAGAGAGCCCACGTGCAACAACCAGCGAGTCTGTGTGCTGCAACAAATGATCTCAGGACACAGTGAAGATCCCTCATGCAACAACCATGCAGCCGATTAAATTAATTAATTTAAAAAACATAGTATCTGGAACATCATAGATTAGATATGCCCAGTAAATACTAACTTTCTCTTTCTTGTCATCTCCTGTTGTAATAAATACCAGGTCACTGATTTTCAAGTATCTGGAAAAATAATTTTCTTTTCCATTGAGAAAGTTAGCATCCACGATCAGGTGCTACTGATACAACTGAAGAAAGAAAGGCAAGTGGCAAGTGTGTGTGTTTTCGCAAGTCCAGAAGACCAGGACTTTGTAAAAACTAGCATGCGAATATGATAATGTTGCTTTCTCTCAGTTTAGAGATTCTTGGCGAAGACTGCTGGTTTCCTCAAGTTGCTTCTGTAGCATGGTTGATACTAATTTATTTTTCTTGGAAGATAAGATGCTAGGTTGCTGATTAGGTAAGTTATTACCTGTCTCTAAGCTTCTCTGGAATAAAGGATCACTGCTCCTCTTCAGTTCAGGAAAGGAGGAGGATTGGTTGAAGTCTGTGTAAATTCCAGGAGGAAAGTCAAGTATGGTTTGGTATTATCCTTGGCACTGAGAATACCGGAAGTGTTTGTAGAGTCAGGTCAAATGCCACTGTTCAGTTTATGTGATTACCAAAGACTCAGCTGACACAGGGCTGTGGTTTGACATTGTTCCTTTGTTTCAGATAACAAACGTGTGTGATGTCAGTTGTTCTAGTGTGCCATGCTCTAGTGAAGCAAGAAGGAGGCCGATGACGAGGCCAGGATACTGTACCTCATTCTCTCTGACCAGGAGCTCTCTGACAACACGTTTTTCCTGTCTCTCTTTGTAACTGGTAATTAGGTTCAGAGCTGTCAGGAATCTTGACAAGTTTCATAGGCAATCACCATTAGACAGTTTACAACTGTAGGCTTTTCATAACTGGCATATTCCCTCCCCAGGAAGCAAAGTTTCTCAATCCTAATCTCCTCCTATCGTTCCAAGAGTGTGATCTGAGTGGAAGCCCAACTCAGTGCATTATCCGATTCCAAAGCAGACTATTGCTTCCAGTGGAGGTGATGGGCAAACCTCTGTATTCACATATACCCTCAGTAATAAGGGGATACGGTTGGGTAACAGAGTGGGAGTTGTCAAAGCCACACACAGCATGGTAGAAGTCCTAGAGATGAAACCAGAGTATTTAGCCCAGAACCAACTCTGCCTGAAGCCAGACTATGGACTTTTTAACATATGTGAGCCAAAATATTCCCTTTTTTTTCCCCCCCTTAAACTACTTTGGGTCCTGTTTCTATGTCAGCCAAAGGACTTAGGACCGTTTATTTGTTGACTTTTCCCATTAGGCTGTGACTTGAGAATAGGAATGGTTTTCATCTCTATATCCATAGAGCCTAGCATAATTCTCATAACTGACATTCAGTAATGATTGCTATCTCTCAATGCATCATTCCATAAACACTTATTGTGGTTTATATGTAAACTGGGTTAGATGTGGGAGACGGAAATAAAATGAGTGAATGAAGGTTGTTATCCTGGAGTATATGGAAGAATACTATAAAGGTTAATGTGGTAGAGAACTCTGGGGATGCACATGTGTGCTAGAGTTTCTAGGAAGTTGCAGTCACCCTGATACTATGTATCTGGATGCTGGGCATTTTCTGGGTTCCTGCAGATGCCAGATACTTTCAGGATTGTCTAACGTTCTGAGAATGTCTGGAAGACACCTGCCTCCCAAACTGATGTACAGACCAGATTTACACCCGGCACTGTCATATGAACCATGCGTTTTCTGCTGTGCTTCCCTGTGTTGCTTGACTCTCCAAAGTACGTTCTGTAGAAGAAGTGTGCCCTGCCCAATTCTCATCATTATGGTGACAATCAGAAGAGGTCACAGATATGAACCTTCTACAAGGTAACTTTCCAGATGACTGCTGCTTTCTTTTACCTGGCCACAGCAAACACTTACATACTGTACCCTAAGAAGCATCCCCACAAAACCGTATCGTTTGGCCTTGCCAGCAGTTCTATTCTTCTTGTAAAGAACAGCTGTTGTTTTCGTCTGTCCAGAATTTCTCCCTCATCTTCTGGCAAAAAGTACGCTACATTCTTTTAAGGAATTTCCTCTCCATCTCTCCATGTAATTTTATGGAGCTGTTACTCTGAGCCTCTTGCCACAGGGTGAACTCACAATCTCAGCTAGGGCCATCAGAATGTCTCACCCCTTGGTGAAGAGACTGACCCACAGAGGAACATATGACGCAGGGTCCAAGCTGGGCTACCCAGCGATGCTCCTATGGGGTTTTTTTTTGAAAGATTGATTTATTTGTTCATTTATTTATATTTGGCTGCACTGGGTCTTCATTGTTGCATGAGGGCTTTCTTTAGTTGTGTTGAGCACAGGCTTCTCCTCGTTGCAGTGCATAGCCTTCTTGCAGTGGCTCCTCTTGTTGGTGAAGCACACACAGGCTCCAGGTGTGTGGGCTCAGTAGTTGTGGCATGCCGACTGGCTTAGTTGCTCCAAGGCACGTGGAATCTTCCCTGACAAAGGATCGAACTCATGTTCCCCCACCCCCACCCCCGCATTGGCAGGCGGATTCTTATCCACTAGACCACCAGGGAAGCTCTCCTTTGGCTTTTATTACTGTTAAGTGAGAGGGAGAATCTTTCTTTTACCTTTAGGGTCACTAATCTGGCATGATGTCAAACTGGACTTCTGTGGTCATTCCTTTCACTCCTCTGCCCCATCCCTCTGCCACATGAATGAACTATGAAGATGGAAGTTCATCTAATATGATCTATGTGAAGCCTGCTTACACGTCTCCTGGAAACACTATCTATGGTCCATATGCCCTAAATTCTGATCTGCTCATTCTCACAAAGTCCCAAATGACTTCAGTTTCTTACATTTACAATATTGTAACGTTTTTGCGTTAGAATATTTGTGAAGAGGAGAAATACAGGATGAGTTTCATGATAACCATTTGTATGGTACCATTTGATCACTAGACCAGACGTCTAGTGTTTTTGGGCAACGGGTGAGAGAGAGCAGAGCAGGTTATGCAAGAAAGGCCACATAGCAGGCGAGCGTAAGTGGTTGTATAAACCTCAATTTGGGGACGGGGGCTCCTGTTACTAGTGATCACAACACAGTGTCATGTCAGCAAGGGAAGTATCTAGTTAAAACCGATACTAGAAAACTCCTTGAGGGACTTCCCTGGTGGTCCAGTAGCTAAAACTCCACTCTCCCAGTGCAGGGGGCCTAGGTTTAGTCCTTGGTTGGGGAACTAGTCTGCAGCTAAAGATCCCATGTCTTGCAACTAAGACCCAGTGTAGCCAAACTAAAGAGAAGAAAGAAGAAGTCTCCTTGATTCATTTCCTGTGTATAGACAGTATTAATGGCAGTATTCAGTGTTGGGGTATACTAGACTAGATGATAGCAGTGGGAAGCACCTGAATCCCCTAGTTGCATTCCCCCATCCCCAGTACAAACACAAACAAACTTATAACAAAAATCCAATCTATAGAGAAAAATAGCCAAGCATTTGGAAGCTGGGTACGGTGTGTGGAGAGGAGGAAAGGAGAGACAAAAAGGGGCAAACATCTGACAAAATTCTTTAAATTCCCGAGACACTGGACTTTTCAGTTACAGGGTTTAATGCATTTCCTCCTCCTCACCCCCTCAAGCTGATTTGACTTGTCACTTTCAACCAAAGTCTTCTTGCTAGTATTGTACTATGGCCCAGCAAAGAAAAGGCTCAAATAAGAACCCCAAAGATAATCTTAGGCCAATAAAATGTCAACTTATTTGATGTTTTGATTCCCAGCTGTTTGTTTCATGTCTTATGTAGCACAACTCCCGTAGGACTTTGTGTTTTTGTTTTTAATCCTGGCAGATGTCAGCCAAAGACAAAGGCATGACAAAATCACCAGTTGATCCAGAAGTGCATTCCAAAAACCTCTCAGTCCACAACCATGCAGCCCAACCCTTGCCGCATTCACAGATGTCCCAGACAATTGTGATGCACTCACTGATCATGGGCATCTGTCAGAGAGTAGCATCAGAGAAGTGTGATGAATATTTACCTCCTGAGACACACACATACACACACACACAAAACATCTACCACTTGAAAACATTTCCCATGGGTTAGGCACTTTACATGTTACCTTGTTATTATTTTTTAAAATAATTTAAAAAATTTATTTATTTGTGGCTGTCCTGGGTCTTTGTTGCTGCACAGGCTTTTCTCTGGTTGGAGTGAGTGGGGGCTACTCTTCATTGCATTGCACATGCTTCTTAATGCAGTGGCTTGTTTTGTTGTGTAGCACGGGCTCAAGGGTGCCCAGCTTCAGTAGTTGCGGCACATGGGTTCAATAGTTGCGGTTCCCCGGCTCTAGAGTACAGGCTCAATAGTTGTGGCACGTGGGCCTAGTTGCTCTAAGGCATGTGGGATTTTCCTGGATCAGGGATCAAACTCAAGTCTACTGTTTTGGTGGGTGGATTCACTGAGCCACCAGAAAGGCCCCATGTTACCTTATTTAAATCCTCACACAACCCTGTGAGGGAGGTAATGTCAACCCCATTTTATAGAAAAGGAGAGCAAAACTCAGCCTGGTTATTTGTGCTTGTTTCGCACAAAGTAACATATTGACAGGAGTAAGACGGGGAGCTGGAACTCCACAGTCAATTTTTTTTTGTTAGACAAAAAAATTAATTTTCTTCATTAATATTCATGCATTGTTTTTAGTTGTTAAAAATGATTTTATGTTTTTAGTTATATTAATATATACGGTTTATTGGCAACATTGTTTATAACATATTGTGTCAAGTGTACCATATGGAACATTTAACAAGATAGACAATATCCTAATTATATTCCCACAGTACAATGAAAAGGATTCTACTCAAGCCAGAGCCTGTAAGAAATTATTTGCACATTATGTACATCTGATAAAGGGCCTCTACAGTCCATGTTTTGAACTACGGCCGTACTACCTTCACATCCACCGCCTGATGTCTTCAGGGCTGGCTTTCTTTATGACTCTGGTGCAGCTGCTTTAATTTATTCATGGCTTTTGCTACAGATGCTTATCTGATAGATACCTGAAACTGAAAGTTTTCTAGGACAGGACTTTGTTGAACTAAATTGTATTCTACCTCCTTAGGGACCTTGGCCCAGCGTTTATTTCTCTGTGTTAAAATGGAACAATCTGGGGCTTCCCTGGTGGTCCAGTGGCTGAGACTCTACATCCCCAGTATAGGGGGACCTCAAGTACCTTAAGTGAGAAACAGGCTTGAAGCACCACAGCAGAGGCCATGGGGATGAAGAACCAGGCCAATTCAAGAACTGTTCAGGAGTTAAACCCACAGAAAGCACAGTCCCTGCAACCATTCTAAGCACTGACTACCACTGATGAGTGTAAATTTCTTTTCTTTCTTGGATAAATTCTAATAATTGAATTACTTATATGTTTTACTAAAAATACCTTCATGTTGAACAAATCTGATGTTGGGATAAGCCCATGTAGGGGGTGTATGTGTGTGTGTGTGTGTGCAAAATTTGAAGAATTTGAGGAAAGAGGCCTATTATCACAAGATCATAGGCACAGATCTGGAATAATAATAATAATATTAAGACAGCCAGAGTCTCTTAAGATGCCCTATGTGTTGAGGAAACAGAGTGGGGTTGGGGAAGCTGAAATTTAGGCAAAGGTAAGTATGAGAACAAGGTCATGGCCAATACAAAATACTACCAAAACACTCCCTATACAACATCAAATCTTTATTTGTATTAAATTTTTTTTTTAGGCTATGCCATAGGTCATGCAGGATCTTAGCTCCCCAACCAGGCAGAGTCTTATCCACTGGACTTCCAGGAAAGTTCCCAACATCAAACCTTTAGATTTAACTCCCAGTTTACAAGAAAAATAGTGATTGAAGCAAATGTGAAATGACATCATAAGGATGCACCTGGCCAAGTCCAGAATGTAGAAAATGCTTAAGATATATAATCTGATTTATTCAACAAATAACTGTGTATGAAAAAGGAAGAAAAAAGGAAGGAAGAAGAAAAAAAGGAAGGGGAACTCTTATACGTGAAAAGAAACTTGAGAGACATATTTATCAATCAAGTGCAAAGTGGAGATCGCGATTCAGATAAATAGGGTATGAAGTGATATTTTGGAAACTATTGGGGAAAAAACTGAACATGAGTTGGGTATTAAATCATATTAAGGACATAGTGTAAAGGTGTGATAAAGAAATCATGGTTATATTAAAAGTATTTATTAGAGATACATATTCAGTTCAGTTGCTCAGTTGTGTCTGACTCTTTGCGACCCCATGGACTGCAGCATTTGAGGCTTGCCTGTCCATCACCAACTCCCAGAGCCTGCTCAAACTCATGTCCATTGAGTCAGTGATGCCATGCAACCAACTCATCCTCTGTCATCCCCTTCTTCTCCTGCCTTTAATCTTTCCTAGCATCAGGGTCTTTTCCAATGGGTTAGCTCTTCACATCAGGTGGCCAAAGTATTAGAGCTTCAGCTTTATCATCAGTCCTTCCAGTGAATATTCAGGACTGATCGCCTATAGGATTGACCCGTTTGATCTCTTTGCAATCCAAGGGACTCTCAAGAGTCTTTTCCAACACCACAGTTCAAAAGCATTAATTCTTTGGCACTCAGATAGCAGAGATACATATTAAAGTACATATTTACAGATGAAATGTTATCATGATTTATTAGAGATTTACTTTAAAGTGCATGGGGGTGGACTTCCCTAGTGGTACTGGATAAGAATCGGCCTGCCAACGCAGGGGACAGGGGTTCCATCTTTGGTCCAGGAAGATTCACGTGTCACAGAGTAACTGAGTCCATGCGCCACAACTATCAAGCCCAAATGCTACAACTACTGAAGCCTGTGCGCCTAGAGCCTGTGCTTTGCAACAAGAGAGATGCCACTGCAATGGGAAGCCCACGCACAAGAAGAGTAGCCCCTGCTCACCTCAACTAGAGAAAGCCCGTATGCAGCAACGAAGACCCAGCACAGCCAAACAAATAAACACCCATGGGGTGAGGGAAAAGGTTGTGGGAGAACAGGTGAAACAGGAATGATGAAGTGTGATGACCATTGAAGTTGGGATAATTGTCCTGAGGTTTACTATTCTGACTCTTTTTTTTTGTATGTTTGAAATTTTCAATAAAAAATTAAGAATACTACAGAAAAGCATGAATCTCTTTCCATTCCCAAATGTATAAAGTAACCAGAAGAGAACATTCTTGCTGTAATGCTTTCAGAAAATGGGATCAGGATTGGAGGGGCATTATTTGAGGAGTATGTGGCGGGAGAGGGGCTCCAGGGACAGGCTAGTACAAGAAAAACTGTTTCTGAGCGGTGCTGAAAAAGCCATAGAGGAACTCAAATTTCAAGATGAAAGGGGTATCAACTATGCCAACTAAATGCCTTCTAGATGTCAAGAAGGAAGGGATTAAAACGAATACTCCACTAGACATAACTAGGAAGTCACTCTTGACCTTGGCAGGATCAAAATTTTCATTTTCAGTGGAGGTAGGATGATAGACAACTTTTCCAAGAACTTGTCAATGAAGGAGAGGTAAGGTGAAGATTGTGATCTCTCCTTCAACCTCAAAGAAGGAGAAATTAGGGCATTTTTTTGTTTTCCATGCTGAAGAGAAGTTGCTCCTTTGAGAATGATTGATGATATAGATGAAAAGAGTAATGACTGACTGACTTGCAAAGCAAGGACTCTTACTCAGAGAGGGAACACTGAGAACAAATTATACATACATCGCTCTGAAGCAAAGAGCTAGTTTTTCCTGATCACAGCCAATGTACTTGCCTAGTTTACTTTAACTTTCAATTACTGTTCTGGTGTACATATTCACTCACAAGTCCCACACGACATATCTATTTATCTCAGTTTTATACACTGAAGAACCAAGATTTTTTTTTATGACTGCACTTTAGGCATACCTTTTAGTTCTTGAATAAAATTGCTCTCTTTGTGGCCCACTGAAGAAGTTTTCCCCTTTAAAAAAAGGTTTTCATTACAAAAAATGAGAAGCACTACCTCTTCTCTTAGAACTCTTCAGTTTATTTACTGCTCTTATTACTCAGCCTACTCACTCCACAAAAACTTTTCAAGAATTTGTCCTTTTTCTACCATCACTAACATATAGGATGGTGTAGATCTGTATTTCTCTTATTTCCGTTGCAAAAATTATAATAAACTTTTCGAATCTGAAGAACTCAATTATAATATACCGATTACGCTGGCCAGCTTATCTCTGAATTTCAAGGAGGGATTGAAGTAAGGTGTGTAAGAAGGGAATTATTTAACACGTCAGGGAAAACTTTATTCTCAGGGTTATGGGGGGGGGACAGATACTTTGGGAGTGGGAAAAGCAGAGGCGGAGGCGCAGATAAGCTCTTCTTTCTTAGGTTTCAGGGTGAAATAAATGCACCTGACGCCCGCGTGGCAGAAGAGCTCCTCTGTCGAACTGGGGCTGGACAGAGGCTGTAAACTCGGGGACACCCGTGAGACTCCGCCCAGTGTAAGCACTCGCGCGTTCCCGTGAGGGTGTGCACGCGTACGCAGTCTTGTCTCGCGCAGGGTCGAGCCTGTCAGGCGGGAAGTCTCGCGAGATCGGAGACTGGGATGACTGTCGGGAGGAGGGGAGTGGTGTCGGGGAAGGGGGGGAATCTGGGCAGCGGCCGGGCTCTGTGGCTTCAGGGCTCGGAGAGAGAGAGAGGGAGGGTGGCAAAGAGAGTGAGTCGGTGCCGCCGCCTGCCTAAGGAGAGAGGAGGGGTCCCGCTTGCCTGCGCCCTTCGCGGGCCGAGAGCGCGAGGCACCCGCAACCTCTGAGGCCTCCGGCCCCTGGGGACCCCGCCCCGCCGCCGGCCGGCCGGCCCGGGGCCTCTCTTCCCTTTGTGAGCGCCCCCTTCCCAGGGGTGGTGGTGGTGGCGGAGGGCTGTGCGTGGGCCCGCCCGCCGAGGGCCGCGGCGGGGGACCGAGAGGGCCTCGGCTGTGTGAGGACAGGAGGCGGCCGAGGCCCGGGCCGGTTCCCCCGAGGCGGCGGCGGCGGCGGCGGCGGCGGCGGCTCCCGGCACTTCCCCGCGCCATCTTAGCTGAGCCCAAGCGCTGAGGGCGCCTCCTCGACCCCGGTCGTCCCCCCGCCCCCCCCCCCCCCGCCCCTTGTCGCAGAGCTTGGGCTGGGCGGCTTGCTGGGGCTCCGGGGGGGGGGCGGCGGTCTGTCGCCTGGCCCCCTCCTCCTCACTGCTCGCCCTCCAGCGTAGCGGCTCCCCGGGCGCTGCAGGGGGCTGCGCCTGCCTACTCCGCCCCAGACCTGTCGGCGAAAGGGTAAGGGCACCTCTGCTTTGGGGAAGGGAGACATGGAGGGGGCGGGGAAATTCAGCCCACTCTGGCCGCTGCGCGGAAGCTGGGATGTGGGGGTGGGGTGGGGGAGGGAGACAAGGAGGGTCTGTGATTCTGTGGGTGGGGTGAGGAAGCTGGTGAGCTAGGCGCCCTCCTGTTTTGAGGGGCAAGAGCAATTGCATTCCTCTTTCCTGAGGGTCACCGGAAGGGGTGGTGGAAGGGGATGTCTCGAGGAAGGTGTGGCCCTCCTAGGGAGACCGGGTTGATGTGCACCCCGACTTAAAGGCGCGAGGTCCCCTTCCCTTCTGATTCCTCTGCTCCTCCCTCTCCTTCTCCTTTGTAGTGTCTGTGTATTCTTGAGAAGGGAGACTGCTCTGGGTAGTCTTCTGGGTGGATTCCTCCCGCCCACCAGGCAGTCTGTACCCCACTTGTGTAGGGGTGATGGAAGCGTTTCTTTCTCCCTACCCTTCCCCATTCTTTACTCTGCTGCAGTGCTGCAGAAGTCCAAGGCAGTTTCTTCATACACAGGCCCGTGTATACACTGAAGGGAGGGGGAACAGGAGAGGGAAGTAATGGCGCTTCTCTTAGAAAGGTTACCCCTTTTCCTTTGGTTTTAAATCGATAACAGTACCGGTTTAATACTCTTGCCCTGATCTGTCTGTGGGAAATATATCTGTTCCTGTTGTTACTGGGGGGATATGGCCACTCAAGAGGGACCCTGCCATGTTAGGAACAGTTTTGATGGTCTCTCCTGCTCTCTCATTTGAACACTAGATTGACTTTGTGTGAGCATACTGGGTTTTCGTTAAGATTCAAGTAGAATAATTTTGTTTTCTCTGATTTCGCTCTTTTTTTTTCTTCTATGACTTTTGTAGTACTGAAGAATTATTCAAGATTATTCTGTACAGACAGGATGTCTGATGGACATTGCTTCTCCCTGAGCTGTGAATATTTAGGGTTAATACTATTTTGTATAGATCGAAATTGAAATTTTCCCAAAATGATTATTAGGCTACACACCTTCCTATTGCAAATGCTTTGTTTCTTAGTGTGAGGGGAAAATAAACGTTAATTTGCCTGATTATGCTGTAATAGAATATTCTGTAGTCAAAAAGTCATTTTCTACTTTTGCTTCATGTCCTATTTGTTTAAGACAAACCATCTTATCTTGTTTACAGTAGTACTTATTGGTTTTGTTTAGTAGAATAGAAATAAATTTAAAAGAATTTACATTCTAGAAGTATGTTGCCAGGTTCTTCTTGTTGCCAAGTTCTCTTCTACCAAAGAGTAGTCTTGAAGTCTACAGTTGATACTTTTCTCTTTACTGATGGGGTGAGTTCAAAACGTTCCATACTTGAATATTCATATAATTAAATAACTGTTACACAGTGATGAAGATGACTAAATACAGAGATCATGTCTTGACATTTTACCAGCAAGTTGTATTTGGTGTTTAAGCTTTACTTAGTGGCTGACTTGTTTTTAAATACTTCCCTGCCATCTACATTTTACATCGTCCATCAGAGTTCTTTTGGTGTTTGTTGCATTTTGAAACCCAGATTTAAAGGTGTTAGCTTAGAGGTGGTAGTAATATTAAGCATTAATTTAGTTTCTGTCCTGTTTCATGATTTTAATATAGGAGGACACATTAATGGTATGTGAAGTCAGTTTTTATTATTTTTACTTGGCAAATGGAATTCTTCTTGCTTTCCTTGTTCTCTTGATTTTTATCCGAATTCATTTAAACTTAAAGAGCACTTCTCATTTGAATCTTTGTCTCATGGCACAATGCTGCATATTGTGGGAAGTTTTTCTCTGTATGGCAAACTGTGACGTAAAGTTTAATTCTCTATATTATGGCTTGTTGTTGATAATTAATTCATATATACTAGCATGTGTAAACCCCAGCATACTGCTTCTTAAAGAGTGGCTGATTTTGTCTTTCAAAGATGCAGAGAGAGGGGATTTATAAATAAGGGCTACAAAACTTAAGGATGTAGACAGGATATAGGTAAACTACTTGCTATACATCAGAATGCTGGAACTAAGAAGTACTCTGTAGAACAATTATAAAGAGACTCTTGTCAATAGTTGGTAGGAATTCTGCTAAAAGTGGTAAAATTATGTTCATGACTAGTTAGATAAATTCATTATTAGGGGAAAAATAGGGTTATGGCAGCTGAGTTCTGATGCTGCTGTCAGAAAGAGAATACTGAGTACTGTTAGTCTGAGTTGCTTGATTCCAGATTAGTATGGTACCTCTTGTGTTTCTAAATAGTTCATCTACAAAATGGCAGTGGACATCACTTCCTGTTCTTTCACAACTGACTCTCTGAATTCCCTTTTAATGACTTAATTTTTGGCATTCTCGTATCTGATTTGCTAATTTAGTTATAATTCTCACGCTTTATAGATGGAAGAATTTGTAAGAATTAATTTGGTTTTAAATGGTTTTGTATAAAATTATCTTGACAGTAAGTCTCTTTCCAAAATAAAGGACATCTTCTGAAACATTTAAACTGAGAGGTTTTAAAGAAACATGACAATATACAGGACCAAAAGTATGAGTGAACTGAATAGAAAGTAGTTACTGTATTTTATGTAATATATATTTTGGGAGAACAGTAGGTATGCAGTTAATTGACCATATTAGTATATATCATGCTTTATGCATATCAAAGTATATGCATGATACTTGATTCCATGTTATGATGCCATCCCACTAGTAAGAAAGAAACTAATTACTTGCAAAATACTAGAACCAAATACTTTTAACCATAAGAAGTGTAATGTAAGAATTTGCTAGTACTTAGTAGATATGGAGCTGGAGGAGAGCACAGCAACCCATTCTAGTATTTTTGCCAGGAGAATTCCGTGGACAGAGGAGTCTGGTGGGTGACGGTCCATAGGGTCACAGAGAGTCGGACATGACTGAAATGACTTAGCATGCACGCAGTGTATATGAATATTAGTAAATCCAGAAGTTATCTAGAGGGTCAACTGTTGGCATTGAATTTACATTTGAGATTAATCTATTATTCAAATTACTTGGAAATAAATTGTTTTTCATTTGACCACTTCAAATATTAAAATCATTTTATCTCTCCTGTGTGTATCTTTTTGGTTGTCAGTAGTCTGTTGTAATAATTGCACTCATACTAATTTAACCTTTTAGAAATTAGGAGTTTTTTTTTAATGTATTAGTTAAGGGCTGCTGTTCAGTTCCGGATCATATATGAATGAATCTCTTCTGAAGTGTCAATTCTGTAGTCAAAAATTAAGTGAGATTGTTGTATTAGAGTGCCAATGTATGTTCATCCACTTTTAGGTTTCTGTCCTTGTTCATGGCTGGATTATTTTTTATATTGTTCAAGCTTTCAAATTCTAAAATGTAAGTGTAGGAGAAGGAAATGGCAACCCACTCCAGTATTCTTGACTGGAAAAGTCCATGGACAGAGGAGCCTGGCGGGCTGCAGTCCATGGGGTTACACGACTGAGCATGCATGCATGAGGGTGGAGGGAGGTGGGTTGGTAGCAATAAACTGGTGGAACTAAATAAAATAAAGTGTAAGTATAAAAAATACAAATCCATTATATTGGATTAAAATTAATTTTTAATGATAAAAATTAATATTTAATATCATTAAAGTGTCTCATACCTTAAAATACACATCAATTTAAAAATTGTATGGAGGGACTAGAAACAGTTTCAATTGGGATGTTGTGTCAACATTTGGTAACAATTATTTCTATATCAGTCTCTCTTGTTTGTGCAAGAAGACGACTTTGTTCTGAAATAGAATTTAAGGCTGCATCCTCTTACCTAGTGACAAAATTGAGTGGCCCATAAAAGGTGGAAAGGTTTTTCACAATATAAAGTACTTGGCATGAAAAATAAAGTTAATAAAAAGTACAGGTTACTAAGTACTTTACATAATAAATATACAGCCTGTTAAAAATATCAATGACACTAGCATTGTTATGTAAACATAACTACATTTAATGTACCCTAACATCTTTAAAGTTAAGAAGGGGATGGTTTTTCCTTTTGTTAAAATTATTCAATATCATAGTGTTGTGCAGATTCAGAAGTAAATGAATTACTTCATTTAAGGAAGACACATGCAAAGTTCAGTTTCTGAGAAAAGCATCAACAGATAATGGTATGGAGCACAATATTTGGATCTGTAGTCACCAATAACAAACTGGTGCTTAATGTATCTTAATTTCACCATTTATTAGCTGTGTGACTTCTTTATTTAACTTTTTTAAGCCTCTTTTTCCCTGGTGGCTCAGAGAAAGAAATGGTAACCCACTCCAGTATTCTTGCCTGGAAGATCCCATAGACAGAGAGGCCTGATGGGCTACAGTCCATGGGGTGGAAAAGAGTCAGACACAACTGAGTGACTAACACACTTCCCTGGTGGCTCAGACGGTAAAGAATCCACCTGCAATGCAGGAGACCTGGGTTCAGTCCGTGGGTTGGGAAGATCCTCTGGGAATGGCAACCCACTCTAGTATTCTTGCGTGGAGAATTCCATGGACAGAGGAGCAGGGCAGGCTACAGTCCCTGGTTACAAAGAGTCATCTGAGTGACTGATCATTTTTTCCTCGTTTATAAAATGAAAATAATGTCTGCTTTATAAGGTTGTTAGGTTTAAATGGGATAATCCTTGTTAAGTACTTAACGTATTGCTTGATATGTAGTAAGCACTCAAGATGTTGGCTTTCACATACTGGCCACTTAATAAATGTTTACAAATGAAGATAGGGGGTCTTAATTTTTAGGAATGAATTACATTCCATAATTTTTATTTGAAGGTGAATTTATACATTTAGAGCTCTCTTTCTCTCTCTCTCTCTCTGTGTGTATATATATATATATGTATATAACATATTTTTGAAGGAAATGGTTAGAATTTCTTTTTTAAAATAATATTTATTTATTTGGCTGACTGAGTACTACTTACAATGTGGGATCTTCTATCTTCAATGCTGCACACGAGCGGTTGCGGCATGTGGAATTTAGTTTTCCTGACCAGGGATCAAACCCCAGTGCCCTCCATTGGGAGCTCAGAGTCTTAGCCACTGGACCATCACGGGAGTCTCAGAAAAGCTTACTCTTTCTAACCTAGGGGTAGCTTGCAAACTTTTTGTACCTGTAATTAACTATTATGTGGTTCTGTAAGAGATTTTCTTTTTCCTTTGTTGGATGTAAACCTGTCTTGAAGACAAAATTTCCTTTCCCTTTGGTTGTTGGTGGTGTTCAGTTACTAAGTTCGTGTCTGACTTTTTGCAGCCCCATGGACTGTAGCACGCCAGGTTCCTCTGTCCTCCACTATCTCATGGAGTTTGCTCAAATTCGTGTCCTTTGAGTCAGTGATGCTATTAATATCTAACCATCTCATCCTCTGCCACCCGCTTCTCCTTTTGCCTTGTTTCCCCTGCATCAGGGTCTTTTACAGTGAGTTGGCTCTTCACATCAGGTGGCCAGAGTTTTGGAGTTTCAGCTTCATCAGCAGTCCTTCCAATGAATACTGAGGGTTGATTTTCTTTAGGATTGACTGGTTTGATCTCCTTGCAGTCCAAGGAGACTTCTAAGTCTCATACTTATAGTTCCTGGAACTCTTTTCAGTGTCCTTAACTTTGAAGGAATTCAAAGTAGTCATGTTCTCCTAAGGCTTTTCTAGGTATGTTTTGTGGGTATGTCCCACCTTGAACATGCTGTATATTCCACAGTATATTAATTCAGCAAATTTTAAGTGATGATTATGTGCCAGTAAGACTTGGTCCCTGCCTTGGAGGAATTCTGTCTTTTCATTTTTTCCACTTCTTAAGTAGTTTTCTCAAACTAGATATTCAGAGGAAAGCAAGGATCTTCCTGTGGTTGTCAGTTCCTCTAAACCAGTTCTTTTCAAATTTTAGGTTGTGACCCATTAGTGACTTGTCAATTCAATTTAGTGGATCGCAACACCAGGTTTTTTTAATGAAAGATAATGGGGAAATATCAAGAGTGTGATATGTAAGCAAAGGTGAGCATTGTAATGAGAAACTTCTTTTGGCTTTATTTTTATGAGATCTGAGTACACAGTTGAATTGTTTTGAAATTTGTTTTTGAATGCTCATATCTGAGTATGCTTATTTTTTCTTTTTCTTTCAACAACTCTCCTTTCAGTCTCTCCTGATTCTAGTATCTAGTCTATTTGTTACTTTTGTTGCACATACTTACCTTTCCTAGGTCTCAAATCTTGTAGGATACTGAAGACTGTCTAGTAAGTCCGGTGCAAGATGCCAACAGTTTGGGGTATGATGATAATTTCTGAGGTTTTTATATTGCGGAACATATTATCACATATCTAATGTCACATCTTACGTACATGAGGGCAATTTCTCATGAATTACCAAATTTATTTAAAAAAACAAATTATTTGGAACATAATAAAATATGTTTTATTTTTATTTGAGGCATATGTAGATTTAAACTATGAATTGTAACATGTAATTCAATAAAGATTATTATGACCATTTAAATGTATTGAGTATATTTGAAAAACTTCAGTATATTTCTATGCACTGTCATCCTTATGTTTTGGTTGATGTTTTTAATTGGCTTAGATAGTAGTTATAAGTCTCCGTAGTTTGTATTTTGGATTGATTTCTTCCAATTTATTCCCATGAAAGCTGAGAAAAGTTTCAGAAAAAAGTTGGTGAACAGCGTTATTAAACAAGGTCAAAGTTTTTTTTCCGTTTTTACACTTGAGAATTTAGTGTCACTCAGAATTGGAATGGAAAAGATCCTGATGCTGGGAAAGAATGAGGGCAGGAGGAGAAGGGGACAACAGAGAATGAGATGGTTGGATGGAATCACCGACTCAATGGACATGGGTTTAGGTGTACTCTGGGAGTTGGTGATGGACAGGGAGGCCTGGCGTGCTGCAGTTCATGGGGTCGCAGAGTCGGACATGACTGAACGACTGAACTGAACTGAACTGAACAAAATTGGAAAAGCTTTGTCTCTTTGCCAAAAGCATCCATAATTGTAATAACTTATTAATGTGTAATTGTACTTGATAAGGAAACTTGACTCTTCAACGTTGCACGCAAAACTCTGTATAGTATATATTATAGGATTTAGTATAATTTAAATAAACTCTTGCTGTGTAAATCTTAGATGATGATTGTGATGCTTTATAGAGGCCATCACTTTGTAGGAGTACACTATTTCAGTTAGTTGTTTCTTAAAATTCAAGGGTTCTGAGTCCTGGGGTGCAGTGTAATGTGCTCACTTTCACATTCTTTACTTTATGTGATTGTTAGCGATGGTAATTTTTTCATTACCTGGAAAAGCACAAATAATTTAAACATAGAGTAATGAAAAGATCCTTTTATCTTTAATTTAGATACTGACAAAATCGTTTTGTATATTATGTATGAAAGTTCATTTCTGTGAAGTAATGCCATAAGGCTAAAAGGATTTTAAAAAAGAAAAGATGTGAAAATTTTCTACTTAAGAAAGAAATGTTCTGTAGTAGAAAAACTTGAATGCTCACAGTAGAAAGTATAGAATTTGGATATTTCTTTGTTTATGTGATACTTTGATTGAACTCATTATAAATATGCATACAAATGTAAACTGGAGAAATCACTGTGTTCAAAATAGCATGGTTTTAGGGGAAAACAAAAATAGTGATACATGAATTTTGTTTTATAATGTATATCAGATACTTTGATAAGTTAGAAGAATAAGCTTTACAAGAGAGTTTGTTCCTGTAGTAAAAGAAGTTTTACTAAAATCCTAAGTAATGGATTGTTACCAAATGAGTTTTTCTTTGGTTGAATACATAAGAGATAGATATTGTTTATTATTTAATCATCAAATAAATGATAAAGGTGGTGGGTTTTTTAATTTATTTTTTGTTTTGCTTTTGCATTTAGTATTAATAGGTTCGGTTCAGTCGCTCAGTGGTGTCTGACTCTTTGCGACCCCATGGACTGCAGCTTGCCAGGCCTCCCTGTCTACCACCAACTCCCAGAGTTTACCCAAACTCATTTCCGTTGAGTTGCTGATGCCATCCAACCATTTCATCCTCTGTCATCTCCTTCTCCTCCCACCTTCAGTCTTTCCCAGCACGAGGGTCTTTTCCAATGAGTCATTTCTTCGCATCAGGTGGTCAGAGTTTTGGAGTTTCAGCTTCAGCATCAGTCCTTCCTATGAATATTCAGGACAAATTTCCTTCAGGATGTACTGGTTGGATCTCCTTGCAATCCAAGGGACACTCAAGAGTCTTCTCCAGCACCACAGTTCAAAAGCATCAATTCTTAGGCACTCAGCTTTCTTTATAGTCCAACTCTCACATCCATACGTGATCATTGGACAAACCATAGGTTTGACTAGACTGACCTTTGTTGGCAAAAATAGTTTCAGTATCAGAAGTGAATTGGGTTTTGTGTCTTTAAAAAGGACCGAATGTGATTTTTTGCATTTTTTTTTCAATTAACAAGCATGGACCCACATTGGCAGTTAAATGTTTTGAGAACTTTCGATAGGGATCAAATTAAGAACTTTCATTTTTATCAGATTTGGAATGCAGATATTTTAATAATAAATCATTCTCTCAAAAATTTTCCTTAAATTGAATACTTGGTCTCCTAACATTTTACAGTCTGTCTACTCTAAACAACAAAATTTAACAAGGCATCTGGTTAATTTAAGAGCCTTGTAAATACATATTTTCTTTCAACCTTTCAGGAGATGGCATGGAATATATTAGGGGAAGAATAGTGAAATAGATACAGTAAGCAAACATCTAAAATGTATTTTATGGTTATCTTAGAAGTGATAAATCCAGTCATCACCAATAAAATGGTTCTGTTGTTGAGATACATAATGTTTATTAAGTAATACAAAAACTGTAATTGTTTTTGACAATGCATTAAGGTATACCGCCATTATGGTTTAATATAAATTATATTGGATTAATATTAAGTGAAATGGTATCCCAAATTTTAGTTTTCTATTATTCTGCTTTATCTTATTCAGGTGGCATTGTGATATGTGATTAAAACATTTTTTTTAAAGTTTTATTCTTTTAATCCTTTTGAAACATAGTCATTAAGCTATTTGGTTTACTCATATTTGGTCTAAGCTTCACTTAATATAGAAATCAATTTCAGTTTAACTACTTGAAATACATAGATTATAATTTATGATCTGTTGGTTTGTACTATGAAAGCATCAAATCAGAATGGTAATTGATGGAATTTGAATTTAAACACTACCAGTGTAGCTAGTATACTGTATAGCTTTAGTATGAAAATAAGATTCTGTAATAACACGTGTACTTGTTAGGTATCTTGAGTGCTGCATTCCAGGCACTGTGGTTATCAAAATAAATTCAGTGATGACATATACGTTTTTAAATGCTATTTGCTAGGTACTATGCTGGGGTACTGAAATGAGTACAATTTAATCTTTCCCGTTTTTTTCAGTTTAGCAGGGAAACAGACTTGCAGACAAATTATATCATATAAAAATGCAGTGCAGAACTTCTCAACCATGGCAGTATTGACATTTTAGGTAGGATAATTCATTGTTGTGGGGGTCTGTGTTGTATATTAATAAGATCATTTGCAGTATCCCTGGCCTTTACCCATTAGATACCAGGAACACTTCCTCTCCCCAGTTATGACAATTAAAATTGTTTCCAGACATTGTCAAATGCCCCCTGGGGAGTAAAATCACCTGTTATTGAGACTCACTGGTGTAGTGAATAACTAAGTTACAAAGAGCTGTTATTGTACAAATAAAGGAAAGTAAGGAATGTTTAGGTGGATTGACCCCTTACAGGAGTGAAATATTATATGAATCTTGAAGAAAAGTAGGAGTGGAAAGGAAATTGTATATCTGAGAGCATGAAAGATCAATATCTAAGAGTGTAATTACTGATAGTTTGTGGCTGTAGGCTATTTATGTTGTTTGGAATGGAAATTCAGTATAATGAAGCTGAAAAACTACTTTGAGGCCATGTATCTTTTAAACTATTTAAGAGTTATAATTAGTGCAGCAAAATGCATAAATATTAAGTGTAACTTGTTGAATTTTTGCAAATTTATATACTCATGTAACTCCCATGCACAACAACATATGGAACATTTCCAGCATCTCACAGTTACTTCTTTTTTCCTTTTTTTTTTTTAAAAAAAAATTACTCCGTGTTGTTTTTAAAAATTAATTTAGAAAAGTATTTGTCTACACTGGGTCTTAGTGGCAGCATGCAGAATCTTTTAGTTGTGGCGTTTGGAATCTGGTTCCTTCACCAGGGATCAAACCCAGGACCCTCTGCATTGGGAGTGTAGTCTTAGTCACTGGATCACCAGGCAAGTCCCTCTTACAGTTATTTCTTGAAGGGTCATTTTTGCTGTGCTCCTATTTGATATGAAAATCATATAAAAGCAAGGGTATGGTATGATCAGATATATGTTTTGAAAAGATTACTCTGGAATTATTGCAGAGAATAGATGGGCAAAAATGATACATAGAGAGGTTGGTTAGAAGGTCATTACCGAAGCCTATAAATAAGGGGTAGTGCTCATATGATGGATTTGAGAGAGATTAAGGTAGAAATTTGCCACCCTAATGGCAAAAAGTGAAGAAGAACTGAAGAGCCTCTTGATGAAAGTGAAAGAGGAGAGTGAAAAAGTTGGCTTAAAGCTCAACATTCAGAAAACTAAGATCATGGCATCTGGTCCCATCACTTCATGGCAAATAGATGGGGAAACAGTGGCTGACTTTATTTTTTTGGGCTCCAAAATCACTGCAGATGATGAGTGCAGCCATGAAATTAAAAGATGCTTACTCCTTGGAAGGAAAGTTATGACCAACCTAGACAGCATGGTAAAAAGCAGAGACATCACTTTGCCAACAAAGTTCCGTTTAGTCAAGGCTATGGTTTTTCCAGTGGTCATGTATGGATATGAGAGTTGGACTATAAAGAAAGCTGAGCGCCACAGAATTGATGTTTTTGAACTGTGGTGTTGGAGAAGACTGTTGAGCGTCCCTTGGACTGCAAGGAGATCCAACCAGTCCATCCAAAGGAAATCAGTCCTGGTTGTTCATTAGAAGGACTGATGTTGAAGCTAAACTCCAATACTTTGGCCACCTCATGTGAAGAGTTGACTCATTGGAAAAGACCCTGATACTGGGAAGGATTGGGTGCAGGAGGAGAAGGGGATGAAAGAGGATGTGATGGTTAGATGGCATCACTGACTCAATGGACATGAGTTTGGGTGGACTCCGGGAGTTGGTAATGGTCAGGGAGGCCTGGCATGCTGCGGTTCATGGGATCGCAAAGAGTTGGACACGACTGAGCGACTGAACTGAACTGATGGTAGAAATATTGATGGAAATCGGTTCACTAGAGGTAGGGGAAAGGATATGTTAAGAATGACTCTAATTTTTCAAGAAAAGGAAAAGATAGTGATTTTGACTTTGGTTGTGTATCAGTCAGGAGAGACCAGATTATGTAGTGGTAATAAATAGTTCAAAGATTTCAGTGACTTTTAACAGGACAAACTTTTTTTTGCTTGACATGATGTGTATATAGTGTGGGCTGGTGGGGCATTCTGTGTGTTCTTACTATGTAGGATCTCAGATTAATGGAGATTCTATCACATGGTTCCATGAACTCTGGCCATGGGAAGGAGACTGTTGCTAATAACTCAATGGTTCTTAAAGCGTCTTTCTAGAAGAGGGTCATATCATTTTGGCTTATCATTCATTGGCCAAAACAAGTTATGTAGTCTTAAGTGATTTCACAGAGAGGGTAAGAAAGTGCTGTATGTCCTGAAGAGGAGAACTGAAATATTTTAGCTATGATAAATATATGTTGACTTGCAGCTTATTTAGTCATTTCAAAAATGAATTATGTGACATTTATGATTAGAGTTTTAGTAGTAATATAGACCCAGTGTTTATTGAGCATTTAACTGTATGCCAGGTACCACTTTGTGTGTGTGTGTGTGTGTGTGTGTGTACACACACATATATATGTTAATATATATTATATATATATAAAGGAAACATATATATATATTAATACGTGTTTTATTTAAGTTTTTCATAACATCCCTGAAAGGTAAATAGCATGTTGTATTTTATAGGGGAAAACTAATGCTCTTGAAGTTAAATAACTTCAGGTCACATAGCCAGTAGCCAGGAGTGTCTGTAAAGCCTGAGTTGTAGTCTTATTTGGTTGGGTAGAAACTACTTGGCAGTAGGGTAGAAGGAGGAAAAGTACTGATTGAATAATCAATCAATATTGTTGATTCGACTTAATATTGTTAGACTTAAATTAGCAGTGGTATTCTTGTAAATAACATTTTTTGTCCAAGATTTTTGGGTAATGTTACAAGTGTAGACTAATTTCACTGCATTTTAAAGTTTTACAGATTAATATCTGCTGTGTCTAATTTATTTATTCTGTTTTTTACTGCCTTCTCTCTGGTTTCTGCCTGTATCACTCTACTGAACCTTTTTTCTAGTTTTTGTCATTCTTCTTTTCGATCTGTTAATTCTTAATTGAAGGATAATTACAGTATTGTGTTGGTTTCTGCTGTACATCAACATGGATCAGCTATAAGTTTACATATGTCCCCTCACTTTTAAGCCTCCCTCCCACCCCATCTCACCTCTCTAGATTGTCACAGAGCCCTGGTTTGAGTTCCCTGAGTCATCCAGCAAATTCCCACTGGCTATCTATTTTACATAGGTTAGTGTGTTTGTTTTCATGCTGCTCTCCGTCTGTCCCGCTGTCTCCTTCCTACTCGCTGCCCCCCACCGTGTCCATAAGTTTGTTCTGTGTGTCTGCATCTCCATTGCTGCCCAGCAAATAGGCTCATCAGTACCATCTTTCTACATTCCATTGTTGTTTAGTCACTCAGTCATGTCCGACTCTGCAACCCTGTGGACTGCAGTATGCCAGGCTTCCCGCATACCTCACTGTCTCCCGCAGTTTGCTCAAACTGTTTGTTGCCCCCTTCTCCTGTCCTTAATTGTTCCCTGATCAGGGTCTTTTTCAATGAGTCAGCTCTTTGCATTAGGTTCAGTTCTTCCAGTGAATATTCAGGATTAATTTCCTTTGGGATTGACTGGGTTGATTTCCTTGCTGTCTATATGTATTAATATATGATTTTTGTTTTTCTCTTTCTGACTTACTTCACTCTGTATAGAAGGCTCTAGGTTCATTCACCTCATTTTCTCTAATTTTTTGAGTGTAAAAATCTTGTATCAAAGAACTGATACAAGAAATGAAATGCTAGTGTATGTGATATGCCTTTCTATTACTCTTAGTGAGCATTTCCTTTTAGGTATGTGAATTGCTAGTCATAGGGGTGTTGGTAATTAGAATAAGAAGGAGTCTAGCTGTTGAGAATAGAAAATTCAAGTTGAAAGCTGAGTCAGGAGTAGGGATTTTTATAAGAAAACCTTAGAAAAGATTAAAGGAAACAAGTAACTCTGATCTGTAAAACTGTCTTCTTACCTTGGTTGGAAGAAAAGGGCTTATTTTTAGATCATCTCCTTCTTAAAATTTTGTTTTATTGGTTCTTTCTGACTTCCTTTAACTGTAGATGTCTCTTAGCACTTGATATTTTTCTTTCTCTGTCTAATCTTCTTTTTCTCCCTATTCTTTCTAGTGCCTCTCCCAATCCCATCCTGTATATCCAACTGCCTGTCTGAGAAGTTTTGTACTTCTTGGTTATCTATAGGCACATCAGGTTCAACATATCTAAAAAAAACTCATCATTTTCATCTCTTCTTGCAAAACATTTTTTTAAAAAGCTAACTTTACCAAGGGCACAGCTTAGTGACTAAACAAACAACAATTTACTTGGCAGTAAAATTCACATTTTTAGTGTACAGATCAGTGATTGTAACCATGAACCTAGTGATATATAGAACATTTGTATTTCATCTAAAAATTCCTGAACAGTCAGTCTCATTACAGCCATTGATGTGATTTCTGTTGCTGTGAATTAGATTTGTCTTTTCTAGAGTTACGTGGAAGTGGAATCACTCAGTATGTGTTTTTGTGCTTGGCTTCTTTCTCTTGGCATAATGCCTGTGATATTTATCCATGTTGTTGTGTGTATCAGCAGTTCTTTTTTATGTTCCTTAGTAATAGCCCTGTGTTTTGATATACCATTAATTCACTTATTGATTGATAGTTGCATCATTTCCAGTTTTTGACTATTACAAGTAAAGCTGTTTTGAAAATTTGTGTACAGGCTTTTTATGGATATTCATTTTTATTTCTTTTTACAACCTTTCTAAAGTTGAACAGGAAGGGACAAATGGGAAGCTTCTGGAATGTTAGAAATTTTTATAGCTTAGTCTGAGTGGTTGATAAATTTGTAAAATTTAATTTGTGCACTTTACTGTCTGTATACTTTACCACAACTGGAAAAAAAGAAAAGACACATAAATAGTTGCCAAATAATACAGCAGTTTTGTATGTTTGAATAGGTAACAGAAGAGTGGTGTGCTAGGAGATAAATCTTACAGTAATATGGAAGAGGAACTAAAATGAGAGAGAAAAGTCAGCCTTTTAAGTAACTCAGAATTAAAGTAAACATACTAGCAAACACTTATAGGACACAATATGCCAGGTACTGTTCTAAGAACTTTACATATAATAATGCTTCTAATCTTCTTAACAACCCTATGTGACAAGCCTATTATTATTATCCCCATTTTACGGATAAGGAAGCCAAGGCCCAGGTTAAGTAACTGACTGAAGATCTCTTAGCAATGAGCACATCCATGAAAACAGAACTTTTTTTTCGTCACTCACAGTACATATATACCTAAAAATATACAATAAAACAAAAAACTAAAACTGGCAACCTCAACCTACCAACAAGAGCAGGGACTGAAACAGAGCTTTACCAGGCAGGGATGGAGCGTGTTCAGCAGCAACCATCCCTTTTCCCCATCCTGTAACTTCAATGTCAGCACCATCCTCTCCCCAGTTTCAGTCAGCATTCCCACCTGACTATAAACTTCACTTAGCAAGGACACCTTCTGCCTAATCACCCTTACATGCCCTATCCCTAAAATAAGGCTTCACAAAATAAAAGATCTTTGGAAAAGAGAACATAAGGGTAAAACCACTTAAAGAAAGAAACTCTATGACTTCACGATCAATTGGATGAATATAAGTGAGGAAAGAGATTAAAACAACAACAAAAAAACCCGCCAGTTTCTAGTTACAAGACTTTAGAAAGGTTGTAAAAAGAAATAAAAATGAATATCCATAAAAAGCCTGTACACAAAAGCCTGTTTTGACTTTTTTGTTGTTGTTGAGTTGCTAAGTTGTGTCCGGCTGTTTGCAACCCCATGGACTGTAGCCTGCCAGGTTCCTCTGTCCATGGTATCTCCTAGGCAGAATACTGGAGTGGGTTGCCATTTCCTTCTCCAGAGGATATTCCCGACCCAGGGATCGAACCTGCATCTCCTGCATTGACATGTTGATTCTTTACCACTGAGCTATCAGAGAAGCCCTTTTGACTTATAGGGTATTTTTGCAAATATGTCCTTTTTTAAATTGAGGTATAATTGACATACTAGTTTCAGGTGTACAACATGATTTGATAGCTGTATATATTATAAAATGATCACTATAATAAGTCAGATTAACATTTGTCACCATACATAGTTACAGATTTTGTGTGTGTGTGTGTGTGTGTGTGATGAAAACTTCTATGATCTACTCTTAGCAACTTTCAAGTGTGCAATACAATATTATTAATTACAGCCACCCGGCTGTACATCCCTGTGACATTTGTTTTATAACTAAAAGTTTATACCTTTTGATCCACTTTACCTGTTTAGTTAACCCCCAGTCCCTGCCTCTGGCAACAGGCAATCTATTCTCTGTATCTCCAGCTTGTTCCCTGACCCCTCGCCCCCAAGATTCCACATATGAGTGAGATCACATGGTATTCTGTCTCTGTCTGACTTATTTCACTGAAGGTCCATCCATGTTGTCCCAAATGGCAGGATTTTCTTCTCTTTTTTGGCTCAATAGTACTTCATTATGTGTGTGTGTATTTATGTGTATGTGTGTATCTCAGATTTTCTCTATCCATTCATTCGATGATAAGACTTTTAGGTTGTTTCGCTATCTTGGCTGTTGTAAATGTTACAGTGAGCATGGAGATACATATATTTTTTAAAATTTTCATTTTCTTCAGATAAATACTCAAGTAGAATTGTTGGATCATATGGTGGGTTTTTTTTTTTTTTTAGAACCTCTACTATTTTTCATAGTGGCTGGTTCAATTTACATTCCTACTAACAGTATGGAAGGGTTCCCTTTTCTCCACATCTTTGTTGATAATAGCCATTTTAACAGATGTAAGGTGATACCTCATTGTGGTTTTGATTTCCATTTCCTTGATGATTAGTGATATTGAGCAGTTTTTTATGTACCTGCTGGCCTTCTGTATGTCTTCTTTGGAAAAATACCCATTCACATCCTCTGCTCATTTTTAACTTGGATTGCATGGTTGTTTTGCTCTTGAGTTGTATGAGTTTTTAAAGCTGTATATTTGAATATTAACCCCTTGTCAGCTATATGATTCACAATTTTTTTGTGTGTTCTGTAGATTGTCTTTATTTTGTTGTTGGTGCAGATAATTATTTTGTTTAACTTTAAGCTTATCTGTGATTGGCCCCTCCATATCTATGAGGTCTTATTTCTCATTACTGCCCAGCATACAGATTTTATTACACCTGCTCTGCCTAAGTTCATGATGTCCTGTTAGTACCCTTTTGATCTCATCTGTTCTTCCTGTCCATTCCAGTGTTCTTTCCTGAAATTGTCTCCAACTGGTCCAAATTATTATTGTCTTTGTCCCCTCAGGCCCCCTGGGCTATTCAGCATGTGAGACTTTATTTCCTTGACCCCAGATTGAACCCATTCCCCCTGCGGTAGAAGAGCAGTGTCCTAACCACTAGACCACCAGGGAATTTCTCCTGTCCTTGTTCTTATCTAAATTCTTTTTGGCTCATTTTCAGTATCCCAGGTTAGTACTTAATGAGGTATTTTCTTGTTTTGTAATTACTTAATTGTCTTAACTTTAGTGGTACTGAGGTTATTTTCTCTTCCCCCCTTATGATGCCTAGCATGGGATACATAATACAAATTGTTGACTAGAATGTAACTGAATTTTTGACAATTAAGTTCTCTTAAGTATTGGATAGCAACTAGCAGTCATAATAAACAGCTTGTCAGTGAACTAGGATAACTATAAAACTACACGAAGTATAAAAATCACATCTTCATGAACCTGTGGAGATCTTGAGGCTATTCCAGTATTAGACTGCAGTAGAATGGGAAATTTAAAACTGAAAGGATCATAGAGATAATCTAATTAGGTATCCTTACCCCGCCTTAATACTGAACCCATGGGAATTGCCTGCATGAGTTACAGTAGGTCTGTGAACTTCTTGAGATTGTATGTAATTTGCTATATATATATGTGCATACATACATTTTTCTAGGGTAGATAATCTGTAGCTTAATTAGACTTTCAAAGGCATCTGTGGCTCTAAAACTGTTAAATATCCTATGATCTAACCAAAATATGACATTTCACTGATAAGATAACTGAGGCTCAGAGATAGTTAAAACAGAATAGAGGTGACTTACTCATATATTCACTGTTGTTCACAATGATGATCCTGAGTCAACGGGAAGATCCTTGTTATGTTCAGTGTGCTTTTCTTTATAAAAAGGGAAACAAGACTATATGAAAGAGTCTAATGCAGCTAGTAAATATTTCTATCCCAGATGGTTAGAATGGACTCTTAAAAATTTGAAGTGAAATTCACATAATATTAATTTAATACTTTTAAAATGAGCAGTTCAGTGGTGTTTAGTACATTCGTAGTGCTGTGTCATTACCACTTCTAAGTTCCAGAGCATTTTACTTAACCCAGCAGCAAACCCTTTACACATTAAGTAGTTACTTCCTCTTCCCCCTTTTCCCTGCTGCTGATAACCACCAGTCTGTGTTCCTCTCTGTAGATTTACCTCTTCTCAATATTTTATATAAATTGAATCGTAAAATTATGTATCTGACTTTTTTCACTAATGTAATGTTTTAGAGGCTTCTCATTTAGTAGTTCATTCCTTTTTATGGGTGAGTAATATTCTGTTATATATATAGCACATTTATTTATCTTTTCATTTATTAATGGACGTTTGGGCTGTTTTTACTTTTTGGCTGTTGTGAATAGCGCTGCTGTGAACATGTGTGTACATGTACTTCTTTAAGAACCTGTTTTTAGTTCTCATGGATATATACCAAGAAGTGAAATTGCTGGGTCTTATGGTAATTCTCTGTTTAACTTTGAGGAACTGCTAACTGTTTTCCACAGTGACTGAATGCACAGAGGTTCCAGTTTCACCACATCAATTCCAATAGTTGTTATTTTTCATTAAAAAGTTTTTTAAAATAATAAGCCATCCTCATGGATATGAAATGCTACCTCCTTTGGTTTTATTTTGTATTTCCCTAGTGACTAATGATGTTGATTGAACATCTTTTCATTTGTGTATTGGCCTTTTGCATATCTTCTTTGGACAAACATAAAATAAACTTTTGATTCTCAAAGAGGAATGCTTTAGTTATGAAGACAAATCTTTGAAGATACAAGATATTTGGAGTTAATATATAACTAACTGCCAAACTGGTACAAATACAGCATACTATGGGTAATTAAAAGGAGGAGATGTGGTAAGGCTAGTTTAAATTTTAAGACCCCTTCTAACATTGTGTACAGTGATAAATTTTAATGCAGATAAAATAACTTTGGGGCTTTTCTTACTTCAGATATTTGAATATCGTCCTCTGACTTGACATTGAAAGATGCTGATTTGATTTTGCACCTGAAAACATAAAATTTGAAGTTATACATACCAAAGTACTTGATTTCAGGTGACTAACATAAAAACATATAATACTTTAAATGGACAAAAAAATAAGGTGAAAATAAAGGTAGGATACTAAGAGGCTTATAGTAAAATACTCTGAAAATATCCATGATATGTTTAGCTTTATTGAGGTACAGCAGCAGCAGCAGCTAAGTCGCTTCAGTCATGTCCGACTCTGTGCGACCCTATAGACAGCAGCCCACCAGGCTCCTCCGTCCCTGGGATTCTCCAGGCAAGAATACTGGAGTGGGTTGCCATTTCCTTCTTCAATGCGTGCATGCATGCATGCTAAGTTGCTTCAGTCGTGTCCGATGCTGTGCGACCCCATTGACAGCAGCCCACCAGGCTCCTCTGTCCACAGGATTCACCAGGCAAGAATACTGGAGTGGGCTGATTGAGGTACAATTGATACACAAATAATTGCACATATTTAGTGTATACATTTTGATGGATTTGGACAGAAACATACACCTGTGCTGCCATTACCACAGTCAAGGTATCCATCACCTCCCAAAATTTCCTTGTGTTCTTTTGTGATATTTTTGTTTGTTTGCTTTGTGATAAGAACACTTAACACGAGAACTATCCTCTTAACATATTTTAATGGTATTCACAATTGAAAGCACTAGATTAAGAATTCATTCTTCCTTGCTTCTTTTTCAAAGTGAGGAGAGAATCACATGTAAGATTCATAGATCCTATTAAACTTAAGAGGAAAAAAGCTTGTTATTCCATGAGAAGTAGAGAAAATAATTGGATCATTAGAAAAGGTGGTTATATTTTGGAAATTATTACAATAAATCAAATAGAACATATTAAATAGCTTCTTGCATTCACGCAAACTGAAGGAGTATATTTGCTATCGTTTAGCCTTGTTTAATTAAAATCTATTTGTAAAAAAAGAGGCAGACTCACAGATACAGAGAGCAAACCAATGGTTACCAATGGGGAAAGGGAACCAGAAGGCAAAAAGGAGGAGGAAATTAGGAAGTACAAATTATAAAGTATAAAATAAAAGGATAATACTGTAAAACATGGGGAATATAGCCAATATTTTATAATAACTATAAATGGAGTATAATTTTTTAAAAGTTGAGTCATTATATTGTATACCTGTAACTTACATAATATTGATAATATTGTACATCATGTGAACTTCAGTTTAAAGAAAAGCAGAAAAAAAGACTATTAATATGTTGAGTTAAAAAAATGATTCAAGACTTTCACTCTTTTGCAGTTAAATTTGGTACCTTGTTTGGTACTTCATAAAGGCAGATTTTGAACTCAATGATTTTCTAAAAAGGACACACTTTTCAAGGTAGGGTTAAGTCAAATTGCTCCTGTATTTGCCTTCCCATTTAATTATTTTGGAATCCCCAGCATCTAGGATGGTGTGTAGACTTGGTAAAGACCAAGTAAATACTGAATGAATTATGCTTATTCTCGTTTACTAGTTGGTTTTGCTATTGTCTAGTTATGTCAGATGAAGGCAAATTGATTCAAGCTTGATAGAAATAGGAATGCTTTATTTACATGTAGTTCCTCTTCCTGTATGAGTTATTGTATATATTTGGATATACAATATATATTATTACACCTCAGTGTTAATGATTTCTAAGATAATTATATCTTTTAACATATGGTCAAAACATATTTCTCCCCTTAAAATTTTATATATTTTAAAGGATATTTTGCTCCTCATTTTAGGTAATCATCCTTTTACTTGAAATATTAACAGTAATTTCTTAGAATAAAATGTATCTCTCAATTTGCTAATATTTTGGCATACCATAAAAATTCATTAACTGCACAGGAATCAGTATTAATTATTTTAATATTTGTTCCATAGGATTAAGTTTGAATTATAGAAATCAAAGTAAATGCTGGAATACCATTTTAATACACAATTATTGGTAAGGATTCTAAGTTTGGTGATTTCACTAAAGAGGAGTTTTTAAAAATTTTTATTGGCGTATAATTGATTTAAGAATGCTTTGTTAGTTTCAGGTGTACAGCAGAGTGAATGGGTTATACATATACATATATCCTGTCTTTTTTAGATTATTTTCCCATATGGATCAATACAGAGTCTTGAGTAGAGTTCCCTGTGCTGTACCATAGGTTAGTTATCTGTCTTATATATAGTAGTAGTATATATATATCAATCCCAATCTCCCAATTTATCCCTCCCTTTTTTCCCCCTAAGCATAAGTTTGTTTTCTACATTTGTGACTCTGTTTCTGTTTTTTAAAGAAATTCATTGATACCATTTTTTAGGTTCCACATATAAGCAATATCATATGATATTTGTCTTTCTCTATCTGACTTACTTCACTCAGTATGCCAGTCTCTAGGTCCATTCATGTTGCTGTGAATGGCATTATTTTGTTCTTTTTTTATGGCTGAGTAATGTTCTATCATATATATATGTATCACATCTTCTTTATCCACTCCTTTCTCAGTGGACATTTAGGTTGCTTTCATGTAATGGCTATTGTAAATAGTACAGCAGTGAACATTGAGATGCATGTATCTTTTCAAATTGTAGTTTTCTTTAGATATATGCCCAGGAGTGGGATTGCTAGTTCATATGGTGATTCTATATAAAAACTTATTTATTTTTGCTTTTTATTTTTGGTTGCACGGGATCTTCGTTGCTATGCGTGGTCTTTCTCTAGTTGCAAGAAGCAGGGGCTACTCCTCATTGTGGTGTGCAGGCTTCTCATTGCAGTGACTTCTTTTGTCCTTGAGCCCAGGCTCTATGCACATGGGCTTCTTTTGTCCCAGCCTGTGGCCTTAGGGCATGCAGGCTTCAGTAGTTGCAGCACGTGGGCTCAGTAGTTGTGGCATGTGGGCTCCAGAGTGTGGGCTCAGAAGTTGTGGCGCCTTGCCTTAGGTGCTCTGTGGCATGTGGAATCTTGGGATCAAACCCATGTCCCCTGCATTGGCAGGTGGATTCTTATCCACTGCACCACCAGGGAGGTCCTGTGTTTAGTTTATCAAGCAACTTCCATACCGTTCTCTGTAATGGTTGTGCCAGTTTTTACATTCCCCTAATCTTCCATAACTAAAATAAGTACCAAGACAAGAGAATCAACTCCGGCCTTATTTGAATTTTACGTTTTTTTTTTTAGTAATAACCCTTTTCACTCTGTAGTTCGTTGTGAATCCTTGTTCTCCTCCAGTCTGTTGGTGGTTCCTCAGTCTTTGTCACTTTTTTTATCCTTGTCATGTTTAATGAGTACTGATCAGTTTTAAAATGTCTCTCAATTTGGGCTTCTCTCGTGTTTTATCATGATTAGACTGATATATTTTTAAGAATATTGCAGAGTATATTGTGGCCTTCTCAGTGCATCATCATATCAGGGACCTGATATGTGATGTTGATATGTTTTACTGTTGATGTTAACCTGGTTTATTAAGGTGGTATTTGTTCCATTTCTGTACTGTAATTTTCCCCTTTGTAAATAGTAAATATCCCGAGACTATGTGTTTAAATGTACTTTTGTCAAAAACTAAGAAACTGACATGAAACAACAAGGTCTTATCTGTATAGCACAGGGAACTATATACAGTATCCTGTAACAAACCATAATGGAAAAGAATATGAAAAAGAATATGTATGTATAACTGAATCTTTGCTGTACATCATGAAGTAACACAGCATTGTAAATCAGCTATACCTCAATTATAAAAAAAGAAACTGACATGAGTATATTACTTATTTAACTACAGACTTTATTTGGATTTCACCAGGTTTTTCCCCCCTTTTTTTTCCCACCAGCTTTTCCATTAATGTTCTGTTTCTGTCACAGTCTCCTCTGAAATATGATAGTTTCTGTCCTTTATGTCCTTGTTTTTCATGACCTCGATACTACTGATTAGGTATCTTGAAGAATGTCCCCAATCTAGGTTTTTTTTTTTTTTCCTTATGATTAGCCTGAAATGATGGGTTTGAGGGGAGAATACCATATAGTGCCTTTCTTCGCAAATCATGAGGTATAAGATAGGCCACGTGACCAACTGATAACGTTAGCATTTTTCACTTGGTTAATGTAGTGTTGGCCAGGTTTTATTGTAAAGTTACTATTTTTCCCTTTCCCTCTGTTCTTGGGAAGTGAGTTACTGAGTCTGTGTGTGTGCTCAATTGTTCAGTCACATCCAACTGTATGACCCATGGACTGTAGCCTGCCAGGTTCCTTTGTCCATGGAATTTTCCAGGTAAGAATAGTGGAGCGGGTTGTCATTTCCTTTCCCCGGGGATCTTCTGGGCCCAGGAATCAAACCCATGTCTCTTGTGTCTCCTGCATCGGCAGGCGGATTCTTTACTACTGTGCCATGTGGGAAGCTCCAGTAAGTCTAGATCACCCCTTAAAAGAGGGGGGCGATTCATATTTTGGTTTCCACTTCGTGTGCTTAGTTGCCGTCTGTACTCTTCGTTGGCTAAATGTCTTCAAATTATTTGCCCATCTCCTCCATTTTAAAAATGGGCTGTTTGATATTTAGTTGGAAATTCTTTGTTTATTCATTTATAAGCCTTTTATTAGATATATACAGGTTTTGCCAGTATTTTCTCTCAGTCATGTCTTGATTTTTATTTTCTTAACAGTATCCTTTAAAGAGCAGTTTTCAGTTTTGATGAAGTCTAGTTTGTCAATTTCTTTTAAGAAATTTTTGTGTAAACCAAGGTCACAGAAAATTTTTGTCCTTTACTTCCTTTTAGAAGTTTTAAAGTTTTAGCTTTTACATTTAGGTCCATTATTTGTTTTTGACTGAGTTTTTGTTTAAGGATGAGATAAGGGTTTTAAAACATATATATTTCATCACATTTGTTGAAAAGATTGTCCTTTCTCCTTTTGATTATCTTTGTACCTTTGTCTTAAAACAACTGACCATATATTTATGGGTTTCCTTCTGATCTCTATCCGTTCCATTCATTTGTTTCTAACACCAATATCACACTATCTTGATTACCGTGGTTTTCTGGTGTCTTAAGTTCAGTCAGAGTGAGATTTCCAACTGTATTTTATTCAACATTGTTTTGGTTATCCCGGGTGCTTTGCTTTTTAATGTAAGTTTTAGAATCACTTTCTCCAGAAAAGACTACTGGTCTTTTGAGATTGTGTTGAATCTTTGTCTTATTTGGGGGAGTATTGACAATAATATTGAGTCTCTGTTTTCTTTTTTTTTGTCATGAATGAATTGAACCTTGTCAATTTTTTGGTTTTTTGCATCTACTGAAATCATATGGTTATGCTTTTTTAGTCAAATAGAGTGAGTTACACTGATGGATTTTCATTCCTGGGATGAACTGCTCTTGGTCATGATATATTATTTTCATAATTTACAGGGTTCTAGTTTTTGTTTTTTCAGAATTTTTGCATTTATATCAATATGGGATACTGGTTTGTAGTTTTCTTGTCCGTATCTTGTTTTGATATCATCGTATTGTTGACTTTATAAGATAGTAAGTGCTTAAATGCTGGAAGAGCTTATGTGTAACTGGTGTTATTTCTTAAGTATTTGGTAGAATATGCCAGTGAAACCATCTGGGTCTCATATATTCTTTGTTGGAAAGCTTTTAACTGTAAAGTTAATTTACTTAATAGAAGCAGAGCTGTTGAAGTTAGGTTATTTATTTATTCTTGAGTTAATTTGGTAGTTTATGGTTATTAAACACTTTGTCTATTTCATCTCAGTTATCAAATTAACTAGTAAAAGTTATTCATAGTATTCCCTTATTCTTTTAATGTCTTTAGGGTCTGTAGTGCTATCCTCTCTTTAATTGCTAATACAGATAATTGGTGTCCTTTCTTTTTTTCCCCCTGTATCAGTCTGCTAGAGATTTCACTGTTTTATCTTTTCAAAGAACTGGAAATTGATTTTCTCTTTTAGTATCTTCAGTTTTCAATTTCATTGACTTTTTACTTTTTTTTTCTGTTATTATTACCTTCTTTCTGCTTGTGTTGTGTTGAATTTGCTCTTTTCTTGTTTGTTTCTTAAGCTGGAAGCTTATATTACTGATTGGACATCTTTCTTGTTTTCTAATAATAGGATTTGATTTAGATCCCTTATGGTTTAATCCCTAAATCATATGACCTAAATCAAATCCCTTATGATTATACAGTGGAAGTGAGAAATAGATTTAACGGACTAGGTCTGATAGAGTGCCTGATGAACTATGAACGGAAGTTCATGACATTGTACAGGAGACAGGGATTAAGACCATCCCCATGGAAAAGAAATGTAAAAAAGCAAAATGGCTGTCTGAGGAGGCCTTACAAATAGCTGTGAAAAGAAGAGAAGTGAAAAGGAAAGGAGAAAATGAAAGATATTCCCATCTGAATGCAGAGTTCCAAAGAATAGCAAGGAAAGATAAGAAAGCCTTCCTCAGCGAAAACAACAGAGGAAAACAATAGAATGGGAAAGACTAGAGATTTCTTCAAGAAAATTAGAGATACCAAGGGAACATTTCATGCAAAGATGAGCTCGATAAAGGACAGAAATGGTATGGACCTAACAGAAGCAGTTGATATTAAGATGTGGCAGGAATACACAGAAGAACTGTACAAAAAAGATCTTCACGACACAGATAATCACGATGGTGTGATCACTTACCTAGAGCCACACATCCTGGAATGTGAAGACAAGTGGACCATTGAAAGCATTACTATGAACAAAGCAAGAGGAGGGGATGGAATTCCAGTTGAGCTATTTCAAATCCTGAAAGATGATGCTGTGAAAGTGCTGCACTCAATATGCCAGCAAATTTGGAAAACTCAGCAATGGCCACAGGACTGGAAAAGGTCAGTTTTCATTCCAATCCCAAAGAAAGGCAATGCTAAAGAATGCCGAAACTACTGCACAATTGCACTCATCTCACATGCTAGAAAAGTAGTGATCAAAATTCTTCAAGCCAGGCTTTAATAGTATGTGAACTATGAACTTTGAGATGTTCAAGCTTGTTTTAGAAAAGGCAGAGGAACCAGATATCAAATTGCCAACATCCGCTGGATCATCGAAAATGCAAGAGAGTTCCAGAAGAACATCTATTTCTGCTTTATTGACTATGCCAAAACCTTTGACTGTGTGGATAACCACAAACTGTGGAAAATTCTGAAAGAGATGGGAATACTAGACCACTTGACCTGCCTCTTGAGAAATCTGTATGCAGGTCAGGAAGCAACAGAACTGGACATGGAACAACAGACTGGTTCCAAATAGGAAAAGGAGTATGTCAAGTCTGTATATTGTCACCGTGCTTATTTAACTTCTATGCAGAGTACATCATGAGAAATGCTGGGCTGGAGGAAGCACAATTTGGAATCAAGATTGCCAGGAGAAATATCAGTAACCTCAGATATGCAGATGACACCACTCTTATGGCAGAAAGTGAAGAGGAACTAAAAAGCCTCTTGATCAAAGTGAAAGATCAGGAGAGTGAAAAAGTTGGCTTAAAGCTCAACGTTCAGAAAACTAAGATCATGGCATCTGATCCCATCACTTCATGGGAAGTAGATGGGGAAACAGTGGAAACAGTATCAGACTTTATTTTTTGGGCTCCAAAATCACTGCAGATGGTGACTGCAACCATGAAATTAAAAGACGCTTACTTGTTGGAAGGAAAGTTATGACCAACCTAGACAGCATATTGAAAAGCAGAGACATTACTTTGCCAACAAAGGTTCGTCTAGTTAAGGCTATGGTTTTTCCATTAGTCATG
Organism: Antilocapra americana; assembly: GCA_007570785.1. Taxonomy (NCBI): domain Eukaryota; kingdom Metazoa; phylum Chordata; class Mammalia; order Artiodactyla; family Antilocapridae; genus Antilocapra; species Antilocapra americana. The sequence continues at coordinate 33,622,803 of ML664177.1, read as the reverse complement.
TATGGATGTGAGAATTGGATGGTGAAGAAAGCTGAGTGCTGAAGAATTGATGCTTTTGAACTGTGGTGTTGGAGAAGACTCTTGAGAGTCCCTTGGACTGCAAGAAGATCCAACCAGTCCATCCTAAAGGAGATCAGTCTGGGGTGTTCATTGGAAGGACTGATGTTGAAGCTGAAACTCCAATACTTTGGCCACTTCATGCGAAGAGTTGACTCACTGGAAAAGACCCTGATACTGGGAAGGAGTGGGGGCAGGAGCAGAAGGGGACGACAGAGGATGAGATGGCCGGATGGCATCACTGACTCGATGAACTTGAGTTTGGGTAGACTCCACGGGTTGGTGATGGTCAGGGAGGCCTGGCGTGCTGTGATTCATGGGGTCGCAAAGAGTCGGACACGACTGAGTGACTGAACTGAACTGAATAATAGGATTCATTGTTATAAAATTTCCTAAGTACTTCTTCACCTGTGAACCATAGAGTCTGAGATACCATGTTTTCATTTTTATTCAGTTTAGAGTATTTTTTAGTTTCTCTTATGTCCTGCTATTTGACCAACCATGTGTCATTTAAAAGTATGTTGTTTAATATCCAAATATTTAGGAATGTTCCTAATGTAATTTTTAATTCTGTGGGGTCAGACAACACACTTTGTATGAATTTAATTATTTTATATTTACTAGGCTTGTTTTCTGGCCTAGTGTATAGTCTAGATTGGTTCCATAAAGCTTAAGAAGAATTTGTATTCTACATTTAGTCATGGAGTGTTTTTTAAATGTGAATTAAGTCAGATTATTTGATTGTTTAGTTTCTGTACACCTGTTGGTTTTCTGTACTTGTTCTCTCAGTTATAGAGAGGAATATTGAAATGTCAGCTATAATTATTCAGTTGTTTACATGACTGATTCATGGTATAGCATGGCTCAATTTCTTTCCTTTTTAAAAAAAGGCCGAATGATATTTCATTGTATGTATATGTTTATCCATTCATCTGTTGATAGACATTTGGTTTGTTGATGGTGGCTCAGATGGTATAGAATCTGCCTGCAGTGCAGGAGACCTGGGTTTGATCCCTGGGTCAGGAAGATCCCCCGAAGAAAGGAATGGCTACTCACTCCAATATTCTTGCTTGGAGGATTCCATGGACAGAGGAGCTACAGTCATGGGGTCGCAAAGAGTTGGGCACAACTGAGTGACTAACACTTTTGCACTTTTTTTTTTTTACTTCCACATTTTGGCTATTGTGAATAATGCTGTTTCAAACCTTTGTGTGTATATTCTTTGAGCTCTGCTTTCATTTCTTTTGGGTGTGTATCTAAGGCTACCCTGGTATTCTTAAACAGTGTTAAGAATGGATTGGTATATCTTGCATGGTGTATCTTTTTATATCCTTCTATTTTTAAGATATTTTTGTCTTTGTATTTAAAATGAATTTCCTGTTGAGAACATTTTTTTAATTGTCTTCATTCTGTCTTTGCTTTTTATTTATAGTGTTCTTAGACCATTTACATTTAATGAAAATAACAATATGGTTGGGTTTCAGTGTTCTTTCTTGCTGTCTGCTTTCTGTTTGTCTCATCGTTTGGTTATTTCTTTTGTCATTTTCCCCCTCCTTTGTTTGGATTAATTATATTTATTTATTTAATTTTATCTCCACTATTGTCTTAAGCCATATATTTTTTAAAGTGCTTATACTAAGATTACAGAAGGCCTCTTAACTTACCACATTTCACTTGCAAATATTATAACACATCACATATAATGTAAGAGCTTTACAATGGCATTCTTTTATTTTTCCCTCTAGTCTTGTGTGCTGCTGTTTTCGTACATTTTTCTTGTGTGTTAAAAACTCAGGTTACATTGTTGTTTTCATGTAAACAGCCTTTTGTATTTTAAAGGATAATTTTAAATTATTTTAAAACATCTTTGGTATTTGTACCATATATTTGCCATTTCTTTTGCTCTCCATTTCTTTGTGTAGATTCAAGTTTCTGCTCAGTATCATTTTTTTTTTTGTGCTTAACAAACTTGTATTAGGATTGGTTTAAATTTTATCATAGTAGTATTGCCAATGTTGTGGCATCATTATTGATTGAATTTTGATGCACATACTTGACATTTTTCTACTCCATCTTCTGCCTTATGGAAAAGTTAGTGGGGGCAGTGGAAGAATGTAACTCATAGAAGTAAGTGAATGTAGATATGTAATAAAACAGATATAGAGTGGCATGAGTTTTTCCTACAATGTCCTAGTGAGTTAGTGGAATTGATAAGAATTTACATATATAGGGGAGCAATTGAAATAGATTTAGAAGGGTAGATAAGATTGTTAGGCAGAGAAAGTATTTGATAGGTAGCATTGCAAGTGGAGAGTACAGCACTAATAAATATATATAATGCCGTTGGTGAGAAATAAGTTTAAAAACTTAGATTGGGCTCAGATATGGAGAACCTGGAAAGGTCTGTCTGGTGAAGATTGTAATGGTGAGAAGTTGTGGGCCATATGCGAGACAGCAAAAGAGACACACGGATGTACAGAACAGCCTTTTGGACTCTGTGGGAGAGGTCTAGGGTGGGATGATTTGGGAGAAGGGCATTGAAACATGTATATTATCTTATGTGAAACAAATCGCCAGTCCAGGTTCGATGCATGAGACAGGGTGCTCAGGGCTGGTGCACTGAGATGACCCAGAGGGATGGGATGGGGAGGGAGGTGGGAGGGGCATTCAGGATGGGGAACACATGTACACCCGTGGCGGATTCATGTCAGTGTATGGCAAAGCCACTACAATATTGTAAAGTAATTAGACTCCAATTAAAATTAAAAAAAAAAGTTTTTGAGTAGGAGGATTGAGTGGTACTGTAGAGATGCTTAAATGAGTCAGGGAGTGCCCTATCCATTAAGGTCTTAGTTTGAAAATAGACTGCTTAAGGAGAAAAGAAATTTGTTATAAGAGTGTTAAATTACTCATAAACTCAAAAGGAAGGCTGGGGAGCTTGTCTCGGGCAGTTCCCAGTGTTGATATCAGGAGTGATTTGATAGTCTAATCAGGATGCCACTGAAATTACAGCATGTCATCCATTTTTCCCCCATAACTTTGGTCGTTTTTCTCAAATTTCAGAATCCCCGGAAATAGTTTATTGGCTTATCTTGGTTAATGTCCATTCATCTGTGAGGTGAGAATTTGGCATCTTTATAGATAGTCCTGCCAAAGCAAAGGAGAGGTAATTTCCCAAAAGGAAGTCAGTGCCATTACTGTAAAGTGGGGATAGATGGTGGGAGGCCAGCAAACAACGACTAAAATGGACATCCTAATGAATTAAGAGGAAAGACTAGAGACTGAAATGCTCATTTGGGAGGCTTCTGAAGAACAGACAAGAGGTAACAGAGATCTTAATAAAAGGTAGTGGCTGTGTGATTGGCTAGTAATGGTTTTGATATGAAATACTCTGGAGGTAGAATCTAAAATTTAGTGACAAATGCTTCTTACTCCTACAAATATATAGATAACTAAAGTTAACTAACTTCAAGTCACCTAGGTGACTGGAAGAAAGTTGATGATGTATAGTGGAAACCTGGCTCTGTTACTAAGCTATGTAATATAATGAGCAAATTAAATTACTTAACTTTTCTGAGCCTCAAGTATAATTTGGGTTGATAATTATTTTAGGACAGTTGTGACAATTCAATAAACTTAGAAAAATGCTGTAATATATGAAGAATTCAGTGAATTTTAATTCCCTTCATTATTAAACAGAAAAACAGGATTTCTTTTGTTTTTTTTTGGTTAGGAGATGCTTTAGGCATGTGCTGTGCTTTGTTACTTAGTATTATATACTCTGTATGCTTAGTATTAAAACTTCATTCCTTTATGTTTTGAGATTTTTATGGAAACAGAAGGGAAACATTCTGGATTAGAAATTAGCTTCAGAGTTAGACTTTTTAAAATAGCCCTTTTATTTTTATAATTTTAGACTTATATGAAAGTACAAAGATAATACAGAGTTCTCACATACCTTTCACTCACCTTCCTCTAATGTTAACATTTTAAATAACCATGGTATAGTTGTTGAAATGACAAAGTTAACACTGTTAATTAAATTACAGATTCCATTCAGATTTACCTGATTTTCCACTGATGTACTTTTTTTTTGTTCCAGGATCCAATTCAGGATACTACCTTGGATTTAGTAAATTTAGATTTTAAATTCCACGTCTGCAAACCACTTAACCCTTCAGACCCTCATGCATAAATTCTGACTTAAAGGATATCTATCTGAACTACCATTTATAGTTCTCATGTTCTGAGTCTGTTTATATCTGTCACACAGTGTCCCCTGTTTTTATTTTTGAAAGAGATTCTAAGATCTAATCCATATACCAGATCTTTTGACGATTAAAAAAAAATTCCATTTGTATCTTGCAATTTTGCTTTATTATTAAAGGAAAACTATACATTTATTGAGATTTGGGAAAACTTACAAGAACTTTTTCTTCCACTTGAACAAAAATGACAGAAAAGCAGGGTTTGTGTCTATTTAGTTGTGTAATAATTGAAAGTTAAAAAATATGAGTATTGATAAACTGCAGTTTTTGAGGGACAATACTAGGGAGAGCATAAAGCTTAGAAATGTAACTTGAAAGTGAATCTTCATGTAGTGGAATTTATAATGGAAATAATTGAGAGAAGATGTATCTTTTCTCAAATAATCCAAAGTACTTCATGTGGCTGCTTGTTAGTTCTTCTCAGGTTTGGGCATAGTTTGGTATAGGTTAAATTGTTTATATATTTTAAGTTGTCCCTTTTTCCTCCAAACTATGTCTCTATTAAGGAAAATATCATATTGGAAATAATTCCAAAACAGTTGTATTTTATCCCACAGATTCTCCTGTTCAGAAATTGTTGAACCTACCAACAGTCTTGGCTTATAAATAATCAACTTTGATTCTATAATAGGTTCAGTTAAATAGCTTAATTATTTTTAGGGACCTTGCAGTAGTATTTTGATTAATTTTCTTATTTGAATTTACTTTTAATAATTGGGTTAGCTTTTGTTATTCTAATCCAGTGACTCTTAATACGCGACACAATTCTCACACAGGTGGCTAAGGATTACACTTTGACAAAATATGAATGTGCATCAAAATTTTGTATATAGTGTCTCAATTTCTGCTTGTTAAAACCATATTTTTCATTGTTTACCTGTGTAATATCTGTATTCACTCTGACACTTTTCTTTTACTCTGACACTTCTCAAATGCCTACTCTCTATGAGAAACATTTTTAGGTATATAAGATTCAAAAGATAAGTAAGGTAGCCTCTGCGTTTAAGGAACTCAATGGTAGATGAGATAGATAGATGCTTAAATAATTCAGTACAGTAAGATGTGTTAGTTGAGTATAAGCAAATTTTATAGATGTATCACACAGAAAACCAATTAATTGTGCCTGGGAGAAGTGGATTGGGAAAAGTTGCCCTGTGGAGAATGACAACCAGAAATCAAAAAGCAGAGGAGTTTGACTTAATAATTTTGAGCATTATGTTTTATCTGCATATTTCATTTAACCCTCACTAACCCCCCATGACTTAGAGGCTTCTGTGGTGGCTCACTGGTTAAGAGTCTGTCTGCCAACACAGGAGACATGGGTTCGATTCCTGGGTTGGAAAGGTCCCTTGGAGAAGAAAATGGCAACCCACTCCAGTATTCCTGCCTGGGAAATCCTATGGACAGAGGAGCCTGGCCGGCTATAGTCCATGGGCTCGCAAAAGTCAGACACAACTTAGCAACTACAACAACAATAATTTTAGAGATGGGGAAACTGAGGTCAGAGAGATTAAGTTACTTGTCCAACAAGTTAACTGCCAACAGTAAGTATGTTGGCAGATCCAGTTTGGGGACTTAGATAATATGATTTCAGGACCTGTGTTTTTAGTCACTGTGTGTTCACCACTCTGTAGAAAGAGGAGCATAATGATAAACTGGGAAGCCCATGTCATCACAGCACAGGAAGTTGGAAGGTGATGAGAATTAAGAGTAGGTTTTGTCAGACCATGCAGTCTCTAAAAGTCATGGTAAGGATTTTTGTTTCAACCAAAGTAAAGTGTAAAGGCATTGAGCACTTAAATAGAGGAGATGACATAATCAGATTTGCATTTTGAAAGGTCATTTTGGTTGTAGGAGACCAAATGAATTGGAGAGGGGCCAAAAATGGATGCAGTGGCACCCTGTTAAAGTTCATTATAATGAGTAGCCCAAGCAAGATAAATAGCCTGGATGGAATAAATAGGTGATTGTTGAGATGGAGGAAGGTGGGCTGGTTTAAGAAAGATACAGAAGGATAAGACTACAAGACATGGTTATGGTTACACATTACTTAATACCTTCCATATCTTTATCGGTGCTCACAGTATTCATAACACTGCCTGTGTAGGCTGTCCTACCCAATGACCCAGTGACATCGCATTTGTTTATTTGGCTACACTGGGTTTCAGTTGCTGCATGCAGTATCTTCCATTGTGGTGTGCAGACTTCTCTCTAGTTGCAGCACCTGGGCTACAGAGCTTGTGTGCTCAGTAGTTGTGGCGCTGTGTAGCTTGTGGGATCTCAGATCCCTGACCAGGGATCAAACCCATGTCCCCTGACCAGGGATCAAACCCATGTCCCCTGCATTGGAAGATGGATTCTTAACCACTGGACCACCAGTTAAGTCCCTCCAGTGACTTCTTTAACAATATTATTTTTGCTCTTTACCTTTTTCCTTCTTTTCAGTTTAACATACTTAACAGTGGTTCAGGGGATTGATTCTGTATTTTCCACAATTAATTCATCATGTGGTTTTGAGAAAGGCATGTGATCTATAGAAACCAAATACTCTCAATTCCTTCCAATCCTAAAATTTTGTAAGTATGTTTAATATTTGTAAGGAGGTCGAAGCACCAGACATCAAATTATTTCTGTGTCGATTAAGCCTGATGGGAGTTCCTATAACGTCACATTTATCTCACTGGTGGCATTTCTCAGTTGTAGTTATCATTTCTAGTTACTGGTATAGTAACTGGTATACATGTGTGTTTCTTTTGAGGGAAGACATAGTAGACAGTGTAATATGTGTCTGCCCATTCTCTGTAAAGAGACAGTTTTTCTTTCTCTAAAGTGATTGAACATTTGACTAAGTTGGCTCGTTTCTAAGCTTGAGCCCTCTGAGTAACAGATGTAGGGAAAAGGGCGTTACGGTATTGAAGCAGTTGCTTAAAGCCAACAATGTCCTTTTTGTGAAAATCTGAAGGTTCTTTAAAGTTGGAATACCATGACATCATCACTGTTCATCTAAGGAGCATTCCTCAAGTAATACTGAATATGCTGTGATTATCAGTACCCTTCCCCCTTCTTTCTGTTGCTTGACTGATGTTATTGTCAATTATTTGACTATTTTTGCAAATACGGAGCAGTTAGTTAATTCTGAAAATCCTAAGAGCCTGAGATTTTAAAGTATATTGGGTTTTAATTCTAGTTTCATCAGCTTTCTTAGAGATTTGTGTTTTAGGATTGAATAAAATCATTTCACCCACAGAAACTGTGTATCTTTTACATTCAGCCCTCAATAGCCTAATAAATGATAGGCTTCTCTGGTTTATTTTTATAGAACCAGAAACAAATTAGATCTCATTTGCCGTTTATAGGATTCTTAATGTCTTTTACTATTCTCTTTTAGTAGGAAGGATATGGTGAGTTATAATAATGATATTTTCCCTGAAGAACAGATTGGATATCTTTACAATATAATCTAATAGTCTGTTTTTTTCTTTTATAAGGAAGATTATTGCAGTCTTATAGAACTTTTTAAACATGCTCATGTTTTAAGCCTGATCTATAGTTTAGCAAGCTGTATTAGTACTGTACTTTGAGTATTTATGTACTTAATATTTATGTTCGGCAGAAATTATGGAGTTTATGGTTAGGGTTGCTCTGGAAGTTCCTCTCTGCTGTTTTCTTTTCCTGTAGTTTTTCACGACAGCTTTTGAAGATGGACAAGATTCAAATCAAGAACCTTTGTCAGTTTTACATCGATGACTCTATGTTAACTCTAGCTTAACAGTGTAAAGTGTAGTCTTTGCAGAGACTACAGTTGAGTCTCAAACAGCATGGATTTGATCTGCATAGGTACACTTATGCAGGTTTTTTTTAGTAAATATGTGTAGGTACTGTCAATGTATTCTCTCTTCCTCATGACTGTCCTAACATTCCTTTTTCTCTAACTTACTTTATTGTAAGAATATAGCATATAATGTATATATATAGCATACAAAGTATGTTTAATTGACCTTGTATTATCAATAAGGCTTCGGTTCAACAGTAGGCTATCAGTAGCTAAGTTTTTGGGGTTGTTGTTGTTCAGCTCTGTCTGACTCTTTGAGACCCTATAGCAGTATGCTAGGCTCCTCTGTTCTTCACTATCTCCTGGTGTTTGCTCAGATTCATGTCCATTGAGTTAGTGATGCTCTCTAACCATCTCAACCTCTGCCATCAATCACGTTCATTGATAGTGGTGTTCTACAGTGTTCTGTATATTTTCAGACTACTTTTAAAGTTCTGGAAGGAGTGTTGAAGGCTCTCAGTGTAATTATAGGCTTGTCTTATTTCTCTCTATCAGCTGTATCAGTTCTGCTTCATTTTATTTGAAGTTGTTTTGTTATTCAGGTGAATGCAAATTTAGGATTTGATAGTGGAATACCATCATTATGTAATGTCCCTCCTTATCCCTTGTGGTTTACCCAGTTCTGAAATCTGTTGTCTGATATTAATGTAGCCACTCCAGATTTCTTTTGTTTAATATTTTGTATTGCAGTTCTACTGGGAACAGATTCTCCTATTATCACCTTTTAAAGATATTATTCCACTTTCTGGGACCTCCAGTGTTTCTTATCAAAATCTGTGGTCAGTCAGATTCTTGTTTACTATTTTTTGTTTTGTAGCATTTTGATTATGATGTGTACAGCTCTGATTTTATTTGAATTTTTCCCGTTTGGAATTTACTGAGCTCCTTGAATCTCTAAATTTATATATCTCTTGTCAAATCTGGGAAGTTTTCTGCCATTACCAAAACAATTTTTTTTCCTCTACCAATTTGTTTTTCCTCTCGTTATATGAACGTCAGTGATATAAAACTTAGTTTGATATTGTCCTGTAAGTTACTAAGGCTCCATTCATTTCTTTCAATCATTTTTTTCTTTTCTTATTTCAGTTTAGGTAATTTCATTTGCTTTCCTTTCAGGTTTACTGACTCTTTGCTCTATCATCTCTGTTCTCTGGTTGAGACCATGCAATGAATTTTTAAAAAATTTTCTTATACTGTATTTTTTAAATTAATTAATTTATTTTTTCCTTTACATTATTGTGTTGTGATACTGTATTTTTCAGTTTCAGATTTTCCATGTGGTTCTTTTTTTTTTGTTTCTCTGCTAAGAGTTTTGTTTTTTCAGTTGTTTCAAGAGTGTTAGCCATTATCTCATTTATTATGATTATAATAGCTGCTTTAATTTCTTTATGTGATAATGCCAACATGAGTCATCTCAAAATAGGCATCTGTTGGCCCTCTTTTCACTTGATAATTTGTCACACTTTCCAGTTATATATATTATTTGTTTATTTGCTTTTACATGAAAAGTAATTTTGTATTTTTTCCTGGACATTTTGAATATTGTCATTTCTGATCCTGTTAATATCCTCTGGAGAGTGTTGATTTGTTTGTTTCAGACAGCTACCAGTTAGATGGCAAGTTCTGTCTCACTTTCTGTGGGAAGTAGTTCTAGTATCAATTCTGTTTTCAAAACCTTTGCTGTGCTCTTTGGATTTGCCCTTCACTGTAACCTCTCAGTGATAATCTGAGACTTGGGAAGTGGTTTATATCATTGATTAGGTCCTCTTTAGCATAGTCTTTGCTGCACCTCTTTGAGTCTGTTTTACACAAACAAATCATAACTGTACTGGTTTGTACAGAGAATTAGGACATCTCTTCTCCAGCTCTCTCCTCTCTATGATTTCCCCTATGCTCTTCAGTTTCCAGGGCCTTATTCCCAGTTCCAGAAAGACATGTTTCTGTCAGAGCTTTTAGACCTCTGCATTGTACAGCTCCCCATATCTGGGGTTGCCCTTAAGTGAAGTGGGGAAAGGAGAGAGAGAAGGGGAAAAAAATAATGGGAATTCCTCTCATACTTTTTGGATGACAGAGGCCCTGTTTTCCCAGTTTTTCTGACCAGAGAGATTAGTTATCTCATTGGGGTTTTCTCTTGCTGGGACAGTGCTGTTCTATGGCTGAGGAGAGGACAAAAGACCAAAAAGAAGGCATTCCCTCCTGCCAGTCTCCAGATCACAGAATTCCCTTTTCCTGGTCCTTTGGACAGGGGGAGAATTTCTTTGTGTGTTTTGTCAGCACCCTAAACATAGTTTCGTAACTTAGATCATACTCTTAGGTCAAAACTGGGAGATAAAGGGATAAAAGAGGAAAATGGAATGAGAAGACTCATGGCCATACTTTGACGTTTCGACTCCTCTTCACAGTCATTTATATTACCTGTTTTTGGAATGTTTATATATATCCTTTGGTCATTTATATTTTGGTGGATTAGTTATTTCTTCAGTGATTTGGATGATGCCACTATATTTAAGGAGTGCTCTGGATATTTCAGTTTTTGTGTTCAACTCAATTTTTTTATACAGATTTTTTTAATGAATTAGTCTTTTGTAACTTTAAGTGCTAATAACCTTTTAGATTTCTCTCTAGTTGGAATGTGTATGCTTCTAGTTTAAAAAAAACATATTCTGTTTTATTTTTCTCAAATTTAAAGTAAAATTTTTTAATTTTTAGAAGTGGTTGGTATAAAAATTCGATAATATAGATATCTAGGTTAACAGGTAATGCTGTTCATAGCCTTACTTTATCACAGAAAACGTTAGCATTTTAATACACATCCTTCTATACCTTGTTCATAAATTTGCTGTATATACTTATATATTTTAGATTTTAAACCACTTTATTTTTTAAAGTTGTTACTTTAATTGAGATATTATATGCATAAATGCATCCATTTTAATATAGTTTGAATTGGACAGGAGTGATTCTCTACTGAACCCTAGACAGTTCCTTTGAGCCCTTCTGTGGTCAATTCCTCTTTTCTTCCCAAAGCTGACCCCAAGCAACCATGAATCTATCACTGTATACTAGTTTTGCCTATTTGAAAATTTATCAGGGAAACCATACAGTTTTTACTGTTTGATTTCTGGCTTTTTTCGACTTGAGAATAATGCCTTTTTTTGGCGGGGGGGAGGTGCTGTTCCACCCTACCCCAACTCTCAACCCCATATGTGGGATCTTGGTTCCCTGACCAGGGATCAAACCCTCTCTCTGAGGTGGAAGCTTGGATCCTAACTTCTGGACTGCCAGGGAGTTATGGAGCATGATGCTTTTGATAATCTTCTGGGTTGCTGTATGAATCGGTAGTTTATTCCTTTTTATTGCTGTGAAAAGAATTTCATTGTGTGAGTATACCAAAGTTTTATTTTATACATGGAAAAGAAATGCAAAAAAGCAAAATGGCTGTCTGAGGCAGCCTAACAAATAGTTGTGAAAAGAAGAGAAGCAAAAAGGAAAGATACTCTCTTCTGAATGCAGAGTTCCAAAGAACAGCAAGGAAAGATAAGAAAGCCTTTCTCAACGATCAATGCAAAGAAATAGAGGAAAACAACAGAATGGGAAAGACTAGAGATTTCTTCAAGAAAATTAAAGATACCAAGGGAACATTTCATGCAAAGATGAGCTTGATAAAGGACAGAAATGGTATGGACCTAACAGAAGCAGAAGATATTAAGAAGAGGTGGCAAGAATACACAGAAGAACTGCACAGAAAAGATGTTCATGACTCAGATAATCATGATGGTGTGATCACTTACCTAGAGCCAGACATCCTAGAATGTGAAGTCAAGTGGGCCTTAGAAAGCACCACTACGAACAAAGCTAGTGCAAGTGATGGAATTCCAGTTGAGCTATTTCAAATCCTGAAAGATGATGCTGTGGAAGTGCTGCACTCAATATGCCAGCAAATTTGGAAAACTCAGCAATGGCCATAGGACTGGAAAATGTCAGTTTTCATTCCAGTCCCAAAGAAAGGCAATGACAAAGAATGCTCAAACTACCGCACAATTTCACTCATCTCACACGCTAGTAAAGCAATGCTCAAAATTCTCCAAGCCAAGCTTCAGCAATACGTGAATCATGAACTTCCAGATGTTCAAGCTGGTTTTAGAAAAGGCAGAGGAACCAGAGATCAAATTGCCAACATCCACTGGATCATCAAAAAAACAAGAGTTCCAGAAGAACATCTATTTCTGCTTTATTGACTATGCCAAAGCCTTTGACTGTGTGGATCACCACAAACTGGAAAATTCTGAAAGAGATGGGAATACCACACCATCTGACCTGTCTCTTGAGAAACCTGTATGCAGGTCAGAAAGCAACAGTTAGAACTGGACATGGAACAACAGACTGGTTCCAGATAGGAAAAGGAGTACGTCAAGGCTGTATATTGTCACCCTGCTTATTTAACTTATGTGCAGAGTACATCATGAGAAACGCTGGGCTGGAAGAAGCACAAGCTGGAATCAAGATTGCCGGGAGAAATATCAATAACTTCAGATATGCAGATGACACCACTCTTATGGCAGAAAGTGAAGAGGAACTAAAGAGTCTCTTGATGAAAGTGAAAGAGGAGAGTGAAAAAGTTGGCTTAAAGCTCAACGTTCAGAAAACTAAGATTATGGCATCTGGTCCCATCACTTCATGGGAAATAGATGGAGAAACAGTGGAAACTGTCAGATTTTATTTTTTGGGGCTCCAAAATCACTGCAGATGGTGATTGCAGCCATGAAATTAAAAGATGCTTACTCCTTGGAAGGAAAGTTATGACCAACCTAGACAGCATATTAAAAAGCAGAGACATTACTTTGCTGACAAAGGTCCGTCTAGTCAAGGCTATGTATGGTTTTTCCAGTGATCATGTATGGATGTGATAGCTGGATGGTGAAGAAAGCTGAGTGCCGAAGAATTGATGCTTTTGAACTGTGGTGTTGGAGAAGACTCTTGAGAGTCCCTTGGACTGCAAGGAGATCCAGCCAGTCCATCCAAAGGAGATCAGTTCTGGGTGTTCATTGGAAGGACTGATGTTGAAGCTGAAACTCCAGTACTTTGGACCTCATGTAAAGAAATGACTCATTGGAAAAGACCCTAATGCTGGGAAGGATTGGGGGCAGGTGGAGAAGGGGATGGCAGAGAATGAGATGGCTGAATGGCATTACTGACTCGATATACATGGATTTCGGTAGACTCCGGGAGTTGGGGAGGGACAGGGAGGCCTGGCGTGCTGCAGTTCATGGGGTTGCAAAGAGTCGGACACGACTGAGCCACTGAACTGATCTGAACTGAACTGATATATGTATATTTGTGGATAGACATTTGTATTATTTGCCATTTGGGGCTGTTATGAATAAAGCTGCTATGTACAAGTCTTTTTGTGTGCCTTTGTTTTTATAACTTTTGAATAAGTGATAACTAGTTAAGGAACTGTTCCATCACATAATAAATGTTTATTTAATTTGATAAGCATCTGTTAAATGGTTTTCTTAGAATGGTTGTACCTTTGCAAATTGCCGTCAGCAGTGTAATAAGTTCCAGTTCTTCACTTTGTTTTTTTGATCTTTTTATTTAATTTGAGGGCAGGGGGAAGTGTGTGCAATGCTTATGGGATCTTAGTTCCCCGACTGTGGATCAACCCAGGCCCCCAGCAATGAAAGTGTGGAGTCCTAACCACTGGATCAGCAGGGACTTCCCCTAGTTCCTCACTTTATGCATTTAACATTTCTTATATTTTATATAAGTGTTTTTGATATGGATTCCTTAAAGTTGGATTTTTGTGTGAAATGTTAAGCGTACATTTGATTTTTGTGGATTTTTCTCCGTAGGTTTGTACTGTTTTTGTAATATCCACTGCCACTGTATAAAAGTGAATATCTCTCTTCCACCACATATCAGTGTGTGGTGGATTTTTGCTGTTCTGATAGGTATAAAATTAAATCTTAGGATAGTTTTCACCTGTATTTCTTATACTTTGAGTGATGTCGAACATATTTTCATATATTTAATGACTGTTTCTTTTCTTTCTATTGTTTTCTTTCTTCTCTGAACTACCCATATCTCTGCTGAGTTTTTGGGACAGTGTTTTCTTTGTGTGTGTCTGTGTGTGTCCGCACACATGCTGTTTTTAGAAACTATATATTAAGAATGTAAGATTGTCAGATTATTGTCTTGGTTTTTGAAATTCTTTACATATTAGAAATACTAACCCTTTGTGAATATAAGTTTCAGACATTTTTTAACTCAAGTTTATTATTTGTCCCTTTTGTTTGAAGTCTTTCCATGGCCCCTCCTCCCAAGTTTAATATTTGCTTTTCTGACCCATATGTAATTCTGATGTTTAGTTTGAGGAACAGGTGTTTAGCTATTGGTGTCTCTCAACAACACTTATTTTTATCAAATACTTTTTTCACTCATTGATTTGAGAGGCCTGGTTAAGCCATTTAGCAGTAGTGTTTATATAAGGTATGTGATAGGGATATAATTTCTGTAATTTTTTCCAAATGGGTTTTTAGTTTTCTCTACAAAATTTGTTTCTTCTTTAGTTGTGTGCTAAATTCTTAGGTACACATACATGGGTTTGTTTCTGGACTTTTTTAGATACCTGCTTAAAAGCTTTATGAAGTGGAGGAGAGTTGACTAGAATATAATGACATTAATTAGAAGGCAAATAAAATAGCTTTGGGAAATTTATTTTAATTGGTGAATTTATTAAGTTAAATGGCTAACATTTAATGTAGTGCTTACTATGCCTGAGTACTAATCTATGCTTATATTTATTCATTTAACCTTCACAACCACTATATTAGGTAGGCTACTGTTTTCATTCTACAGTTTAGGAAAATAAGGCTACTCAGTTCCAGCTTGTGATTAGTGTTGCCAGGATTCATATTCAGGTAGTGTCATTCCAGAACCTAGATTCTGAAGCTTCTCAATTATAACAGCTGTTTTTTAAGTTAGGTAATCTGATACAGAGGAACTGATAACCAACCAATTTCATGGTAATTCTGCTATCTGTAATATCTGCTTACTAATGAATCAGATTTGATAGAGGCTATATTTTAATGTGAGTCATGTTTATAGAGAAAGCAGTTAGTTGTCTGTTAAATTCATTACTTTCTCCCATTGCATCTTTCTTTGAAATGTCTGTGTTAACATTTTATTAAACACTGCCATATGAAAGGAAAAGAAAGACAGCTTACTGAGTTAAGTTCTTTGTGTATTTTCTTACATTTGAAAATCATTAATAGACAGGAATCTAATCTTTCTGTTGTTAGAAACTTCCTATGGGTACAACTGAAGTTGGCATGCATACTTTTTTAATAGCCTCTGTCTTCTGCCAGTGGGCTGGCTCACTACCTCAGAATTAGGTAAGGATTAGATAAACCTTCTAAGATGTAAACATTCATTTAATTTTTAAAATTGTGTGTTTGGTAATGCTTATCCTATGTGTAATAAAAATCCTTAATTTTTTTAAGCCCCAAAGGTAATTGTGATGATGAGCCAGATTTAGGGACTCCTGCACTAGCAAATCACACTTCCTTCTCAGTGAAATTCTAGGCCTGAAGTAATTTTATATATGCTATCAGAAAATGATCTTATACAAATTATTCTTAACAGCTTTTCCTGACTTTTTTGTCTCTTATTTCTCTACAATAGCTTATGCCAGCGTGGCTTCATTCATACAGATGAACCAAGGATTGGGATAGCAGTATAAAATTAGAATCAGACAGCTGATTGCCCAGCAGGATGCCATCAACCAACCGTGCGGGCAGCCTGAAGGACCCTGAAATTGCAGAGCTCTTCTTCAAAGAAGATCCAGAGAAGCTCTTCACAGATCTCAGAGAAATTGGCCATGGAAGCTTTGGAGCAGTGTATTTTGTAAGTGTTAAAGGCTTAAGTCATTGACCAGCATTTACTTAAAATTCAGTCATGGAAAAATAAAAAATAATAATATAAAGAGACAGAGGCCATAGTCCATTTTATAGTCACTTGTATTGCTATATGTATATAATATGAAAGTAGTTTTAGTTATTGAGTTTCTTGGATTATTAAAAAATGGGAACTAATGTATATCCTCCTGAGCACTTCTTACACATGGTTCCATAAGTTTTGATGTGTTGTATTTTTTTATTCATTCAAATCTCAGTATTTCTAACATGCCTTATGACTTCTTTGATACATTGGTTTAAAAGTGTGCTGTTTAATTTTTACAGTCTTGTGAATTTTCCTTTTTTTCCTTTTTTGTTATTGATTTCTGACTTTATCCTATTGAGGTCAGAGAAGATACTTTGGATGATACCTATCTTTTAAAATCAATTGAGACTTGATTTTTGGCACAACACGGTCTGTCCTGGAAAATATCCCATGTGCACTTGAGAAGAATGTGCATTCTATAGACCTAGTTGGTTTATTATGTTAAGTCCTCTATTTCCTTACTTATTTTCTGTCTGGTTGTTCTCTCCTTTATTATAAGTCGAGTATTAAAATCTTCAGGGCTCCCCCAGTGGCTGAGTGGTAAAGAATCTGCCTGCCAACACAGGAGATGTGGGTTTGATCCCTGAGTTGGGAAGATCTTTTAGAGAAGGAAATGGCAACCCACTCTAGTATGCTTGCTTGAGAAATCCCATGGACAGAGAGGAGCCTGGGTGGGCTCCAGTCCATGGGGTAGCAAAAGAGTTGGATATGACTTAGTGACTAAACAACAGTCGAAGTCTCCGAAACTGTTATTATAGAAATGTCTATACATAATGATCTGTCCGTAGGTGTGTGAATGTTGACAATTGTTGTATCTTCTTGATGTATTGAATCTTTATTAATACATGATGTCCTTCCTTGTTTTTAATAACATTTTTTTCTTTTGTTTTTGTTTTGTTTTTAATATTTTTTAATTTAAAGATTTTTGTATTTACAAAAGTCTTTTTGTGGACCCAGTTTTTCATTTCTTCTAAGTAATTACTCAAGATTTGTTGAAGGTGTATATTTAGTTTTATGGCCAATTGCCAGACTTTTTCACTAAGTAGAAAGTTTACACTCCCATCTGCCATGTATGAGATTTCAGTGTATGTATCCTTGCCAGCGTTAGATGTTGATGGTCATTTCGAGTTATATTGATGGGTTTATAATGGTATTTTAGTTAGGTTTTAATGTGTATTTCCCTAATGATTGTTGATGTTGAGCTCTCTTTCATAGACTTAATGGCCATTCACATCTCTTTGGAAGTATGTATTCAAATATTTTGTCCATTTTTTGAAAATTGGGTTTTCTTTTTTAATTGACTTTGCACGATTTCTTTGTGTATCTGGGTTACTTGATCAGTCAATGTATGTTTTGTGATTATTTTCTTCTGGTGTGTACACTGGAAAATTTAGTTTGTTGGTGTGATATTCTATGTGTGTCAAGTAACTAATATTTGTAGGTTATAGTCTTCAGATCTTTTGAGTCCTTGGATTTTACTAGTTTATTTTTGTCCGTATGTTGTGTCAGTAACTGAGAGAGGTGTTTAAAAATCTTCACTGATATCTGTTTTGCCTTTTAGCTCTATCTTGTTTTACTTTATACCTTTCTAATCTGTTACTAGAAATATATAAATTTAGAAACACTGTATCTTGTTGAATTGTCCCATTACCATTAAGATTTCACTCTTTACCTTTTATAGTATTTCTTGCTTTAAAAATTTATTTTTGATATTATTGATAGATTTCTTTGGCTAATGCTCAGATAGTATTTCTTTTTCCTTTTCATTATGTGAGAGCATCCTTATGTAGCTTTTGTAAGTCTTGATATTTTTGGTCCAAGGACTGTTTTTAATACAGATGCGCGTCATGCCTTTCTTCAGTGTGTGGTGACTTTTATCCTCTTGATAGTGAGTGCACTGGATGTTGAGCAGGGCCTCCTATTTGCTCTGTAATTGTCACAGCCCTGATGGGGATAAGGTCTGCTCCCCAGTTATTGCAGTGGAAGCCCCCAAATTGGTTTCTGAGCTGTGGTGTTAGGTAGGTGGGACTGGGGTGCTTCCGCTGGGAGTGCAGCCACTGCGTATTCCTCTACAGAAGCTGTCCAACAGGAACTACATGGGCTCTGTGTTGCTGCCTGTCACTGTGAGTGCTGTGTGCACTTACAAAGTATGCTGTAGTTGGCAGTACCCTTGGCCCCACCTCAGTTGAGGGAATACAGGCCATCACCCTGGATATCCCTCAGGTTCTGTGCTCACAAAACCAATAGGGCAGATCCACCACAATCAGGCACCTGGACCTGCCATGGGGGCTACAGAATCAGTCCAGACCCAGGCTCTGCCTCTGTGTGCCTGTGCCCTCAAATCCCACAGTTGCCATTACTGGACCACCCCATCCTTGGAAGCACCAGTAATCCATCGTAATGCCCCTCAGGCACTGAGCTTACAAAGCTGCCAGTAGCAGTGTGAATCCACCAGTGTTGAGCTCATAGAGGTGGGGCCACATCTACTGTGAGCTCCTAGAAAATGAGGCTGCTGTTGTGGGGCCCTGCCTGTCCCTTTACATGGTCCCTCAGTTGTGTCTGACTCTTTGCTACCCTATGGATTGCAATATGCCAGGCTTCCCTGTCCTTCACTATCTCCTGGAATTTGCTCAAACTCATGTCCGTATTGAGTCAGTGATACCATCCAACCATCTCCTCTGTCACCCCCTTCTCCTCTTGCCCTCAGTCTTTGCCAGCATCAGGGTATTTTGAAGGAGTCAGCTCTTGGCATCAGGTGGCCAAAGTGCTTCAGCATCAACATCAGTCCTTCCAATGAATATTCAGGGTTGATTTCCTTTAGGATTGACTGGTTTGATCTCCTTGCAGTCCAAGGGACTCTCAAGAGTCTTCTCCAACACCACAGTTCAAAACATCAATTCTCTGGCGCTCAGCTTTCTTTATGGTTCAGCTCTCACATCCATACATGACCACTGGAAGAACCATAGCTTTAACTAGATAGACCTTTGTGACTTCTGTTGTGGCCCAGATGTGCATTTTGGGGTGGGGAGTGCAGTGAGGTGGCCAGGACCATCTGTGCTGGTCTCTGCCTGCCCTGTCTCCCGCAGGCTGGTTGCTGCACTCTCCTCTGAGCCTGTGAAGCTCACTGTCTGTCCCAGTCGTGTAGTGTTTTTATTATTTTTAAAATTTTTCTGTTTTTTTGTTTTTTTTTGGCTGGAGTAGGTGTTTGTCGCCTGTGGGATCTTTTGTCACGCTGTGCGGCCTACTCTCTGGTTGTGGCATGTGGGTCTAGTTTCCCCATGGCATGTGTGATTTTAGTTACCCAACCAGGGATTGAACTGGTGTCCCAAGTTTTTCCAGATTTCCTGGTTTGTCTCTTCTCTGTTCTAGACTCGAATCCAGAATACTGCATTGCATTTAGTGTACCCACTTTTAAATTAAGCTTAGGCCAATTAAAAGTGTAGCAGTTAATGGCTTCCCTGGTAGTCCAGTGGTTAGGAGTCCACCTTGTAATGCAGGGGGACACCAGTTTGATCCCTGGTCCCGGAAGATCCCACATGCCACCGAGCGACTAAGCCCATGAGCTGCAGTTACTCGGCCCACATGCAGCAACTACTGTAGCCTGTGTGCCTAGAGCCTGTGCTGCACAACATAGGAGAAGCCATCGCAGTGATAGGCCTGTGCACCACAACTGGAAAGTAGCCTGAGCTTCCCAGGAGGTGCTAGTGGTAAGGAACCTGCCTGCCAGTGCAGGAGACCAGAGACGGTTTGGTCTCTGGGCAAGGAAGATCCCCTGGAGGAGAAAATGGCAAGGTACTCTGGGAATCTCATGGACAGAGGAGCCTGGTGGGCTACAGTCCGTGGGATCACAAAGAGTTAGGCACAACTGAAGCAGCTTAGCACACATGCACACACCTCACACGTACCTCATAGTATAGAAAAATTAGCTCAAAATAGACCAAAGACCTGGATGTCACAGTTAAAACTATAAAATTCTTAGAAGAAAATACAGGGCTAAATCTGCGTTTCCTGGACGGGGGAGCCTGGTGGGCTACAGTCTATGGAGTTGCACAGAGTCGGACGCTACTGAAGTGACTTAGCAGCAGCAGCAGCAGCAGTTTAGGCAAAGGAATCTTAAATGTGGCACCAGAATCATGAGCAACAAAAGAAAAAAATAAATTGACTGTTATCAAAAAATAGAAAGTTTAATGCTTCAAAGTAGTGAATAGTGTAGAAGTGTAGAATAAGAGCAGAAAAATTGTAAATCATATATCCAAAATCTGATAAGAGACTTGTGTCTAGAATATGTAAAGGACTCTTCTAAATCAATCAGAAGACAGTCTAATTTAAAAATGGGCAAAAGTCTGAATTGACATTTCTCCAAGAAAGATTTGTAAATAGCTAAGAAGCGCATGAAAAGATGCTCAGTATCGTTAGCCATGTATCTTGAAAAGAATCATTCACAAAAGACCACATATTTCCTGGTTTCATTTATATGAAATGTCCAGAAAGGGCAAATCTCTAGAGAGACAGAAAAGTAGATTAGTTGTTGCTTGGGGTTGAATGGGTGGAGAAAAGGGATAGGAGGGTGTTAGCTAAAGGGTATGGAGTTTCTTTCTTCTTTTGTTAATGGAGAAGATTTTTATTGTATGATACACACAAAATTTACCGTTTTAACCATTTCTAAATGAACAATTTGGACTTTCTTTTTGAGGTGATGAAAGTTCTAGAATTGAGTTTAGTGTTGGTTGCATGTAGCTGTGAATATTCTAAATGCCAAAATTGTATGGTATGTAAAGTATATCTCCATTGTTACAAAAGAAAGGAATATAGCTGTTTAGAAATGTTGATAAAGGGGTTCATAGATAAGCAGAGAATATTTTGGAAAAATTAATTTATTATATATTCAAGCCAGAGCTTCTGTGGGTAGATCTGATTCACCGGTTACAATAAGTGGGGCCAGTTTCCTAACCAGTTCACTGGTAATTGAAATTGGAATGTGATTAAGTTTCCTAGGGCCCACGTAACAGAGTCTTTTTTTTCAGGCCACTCTTTGAAATATAATTTACAGATGTGCTATCTTTTTTTAAGTATAAATTACATACCATAAGTTCACCGATTTTATGTGTGCATTTCAATCATTATCAGTAAATATGAGTTTAGTAGCCATCACCATAAAATAATTTAGAAGTTTTATCTTTGGAAACTCCTTAAAATCTGAATTGAAGATGAATTCTTCCAAAAGATGTTTTGAGATGGTTCTGATGCTTTTAGTGAACCCATTTTAATTATTTTGCAGCTATTCTCATGTACCTTCTTAATATATAGATTATAGTTTTTTAACACATAGGAGTTTGGCTTTTTCTTTTCTAGTTAAATAGCAACTGGAACTTCCTAGTTCTTTCGTGTTACATTTTGTTACTTTTTTTCAGACTTACTTCAGCACTATTAAATAATAATTGTGATAGCATTTTAGCAGTCTTATCTTAATCCTGATTACTAGTTGTTTACAGCAGAGGTGATTTATCATGTTGAGAAAGGGCTTCCCTGATAGCTTAGTTGGTAAAGAATCTGCCTGCAATGCAGGAGACCCTGGTTCAATTCCTAGGTGGGGAAGATCTCCTGGAGAAGGAATAGGCTACCCACTCCAGTATTCTTGGGCTTCCCTTGTGGCTGAGCTGGTAAAGAATCTGCCTGCAATGTGGGAGACCTGGGTTTGATCCCTGGGTTGGGAAGATCCCTGGAGAAGGGAAAGGCTACCCACTCCATTATTCTGGCTTAGAGAATTCCATGGACTGTATAGTCCATGGGGTTGCTAAGAGTCAGACACTACTGAGCGACTTTCACCATGTTAAGAATCTACATTTCTAATTTGTGTTTTCTAAGAGTGTGGCCTTTTTCAATTGAATACATTTAGAGTGGGGCCCTTTCTGCATTTTCAGCATTTATTAAGTGCTTATATATTTATTTCCCCCTTTACAAAACTGGTAAATTATGAAATTTTTTCTAGTAACAATCTTTTGCATTTCTGTAATTATAGTATATTTTATCCAAATGAAAAATTCTTCTAATGCTCTATAATATTTTAAAATTTTTAGAGTTTTCTTGTCTTTATTTGGGCTTCCCTGATAGCTCAGTTGGTAAAGAATCTGCCTGCAATGCAGGAGACCCTGGTTTGATTCCAGGGTTGGTAAGATACGCTGGAGAAGGGATAGACTAGCCACTCCAGGATTCTTGGGCTTCCTTTGTGGATGAGCTGATAGAGAATCTGCCTACAATGTGGGAGACCTGGGTTTGATCCTTGGGTTGGGAAGATCCCTTGGAGAAGGGAAAGGCTCCCCACTGCAGTATTCTGGCTTGGAGAACTCCATGGGCTTCAGGGATCAAACCCACACCTTCAGCAGGGAAAGTACAGAGTCCTAACCCCTGGACCGCCAAGGAATTCCCCACTCAAGAGTACTTTAAAGATAATTCATTGATGTTCTTTTCAATCTGCCACCATTGTTTCTCTTACTCATATTTTCTTCTCTAGATCAGTTTTAGTAATTTATTCCTTCCTAGAAAATTGTCCATTTCATTGCAATTTCAAAATTGATTAGCATAGGCTTGTGTGTGTGTGTGTGTGTGTGTATAGTCTCTTTGTTATAGTACTGTTCAAATTTCTGTTTTTTCCTTAATTGAATCTCTGAATGTTAAACCCTGCTTTATATTTCTTTCCAAAGTACCAGCTCCTGGATGATTTGATAAGTTTGATAAGTTTCTTTAATGTTCTTCAAATTCAGTTTTGATGTCCTTTTTGAAAGGTAGCTTATGAATGCTTTTATTCTCAAAGAAATTATTGCCCAGATTGTTAATTTTTACAATAATCCTTTGTTTTTTTTAGGCCCGAGATGTGCGCACCAATGAAGTGGTGGCTATCAAGAAAATGTCTTATAGTGGAAAGCAGTCCACTGAGGTAAGTGTAATATTTATATTCTTATTGACATGTTAGAAAAAGATATGCTGTTTTTAATCGAGGATATTTTGAACTTTTTTTCTAAAAGTATAACATACCTGAAAGTACATATAAATTTTAAGAGTATATCTCTGTCTATTTTCTTTCACAAACTGAGTGTACCCATTTAACTTGTACCTAGAGCCCATTAACAGCACATTACTGGCATCTTAGAAGCTTCTCACTTGCCCCCAGTTTTTAATTTTTTTAAACTGTGGTATAATATATTATTCTACCATCAAAGGATTATCAGTTTCTAAAGGAGTAGTAAACAATTATATTGGATGTAATTTTTTTAATGATTTGGAAATTAAGGGCTGATTTTAAAAAACTTTAATCAGAAGATGGTATATATCTAGTCAAAAAATTTTTTAAATACAATTATTAATACTATGCTGAGTATACTTTAGTTCATTAATATTATGATTAGAGCTTTTCAGTATATTTAATTGCATGAATTTATTTTGTGGAATATAGTCTTTTTAAAAACTGGAATCTAATTCTTTAATTTTTCAACATAATTATTTTTAATTGTGGTAAAATACATATAACACATTTACCATTGTAATCATTTTCAAGTATTCAGTTCACTGGCATTAAGGGCATTCATATTGTTTTGTATCCATCACCACCATTCATCTCCAGATCTCTCTTTCATCTTAAAACACTAAAATTTTTTGCCCATTAAACAGCAACTCCCCAGTCCCTCTTTCTCTCAGCCCCTGGAAATCACTATTCTACTTTTTGTCTGTATGAATTTGACTAAATATCTCATATAAGTGAAATCATGCATTATTTGTCCTTTTGTGACTGGCTTATTTTGCTTAACATAATGTCCTCAGAGTTCATCCATGTTGTGGTATGTGTTGAAATTTCCATCCTTTTTAAGGCCTGTGTGTGTGTGTGTGTGTGTGTGTGTGTAAAATACCACATTTTGTTTATCCATCCATTCATCTGTCAGTGAATGCTTAGGTTTCTGTTGCTGCCTTGTTATTGTGAATAATGCCACTGTAAACATAGGTTATGCAAATACTTTTTTTGAGTCCTTAGTTTCTGTACTTTGATCAGAGTTGGAATTATTGGATCAGTCTTTAATTTTTAAAGATTTTGGTTTTCTCCTTGTTTGGAATTTCTTTATTTTATGATAAATCTTGTTTTTGT
Organism: Antilocapra americana; assembly: GCA_007570785.1. Lineage (NCBI taxonomy): Eukaryota > Metazoa > Chordata > Mammalia > Artiodactyla > Antilocapridae > Antilocapra > Antilocapra americana. The sequence continues at coordinate 33,598,508 of ML664177.1, read as the reverse complement.
GGTGATCATACTATGAGTACAATAACACTATTATATTACTGTTCCATCATTTTGATACCTAAAAACTTTAATTTCTTACATGGTTACTCTCATTTATTTTCCATTCTGTAGCACAACTTTAGAAGTAGCTTTCATGGGTGTACTTGTACTGTGTTGGAATCTGATTAGTCACACCTAGAACAAAAAGTTTCATTTAGAAGTCATCTTTTCTCATCTAATACTAATGTCCTTCTTAACGTTATTTTACCCTGAAAAAATGCTGGGTTTTGTTTTGTTTTAAAAATGTTAGATGGGAGGGGAGTTCTGGAAGGGGAACATATGTATACCCATGACAGATTCATGTCAATGTATGGCAAAACCAACACAATGAAGTAAAGAAAATTAATAAATAAATAAATAAATAAAACCAATTCAGCATAAAAAAATAAATAAGTAAAAATGTCAGATATGATTCAAATTTGAAATTTAAAAGCTGTGAAATATTTTCTGAGTTTAGCATTTATATCTTACACGTTTTATATAAAACATTGTGAACATATTTTGCTGTATTTTGTTGAGGGCTTATGAAATAACATTGAAATTACATGTGGTCTTACATTCTAGTACAAAACATTTTCTAAAGTTTTCTGTTATGCTAGTTTCCCTGGCTTTGGAAATATGGCCCAAGTCAATGGGCCATAAAGATTGAAACTAAAACAAGACAAAAAATAGACTCCTAGTTCCTATCCCACACCTGCCAAACCTCTGGAGTCTCTGGGTATGGACCTAGTATCCTGTATTCTTAGAGTTCTCTGGTTGTTTCTTAAGTGTAACTATGTTTAGGACATGGCCTAAGTGTCTAAGGTTGTCATGGAGTAGATTATAACTGAAGGTTTATTTGTATTTCCTGGTATGTGTCATTGAGGAGTGCTGTTAGTAAAATATGTAGGGAAATGTTTTTATACTGTTTTTTCTTTTTCTCTGAACTTTCCCATATATTAATGAATTATTCTCTAACATTTTATTTTAGCAGATGTGCACTTAGGGGTTTAAAGTCTTCGTTTGAATTTAAAAAGCAAACTAAACCTTGATATTTGGCAGAAAACATAAACTAAAAACCCAATAGATGAACTTTGTGCTTTGTAAATTATATACCAAAAAGCTACAATTAAGAAAGGGAAGTTGAACTTTTGAAGAAAAATCACTAAACATGGTATATAGTTTTCATCAACATATCTGATGTGTGGTTGTAAAATTTTAATAAGACCCATTGATGGTAAGTTTTACAAAATTAAAATTTGTCCTGCCCTGAATGGAATAATTTTATAAGTTGTGTAATACCGTATAAACATAAGTTTCTAGTTTATTATTTTGGTACTTAAATATTACAAATAAAGTTGTATGTCCTCAATAACCCTTCTTAGTCTAATAATTATTTTTTTCTTATACAACTTTCTAAGGAAAAGCAGCTGTTCATAATTTTTTCCTTTATTCGTTTTTTTTCTCCCCACAGAAATGGCAGGATATCATTAAGGAAGTCAAGTTTCTACAAAGAATAAAACATCCCAACAGTATAGAATACAAAGGCTGCTATTTACGTGAGCACACAGCATGGGTAGGTATATTCTTTCCCCTTGCTGTAATTTTAGTTGGCTGAAATGTTAGTTCTTATTGAGAGGAAGAGCAGCCTTTCTTAGAATCCTAGGCAAAAAAGATAATACAGGTTTTGCAAATTTATTGCAGAGTTTTAGCTGACCTTTTATGTACCTGGTAAAATGTTCTCAGACATTTTTAGTAGTGTCATTCTTCAAATGATTTATCAAACATCATGAGAGCAGTCCTGTTATTTGAAGATGAAATCTAGCATATCTTTGACATAAATGTAATCTATTTAACCACAAAGATTTTTGTGAAGTCCTGATTAATCCTGGTGAAAGTTGAACTGGTTATGATTCCTTCACCAAATAATACTAATGTTAGAGAGTTGAGACACTTTGTTATAAGAAGTAGGAGTTAATTTTGCCCCATTGTTACCATTCAGGTGATAATGGTAGTTTTATTGTAGCACTGTGGGCATAATAACTGTATCTTTTAAGAGAAAGGCAAATTTTCTTTAAGAATGATTCGTTATTTTGAATAATTAGTACATCACAGTTAATTTTCATTTTAGTATACTAAACTTAGATTTGTAGCCTTGGGTGCATTTTCATCCATTTTAATTTTTGTGGTGGTACTCAAATACAAGGCTGTGGTTAAAGAGAAAGCAGTGACTTTGGGGAGATTACCTCTCTGTCTCTCAAGTTTCTCCATTTGTAAAATAAGCATAGTGATAGGGTCTAACTCTTAAGGTAGTTGTGAGGATTTACCTGGCACGTAGAAGATGCTCAAGATGCTCTGTGTTTGCTTTACCTGTACCCTAAGCTTAGTATATATAGTTGCAGAGAACAGTTTTTTGGTTCCTAGCAATTTTCAGTATTGCTGCATACTATATACTATAGATTAATAGTAACAGCATATGTATATTCCTTTATAATTTTAGTAGTAGTTATATCTGAAATACACATCTTGTACAAGTAATTGTATGTTGGTGTTATAAAAGATTAATGTACCACTAATACTAGTTACACACTTGACAAATTACTAAATACATAAATATTCATTTTTTAAGATAAATGGCAGTTAGGATTTGTTTTGCTTTAAAAGCTGTCTTGAAGGAGAAGGAAATGGCAACCCACTCCAGTATTCTTGCCCGGAGAATCCCATGGACAGAGGAGCCTGGTGGGCTGCTGTCCATAGGGTCACACAGAGTTGGACACGACTGAAGCGACTTAGGTTGCATGCATGCACTGGAGAAGGAAATGGCAGCCCACTCCAGTATTCTTGCCTGGAGAATCCCAGGAACAGAGGAGCCTGAATGTGCTGCCATCTATGGGGTCACACAGGACTGAAGTGACTTAGCAGCAGCAACAAGATAAACAGTGAGACAAACAAACAAAACCAAAAAGAAACAATAAATTAACAAAATACATTTGAAGATCATACTGTTTTCATCCTTGTCCATGGAATTTGTGTTTTGTCTTTCTGCCTTTTTTGGTGTCAAAATAGAGGAGATTATTTCCACCTATAGAGAATAAATTGTAACCATAGTCTTTATTTTTGGTAATGAATAAGTAAGGTTAAAACTGTCTCTCTGATTATAAAAACTCATGGAATTATCCAGGAAACTTTCATTGCAAAGAATTAAAAGGTTTCTATATTTAAAAAATAAAAATGAAAAAATCTGTCTTGAACTCTTTGGTAAATTTATTTACTCTCAAATAGAATCTTTTTAATAATATATTTTAATGCTTGCATAACTTTTCTTCCCATGTAGCTTGTAATGGAGTATTGTTTAGGATCTGCTTCAGATTTACTAGAAGGTAGGTTTCCTCAAATTATTAAGAAAAAATAATATTAGCACAATAAAATGAGAATTCAATGAGAAATTTCTTAATGTACACATTTTTCAGAAAGAATAAAAATTTTAATCTTTTCTATGTTCTCAGCATAATATGCACTGTCATTAAATATTATACAGTAGCATGAAAAAGGTGATTTTTTTCTCTCATTATGACTTAAGTTTTTTTTGTATTTGTCATTCACCTTAATCTGTTCTTCTGTTCACAGTGAAGGTATATGAGAATAAAGGGAGAACATTTATTATTTTTGTTTTTGTAGTCACCAAATAATTGTTTATTTGTTGTCAGGTTAGACAAAAATTGGCTGTGAACTATACTTCAACAGCTAGGTACAGCTGTATACTAGTTGTAAAGTTCAGCAGGCTTATTTTATAATCTTGGGAAGAATATCCCTTCTTGCTCAGTGTTAGTTTTTAAAAACTGCCCTATATATTAGGTATGCATATTTATTTTTAAACAAAAATAAAAAGAATTTTCAAAAAGTATTTTCAAACAACTTTTTTTATTTTAAGTTCACAAAAAGCCATTACAAGAAGTGGAAATAGCAGCAATTACACATGGTGCTCTCCAGGGATTAGCCTACTTACATTCTCATACCATGATCCATAGGTAAGCACTTTGAAAATTATTATATACTAATAAGCAATGACTTGTTGAATTTATCAACCCTGGAACTTACTAAACCCTGAATTTTTTTCTTGGTTATAGCCAAATAAAAGTATTTCTTTTAAACTCGCTTTTTAGATTATCCATGTTAAAAACAACATGCTGGTATACTTGATCTCTGTTTAAGATAAGTTTTCCATCTTTGTCTGTACATGTTGCCAGACTTTCTGAAGTACAGGCATACATTTTATTGTGCTTTGCTTTATTTCACGTCATAGATATCTAGTTTTTATAAACTGAAAGTCTATAGCAATCTTGTGTCAAGCAAGTCTTTCAGTGTCATTTTTCCAACAGCATTTTCTAACTTTATATTTTCTGTCACATTTTGATAATTCTCACAGTATTTCAAACTTTTTCATCCTTCTTTTTGTTATGATAATCTGTGATCAGTGATCAGTGATGTTACCATTATGATTGTTTTGGCATGTTTTAGCAGTAAAATATTTTTAAATTAAGTTATGTACATTGTTTTTTAAAGTAAGGCTATTTCACAGTTGGTAGCCTACACTGTAGTGTAAACATAACTTTTATATGCATTGAGAGGCCAGAAAATTCATATGACTTGCTTTATTGCTTTATCCTACCCTTTGTAAGGATAGTCTGGAATCAAACCTTAATATCTCTTAGATATTGCCTGTATGTGTGCTTTATGGATTTGTGGTAGAAATTTAATTGTGGAGTCATTTAATTTGGGGAATGGAAAGGACAGTAAGGGTCACATAGTGTTATTATTTTTTTCATTTTACCAATGAAGAAACTGATCTCCCAATTTGTGACTAATGTCTCAAAGTTTACAAAGCCAGATAGATTTAGACTAGAACTAAACCTAAATCTCTGTCTTCCTGGTAATTAATAATGCCAGATTCATTCCATTGATTGCATGCTATGGATAAATAGAAGATACTTAATACTTTTTATGCTGTTGAGTATTAGTCCTTGATGATCCTTGATAATGAATAGTAAGTGTAAGCAATTCTTTAATGCATTTTTAGCGTTGATATTAGTTTTGCCTATTTTAGAAGGAAATTAGCATATTTTGATTATATATGTGAATCAGGGAATACATGTTAAACTTTATAGTAGCATCAGGTCCTAGAGTAAGGTCCAGGAGAAATTTGCATACTAGTAAATAAATGAATAGAAGATTTCGGAATTATAACCTAACTTCTTTGCACTCCGCAGCTTGTGGGGTCATAGTTCTCTGACCAGGAGTAGAACCTGGGCTCACAGCAGTGAAAGTGCCAAGTTCTACCCACTGGACCACCAGAGAATTCCCTAAAGTACCTCTTCATTTAAAAAAAGAAATAAATGGATGGAACATAGATTAATTTATGTTTGTTACAGTACTGTAGTAAGAACTCTATTATAGTAAGTGCTTAAGAACTTAGTTTTTCTGTTTTTGAAAGGCTAATTGTTATGGTACTCATGGGACTTACAGTCCCATATTATAAATATCTGTAATTTTCTATAATCATGGATATTACATTATCCAAATGTTTGTTTCATTTCATATTTAGTTAGGAAAACTATCCTAAGGTTTGGAAATGATTGGGGACATGAAATGCTTTTCTTTCTTTTCTTCTTTTACATTAAGTAGACTGCTCAGAAATCTTGCCATTGTAAAGGATTGGTCAGCTATTTAAATTTAATTTTTAAAGCCATTTAAAACCATATTTGTACTAATAAACAGGACCTCAAATATAGACTTTACACTTTAATCACCTGAATTTCTGTCTTTTATTGCTGTTTTGCCTCCTCTTTGACAAAATTGTTACTGAGTATGAATTTTCTATTTGTTTTTTTTTTTCTAGTTTGGATCTTAATTCTAACCCAATTGAGAGATTATCCTAGGACTTAATTATCTTGATTTCTTCTTTTTATTTTACAAATTTTTATTTTATTTTTATCATGGTTTTACACAGTCTAGTGAAGGATAGAGAAATAATTTTTTGTGTTCCTTAAACTCAGAGATATCAAAGCAGGAAATATCCTTCTGACAGAGCCAGGCCAGGTGAAACTTGCTGACTTTGGATCTGCCTCCATGGCATCTCCTGCCAATTCTTTTGTGGGAACGCCATATTGGTAAGAATAATCTTATCTGGATTTGATCCTCCTAACTGAAATTGTGTGTGGTTGTATATGGTTGTGCATTTTTTAAGGTGTCTTAACTTTTTCCTGAAAATAAAATGTTATTTTGGACATTTTAACTTTAAACATTATAGTTAGTTTCAAATACAGATTTGGAGTGCTCCCCTTATATCCTCCAATTTTTAAAATTTGCCTCTTTCTACATTCTTTTCTATTATTTGCATCATGTTGCGTGTGGGGACATTTAATAAAAATTCAAGTGGGGAGAGGCTAGAAATGCTAAGTGGAAATTTTTGTATTTTCTTTAGATTTATGTTTACTGTATATCATTGATCTTCATACTAAGAATACCTGAAGACCAGTAGTGAACTTGGTGTTCCCCTCAGTTTGAAAGAAATTCTAGGCATCATCTAAGTTTGTTACTCAATTGCTAAGTCTTGTCTGACTCTTTGCAGCCCCATGGACTGCAGCACGCTGGACTCTCTTGTCCCCCATTATCTCCTGGAGTTTGCTTACGTTTGTGTCCATTGAGTTGGTGATGCTATCTAATCATCTCATGCTGCTGCTCCCTCTCCTTCAGTCTTTCCCAGCATCAGGGTCTAATGAGTTGGATCATCATGAAAGGTGGCCAAAGCATTGGAGCTTCAGCATCAGTCCTTCCAATGAATATTCATGGTTGATTTCCTTTAGGATAAACTGATTTGATCTCCTTGCAATTCAAGGGACTGTCTAAAGTCTTTCCAGCACCTCAATCCATAAACATCAATTCTTTGATGCTCAGCCTTCTTTATGGTCCGGCTCTCACATCTGTACATGACTACTGCAAAAACCATGACTTTGATAATATGGACCTTTGTTGGCCAAGTCATGTCTCTGCTTTTTAATAAGTTGTCAAGTTTGTCATAACTTTCCTTTCAAGAAGCAAGCATCTTTTAATCTCATGGTCGCAGTCACCATTTACCGTGATTTTGGAGCCCCAAAAAATAGAATCATGTAATTTTACCCATAAGTAATTTATTATTAATGTCAGTGAATTTGAAGGGAATAATTTTTCAGATCTTCAACTTTCAAATGTATCCTCTTTCTCTGTGTATATTGAAAGTGGTGTCTGAGGCTCACTATGTCACTTTTTCACCTGCCTTTCAAATCTCCCTTCTCCTGCTTATAAAAGAAAGGCTTCTAATCCACCCTAAATATTGCAATGATTCATTGCTCTGGAATGTCAAAGCCTCAAAGCAACACCAGAGGAACAATTTGAGAACATATAGGATCTGTCAGATATATTGAAGAGTCAGGACACAAACTCTTGGCAAGTCCTTATACCTTTCAGTCATCTCTCTTCTGTTCCTTTTACCCTTTGCTTTTTCTTTCTCCCCAGTTATCCCCCTTCCCTTCTTTTTTTCGAGTGTAGAATTTATGACTATGACATGGTTGTCATTGGTAACATTAACATGTTATTTGCATTGAATTCAGACTTTCTGGCAGAAAGTGATTCTGGTTTAACTGATTGATATGACCATGAAGACTGCCTTTGCTAATTATATTACACAGCAGTGTTTTTAACAAATAGCGTGAACTAATTGTGCAACCCCAAGTTCTGAGTATCTTTAAGGCACATATACTCTGTGTGTGTGTGGACACACACTGTGCATTATATCCTTTGCAACTATTTATAAAATTTATGTATCAGTTAAAAAATGTGCAGGGGATACATAGTTTTTATAAATTCATTGAGGGTAAATGATGAATAAAAAAATTTGAAGACTGCTACTCTAGATGACCAAAAATTTCTTAACGTAAAGCCCTTGTTTAGATAGAGTCCCCTCTTCTCTATAAAAAAGGATTTTGTGAGTGAATGATATTTCTTAGTGCTTCCCTGCTTTAGACATCAGTGACAAATATTAAATATTAAAAAGACCCTTAAACGTTCTGCAATAAAGAACAAATTACTCATTTAATTTTTCCTAACTATAATTTCTCAAACTTACTTCATCTTAAAGAACACATTGGAAATACCCTGCTATTAACAATAGAAAGTTTACAATAAAGTGAATATAATTTTAAAATTTGTGTATAGTACATTTGAAACACAGGAAGTAAGCTCATATTTATATGTCTTTCCACAAATGCACGTGGGTACCTGCTACCCACATAGACAAGTGTACCTAGTAATAATCTTATTGATGCAGTCAGCAACTGTGCTTAATACTAAATACATACAAAGGTAAAAGGTAAAGTATCACAGGAACATTAGAACCTAGTTAAAGACAGGAGAAAAGGAAAGATATCTCATTTGAATACAGAATTCCAAGAAATAGCAAGGAGAGATAAAAAAAGCCTTCTTCAGTGATCATTGCAAAGAAATAGAGGAAAACAATAGAATGGGAAGGACTAGAGATGTCTTCAAGAAAATTAGAGATCCTAAGGGAACATTTCATGCAAAGATGGGCACAATAAAGGACAGAAATGGTATGGACCTTACAGAAGCAGAAAATATTAAGAAGAAGTGGCAAGGATACACAGAAGAACTATACAAAAAAGATCTTCATGACCCAGATAACCACGGTGCTGTGATCACTCACCTAGAACCAGACATCTTGGAATGCAAAGTCAAGTGGGCCTTAGGAAGCATTACTTCTATCAAAGCTAGTGGAGGTGATGGAATTCCAGTGGAGCTATTCCAAATTCTAAAAGATGATGCTGTGAAAGTGCTGCACTCAATATGCCAGCAAATCTGGAAAACTCAACAGTGGCCACAGGACTGGAAAAGGTCAGTTTTCATTCTAATCCCTAAGAAAGGCAATGCCAAAGAATGCTCAAACTACCCCACAACTGCACTCATCTCACATGCTTATAAGTAATGCTCAAAATTCTCCAAGCCAGGCTTCAACAATATGTGAACTGTGAACTTCCAGATATTCAAGCTGTATTTTAAAAAGGCAGAAGAACCAGAGATCAAATTGCCAACATCTGTTGAATCATTGGAAAAGCAAGAGAGTTCCAGAAAAACATCTGCTTTATTGATTATGCCAAAGCCTTTGACTGTGTGCATCACAACAAACTGTGGAACATTCTTCAAGAAATGGGAGTACCAGACCACTTGACCTACCTCCTGAGAAATCTGTATGCAGGTCAAGAAGCAGCAGTGAGAACTGGACCTGAAACAGTGGACTGCTTCCAAATGGGGAAAGGAGTTTGTCAAGGCTGTGTATTGTCACCCTGCTTATTTAACTTATAGGCAGAGTACATCGTGAGAAATGCCGGACTGGATGAAACACAAGCTGGAATCAAGATTGCCAGGAGAAATATCAATAACCTCAGATATGCAGATGACACCACCCTTATAGCAGAAAGTGAAGAGAAATTAAAGAGCCTCTTGATGGAAGTGAAAGAGGAGAGTGAAAAAGCTGACTTAAAACTCAGCATTCAAAAAACGAAGACCATGACATCCAGTTCCATCGCTCCGTGGCAAATAGATGGAGAAACAATGGAAACAGTGAGAGACTTTATTTTTGAGGGCTCCAAAATCATTGCAGATGGTGACGGCAGTCATGAAATTAAAAGATGCTTGCTCCTTGGAAGGAAAACTATGACCACCCTACACAGCATATTAAAAAGCAGAGACATTACTTTGCCAACAAAGGTCTGTCTAGTCAAAGCTATGGTTTTTCCAGTAGTCATATATGGATATGAGAGTTGGACTATAAAGAAAGCTGAGCACTGAAGAACTGATGCTTTTGAACTGTGGTGTTGGAGAAGACTCTTGAGAGTCCCTTGGACTGCAAGGAGATCAAACCAGTCAGTCCTAAAGGAAATCAGCCTTGAATATTCATTGGAAGGACTGGTGCTGAAGCTGAAGTTCCTATACTTTGGCCACCTGATGCGAAGAACTGACTCTTTGGAAAAGACCCTGATGCTGGGAATGATTGAAGGCAGGAGGAGAAGGGGATGACAGAGGATGAGATGGTTGGATGGCATCACTGACTCGATGAACATGAGTTTGAGCAAGCTCTGGGAGTTGGTGATGGACAGGGAAGCCTGGCTTGCTGCAGTCCGTGGGGTTGCAAAGAGTTGGACATGACTGAGTGACTGAACTGAAAGACAGGAATTAGCATTTTTTTGGCCATGCTTGATCTCTCTGGTCTGGAAGCATGGAGTTTTAACCACTGAGGTGCCAGGGAAGTCCCATGTTTCGTTTTATAACCAAGACACATGTTGGTTGGTTATAAAGTTAATAAGTTTGTGATGATTTTAGTTATCAGCTACCCTAGCCACTTTTATTATGGATCACTATTCTAATCTGAAAGAAGACTGACAAGGTATGGTTGTGTTGGATAGTGTGACAGATATTTTCTGAAATACCTGGAGTGAGCTTGTCATTTCAGGGGAAACAACTGATGGTATTCAGTGCCAGTGATAAAATCCTCTCTTTCAAGCAAAAATTAGATGGAATCCTGAGACCAAAATGTTTGAGAATCACTGGCCTAAAGGATATACAATAGTAGAACCTGCAAACTTGAACAGATACAGAATACAGGCTTGCTCTCAGGCATCCTTCCTTTAGGATGCTGTTATATGATCATGATAGATAGTGAGAATGAGTCTCATACTATACATGCAAAGGTAAATATTTACCTCACAACTTGTAATGCATTTATTTCTCATATTCAAAATTATTATGTCCAGATGTCTTGCCAGGAATCCACACAGGTATTCTCCATATAGATAGTCATTACATTTTTAAAAAAAAAAAGCATACTTTTTTTTAAACTTTAAGTGACATTTTGTTTTGTAGGATGGCCCCAGAAGTAATTTTAGCCATGGATGAAGGACAGTATGATGGAAAAGTAGATGTATGGTCTCTTGGTATAACATGTATTGAATTAGGTAAGCATGTTCTATTACTATGTAATAAGTTTTGATCCATATTTTACCTCTATTTCTATAACAAATTACAGCTTTTTATTTTTTATGTTGGTTGCTAAAGGGAGCAATATATTTTAAAGGTTTCATTTTGGTTATCTGATATATATGTATATATATTAGGTTGTATATATAGATTATATATTATATATATAAGGTTATATATATTCTATATATACTAGGTTATGTATATTTGCTCTGTTAAATTAGATCTTAAATAATTTCCCTCTGTAGAATTGTTTGTCTTAATATTAATGAATATTTGTTAAACACTTGGATTATATGTGTGATTGCTAGATTTGCCATCTACAGATGGTCTCTAAAGCATTTATGAATTACTTACCTTTACCTGAGGTACTTACTACTTTGAGTTAGATATGTAAATTAGTTATCAGTCTGCCCACATACTGTAGCAGTTTGATTTTATGCATACATTTTGTTCTGTTGCATATAAATGGAACTATGTTTAAAGTAGTGGACCATCATAAGCTTATGTCTTATGACCAAGAAATCTTAAAGTGCAAGATTTTCCATAGGTGGGTTTGTATGTTTGATTACAGTTAATCTGATGAGAAAGATCCCTAGTTTGTTGTTTTGAGGCATGATTATACAATGGTGTTTATAAAAATAAATGTACCCATTTTTCTGATTATAAAAGTATATATTGAGCGTATAAAATTTCAGAACTTTAAAAGGATTAGAAGGAAAATAAATCAAAATAACTATTAACTACAGTAATTTGTAAATGGATACACAAGATAGAAAAATGTAAACTGTGATGTGAAAGATGCAGAGAAAGGAGTCCAAACATAACCCTATAGATAGTCATCAGATCACAAAGGGAGGAGAGCAGGAGAAAAAGAGGAACAAAGGAATTATGAAATAGCCAGAAACCAATTAACAAAATGGTAATGGGTACATATGCTTATCAGTAATTAATTGTAAGTGGACTAAATTCTCCAATCAAAAATGAAATGACTGAATGGATGAAAAAACAAAACCCATCTATATATTGCCTACATGAGACTCACTCCATTTGTGAGGACACATGGAGACCAAAAATGAGGAATGGAAGAAGATATTCCATGTAAATAGAAACCAGAAGAATACTGGGGTTCTTGTTCAGTCTCTTAGCTGTGTCCAATTCTTTGCAACTCCATAGGCTCCAGCATACCAGGCTTCGCTGTCCTTCACCATCTCTCGGAGCTTGCCCAGACTTATTGTCCATTGAGTCAGGGATGCCATCCAACTCTATTGTTCTCTCTTCCACTTCTCCTCCTTGCCTTCATTCTTTCCCAGCATCAGGGTTTTTCCTAATGAGTTGGCTCTTCACATCAGGTGGCCAGAGTATTGGAGCTTCAGCTTCAGCATCAGTCCTTCCAGTGAATATTCAGGGTTGATTTCCTTTAGGATTAACTGGTTTGATCTCCATGCAGTCCAAGAGACTCTCAAGAGTCTTCTCCAACACCATAGTTCAAAATAGACTTTAAAAATATCAGACAAAATAGACTTTAAAAACAAAGACTTTCATACAAAGTAGATTTTAAAACAGAGACTGTGGAGAAGGAAATGGCAACCCACTCCAGTATTCTTGCCTGGAAAATTCCATGGACAGAGAAGCTTGGCGGGCTTCAGGCTCTCAAAGATTGTAGGACCTAAGTTCCCTAAATTTCATCCCACAGATATGAAAGCACCAAGTATTAGCCACTAGACGGCCAAGGAATTCTTGTCACATCTTAAGATGTCAGTTACCTGAGGGTAAACCTCATCGCAGTACCACATTATATACTTGAAAGTTGGAAGAGGTTAGTCCTTAAATGTTCTCATCACCAAAAAGAAATGAGAATTGTGTGATGGGATGGAGGTATTAGCTAATGCTATGGTGGGGATTGTTTTGCCATATATAAATGTATCCAATCAACGCATTGCACTCCTTAAACTTACAGAGTTATATATTAATTAAATCTCAATAAAGGTGGAGAAAAAAATTTTTAATTAAAAAGAGGCTGTAATAAGAGACAAGAATATTACATAATGACAAAGAGGTCACTTCAGCAGAGGATATAACATTTGTAAATATTTATGTAAATAAACATCATAGGATCACCTAAATGTATAAAACAATATAAACAGATATAAAGGGAGAAATCAACAGCCACACAGTAATAGTAGCATAGGTGCACAAATCCTCAACAAAATATTAGCTAACTGGATGCAACAATACAGTAAAAGGATCATACACCATGATCAAGTGGGATTTATTCCAAGGATCAAGGATGGTTCAAAATCCACAAATCAATCAGTATGAGAGATCACATTAACAAAATGAAGGATAAAAATCATATAATGACCTCAATAGATGCAGAAAAAGCTTTAGACAAAATTCAACATCATTTTTGATTACCTTAAGTGATCAAAGTGAATACCATCAATAATAGAACCATTTGAAATCATATATCATTTCATAGAATAAATTTGAAAAATATAAATAATTTGAAAGTAGAAAAATAATTATATTTCTATCAAAGTTGTATGACCCAAATTTAAACATTAGAAGCAACCAAAATTGAGGGATATTGAAGAGTCTTCTGTACTTCGAAATAGTCAAGGTAATGACTTCAGCTGTCACCTTGAGTCGGGATAAAGAAAGGGAAATTCAACCCGAAATAAGCATAACAAAGAATAAAAATATCAAAGCAGAAATCAGTTCAATAGAAACAGAGAAATAGAGACAAATCAGTGAAACTAAAAACTACTTCTTTGAGGAAATTAATAAAATTGATAAACCTCTAGTCAAACTGATCAGGAAAAGAAGAGAGAAGACACAAAACAATATCAGAAATAAGATAAGACATCACTACAGATTTTACAGGTATTAAAAGAATCATAAGGAAATACTGTGAACAACTTTATGTTAATAAATTTAACAACTTAGATAAAGTAGTTTCCTTGAAGGATACAAATGATCAAAGCACACTTTTGCTACTGAGGACATTATTGGGATACCTGTTGAAACTTGAATGGGGTTTGAGGACTAGATAATAGTCATGTGTCAGTATTAATGGTCTAATTTAATGGATGTGTTACTTCTTTAGTAGAATATGAGACTATGTTTCAGAAAATAAACGCTATAGTGTTTAGGAATGGTGGAGCACCTGGCCAGCAATTTACTGCACATTGATTGACTTGAAAAAATTCTTTGAACTCTACTTGAAGTTTAAAATTATTACAAAAAAACCCCAAAAAACAGTACTTGTGTGTCACTGTTTAATAGGAAAATCTTCTTTCTTTTACAGCGGAAAGGAAGCCTCCTTTATTTAATATGAATGCAATGAGTGCCTTATATCACATAGCCCAAAATGAATCCCCTACACTACAGTCTAACGAATGGTGAGTATTGCTAAGAGATGTATTACTCAACATTGTATAAGTTAAATGCTTTTTCATAATGTTGTCAAAGTGATTTCATTTCAGTTGGGTAAAATGTATTACTGAAAAAGTATTAAAATAGGTTCTATCATGTTTATCCTTTATTATGTGTGCTTTTCTTAGCAGATATATGACTCAGTTCAGAAATAAAGGATAGATGATACGACATAGAAGCAAAAAGTATTTGCTTTTTACAAACACATATTTAGTTTTTTGAACTTTGAAAACACATATAACCCTGATTATATAACAAATAGCATGATTTAAACATAGTATTTTACAACTGAAATATAGATTGCCACAACCTATAGTGATGTTCAATTGGGAAATGGTTTATAATTTATATAGCATATGACATAGGTAAAATGGTTTGATTTATCAGAATTAACAGATAAATTCATAACTTTGGAATCATTCTAATTGTCAATTATGACACTTTTTATTCAAATTGCTTAATGTTTTTCTCTCCTATTTCTTCCTTGATTTGAAAAATTAAGTTCATTTGTGTAAAAAGCTTATAAAGACCTGATTGACAGTTTTGGAAAACAAGGATTTTCATCAATGATAGAAAATTTTAATGGGAAATTAATTCCTCATGGGTATCAAGCATTTGCAAAATTCTTAAGGAAATAAACAGTATATTTAATAAATAGTGTAAAGTTCATAGATGCATTAGTTATAAATAATTTATTAAATAATTTAATAGACAAATGATAAGGCTTAACTAACACATTCATAGGTCTTAGTACTTAAGTAAATACACATAAAAGGAATCTTTTGGCACAGAGTTTAGTATTATGATACATATAAATAATAAATAAATTGAACACAGATTGTCTACACACTGTGTTTGATACTTCAGGGATTTGAAAGATAATTTCTTTTTTGCCTATAAGGAACTTAAAATCTTACTTAGATACTGAAGACAAACACTGATGGAGTAATAATTACTTAATACTCTTTGAACTCTCATCAGTAACATTATACAATAATAATGGGTTACAGACTTCCAATGCTTTAAATGTTTGAAAAAGAAATCTCAGCTGGTTTTCTGGATTTAATGGAAGTTATATCCATTTGCTCAGAGATACCAGATACTTAGCTGTACAGAACGCTCCTTCCCAAGCAAATGGAGTAATACTCTGAATCACACTGTATAGAAGATGATCCAAGGGGCAAAGAAGAAAGAGAGGTGGTTTATAGGAATAAAAATGATAAAGTTATCCTAGATTTGAATGCAAAAAAGAAAATATTGACTTTTCTAATTTTCTCTCAATATAGAATGCGCTGTGATATTTTAATTGTAGGACCAGTAATTTAAAATAATCTGCAAATTTATCTTTGGAAAATGGAGACTCATTGAATCAATGAAGACTCATTGATTGTTTTAGATAACCTTTCATAGACATATGAAATGTATCAATATATCTGCTTTTTTTTTATCATTTCATTTCCATCCTCCCTCCCACCAGTAGACACATGCTTGGTTTTGCTGATGTGTTTTTAAAAGAAATAGCAATATGTTCACTTGATACTTTCCTTTACAATAGGTCTGATTATTTTCGCAACTTTGTAGATTCTTGCCTCCAGAAAATCCCTCAAGATCGCCCAACATCAGAGGAACTTTTAAAGGTCAGTTCAATTATACTGTTTTCTACCCCTAAGAAATTTTTATTGTGTTATTTTTCTTTGATTTGGAATCCGAATTAGGTATGCGCTACTGGTTTTTAACTAAAATACTAATTTTGTATACTGTTAAAGTAATATGAAGGAAATAGAAATGATATGGGATATATTTACATAAATATTGTGAGAGAAACAAAATTTTAAAAGAAATTGTTAAAATGGATATTATATTTTTGTTTCTGTTTTGAAAATAAATTTTTCTAACTTAGCAATGATAAGATTTTTTAAATCATGTGAACTCTTCAGATTTCACAAAGTTTCATTGCCTCATTTAAGTATGAGATTTCTTGTTCTCAAAAATTTATTATTTCACTTGGCAGTTGACTATTATATTAATAGCAGCAATAGTGTGTTGAGCTTAATATAATTCTTAAAACATCTAGATAAAGCAGTGGTAAAATGGGATTTGATTTTCTTTGTGACTCTATGAAGTCTTATTGTTTTTTCACTATAAAATTTAAGTAGCCTATTTTTGCATGAATGTTTTACAATTTCAGATGAATTAAGTTTATTTTCATCAATGTACCTCAGTTAAAGATACAAAGAAATTGAAAGGATCTTATATATATTCAGTAGTATTATTTGAAACTTTAGTGTGTAGAAGAGCAGTACTGATTTTCAATAATGCTTGAGGAGTTTTAGGCAATCATACTCTAAGAAATGAAAACTTGACTAAATCAGTACTCAAAATAGCAACAAAAGGTTTGGTACAGCTGGGAATTATATTAGTGAAAAATAAGCAAGATCTGTGTGTACAAAACTGGCAGACTTAGAAGATAGGATGTTGGGGTAAGAAGATGGAATATACTGTGTTGATAAATAGTGATACATACCAAGCTAAGGCTCAGGAAAAAGGAAGAATGTGACTTGTTTCTCATACTTCTCCAATATAGGTGAAAGAAGCTCTTTGGGTATAACCCAACCTACCAAGCTCAGGTATTTAGTATTTGGTGATTAGGTTCCAAGTCTGAATATAGTATTCATTTACCTAGTTCATAGCATATATTGCACAGCCTTACTGGAAATGATAGGAAATATCTAGCAAGTGTTTCTTTCCCTTTGGCCTGACATTTCTTTCATGATACGTCATAAAGAAAAAAAATTCTAATGAATTTTTAATTTTTTAAAGAATTCTATGAAGCTATTTATCTTCATAGAATTAAAAGTTGGAAATAACTGTCCAGAATTAGGGTAATGGAACTTAGGCATAAACCTTTGATGAAATATTCTGTAGGCATTATGTTTATGAATTTGAAATAACAGTCTTATGATAGTGAAGCAGAACCAAATATGGTATAGTTAGAACTCATGTACATAGAGAAGAAGTAAGTTTGGGTAATAAAAAAGTAAGTGTTACAGAAATTCAGGGGCATCTCATGAAGTCAAGGGCAGAAAGTGTCTTTCTGCAATCTATATACTTATGATCTATAAAAGAAAAATCTGTATATAGAAAATTTCTGAAAATAAATGTATCAAAATGTAGCAGTGATACTCTAAAGGTGGAATTATTCTTTCTACTTTTCCTTATTTGATAAGGTTAAGTTTTATTCAATGTTAGTAAAAATCACTAACAATACAATGCCTTTTAATCAACTACTAGTGTTTTATAAAGAGTATTGTTTATACAACATATAAAGGAACCCACAATATCCAGGTTTGTATTACATAATTCACCATCAGTAAATGCATTTCTATTGAAACATAATAAAACTCAGAACTGACATGCCTTTTCTTTGAAATCAACAGTTCTAAGACTATGTAAACCTTTTTTTAGCATTTGTTTAAGGCTGTTAATTGGGCTTACTTCTTAGTATTTAATTAAACCCTTTTATCATTTCAACTCTACATTTTTAGTTGACCAGGTTGTATAAAATGTAGACACAGAGAAAATATATATAAATGATGATTTTGTAAGTATAAGAAGTCAGAAATGTAATAGAGTAGCTATAGATTATATGCATTGTCTATGATGACTATTTAGGACAGTAACTCTAGAGTCTAAGAAGGGGGCATGTGTGCATGCTCAGTTGGGTTTGACTGTTTGCAACCCCGTCGACTATAGCCCATTGGGCTCTTCTGTCTATGGAATTTTCCAGGCAAGAATACTGGAATGGGTTGCCATTTCCTTCTGCAGCTAAGAAAGGTGTACATTTGTATTAATGGAAAAAGTATATAGGTTTCAGCTTGACTTTTGCATACTCTTATCCAGCACATGTTTGTTCTTCGGGAGCGCCCAGAAACAGTGTTAATAGATCTTATTCAGAGGACAAAAGATGCAGTAAGAGAGCTGGACAATCTGCAGTATCGAAAGATGAAGAAACTCCTGTTCCAGGAGGCACATAATGGACCAGCAGTAGAAGCACAGGAAGAAGAAGAGGTAATTTAGAAATGAAGCAAATATTGACCTCTCTTCATCAGCTTCTTTTCTTGTGGAGCTCATCTTTGAATCTGATGAGCATCATGAATCTCTTATATCAGTGGTTCCCAGGTTGTGTTTTCTTAACACTGGTCCTGTAAAATCCCATGTGGGAAAAATGGTTTTGTGTTCTTTAAATTCAATCCCTTTGTTGTGCACATTGGCCTAATAAAGCTCAGCAATGTCTTTTATTAAATAAATGAATTCAACTTTGTTTAATCTTGTCCCTTTCAAAATCCTTAGCCACTGAACCCTTTTTTGCCTTATTGTCCCAATTCTGAGAGACATGCTTTTGAAAATATATATAATTATAGACTCTGGAAGTTGACAGTACTCACTGACAAGTCATTAGCAAGTTACTAAGCATTCTGCTCTATCACCAACCACATTTCCTTTCAGTTCTGCATAGTTTCATTCCATCTACACAGTTCTAAAATACTTATTTTCAGTCCACTTCAGTCACTCAGTTGTGTCCGACTCTTTGCGACCCCATGGTCTGTAGCACACCAGGCTTCCCTGTCCTTCACAGAGTTTGCTGAGACTCATGTCCATTGAGTCAGTAATACCATCTAACCATCTTATCTTCTCTTGTCCCCTTCTCCCCCTGCCTTCAGTCTTTCCCAGAATCAGGGTCTTTTCCAGTGAGTCAGCTCTTTTCATCAGGTAGCCAAAGTAGTGTTGAAGCTATGTGTAAAGTAAGGCCCATTGTGGTTTACTCACTGTGGGTGGAGGCACATGGGTTCAAATTCAGATAGCTGTCACTCTCAAGGTCAGGGTCTTTCTATGTTGCTTTTTAGGGAGAATGGAAATACAAGTTAATATATTATAGAACCTTCTCACGTTGAAATACATTTATAAAGCTTTTTTACTATCAGTATTTTCCCTTTTCTTTGCTTCTGTCAGAATTCCAGAGCTTTGGTTTGTTTTTTACTGTTTTTCAGTGAGAAATATCATTTTACATTCGGAAACTGAAAGAAGCAGTTACTTTTTAATAGTGCTGTATAATTACTGAACTATAAAATGCAAGATTTTCTTAACTGACAGTTTTGGGTTTTTTCTTATGACAGCCTTTTGAAAATTGCTTTGGGTTACTTTATTGTGGGGTATTTTAGATACATGAAATAAAGTTTTGAATAAAATAAACTTTTGCAATTTATGGATTTCTCATGCAGTTAAATCTATAACAGCATCTCTGTTAGGCTAGAGAAAAGTTCTCTGTATATACCATATGTCTATATTAAATTCTCCATATCTTAGAGAATTTTGGTATGGTAACACTACTAAAATGTTGGTACCTAGATACCTTGACTTGCCTGGTCACTTCATAAAAACATTCTTGTGATATATATATATATGTGTGTGTATATATGTAAATGTAATACATAATTTTTAATTTAAGAAAAATAGGAATTATTTGGTGGTAGAATTTTTAAGAAAGAAAAATATACTTACAAAAGACTTCAACAAAAACTAACTAAAAGGAGTTGTTTCTAGGATTTTGTTTTTGTAAGTTGGGGCTTGTTTTTCTGATTTATTTTTTTTCCACGCCCTGTGGCTTGTGGGATCTTAGTTCCCTGACCAGAGATTGAACCCAGGCCCTCGGCAGTGAAAGTGCTGGACTCCTAAACCATACCATTAGGGAATTCTCATGGTTGGGGCTTATTTTAGCCATGGGAATTATTGAGAAATGAGCAAAATCTCTCTTTATACCCAATGAGATGTGTGGTAAAAATGGGTTTCAAAAAATGGCAAACAATTTAGAGACAATGCTTTATTTTGGAAATAACCCAGAGCTGATGAATTGACTTCACAAAGTTGGTCTGGTTTTTGTTATTTACTTGTTGGTCATTTTTAGTTGTTTATTTTTCTGTAATGGATTAACTTCCTGGTTTCACCAAATAAAGGGAATGTCTCATGATAGACCTTTGACTTTCTAAAGACTATTGGCCAAGCAGTGTGCTTGATGCTTCTATTCAGGAAATAAAGAGAGATGGAGATACTTGAACCTATTGCTCTTTTTTTTCCCTAGGAACAAGATCATGGTGTTGGACGGACAGGAACAGTGAATAGTGTTGGAAGTAATCAGTCTATTCCCAGTATGTCCATCAGTGCCAGTAGCCAAAGTAGTAGTGTTAACAGTCTTCCAGATGCCTCAGATGACAAGAGTGAGCTAGACATGATGGAGGGAGACCACACAGTGATGTCTAACAGTTCTGTCATCCACTTAAAACCTGTGAGTATTGGATTTCAGTGAGAAAAAAAATCAGCTTTGGTAAATAATTTTCTTCATCTGGTTAGTTTAAGAGGAGTTTAATTTTTTTTTTTTTGCTGTTTCAGAAGTTGGGAACAGTTTTAGGTAACTTATTTGAAAATGGCAATAGGCTTGTTAATTTCCAGTGTAGTGTCTGCATTTGTGAAACTAATGTCTTGAGAATATGGAAATAATATTTTTAAAATATCTTAGAAGAAATACTGTATATAATGTATTATTTGAAGTGACTTAGATGGAAAATGAAGTACTTTAAAAATAATAGGTATACTCATGAAATTCATTGTAATATTAATATAATATCTTTGAAGCATGGGGAGAAAGGATTAGGATGGATGGTGACCAAAAGTGATTTTGATCACTTTACATTATCCCTATAATGTTTACAGCTTTAAAATAAAACTTAGACTCTAATTATAGAAAAATATAAATTCTGAGTTTAGGAAATAATGGGTATTAACTACATTAGTCATTATACTTTTGAATGCAAAATTTTAAATGTTCTTAAAAATATTTTAAGATCAGATAGCTCCTTTTAACAGTTAATAGGAGTGCTTCCTTTTTTAACTTTGCAGCTTGCAGTGTTAGGTAAAAAGTTATTAGGCACAAATAGATGAAAGGTGGAAAGAATGGATAAGCAAAACCACGGTATATACATATGGTGAATATTATTCGGTTATACAAAGGAAGGAAATTCTGATACATGGTACAACATTAGTGAATTTTGAAAACATTATGCTAAGTGATATAAGTCAGATGTAAAAGGAAAATATTATATAATTCTTTTTATAAGAAATACCTAGAATAGGCAAATTCATAGAGACAGAAGATGGATTAGAGGTTACCAGAGGCTGAGTAGAGGATGAAATGGAGAGTTTATATTCTTAGGTAAGAGGATCAGCCATAAAAAAGATTATTCCTGTAACTGCTGCTGCTGCTGCTACTAAGTCACTTCAGTCATGTCTGATTCTGTGCGACCCCATAGACAGCAGCCTACCAGGCTCCTCCGTCCCTGGGATTCTCCAGGCAAGAACACTGGAGTGGGTTGCTATTTCCTTCTCCAGTGCATGAGAGGGAAAAGTGAAAGTGAAGTCGCTCAGTCATGTCTGACTCTTAGCCACCCCATGGACTGCAGCCTACCAGGTTCCTCCATCCATGGAATTTTTCCAGGCAAGAGTACAGGAGTGGGTTGCCATTGCCTTCCTGTAACTAGTTGGTTGCTAACTGACTTCCTTTTCAGTAATTGAAGTAATGTTTATATCAAGAAAGACATTGATTCTTAAAATTTTTACAATTATTTTTGTTTACTTATTTCGGACCAGTGGCAGGAGTATTGTAAAGTTCTTTTAAGCTGTATTATTACTTCTTAAACCCAAGAGCCCTAGAGTAATTAATTTTATTACTGCTCTTTAAAATACTGGCTGCATGTTTTATTATCTTTGTTTTTAAGTTATATTAAGGCTTTGTAATTTTGCACTTAATGAATATTATATAAATCTAGCCATAATGTTTCATTATCCTGATTTTGTATACTGTTTCATACATTGAGGAAATAATGTCTCCTGATTCAAATTATGTTGAAAATAAAATGTCAACATTCCCATTTTTTGTTTTTGCTTTTTAGAATTATGTCTTTAAGATTTATTGATCCATTTGTCTTTAAAATTTAATTTTCTTGAAAGTTCACCTGAACTGTGTTTGTTCACAACAGACAATAATGTTTGTTTCTTTGCCTAGGAGGAAGAAAATTACAGAGAAGAGGGAGATCCTAGAACAAGGGCATCGGATCCACAATCTCCACCTCAAGTATCTCGTCATAAATCACACTACCGTAATCGAGAACACTTTGCTACTATACGGACGGCATCACTGGTATGTACTACACCAAATTAGACCTACATTTTTCATGTTAAACCTTGGCATCTATATTCAAGTATAATTATGTTCTCTTTTTTTTTTGTATTTTGTATTGCAAACATTTATTCAACGTTTCTAACTGCCTGTTATGAGAAAGATCTTATAGAAAGCCCTCTGAGAGATGTGTATACAAATAACTAATATATTAGAATATATTAAATGCTTAAGAGGGCTGCAAGTGATAGTCGTTCAGTTGTGTCCAACTCTTTAGATCTATGGCTCCTCTGTCCATGCAATTCTCCAGGAAAGAAGTGGGTAGCCATCCCCTTCTCCAGGGGATTCTTCCCAACCCAGAGGGCTAAAAGGTACTAAATAGGAATTCAGATTACCTTTGATTTAAGGTGAGTATTTATAAATCATTTGAGCCTTTAATAATTAGTTGATTTTAGGCACAGGGGGAGAGAAAAAATGTAGTTTCCACCTAAGAATTGATAGACTAACAAAAATGAGGGGAAATGTTTGTGAAATAGCAAGTAATCCAATTTGATATACTTAAAATGTAGTTCTTCTGATTTCCCAAATAATGAAAATGGATATTTGTTCATTGCAAAGATCTTGATATACTGATAGGTCAGATATGTAGGACCAAAACATGATAAAAGTGGGGATAGAAAGATGTTAAGATATCAAAGGAAAAATAGGTTTATTAGTAAATATGACAGAAAGAAAAAAATGTATGGAAATTGTCTGAATTATCAACTACATAACAGATCTTGTAAATCTCATGCTGTGACCCATGAATCTGAATGACATCTGGGGTCAAGAGCACCATCCCCTGGACTTCCCTGGTGGTCCAGTGGTTAAGAATTCACCTGCCAGCACAGGGAACATGGTTTCAATCCTTGGTCTTGGAAGATCCCACAGGCCAAGGAGCAACTAAACTCTTGTGCTGCAACTACTGAAGCCCAAGTGCCTAGAGCTCATGCTCCGCAACAAGAGAAGCCATCACAATGAGAAACCTGTGCTCCACAACTAGAGAGTAGCCCCAACTTGCCACAAGTAGAGGCCTGCAGTCAGAAACTAGAGAAGACCCAGCCCAGCCAAAAATAAAAATAAATTAAAAAACAAAAAAGATTAACACCATCCCCTATGATAAGTCAAGTTGCTCCTACTGTTCTTCAACATGTAAATAACTCTTTGAACAGAGCAAGTAGCAAAGATTGCTTAGTTTTTTCATGACCATTATCACAAATACCTGGACAAGACCAGCTTGTTGGGAAAACATCTTTGTGACTGGGCACATATTAATGTTTCCCAAGCAAGCCTTCTGTCTCAAATTTTGGTTCCCTCAAATTAATTGAGGAAACTTTTTTTTTGGTCATGCCACTCAGCTTACAGGACCAGGGATTGAACCCCACACCCTCAGCAGTGCAAGCAGAGTCCTAACCACTGGATCACTAGGGAATTCCTGAGGAATTCTCATAAGTTATGGATTTAGAAAGCTTAAGATCCATATCCCTAATTCTATTAAGTCTATTTATTTCATATAAAACATACGTACAGTAGGTGGATTTGTGTACAAAAATATGCGTAGCTATATTTTTCAATAAAAGTACCATGTACTATAACTCAGTCTGACTGCTTCTGCCTTGGGTTTTTTTCATACAATAAAATACATAGATCTTAGGTATTCAATTTGAAGTATTTTTAGCGGTACTCATTATACTAGCCATCAGCTAAGAAAATACATTATACATACTAAATACTAGTACTGTTCACTTTAAAATAATTTATTTTATATTATGTGAATTTCACCTCAGCTCAAAAAATCAGTTTACATATTTTTTTCTTTATTGTCAGTGCTTTTTGTGTCCTGCCCAGGAAATACTTGTCTGCCCTATGGTATAGAGTGATATAGAATCAAGGTTTTTGTTTTTGTTTTGTATACACAGAACTAGTTATAATTTGATAATACATTTATTTCCTCTTTGACCTAACTTGACTTTTTGGTAGAAAAATCAGTTGACTAAATATATATGATCTATTTCTAGATTTTATTCTGTTCCTTTGATCTGTTCAGCCTATCCTTCCAACAGTAGCACACCGTTGTGATTACTGAAATGTAATTTTCCCTCAAGAATGTTTTCCTTCTTGTAGCTCCTTTACATTTCTATATAAATTTTAGAACCAGCTTGTCTATTTCTTTAAAAGATTGCTTGGAATTTTAATTGGAAACTGCTCATTTGAATCTCCTACAGTAATTGTCTACTTGGATAAATAATAGAGTGGTCTAAAATGCTTCTGAAAGAAAAAATATTTTACGTTATTGTTTTTTCTCCACTGTTTGTATGTCTAGGTTACAAGACAAATGCAGGAACATGAGCAGGACTCTGAGCTTAGAGAACAAATGTCTGGCTATAAGAGAATGAGACGGCAACATCAAAAGCAGCTGATGACTCTGGAAAATAAGTTAAAGGCTGAGATGGATGAACATCGCCTCAGATTAGACAAAGATCTTGAAACACAGCGTAACAATTTTGCTGCAGAAATGGAGAAACTTATCAAGAAACATCAGGCTGCTATGGAAAAAGAGGTGGCTGATTCACTGTTATTAAGTTATTTACTATAGATCATAAACATCTCAGAATTAACCAAGATGGCATTTTGATGTTAGGATATTTTCCCTAGAACCAAGCCAGTTTAATTGCAAATAGGGAGAAGCATTTATATAACATGTATAATATCAGGTAGTAAGTCTGGGAACCAATAGACATGGGATTATTTCCTAACATTCATAGTTTTATTGTATCACAGTGGGTAAATCATGCAACCATTCTAGGCCCTAGGTATTATAATCTGAGGAGTTTCTTAATCACCTATCAATAGGTGATTTAGGTCTTAAAAAATCATTTATGATTCTCTTTGTGTGTTTTTTGGAAACCTTCCTTCAATTTATAGTAGCATTTTAATATCAGAATAATTAAAGATTACTGTAACATAACAAAATGTTAGAGACAATAAGTTAAGAGAGATTCAAATTAAGATTTAGCCCATTTTGTTTATTTATAAATGTGTCATTCTACTATATGATTTAAGTATATTTTTTAGGATTCTTCTTATGGGAAACCTAATGTTTTCGATGTCCCATCAGTTAGATTTTATTTTGAAATCACATTTGTCAAGTAAAATGTAAGCTTCTCAGTAAATTAACACAGTATCTAGAAATATATCTAGCTAGTCCACATTGAGGCTATATTTATTATAGTTACCTTGTTCACCTTCCCTGCCCCCCTGCCCAAATTAAAAGACCCACTCTCATAATAGTAGAGAATTGGCAAAATAATTTATTGAGTAAATACTATTTAATTTTAAATTAATTTGATTAAAGAATGTATAGATATTTAGAATCCTGTTGGGCATTACAAAGTATTTTTAATAGTTTGGGAAGAGATAGATACTAACATATTTAGAAAAGGAGATCATGACATAGGATGTACAATGTGATTACAGATTTATTTAAAATGTGTGTATGCATAGAAAAAATAGGAAAGGTATGTACCAAAATGTTTTTATTGTTTTTCTCTGAGTGGTAAAATCATACAAGGTTTTTTTTCTTTGTGTTTTTCTGTATTTTCTAAACGATCTACAGTGATATATATGTATCTAATATTTAACACTTTTATTTAATATATAAGTTAAAGGTCAGGGTTTACTTTGAAGAGGAGTGTATTATTTAATATACAAGTCAATCTAGATAAAAAGTCATGATTTTATTATATTTTGAATAAATACTTTTTTTATTGCAGGGCATATTGTTAAATTTTTTAAAAGGTGAAAGCTTTTTAATTCTGTAATAGGTCAACATTTTAAAAATGAGTCCCATTTTACTGGTTCTCTGAAATTCAAATAAGATGCTAAGTAATACTTACTAGTAATTTATTGGATGTTCTTATTTTGGTAATGCTTATACAGATATTATCCTAAGTGGTATATATTAAACTGTTGCTTTGAATCTGTCTACGTAACTAATTTGATCATTTTTTAAATTTCTCATAGGCTAAAGTGATGGCCAATGAAGAGAAAAAATTTCAGCAACATATTCAGGCCCAACAGAAGAAAGAACTAAACAGCTTTTTGGAGTCTCAGAAAAGAGAATATAAACTTCGAAAAGAGCAGCTTAAGGAGGTACTTTTATTTAATACCAGATACCACATGATACATTCATGCAATTGATTTTTATGTATTTTGAACTGAGTTGTTTTTTATGTTGCCAGGAGCTGAATGAAAATCAGAGCACCCCCAAAAAAGAAAAGCAGGAGTGGCTTTCAAAGCAGAAGGAGAATATACAGCATTTCCAAGCAGAAGAAGAGGCCAATCTTCTACGGCGTCAGAGACAGTATCTAGAGTTGGAATGCCGTCGCTTCAAGAGAAGAATGTTACTTGGGCGTCATAACTTAGAGCAGGACCTTGTCAGGGAGGTACGTTTGAAACTCACATCTTTTCTGAAAATATGTTAGTCGCTTCTCAGTCTTGGGGCCTTTGCACTTGTGCCTCCCTCAGTCTGAATTCTTCTTTCCTAGATGATCTACATGGCTTGCTTCCTCCCATTCACGTCTCTCTGAGCACAGATTAGTTTATGTCCAAGAGTGGCTTAAAATAAACTTCAAGTATAGCATAGTTGTTCACATTTACTAATAATTAAAGAAATTCAAATTAAAGCAGTTGCATCGGTTAAATAAGAACAGTTTAGCAGACTGGCAACATTAAATCCTAGTAACGGCATTGGCCAATGTGCAATGTTGGTAAGAGTATAAATTGATACTGCCCTTTTGGAGCTCATATGCTTTTACCTACAAATCCACTTTTAGAACTCTATCCTAAAGAAATAATAACATGATTATATGATGCATGATGCATCAACATTTAATGAAAATTTTTTTATAAAGCAAAAAATGGAAAATTACAGTATTTTAAAGCAGAAACCTATGGTGAAACTTAAACAAAAGGTCTCTATATACTGATCAGATCTGGATAAATGTCCATTATATTGCTAGCTGAAGAAAGCACATTACATGCCTATGTTGTATATTGTTACTCAGTTTTTAAAACTATACGTTTTGTATAATAGTTGTTTCACAGTAGCATGGGGAAGGTTGGGAAGCATTTTCTTCAAACTGTTGTCCTTTGCAGAAAGGATTTGCAGGGGCAAAGGGAACACGTTTGACATGTGTGTGTGTTTTACACTTGTTCTTTTTAATCTGAAAAAAAAAAGGAATTAGAACATTTATCGAGCATCATGTGCTAGGTAGGTATTGTTCTGAGAACTTTCCATTTATGAATTCATTTCATCCTCACATTAAATCTGTACAGTAGTTACACTATTATTTCTTTGATAAGTGATGAAACTAAAGCACAACAAGTTTAAACAACTAACCCAAGGACTTGGTGACTGTAGGTAGCAGAGCCAGGTCCATGTTCTTATCCATTACACTATACTGGGTATACTGCATGTAATAGAATTGGATAGGACACTCTGAAGAAATTAAAAAAATGACTTAGGGGTTCTCTTCAGGTATAAAATTGGGAAACAAAGAAGGAAAGAAAGAAAGAAGGACATTAAGTCTACTGAGATTTGATATGTTTTAAGTTTATGGCATAATATAGTATTAATGAATAGTAAATGAATAGAATAAGGAAATTTATCTTTACTAATCACCCATTTACTACTGTATATGTCATAAAATCTGATATTTACTGTGCAGTCATTATTAAATCTGAGGATTACATCTATTTCCTGGTTAATCTGTTTCTTAGGGTTTTTTCCTCTGGCATTATACAGTGATAAATATACGTTTGTCTTTTGTATTATGGATTAGGAGTTAAATAAAAGACAGACTCAGAAGGACTTAGAGCATGCCATGCTACTGCGACAGCATGAATCCATGCAAGAACTGGAGTTCCGCCACCTCAACACAATTCAGAAGATGCGCTGTGAGTTGATCAGATTACAGCATCAAACTGAGCTCACTAACCAGCTAGAATATAATAAGCGAAGAGAACGAGAACTAAGGCGAAAGCATGTCATGGAGGTTCGACAACAGCCTAAGAGTCTGAAGGTACCTTTAGCCTAAGCTAAAGTTATTTAAGTAACATGTCTGTGAAATGAATGATGATTTTAAAGTTAGCAGCAGTAGGGCTTGGCATTGAGTTGTTTGGTGTTTAACCTTTCCTTTCTCTTTCTTGTTACCTTTTTAGTTTGAAAGTTTGTAAACACTAGTGTGATCTTTGCAGATACTATACAAAAAGTGAGGCAAAAAACAATGTTTCACAATTATAGTCAGGCTTTCCATAAAGGAGATTGTTCTGTTACTTTACTAGGGAAGAAAATGACCATGTTCCTCTTAGTTATGTATCTGTATCTGCTTACTCAATTTGAACAAAACTGACTTGATTTTAACATCAAGTTATCCCATTTTTGTTTCGTTAATAGTTGCATCTTCTGACTTTCTCCAGGAATTTTAGAGGAGACGGGGGACATCAGTTTTAGCACTTATGTAATTTAACTGGGATTTGGGGAGGATTGGGATACCCATGTCAGTGGAATAGGTGATTCACACCTGTTGCCTGCTCTGCTATTTCTTCATTTGCCATCCAGATGCTGATTTGTCAATATTAGATGAGTAGAAACAACTGTAACTTTCTTCTTGCTTTCACTTGAGTCAAACATTAAGGGGTATAGTTTATTCTTGGTACAAGTATTACTCTTCTTAAAGAAAAAGCACATTTTTCGAGGAGTTTTTTTTTCTCTCTCTCTCATTAGACTAGTGGTGTGGAATAATTACAGTGTTTTCTTGACACAATATTTTAAAAATAAAAACTTTAAAAAGACTGGAGGCTGTTATACAGAGGTAGAAAAGAATGGCTAAATGTCATTGTCCTATTCCTGGCTAACTTGAATATTCTTTCAATGGTATTAACCAAGAACAGTATTTAAGAGTGGCACCACTAAATATAGCTAAACTAAGAGTTTCTCTTTGTAGCTAGGCGTTTCTTGACCTTTCACAGGATGGCTGTAACTTAATGCCTTGGTTGGTACAAAATATGGAAAGTGTGTATTTGATATTGTGGTATTTATTGGCAGAGATGGTGGAGAGGATGAATAGTTACTCCCTTGAAAAGTATGTTACTTTGGTTTTATAAGCATTTGTTGCATGCTGAATCAACCAGTCAATATTTCAACTATAGCTTCTGCCTCAGTGAAGTACGTGAGTCACTTCTCACTTGCAGGCTTGAACAATGTACCTTAAGGAAATACATCTCATTGTTTCAAATTTTGTTCACACCTGAGTTCATGGAAATAACTAACCTGTGATTAACCAAAAACTAAAGCCAAACCCCTTTGTCTCTGAACTCAAATTGTTTCTCTCCAAAATGTTTATATATCTTTTATCATCACCTCAAGAAGGGCTGTCCCCTCCCTTGCCCCACAGTTTATTCCCCTTAAGGGAAAGATAATTATAATAATGTTAGTCAGTTACCGATAGCCTACTTTTGTGGGGTCTGTCACAGACTATGTAGTTAGAGTTGAGACTGTCATTAAAAGAAATCGGAGCAAGATGTCTCAGATAAGGAACAATAAATATGCTTATTTTCTGCCTTATAAATATCTGATAAGATATTATCTGGCCAATAAAAAACTTTTATATCTACTATTCTTAATGCATGAGAAGAAATTTAATTATCTGTCCTTAATATACACAGTAATCAAAATTAATTTTAATATTTATTTGTAACTGCTACCAAAATAATGAGTGCTACTTGAAGTCATATGAAAAATGAGGTACTTGGTATTCTAATGTTTTAAATTAGAGCTTTTGTTACCAAAATACATAGAATCTAATGGTTTGACCTAATAGCCAAGTAGAAACATACTGTACCTGCAACCTTATGATCTAACCGTTTTGTTTTTCCCTCTTCCTTTCTACTAGTAGCCTTTTTTTCCTTATAAGCAGAAGGTGTACCAAATGCCATATGTTAAAGATTATATATATCTTTTTTTTTTTCCTTCTCAGTCTAAAGAACTCCAAATAAAAAAGCAGTTTCAGGACACCTGTAAAATTCAAACCAGACAGTACAAAGCATTAAGAAATCACCTACTGGAGACTACACCAAAGAGTGAGCACAAAGCTGTTCTGAAACGGCTCAAGGAGGAGCAGACCCGGAAGTTAGCCATCTTGGCTGAACAGTACGACCACAGCATTAATGAAATGCTCTCCACCCAAGCAGTGAGTTTGTGTTATTAGGCAAAACAAATTCAGGGCCCCTTTCCTTCCATCCCCTGAATGAAGTCTCAGTAATTAAAATACTAATAGGAAGTGGTAGCTCTTCTACAGCCTGGGAAATAGTAGCAGTTATCTGTATTTTTCCTGTCTCTGCATTGTTTGGAAGTAGGCATGATTTATATAGAATTCTCATTGATACATTTAGACATGAGATTCTAAATAGGCTCCTTGCCAGTGCCTCTCGTTTAGTGCATATCCTAAGAGTATACCAAGATTAGAGCAACAGCTTTGTTAGGCAATGGGCAAAAAGTAGTACTGTATTAGAAATCTAAATGGTCACATTTTAAAGGAGGCAAATAGAAAGTATTTTCTATATAACTTTTGTGAACTTTTTCTTAAAGGGCCAGATAGATAGTAAATATTTTAGATTTTGTGGGCCAGGATACAAAATTGAGGATATTATGTGAGTACTTATATTATAGCCATATAAAATGTAAAAACCGTTCTTAATTAGCAGACTGTAAAATTAATTAATTAAATCAGGCAACTGTCCAGATTTGGTCTGGAGCTGTAGTTTGCTGGTCCCTGTGCTGTAATTATTTTCATTGCAGAGAAGAGATTCAGGGTCTTATATCACTTAATCAGATTCTAGATTTTTCTTAAGAAAAATATGGTTATTCAGACATCCTCCAAATAGTGTATGATAGCTTTTATCTTCTTGTTATCATCATTGGTTACTGTGCCTTCCTTTTTCAGAGATGTTTACTTGAAGATACAAGAGAGAACAATTGTTTATCCTGTAAAAGAGTAGTTTGCCTTTTCTCACACCTCCTTTCCATAGGTCGTGAATATAGTTCACAGTAGGATATATCTGTTTTTTTTCCCTCTCTTTCAGCTGCGTTTGGATGAAGCACAGGAAGCAGAGTGCCAGGTTTTGAAGATGCAGCTGCAGCAGGAACTGGAGCTGTTAAATGCATATCAGAGCAAAATCAAGATGCAAGCGGAGGCACAGCATGATCGAGAGCTTCGGGAGCTTGAACAAAGGGTCTCCCTCCGCAGGGCACTCTTAGAACAAAAGGTATAGATGATGGAAGTTATTTGTGCTAACATTTGCTTTCATCAGAAGTATTTTATAAATACATTTTCAAACTGAGAGAGGGCATTAGGTTGTTTTCACCATACCATATTTCCTTAATTCTAATTTTGTAGTGTTTTTCTTTAAAATGTTGATTCAGTAATGAACCTTAATGAATTCTAAACATCAGGTGAATATAATTAAGTAGTTAATGCTAAAGGAAGGATATGGGGTTGTGTGAAGACAGCTGAATTGTGAGTGAGTACCTCTGGCTCTGTGTTCCTCACTTTTTTTGTGTACCCATCTCTACCTAAAGAGGTTGATGGAAAACTTAGATAAAAAACTTCTTCTATTAGAAGAAAAAAGAATTTTAGTAGTTGCCTGAGAGACACAGAGGCAAAGGATCTGGAATATATACTTTACTCTTTTATCCTGGGCCTCTAACTATATAGATTGGTGGAAGAGTACTAGGGCACAGAAGGTAAAACCTGTTCTACACAAGCTGAAAATGCTACTTCTAGATGTATCTTCCCCCTCCCTTCTCACTTTTAACTTATTCTTTGTCAGATATATTAGAGAATAGAAGTAGAATCCCCAAATTCATTTCCACTCTTTAAGGTATTATAGCTGTGTTTTGTGTGTGTGTGCATATTTGGAGGAAAAGCTAATGGACAGAGATTTTTACATTTTGAAAGATAAAGGAAAGTTTTGTCATGAGAAGTAATAGAATACCAGTTGTATCCAGGATTCAGAGCAATCCCTGAGCCTTAAGTTCCCAGCAGGTGATTAGTCTTAGGGCCAATGATCCTTTTTATGTTAGTACTTGCCTAATTTATTAAAAGTTGTCATGGTTTCTAGACCATTGGTCCATAGATTTTCCTCTACTTCCAGTAGTTCTTATGATAAAAATAGAATGCCTTACTCAATATATTCTTAAAATATAAATAGGATATTATTAATAGGATATCTAAATAAAATATTCCTTTCTGTCACAACTCTCATCACTGGCTTTTTTGAGGGGTACTTGACTCTAAAAATTATCTCACTTATGTTTCCCATTCACAATGGGAAAGATAGAAATGCATGTAAATTTTGAGAAAAGTCTAGCTTGTCCCATGTACAGATTTCATAAATCTGATTCTGACTTGATTAAAATTCAGTCTGAAATATTGTCTCTTATGTGTCAAGAAATTATCATTGGACTTTGTGATGGCACAGTGGTCAAGAATGCACGTGCCAATGCAGGGAACATGGGTTTATTCCCTGGTCCGAGAAGACCCCACATGCTGCGAGGCCACTGGAGCTGCGGAAGCCACACACCTAGAGCGGCGCTCTGCAGCAGGGGAGCTGACACAGTGAGAAGAGAAAGCCCATGCACAATAGTGAAGAGCCAGTGCAGCCTAAATTAAATAAACAAATGAATTTTTAAGAGGGGAAAAGTTATTTAAAAAATTATTACTAAAATGGAAACTCCCATGGTGTTGTAAGAGAAATGTTGGCACTATTTACAGTCAGCTCCCCCACCCCGGTGGGTTCTGCATTCATGGATTCAGCTAACAGATTATGATTGAAAGTATTCAGGGGAAAGAAAATTCCAGAAAGTTCCCCAAAGTTCCAGAAAGCAAAACTGCAGTTTGCTGCAAGCTCTAGCAACTGTTTACACGGTATTTACGTTGTATAGGGTATTATAAGTAATCTAGATATGATTTAAAGTACTGAAATAGGGCTATGTGTTTGTATTTTTAGCTCCACCTAGTGGTTCAGAGTTAGTGCTAACTAGTATCTTCCACAGTGTCATTTCAAGGTATGAACCAAGTGGACATGTTCTACAGAGCCTAGTAAACTGAGTGCATAAAACTGATATGCATTGGTCAAGGTGCAGTGGCAATCTCATACATAGTTAATGGATTTGCAAAGCAGCTTGGAAGTGTATATTGAGCTTTAGAAATGTTACATATTTAAGACTTTGAGAATTTGTTCTAAGGAAAAGAAATCCAAATACAGAAAAAATAAGATGCATAAAGATGGTAATTATAGCATACTTCGTAATGGTTTAAAATACGTAACCATCTAAAACAGAGATACAATTAAGTAATTATAGCCAAGCCACTTAATAAAATCTTATTCAACCATTTAAATGATGGCTATGAAGATAGTATTAATATAGAAAAATGCTTATGATGTATTGAATAAAAGTGAATTGAAGTAATGCTAGTAGTGGCTATATTAATATGGTAGACTGTTTTTCCTTTTTTTACTTTTTTGTGGGGAGGAGAAGGGCATACCGTGCAGCATGTGGGATCAGCCTGTGCCCCCTGCAGTGGATGTGCAGAGTCCTAACCGCTGGACTGCCAAAGAATTCCCTCTATTTTACTTTTTTAACATGGCTTATATTAATTTGATAAGGGAAAATACATTTGATTAGTTCATATTACAATAATAAAGGAACAGTAGAGTGATAAATCTATAGATGTATTTTGAGTTGCTCCTTGATTTTTAGGGCTAATATTTCAACTGAAGTGCATGACAGTAAAGCAGTTTGGGATCAGTTGGCAGCTACCAAGGCAAGGTACCCTCTCTACAAAAACTGAAAAATCTTAACTATATTTTCTGCACTTTTTACTTACTGGCTATACAGATAAGAAACAGTCATCTGAAAATAGAGGTAGAACCAGAGTGAATTTAGTTGTTTCATGCTGGGTAATTCTCTTTGAAGATTACTTTAACCTCCAAAGAATCAAGAATTGTTCCTTTACGTTTGGCACTAACAGAGTAGGGTTAGGGTTAGGACTTCCCTCGTAGCTTAAGTTGGTAAAGAATCTGCCTGCAATGCACTAGGCCTGGGTTTGATTCTTGGGTTGGGAAGATCCCCTGGAGAAGGAAATGGCAACCCACTCCAGTATTCTTGCCTGGAGAATCCCATGGACTGAGGAGCCTGGCAGGTACAATCCATGGGATCATAAGAGTCGGACACAACTTAGCGACTAAACCACCACCATTAACAGAGTATAAAAATAAGTAAGCCTCACTTGGCTCATATGAAGCCCTTTTATGACTTTTCTCATTTCATTTACATTAAAATTTCAGCAAAACAGCAACATAACTATAAATTTTAAATTCCTTATTTGGATTGGGGTCCAAACAAGGTCCAGATACTGCTTTTGGTTAATTGTCTTTTAAGTCAATGAGTCTATAATAGAACCCTCTCCCCCCATGTATTTTTTTTCCATTTGCTCTGTAGGAATTCTTACATTCTGGTTTTGGCTTATTGAGTCCTCTAGTATCATTTAAAAATGTATCCTTCTCTCTTTTACTTCATATTTCCCATCAACTGGTAATTAGATCCAGGGATATGATTATATTTAAATTCTCTTTTTTAAAAAAAGTTCTCCATGAACTTTTTTCAATACCTATTGACTTTATTATATTTTTAAAAAATGTATGTACAGTCAACTACACTTATTTGCAATACCTTCCAGTTTTCCAGAACTGATTATGATGGCTACCCAACCACTAATTTCTAGGTATATAGTGTCTCCTAACTTTTTAATGAAAACTTTATGGTTTGTGTTTGTTTGCTTTTCACTTAAGGCTTTGGTGTATCTGGAATATGGTGTAAGATGGAGTTCCATTTTTATTTCCTTCCAGATAGTTGGCTGTTGTGCCTGTGTTATTTGTTAAAAATTCATCTTTTCCCCATTGAATTAATTAATGCTTTTGTCCTGCTTTAAAACCCTACAAACTGAGATCTTTATTTCTATGTCACTAGTAATTTGTCCCTGCACCAATACCACAATTAATAGAGTGACATTTTGGTGTGTCTGATAAAGCTAGTTTCCCTTCACCCATTTTCATTTTTTATTCAGTGTTTTAGGCTTTCCTCACGGCTCAGATGGCAAAGAATCTGCCTTCAGTGCAGGAGACCTATGTTTGATTCCTGGGTTGGGAAGACCCCTGGAGAAGGAAATGGCAACCCACTCCAGTATTCTTGCCTGGAGAATTCCATGGATAGAGGAGTTTGGCAGGCTCTGTAGTCCATGGGGTCTCAAAGAGTTGGACACTACTGAGCGACTGCCACTCACTCACTCAAAAGTCATCCAGTTGACAATCTAGAGACAGAGATGGCTAAGGTATTGTTACTTACAAGGTTGGCCCAGGAGGGTCCCAGGTGTCTTCAGTGTTTTACCTAATGGTTCAGCGTTTTACGTAATGATTTAGTAGCTATTGATGATAATTGCCTCGATTTATTATTTCAGTAGAGGTTATTGCTTTTGCTTTTAAGAACTTGGTTTTATACATCTTAGAAATATAAATTGTGTATGATTTTTATAGTACATCTCTTTGATTTTTAAATGTACATCCACAAAATAGCCAATGTGAACTTTCTTATGATTCACTTCAAAGCTGACTAATTTTGACTTCCTTATTAGTTTATCGATTTTAAAAAATAAATCAGCTTTCTTTTTGCTTCCCTCTAACCCCCAACAGATTGAAGAAGAAATGTTGGCTTTGCAGAATGAACGCACAGAACGAATACGAAGCCTGCTGGAACGTCAAGCCAGAGAAATTGAAGCTTTTGACTCTGAAAGCATGAGACTAGGTTTTAGTAACATGGTCCTTTCTAATCTCTCCCCTGAGGCATTCAGCCACAGCTACCCGGGAGCTTCTGGTTGGTCTCACAATCCTACCGGGGGTCCAGGACCTCACTGGGGTCATCCCATGGGTGGCCCACCACAAGCTTGGGGCCATCCAATGCAAGGTGGACCCCAGCCGTGGGGTCACCCCTCGGGGCCAATGCAAGGGGTACCCCGAGGTAGCAGTATGGGAGTCCGCAATAGCCCTCAGGCTCTAAGGCGGACAGCTTCTGGGGGACGGACGGAGCAGGGCATGAGCAGAAGCACGAGTGTCACTTCTCAAATATCCAATGGGTCACACATGTCTTATACATAACTTAATAATTGAGAGTGGCGATTCCGCTGGAGCTGTCTGCCAAAAGAAACTGCCTACAGACATCGTCACAGCAGCCTCCTCACTTGGGTACTACAGTGTGGAAGCTGAGTGCATATGGTATATCTTACTCATTTTTGTAAAACGTTCTGTTTTGTGTTTACTAATTGGGATGTCATAGTATTTGGCTGCCAGGTTTTTTTTTTTTTTTTTTAAGTTTTGAAGAAATTTTGAAAAGGGGAATTGTCATGTAGGTGTGTATACAAATACATACATACACATATATATGTATCAAGCCTGTGGTTATAAGAAATTGGGTAGATAGGGGGTATTTTTGAATACTGCAAAAATAGAATGCAGCAATTTATCTGGAGTCATCACTTTGGGGCAATGATATATCCTAAGAAGGGTGTGAAAAGATCTAAAGCCTTTCTGCATACCCCAAATTCTTATAAGCCACTCACAGCAGGCAGCATATGCTGAAACAAGTTCTTACTGAAACACATCTGTATCCCCTTACCAGCATATTTTCTTTACTAAATTGGTCTGACTTCTCAGCCTCATTTGGAGTGAAAAAGAACATGGAAATCTATGAACACTAAAGGGTTGCATTGACTTTTTCAGAGAGTAGGAAACAATTTAGTTCTTTTTCTGAATGCTGCATAGATTTGTCAGTGATTTTTTTTTTTTTTTTTTTGGTGCATTCAATTGTGCCTTCTTTGTGGCATGGTAAGATGGAGGTGCTTAAGGAGATCACAAGTGGTGTGGGAATTGTATCAATGAATCCGTGAGCCTTTAAAGGGGAAGACAAGAAGGGTGAGAGAGGCCCCTGAAAGTTCATATGGTGGGTATGTTCAGCAAGAGTGAGGAGATAGATGAAGCCTCTGTATCCTGACGTTTCGTTGCTTATACTGTGATATCTCATCCTAGCTAAGCTCTATAGCTTCCAAAACCCCAAACAGTACTTCTGCTTTGTATAAAAACAAAGATATATAGCCAATACAAATCAAATGCCAGAGGTATTTGAATGATGCCATATTTGCAAACTGCCATCTATTGGAATGTTCACCACACTACATAGACATAATTTGATTACCCCCTTTTGGCTTATGGGATTTCCTGTTTACAAGTAGAATAGCCAGTTATTTAAATGTTTAGTTGCCATAGTGAACCAGGAGTCACTGAGCCAATGACTTTACCAGCTGCTGACTAACCCTCATCACCACTGTAGATTTTGCTGCATGTGCAGATCCTCTTTTTTTTTTTTTTTTAATTGCTGTTTTTGTTGCTGCAATACTTTACAAACTGGTAGTTCCTTGAGACTTAGTGACCATTCGGCATCATGTTAACATCACACAGCAGGAAACACCACTTCCAGAAGTCTCTAGCCTCAGTGCTAAAGTACTACTGAAAAGGAACTAGCTAGTTTGGCAAATTAAAAAAAAAACAAAGTTATAGTGGTCAGGGAATCTCTTGACAAATGCTAACTTTTAATTTTTTCCCACAGAGGGGCATGTTTTGTTTTGTTTTGCAATGAAGGATCAACCCAGTGCTGAAAGTTAGATGTTACTTGGTATTCCACTGCTAGTTTGGGAATGTGGGTAGGAAGCTGTGAGTATGACTTAAAGGAAAAAAAAATGTTCTTTTCAATGATAGATCAGAGTTTCTTACAAGTTATCGTTTTGCCCCCTTCCTTGTCTTGAAGAACCCTTGCTGCTAACTCTGGATCCTGCTTTTCATATAGTCAGAGGACTCCCAGGTAGAATTTTCTTAAGGCCCTCTCAATGATACTCTTCACCTAGATCCAGGCTAATGACCAACCAGTAATCTGTTTGTTGAAATCTTGGTTTTTCTCAACCAAATTTAGGTCTTTCCCAGGTACGTCAGTCTAATCTCCATGAATCCTCCCCTTTAGGAATTTCTGGCATTGATTTAAAGGTAGAAAAATGTATGTAAATCTTTTAAAAACCAAGATCACAGTAGAACTCACACACAGTTTTTGGCAGTGTTCCAGGTAGCACTCTGGTACACTGTCCTCTTGGCCAGGCTTGAGATCACCAGTTGTTAGGTGAACGTGACATGTACTTGTCTGTCTATTGAAAGGGGCTTTTAATTTTCTGTCTTTTTGCATTCATGTTGTATACAGTATTTCAAGCAAATGGAGGTATCTACCTATTTGGAGGAAAATGATAGGAGAGAGCTTTAGAACTAATAAAATGTATAAAAATATAATGAATTTGATACCTTTTATAAAAATTCTTACTAGATCTGGCCCCTCTGTACTACTGGAGGGCTGGAATAGAAGTGCAGATCAATTTTACATACAAAACTCTTTAAATAAAAAATACTACCAATAATACATGTTAAAGTCCACTTGTGGACTTAAATTAGTCAAATTGAGTTATTGAATTCATGCAGACCGTATGTACTTGTAAAATTGTGATTGAATACTGACTCCAGATGTCTATCCAGTAGGTCTTTTTGTATCTGATTTGTGTGGCAACCAGTTTTACATGTAGGTCATGACTATACCTGGATTATTCCATTAAGTTAATTTTAATTAAAGTATATATAGTTTGCAAAAATGGTTCAAATTAATTGATTTGTGTGTGTTTGTAAGATCTAACTTCTGAAGAATATCATACATAGTAGGAATCATCAAAGAGTAAAGCTTGTAGCAAGAAAATTTGAAAGGTTTTGAGAGATCCTAAAGAAAGAAGCAGGCACTTTCTGAATCAGTGTACAGACGTCAACATTTTATCAAAGTACTACTACCTCCTACCCAATATTGGAGTTCACTATATATAAATGTGTTTGAGAAAATAAAAAGTATGGGAAATTTGTCCACGCATATCAGAAAGGCATATATGCTATATCTGGCATCCAGAGCTTGGCAGTATAAGTTTCTTATGTTCACTCTCTCCCCATTTTTTAAGTTAGCATTTGAAAAATGCAGAACCTCATACCTTGATGTATTGTTCCTAGTGGGGTTCCCTTCCTTTTGCACTTATTTTTCCCCTTATTAAAGTCAGCTCTAACCCCAAATTAAAGTATCTGAAAGTATTTTCATTATATAGATAATATTAGCTGGAAAATATGTTTATATTTTATTCAGAGCTGCCATTCTTTTCTAAGTCATTTCTGTGCCTAGAGATGAACAGTCCTGGATTTGAAGTCACACCCATGGATATGAGATGCTTGGTACTCTAGGCCAAGGGTTTATTGGTAAATTGAACTTTTTAGCATCGTCATTATAGACATCAAGGGAACACCATTTAGTACACTAAAGAAACTGTCCTTGACACTCTCCCACTCCCACCTGTTTTTCCTCTCCCCCTTTTCAAAAATCAAAAACACTTTGAGTATCTTTTTCAAACCATAAGGCAGACTTTAGTAACCTTCTACTTCTTTATGTCTGGCATTTTAAACTTTTATAGAATACATTGTGTTGGACACTGGAATAATACTGTTTATTTTCACCTGTGAAAAATGACTCTATTGTACTTGAAACACCTCCTTTGCATTTCTCCATTTGTGCCATTCACTAGTGGAAATAAATTGTATTATACCATAATCTACTGGCTTTTAAAAACTGTGTTAAATATGCACATTTTTGGTATAGCTATTATCATTTGTATGTATATATTGTATATACATATGAGTGTCTATATGTGTGTATAGATAAGATGGATATAACTCATACTGTACATTTCCATCAGGGCACTTAAGGTTCTGTTATTTTGTTTTGTTATTTCAGTCCTCAGTTAAGGCAAGAATGCATGTGCTTCTTAACAATTGAATACTCTGGGTTGATATTTATGAGAAGGTGGTCATTAGATGCAGTCTTTTTTTTGATCCTTTCTTAGCACTTGAGTGGGTGGAAAGAAAGTTAAGTAAAACGTGGAACCATAAGTTGCAATGCAGTAAAGTAGTGCTGGGGAAGGAACCAGTTAGTGTTCCTGTGAGTTTGTATCGTGATGCAGTGAAAGATAGTGATGCAGAGAGAAATGAACCATGGAAACTAAGAAACACTGGCGGTGATTCCTCTGCAGAGATAAAGAGAACCAATAGATCACATAATCTTCATGTGCACTCCATACATATTTCTTAGTAGTGGTGCCATTGATCCTCTTACCCTTTTTGTTCCATTAATAATGATGATGATAATTATAAACTTTGCTAAGGACCAAAACATCCAAGAAAGGAATTACTGCTAAAGCATCTAAAGTTCTCCTAAACAATAAAATCAACAGGAAATGGCCACTGGGAGAGAAGGATTTAGTATTGGCAAGGGGCTTTCTCCTTTCAGCTGCCTCTTCTTGCTTGCTAATAGTGAGTTCTTCACATACTGTCCACCCCTTCAGAGGTAAATCTTTTTAAACACAGATTTGGCCCCACACTGCAACCCTTTCCTAGGAAGTTTATATGGCCCTGCATTTTGTTCCACGCTCACAATGTGAAGTGTCTAGTGTGTATTCAAGTCAGAAAATAATATATTTAAGGTGTTTAAGTGTGAATCTCCTATAATGATGAAAGAGGAGGCTCTTATGTCTTAAAAAAAATGTCTTCTCTGAGGAACAGATCTAAAACTTGGGCTGTCATCTTGGAGTTGCTTACCAAAATACAGATCATTATTGTTAAAGAGAAACTGATTCTGTTTTCCCTCATCTGTCATGGTAGTGCTCCCAACCAGGTTGTAGCATTACCTTTGAAAAGGCCCTCACTTACTCTTAGTTGTTAAGAACTGGAAGTTTTCCATCCTCAGATTCCTTAAAGGATGAAGAGTATGCTGTACACTTAGCAGACTTGCCTCTTGTATGCAAGGACTACTGATTGAAGTCTATTTTGCTGTGTGTCTGGTTATGTTGTCTGCACTTTTTTTAAATCACTACAGTAAGTCTACATTGGAAATGACTTAATTTGTAAAGAAGTTTTATTAAACACTGTCTAGAAAAAGAAAGTGAAGCTGAGAATTCTTCCTTTGTTGTGTGTTTATATTTTCCACTGAATTGTGGTAGCCCCTTTTAAAGTCACATTGACTAATTCTTCCCTCACTTATATTCAGATTTCCAAAATTTCAATCATGCAAGGGAAGAGAATCCATTTGGCTTAATAGTAGTCCTCAGATCATAAATACGTAAATTAGTATGCACCTTATCTGCCTGTTGTG
Source organism: Antilocapra americana (assembly GCA_007570785.1). Taxonomy (NCBI): domain Eukaryota; kingdom Metazoa; phylum Chordata; class Mammalia; order Artiodactyla; family Antilocapridae; genus Antilocapra; species Antilocapra americana. The sequence goes on along the minus strand of ML664177.1, from coordinate 33,556,263 downwards.
GGTTTCTTAAACTTGCACTTCCCTCTCACCCACCCCAAAATAGATGTCCTTTAAAGAAAATAAAGGCAGAGAATAAAAACTGGGGAGCCATTTACTATGTCACCATCACTGTTAACTGTTACCCAACAATCAGAACTTTTTGAAGTTTTAAGAGGATGTGTGCATGTGTGTGTGTGTGTGTGTGTGTGTGTGTGTGTGTGTATCCATTTGATTGTGTTGGATTTGTTTTATTCTTAAATATACAAGAGATTTTTTTTTTAAATAGAAAGGTTAATCCTCTCTGAAACAGGATGCCCATTGGATATATTAATCTAGACATCTGTAGGTAGTGTGCCATGAAAAAGTGGAGAGAAGATGAGACTTGTGAATGAATGAAAAGGGTATCTTGATACCCCAGAATTCCCCCCAAAGTACGGGTAATTCAACCTGCACAGTTTCCTTTTCACTCATAGTTTTTAGCAATTGTGAGTGAAGAAATCATGTAATTATCTGTAAATATGTAGCTAACAAATTGACCTAGTTTCTGTATTTTTGTTTTTGTACTAAAGTTTATAAGTCTGTGCCAGCTAGAGAGGAGTTGCTGTCATTGCCAGTTGTGGTCCTAGCATCTAACCCTGAAACCATCCTAGGTGACATTTTTAGAATTAATGCTTCAATGTTGTTAAATGGGGAAGTTAAGTTTAATCATTGGTCAGGTTTAAAATTGTTTGAAGCAGAGTCATTTTATTTAATATAATGATTACATGTCCTTGATCATGAATGAGGTAGGGAGCCTCCCTCCCCCAGTGGCCATGTTTACAGAAGTGTGTTTTGTCTGTAAAGTGCAAGAGTTTTAATGTTTGTGTAAATTACGCAGGTAATCACATTATGGCTTGGAACTGTTTATTGGGCTCTCTTGCAGAATTTTCAAATGAAATGAACTATGCTTATTACTGGCACATTGATCCCATTTCTGGAGCATTTTTCCTATTTCCAGAACTACATATGTTCCTTTGTCATTATCCCTTGATATGCCTCATAGCCTAAGGTAGTAAGAGCGGTAAACATAGATGAGGGAAATGCGTTTTTTAAAATCCATGAACCTTCACTTACATGCTTTCATTACTCATGTTATGTTTCTGTGGCAACTCTGAGGTCAGTGGAGTTTAGAAATGAGATACCAATCTTAATGAAAAGTGTGTACTCTGCTTTTGCATGGCTTGGCTTAGCATCAGAGGTATATTAGGGCCACTGGAAAACATGAAGACTAGTTTATGGGAACAGGTTTCTCTTGGTGGCACATTTTGCTTTTTCTGAGCCCTCAAATACATCGTCTCAGCATGAACATTATTGTTTCTATAATTACACATGGTCATGGAATGAATTACGTGACTTAAAAGGATGGAACTGCTTGATGTTTGCAGATTCTAGCTGGCCATGTGACTGGCACATATCAAACAAACCTGGGGGAAATATTGGAAGCCTTCTAACCCCTGTTTAGTCATAGACAAGTATATTTAGCTTATCAAGATGTTGACTGCCCCTGGTGTGTTGCCAGAAAGCCCTTTTTTGGTGTCCATTTCAAATGTGCTTTCTTGCATTTCATAATATCAAAGAAACCACCACCTCTTCTCTCAAAAGCATTTTATTCCATATTAAATGGGAATTGTGCCTGTTTAAGAGTGCCCCTCCAATTAATTACATACATGTGTCCAAAATAATCCAAGCCGGAGACACAGGTGGGAAAAACATTTTTTTCTTTTAAGTCCACTCGAGGCCAGTAATTTATCTGACAAGGTATTTTACCACATTATCTTGACATTTGATATATGAGCCTATTAGAAATTGCAGGTGGTTTCATAGGGCAAAATCCAAGTGGAGAGGGATATGTGGGGTTTCTATTAAGAGATAATTTTGTTATTGTTTTACCTCTCCTTTTATGATCCCCCCCCCCCCGCTAGGTTAGAATGGATTAATTCTCCAAATTTGTTTTTTATCTTTTGGGGAAACTTTTACAAAAGCAATGGTCTGATGTAAATAACATTTTGAAGTATAGTGCACATAACTTCCCCAGACTATTCCAACCTGATAATTTGTAAATGCTTTAGAGTTTTTTAAATTAACACTTGTGTTGCTAAATCCTATTTATGTAAGTCTGCTAAAGATTTTAACCCATTTAAAACTTAAACATTTAAATAATGGATGGGTTGCTCTGAACAATTTAGCTTTCAGAAACCCTTTGTTTTAGTATATGAAAAGGATAGCCTAATGCGCATTAATGAAGTTGGAGAGACTATGAGAAATATGTATAGTGTATATTTTAAAACAGCTTTGCTTGTATTGTGAAGATTTAAAAACAAACTTGAGATTTTTAACGTGACTATTAACACAGTTTTAACATAAGTTATCCCACTGGGTTTAAGAGCATCTTGAATGTATAATCCTTTTTGTAACCCAGGTTGGTTTCTGCTTTTACCAGTCATCCAAACATATTATTTATGATTTTAGTTTTATATACTCATTTACTTTTGTTTTCCTCAACCAGCATGATTTTTTTGCACATGTATTGTAGAAATTTTTAAAACAAAAAATCAATACATCATTTTCTCTGAATTTTCTTCACTTTTCTCTTCCTTTCTACTAACCCATCACCTTAAAGGCCACATTGCTCCATTTGCATTATTTGTGCAAATGCCAGGGTTGGTTTTTATTTTTATTTTTGCTATTTACCGAAAAAAAAAGAAAAATGCTTCAGTCAATTGCTCTTTTATTTAAAAAAATATTTTTTTTAAAGAAAAAAAGCTGTAACCTTATCATTTCTAAGTAGACCATTGAAAGATGAATGCACACCTGTAATAGACCAGGACCAGCTTTGGTGGCTAAATGGAATATTTTAAGCAAAAGGTTCTTTTCTAAAAATGGTGTATATAATCCACAATCTCTTTCAGTTATTCCCACAAGTCAGAGGTCCAGATAAAATGAGGGTTATCAGCTAACTGATATGTTATCATTGAGGTTCATCAATGAATTTGTACATTTCTAGTTCCCTTTGGTGAAGGGGGAAAAAAAAGATTTTGCAAAACCTAGATTTTGGCTTGGTTTATTGCCTCCTTTTCTGGCAGCCTTCATCTTCTCATCTCCCAAAGCCCTTAAGCCTGTCGGGTTTTCATGGTGGACAAAGGACCGTGGTCTTTTAAAGCTGGGACTGACCTTTTTTTGGTGAGAGATTATCATGTTGAAAGTAATGTTCTGCCACTTTCCCGATGACTAATTTTAAATCTACACAGTCCTCTTAATTTTTGGACCAAACAGACGCCCACAGTGGAGGCTTCCCAAGGGTTCCAATGGAGAAGAAGCCTCTCCCCCACTGTCAGCACCAGCTGGTAAAAGTGACTGTACAGATGTGCATTTTCCTTCTGGTAGAAATGGTTTGCAGCACTAACTGGTAAGGCTTATTGTACAGTATATTGTCAGTATTCTTCTGGTTCAACATACCTTATAGTTCATATATAACCTGTATTAATTGTATAGATTGTGCATTTAAAGCTGTTATCAAGTTGTCAGAACATAAGAGCGAAAACAAGGTCATATGTAATATTTTGTTTGTAAGTATCCTTTGTATCATAGCAAAGGAAATGTTTAAAAAAAATCAACTGTAATAAAGTAATTTTAGTACACGGAGTGTCTGCTCAGTTTTTTTAAGTAATTGTATTTCCATAAAGTATATTTCAGTTCAATGACTGTTTATTGGATAATCACTGAATCTCAGGCACTGTGCTGGATGAGTGTTGCTGTAGCTGCTAAGTCGCTTCAGTCGTGTCCGACTCTGTGCGACCCCACAGACAGCAGCCCACCAGGCTCCGCTGTCCCTGGGGTTCTCCAGGCAAGAACACCAGAGTGGGTTGCCACTGCCTTATCCAGATGAGTGAGATGCAGCTAAGAATGAGCTCTCTGATGTCGGCTCTAGTCTAACTGCCTCAAATTCTGTGTGCCCAGGCAGTGAAGTAGCCTGTTGTGTTGTGGCTGTGACATATGATTCTAGTTTAGGTTCTAACGGTTTGATGCATGTTCTTAAGTATTATACAAACATATGCTGTGATCTGTTTTACTACAGTTCCTCCCATACATATGGAAGCCCCGCGGTCTGCAGTTCTTGGACCTTGTGCAAAGCTTCTGAAGGTGGTTTCATCTGGGTTTGTCTTTCCAGATTTTAAAATCACCATATTTTAGCCCTGAATGAGGTAGATCATCTAATCCAGTCCTGTTAAAATGACATTTTTTTTGTCAGAAGGCTTGATTTGGAGGGAGGGAGTTTAATGGACTTGGGCTTCTATGTTTTTTTAATTAGTAGTTTTAAGTGTCATTTTTAAAAGCATTATTGAGATTACCTACTTTATTGAATAGAAGACTATCAGAAAAGTGGCACTTTTCAACATAGCTTTTAAACTCCTAGAATGTTGATACTGAGCTATTTTGAGATTAATTAGCATTTACATAGAGTTTAATTTGCCTGGGTCATACAGCCAAGATTAGATTCCAGGTGTTCTATCTCTAGCATTTCCAGTATGCCACCTTGAATTTGGTTGAGCTATAAAAGGGGATTTAAAAAACAAGATTTCTTTTTATATCCCCACAATTGGGCTGTTCAAACTGCAGTGAAAGGAGAGTATCATAAAACATGTGCTTCTAACCATGTCAACAACTCAAAACACATGTTGTTATTGACCAAATGCATCAAAGATGCTCTGAGTTAATGCTTAGGGTTTAAAGCCTATCCTACCTGACTATAAAAGAAATTTGAACAGAAATAAATCAGCACAGTGGTCTGCCAGTTCCACAGCCCCAGGGTTATAAGCTAGTACTGTCATCTGCATCTGAGTGATGAAAAACCGCCACGCCAGGGTTTTCCTGTATGTGTCCCAGGCAATTAGTGACTTTATATTTTCAGATACGTGTTGTTATGGATAAGAGGGAGACAAGGCCGCCGGGGGTGCTAAGGCTATGCAAACTATGCAAGAAACAACTTTAGGGACACCATTTATAGATTTATGTTGACTCTGTGACAGAGTTGTGCAGCAGCTCTGAAAACAAATTCTGTTTTTGTTAACGCCCTTTACATTATGGAGTTTAAAATGAGCATTACTTATTGTCATCTCAGCCAGTGATTGACTAGGAAAAGGCAAAGTATGGCATGAAGAGCAGTGGTTGGGGTTCTGGTCTTTAGCCCCATCACTACTGTGAGATCTTGAAAATCATATCCTTTCTGACCATCACTTAAAAGAAAGCAGATGGTTTTTTGGCAAGAACAAATGAACCAATGTATAACCTTCTGGCCATAACATGGTTATCAGCGTGTGCGTGTGTGTCCTTGGGAAGGAGGTGGGGAGAGTTTGCTTTCAACTGGGCAACCCAGCACCCAACCTGTGAGCCTCAAAGGTGCTGCTCTTCCAGGTCCTTCCCTACTTTGCAATAGAATTAATAACTGGAACTTCTTAGTCTTATAAGAATTGGAAAAAAAGATTCTGATCTGAAAGCAGATGTCACCTCATTACAGAGGTCTTTGAACTCATGATTGTGGAATTAACTGGACTTGAAGAATGGGATCCACCTGCTTTTACTGTTTGATTTTAGCCTAACAGACCTAAATTAAGGCCTTTTCATTGTCGCAGTGTTTTCATATGGAATAACTCATAACTTGGCCAAACGTCCTATGTGTCACTGATGAAGGAGAAACTAGAACCCACATCTCCACAAACTATTTCAGCGCTCTGTCTAACACACAAATTAGTAATTCCCCTTGGAAAATCTCTCTATGTAGGTACCATTGATGATCAGGGAATTTTGAGCCTACTGGGAAATTATTAGCCCAGAGCAGGAGGACTGGTTATTGATTAAACAGGGCTGCCAGTGGTTAGTGTTAGCAGACACAAACCTAGATCTATAGAAGTGAAGCAACACCCAGCAAATAGTGTGCAGTGAGGCTCTGTTAACTTACAGATAGGTAAGTGTGGCTCGGTACATAGAGGACTTGGGACAAACAGCATGTTTGTTTCTGGAGATTTAAAAATGACATTCCATTGTTGCAGGGAGACTGCAATTTATTATTCAGAGGCAAACAAGTTGGAGAGAATTTTTTGTTTAATCACACTAGTGATAGACACTAGAACAGGGCATTATTCTTCAGGAAGGCTGGAGGAGCTAGAGATACTTGTTTTTAAAGTGTTACTATCTTTTACTGTTTAATGAAATTCCACTATTTCTCAGCACAGGTCCCCTCCACGATATGTGCGAAGTGGCTGTCTAGGTTGCATATTCTACCAGTGGAAGAACTTCCACTGGAACTTCCTGCTTCCTAAGGCATTCATTCCATCTCTGGGCACTCAGACACTGCCTGGGTATAACTTCTCAATTTTAACTCTGTAAAATGTGATAAATAGTGAAAACAGTTTCTAATGCCATCCTTTGTGGCTTGGCTGTAGAATCATTGGTATCACTGAATCACTGGTATCATTGGCAAGTTCTGCCAAAGTGGCCAAGTATATCTGTTTATTTAAGCATAGAGAAACTGTAAAGTTCATTTCTAAAGGAAGAAACTTTGGCATTACTAAGCGTGACTGACTAACAAAGGGTCCTGTGGTCTGGGTGGAAGATGAGTACAGAAGATTTTCCAGCTCTGGTGTGGTTTTGAGGTTGTATATAAAGCTGAAATGACACTTCCTGTGTCAAGACCTCTTATAACAGCACTCAAGTCTTAGCAAGGATATCTTCACACAAAACAGAGACAATGTTTTCTCAAAATGAGGATTTGGTGCTATGTTTTTTTCGTATTGTCAACTCTGGCCAAGCCACCTTGGAAACCCATGTATAAATACATAAAATACTAAATCTTTAACAGAATTAAGTTAAGCTTAAGCACAGTCTTTGATATCAAAGGTCAGAACTTAGTAGAACTCAAAGAAACGTTGAGAAGCAGTTGCAGGCTTCCCACATTCTGATCCAGTGGATGAGACACAACTCAGTTTCTACTTCAAAGAGAATGTCTTCTTTATTGTCATTGGGTTGTGTTTTTCCCCCTTTAACATTTGAAGGTGTTTATAAATAATGAAGAAACCAAAAGGGGAGGCGAGCAAGTGAATGAGACCCGAGTGGATTGCCAGACATGCTACCTGGAAAATTCCCAACTCAATGGTACCTCTTTGGGTTTTGTTTCGTTGTTTTCTTGCTTCCCCAAGCTTGTAACTTGTCAGTTTGTTCAAGGGCCATGCACTCTCTCAGAATGTGTGTCTGGGGTTCTTCCATCTGGTGTCATATAATTAGCTAATAACCAAAGTGGAGCCAATTTGGGTGAGTCCTTTATCATTAGGAGGCCAGAATCACCCAAACCTGCTTGAACAGGAAGTACACTTTCTTGGCAAAAATGGGCTGAAAAGCAGTGATGTCACCAGTGATGAGCAGACAGGAGAGTAGCTGTTTGAGAACGGCTGTGAGTACATCTGGCACAAGGGGCATGGAGGAGAATTGGGGTTTAGGTCATCAGAGCTGTGGATCCAAGGCAATCAGTGGAGCTAAACTGGGCTGTTCTGAAAGCTCAGCTCTGGAGAGGGAAAGGCTAGTAGTAGTGTCAGAAAAGAGGGAACTAACCAAAAAAAACACCTCAGATATGAGGTTCATACTTTTATCACTTAAAAGATGTATCTTCCTCTACCCCCACCCCCACAAGCTTGCTTTCCTGTAAAAGATGAACCATGATTTTTCCAAAAGCTATTATCTTAAAGAACAAGCGTCCCAAGGTATCTGGCCTAGAAAAACAATCCAGATTTTAGACCTTAGGGGCCATTTAATCCTGGGGGGTGCGGGTGGGGGTGTTAAAAAACCACTGAAGTGTTCTTCAGTTTGCAGTGAGTTCTGAACTATCATACGGTCCTGCATATGGGAGTGCAAGACCTAATAAACTGAAATCTCACTGTACCAGATGCTGGGGGAGAGGGCTGGCCAGATGTCAGCAGTTTTTCACCAAGCCTTACACCAAGGCGGTTAGCCAGAAGTAGAATGGCTTCTTCTTTTTTTTTTATTGTGTTGGTTTTGCCATACAATGGCATGACACCACCATGGGTTTACATATATTCCCCCTCCAGAACCCCCCTCCCTAGAATGGCTTCTTTGCGGTTCACTTCCTTATTATTTCTCCTGCTCAGAAATAGTGAGAGAATGTAAGCTGAGGAACGTGGAGGAAGAGGAACAAGCAGTGGGGAAGGAGGGGGGGAATCTTTTCATGACAGGATAATGTGCCTTAGACAATTGAGTGTCGTCTGCCTTCCAGTTCAGATTCTTGGATTAGTTTATAGAGTTTCTTCTTATTTGATCTAGAAGAACAAGGATGGGCTAAGATTATCCAAACCTAAAATCATGGCCCCCAGGAATTCCTCATACCAAGCCTTAGGACATTGTAAACATCTCACCTCCTTAAAACTGCTTTGCTGTTTGTGAGGCCAGGATGGAGCCTCCTGTCAAAACAGGTGCTTTCTTTTCTTGATGACCAATTAAACCTTCTGGGCAAAGCTCTCTTTTTTGGAGGGGAGGGGACGGACTGGATGTCCTACTGTATTGCTTAATGGCCTAATCCAAACCAAGTTGTGTAGGTCAATCCATACAATGCCTTATTTTACTCTAATCGTCAGTATTAGTCCTCATAACACTGAGGAGCCTATCAGTCAGTAAGTGGCCAGATCCAGGGGGAAGCTTTTTCTGCATCTACATGGATGAATAGCCTTTTGAATAATTGGGCAGAAAAGGCGTGATAATGTGAAATATTCATAAATCCCTGAGTCAGCTCCAGCCAATCTCTTGGAACTTCTGTTTTCTCTGGTGCCAGATGTCTCTCTAGGCTCTAAAGAGGGAAAGGCTAGCAGAAGTGTCAGAAAAGAGGGCAACTATCCAAAAAATAACCACCTAAGATATGAGGTTTATACTTTAACCACTTAGAGCAAGCTCACATCTCTAGAGAAAAACACCTCTCTCTAGAGCTCCCTGGAGTAATCCCCCAAAATGGTGCTGGGAGGAGCACCTAGAATGTCTGAAAGCCTGGTTCCTTGAGCCATGGTCAAGCAGACCCTGCGAGGATTTCCTGTTCTTCATCACCCCTGGAATCTCTCTAGTGAGTCTTGAGGTCCTAGGCTGAAGCCCCAGATCAGCCTCCCACTCCCAATCAAGACTTGCAGAGCTCATCCAAACACTGGACCTTAGCGTTCCAGACGCAGGTGTTCACATTCTCAGCCTCGTCGCCTCCCCAACCCAGCCTCCGCACTGACCGCCTCTGGGCCTTTGTCACTGACTTAGCCTTACGGTTCTGTGAGCCGCTTCCACAGCTGTCACCACGTGAAGTCAGTGGAGCGCCACAGCCGCAGGGGGGAAAAAAAACGAGGGAAGTGGGACCAAGACACAAACATCTTGTCTGTCCCCACTACCTCAAGTGGCTCCAGCTTGAGAACCTGTGTGGCACAGACCTACCCAATGGCTCACAAAAACTCAACTTCTCTATGTCATGGCTAGTGAGTGACCATTTTCTCTAAAGTCCAGGAACTTAAATGGTGCTATTCTTTGGCTTATGAAGTCAGTGACAGGGGACAGTGACAGGCAATGCCCTGCTGCTGAACCAGGATGAGTTGGCATGTACAGAGCAGGGTCTGGGCAGGAATTCTGCTCAGGGGCCAGTGAACGCCAGCTTCTGGGGAGTTCCATCTCTTTCCACAGGCCAGTTTAAGAGAGGGGCTGGGCCAGGGGCAAACGGCTGCAGCGGCCTGGCCGCATTCAGTCCTCAGTGCTGGTAACGACTCAGCCATGCACACTTCTGTTCTTCCTTGCGGGGTTAGGGGCTTCTCGGGTTAGGTCTCACCGCGTATAGGATCTCTTCCAGCTAAAGATCTCCTCCAGACTGGAAGAGGGGGAGATCTCCCGCTTCGGCAGGGTTCCCCAGCGACGACGGCCCGCTAGGAAGGAAACTCGGCGCCTGCTCAGCCCTTTCATCCTCTCTTCCGTCCGGAAGAAGTCAGTCAAGGCCCGGAAGTACTCCAAGGTGACCTCGTGGCTCCAGGCTGGCAAGGGCTCCTGGCGCAGGAAGCCGCAGTGGCCCCCGTGGCGGCTGAGCAGGAGGAAGAAGTATGGGTTGCTGTGAAAGAGTTCAGTTGGCAGAAAGTGGTTTGGGGGCCCGCACACGGGGTCGTCGGCACTGCAGATGCACAGCACAGGTACCGCTGCCTCATCCACATCCCGGAGGGGGTCGTTGTGGTCCCAGTAGGTGTCCCAGCTGATGGGGAAGCTCTTGGTGTGGCAAAAGAGGGTCTCCTCAAACTCCCGCAGGGATCGGCTCCTGAACAGTTTGCCGGTATCCACTGTGTCCTCCAGGGCCGTGGCGTACCTGGCAGCAAGAAGTTGAAGGAAGAAGGAAGGAAAGAGAATTGACAGCACATGTTACAGAATGGCCGCCCACAGGCCAGTGTCTGACCACAGAGGCTTTCTTTGGTCATGTAGTGTGTTTAAAAACTTCCACATCGTTGTCATCATTTAAAACCAGGAAATTTGGGAATTCCCTGGCATTCTGGTGCTTAAAACTGCCGTGGACCTGGTTTGATCCCTAGTCAGGGAACTAAGGTACCACAAGCCACATGGTGTGGCCAAAAATAATAAAATCAGGATAATTCACACAAAATGCAGCTAGCTGGCTTCTCAAAGGAAATGAGGAGATCTGAGGACATGGGCTGTCATGGCAACAATCAGGGTATTTCTGCCCTCCTTCCTGTGTTACAGTTTCGACCAGGATGGTCATTCACGGCATCACCTCCCCAGCCCTGGGGCAGCATTTGACTTTACGGCCATGACCACTTTCCTTCTGACCTCAACTTCTGACCCCCTGTAGGGAACTTGCTACAAACTGTTACCTCCTCTACCCTTCTTAAAACCCACTGGCTCAGACTATCCAAACTAGCAAGTGACACCCCCATCATTAACATTTTACTTTAAGTTGTATTAGTTTGCCTGCTTTTTAAAAAATATATTTATTTATTTTTAGCTGTGCTTGGTCTTTGTTGCTGCACAGCCTTTTCTCTAGTGGTGGTGAGCCTAGTTGCAGTGCACGAGGTTCTCGTTGTGGTGGCTTCTCTTGTGGAGCATGGGCTCTCACTCTGTGGGCTCAGTCGTTGCGGCTCTTGGGCTCTAAAGCACAAGCTCAGTAGTTGTGGTATAACAGGCTTAGCTGTTCCACGGCATGTGGGATCTTCTGGGACCAGAGATTGAATCCATGTCTCCTGCATTAGCAGGCAGATTCTTTACCACTGAGCCACCAGGAAAGTCCAATTTGGTTGTTTTTAAAAGATAAATGCTGTCCAGATGATGGCAAATGAGTGTGACCTTGATCAGTGGGGCAGGTATTTCTAGAGAGGGGTGAGTGGTGGAGGAAGTAACTGGGAGTGTAATAATTAATATACAGGGTGAGTTCCCAAAAGGGATTCTGAGAGCAGCTGCTCTGGGAAAGAGGGATATATTTCCTGTTTCCACCTCCCTGGGTTAGGGAGAGCCTGGCACCCTGACCAGGAGGCCAGGATGGGCAGTTCAGTACTTAGTTTGGGTTAATTCAGCCTTAGCCAGCTGAATTTGGATAGGTGCCGCCTGCAAACATTCAAAGAGGCTTGCCCCAAGTGGGCAATCCCAAAATTCCATGGGCAGGGCAGCTCCTAATGGCCCAGTTTTTCTCTTCACTTTCCTCACTGTATCCTCCAGCTGGTACCTGGGGTCAGCAGCACTGATGGTGGTCATTTGCAGAAGGAAACTGACAATTAGGCCGTATGAGAGCACCTTGTCCCCGGACTGTTCCAGTGGCTCTGGGTTGCCATGGTAGCACGTGGGCTATTGTTGAGCTCAGGGTTTGGGAGGCAAAATGGAGCAAAGAAAGAGAAATCACAATTGCCACCATGTATTGGTGCCAGGCCCTGTACTTTGGTTATCTTATTTCATGCCACTTTGTGAGGTTGGTTATTATTAACTCCCTTCAACTGAAGAGGAAAGTGAGGCTCATAGGGATTAGCTAGACATGATGGTAACACTGTGGTGGGGCAGAAAGACGTGGGATGTGGGGTCAGACCCATTTGGGTTCAAATCCTGAATTTCTAGTAATTTAGCTAACCCCTTCATCTCCTAGGAAAGCAACAGTGTTAGCTGAGGCCTGGTTATTTGCTGTGGGACTGTCACCCAGGCCTTTTCAGTGGAAGAGTCTCCCTGCCACCCTGGTGGTCGATTATTTTCTTTTTGGAGATTTAAAGAAATATGTTTAAACATTCTTAAAATTTTTGCATTAAATATTGAGTACATACCTAGGAATATGCAAAACACTTGTCAGGTCTAAGGAATTTCAATAAATCAAATAGCCACCAAATTTCTGATTTTTGTCACCTCCAGGCTGAGACACTATAAGGAAACATTCTGGACAATCAGTCACAATTGCTTCCAGAGCCCTCTTTGCTGATTTGACTAGGCAATGTGCAGCATCAGTGCTCAGGTTGCTACGGGGAGGTGCGGCTGAGGTGAGGCCAGGGGGCCCCCTGGGCTGGCCCCCTACTCCAGCTAATGATGCTGACTCAGTCGGTCCGTGGCTTTTTAATTTGCTTCTCTGATTCTGTCTAGACTAGAGGGTTTGGACGCTTCAGAAACTGTGGGGAGAACTCTGCCCAAATTGCTCTACACTTGTTTGATTCAGTACCAGGCAGAGCGGTTTCCCAGCCCCAAATCCCTACCCACTTCGTCTGCGGCCCGGATTACCCACCTGCTGAGGGTGATCTTCTGGTGAAGCAGAAAGCCCCGCTCATATGGCCAGGGCAGGCCGGCCTCAAACCACTCGCGGCAGCGTAGCACGGGCGAGATGCAGGCGGCTCCGGTCACGTAGCTGGAGGAGCCACACTCGCCCAGGTAGGACAGCAGCAGCGCCGAGCCCGAGCCCTCGCTCACTGCGAACAGCGGGGTCGCGGGGTGTCGGAAGCGGATGTAAGTGATGGCCTCTTTGAGGTCAGACGGGTCCCCAAAGGGCTGCAGCCGGGGGCTGACCAGTGGGCAGCCGTGGTGGCCGCGCCGATGGAAGATCACCGGGTAGTAGCCGCGCTCCAGGGCCAGCAGGCAGAGGCCGAGCACGTTGCGAGTGAGGCGCCCCCAGGCATTGGGGATCACCAGTAGTACCGCTGGGAGGCCCCCGGCGTTGGTGGCCCGGCGGCCCCGGGCGCCAGGTCCCACCACCCAGTCCAGGGCCACTAGCCCGTCGTCTGCCAACTGCAGGTACTCCCGGACCAGCTCGGATCCCGGCCCCACCGGCAGCACGAAGTGGCAGAGGGTCTGCAGGTGGGGCCCGGACAGCCAGGGGCGCGGGCCCGGCTCCAGCGCGGCCGAGCGTCGCAGAGCGCGCAGCAGGCACTGGGCCAGCGCCGACGGCTTACAGATGAGCCTGCAGCCGCCGGGCAGCGGCTCCCGCCCGTCGCTGACGGCTCCCGCCACGGGGCCTCCGCCGTCCACCTCCTCCCCGTGATCTTCGCTCCGCGCCGCCGGCAGCGTCCTCGCTCCGACGGGGCGCCTGCCGGGGCGCCGCAGCCGCAGAGCGAGCAGGCAGAGCAGGGCGAGCGCGGCCAGGAGCAGGGCGAGGGCGGCGCCGCACGGTGGCATGGCGAGGCCGGAGAGCCCCCAGCGGGCGGCCGCGGCGGGGACGCCCCTCGGCTTGCTCCCCGCTTTGACCGCGGCTCTGCCCGCGGCTCCGCCCGGCCGCGGCAGCCGCCCAGGGCCCTCCCGCGGGGCAGGGAGTGGGTGCACTCCGGATTGGCCGCGGCCCCGGAGAGGCAGCCAGTTCGCGCCCGGCTCCCCTCACCCGCCCCCCAACTCCCGGCCCTTTGTACAGCGATTGCGACAGGCAGGAGTAGAGGGTGAAAGGAGCGGAGGCCACGGAGAGGCAGTGAGGACGCGCCGGCGAGGCGGAAGGGAGTGGGGAAGGCGAGCCGAGGAGCGGAGGGTGGGCGGCGGAGGATGGGGGAAGACTCGGAGACCGGGGCCGAGGAGATGGGGGTGAGCCTCAGGGTCCTCTGCCCCCACACCTCTGCCCCCGCGTGGTGTGTGGGGAGTGTGGCTCCCAAGGAGCCCCTGCGTCACTGCGCCCTCAGGGGCCGCTGCCGAGAAGCAGCAAAAGGGAGAAGCGAATGAACCGCAGCTCCCGGCGCGGACCCCGGGCTCCCACGGGGCGGCGCGGTGTGGCTGCAGCGGGAACCATCACCCGCACCTCCGTCGCCCGGACCGGCGGTCCTCTCCGACCTCGATGTCTGTCTCCGCCCCGCCGGCACCCGCAACTGCGCAATAACTCCTGCCGGGAGGGGGTCCGGCTCAGGGCCAGCGAAGGCTACGGCAGGCGTCGCGCCCCGACCGCGGGCTTGCAGCGGGAGCCCAGAGGGCCAGGGACTGCTCGTTCCCTTGCCTGCATTAGAGCGTCCTGCCGACGCCCCCGCGAGCATGGGGCTGTCCTGGATCCTGGCTGCAGGGAGAGGGAACCCTCAACACCGCTCCCCAGGAAGGACTTCCCCCAAAAGAAACAGCCCCTGAGCCAGAGGGAAAGATGCATTCGGGTGCCCTTGGAGGGGAGTGCCTGTCACCCCGCGAGCGGGCCGTGGCGGGGGATGGATTGCGTCCCTTCATCAGCTCAATCTCTGGGGCGCGGGGGGGCGGGAAAGAAATACCCCTTGCAAGTCACGGGAGGTGGGGGCAGTGGATGTAGGAGACGCCCTTGCTCAATTTCAAAGTTTTAGGCTGGACATTATAGCTCTCACCCTCCACCCACTTTCCTGTCTTCCCTCAAAGCCCCGAGCTGGGCCAAGGAGATGGGCGCAGGGGACAGGGCTGCACAGCCGTCGCCCCGCTGCGGGGAATGTCTGGCCCGAGCACCCTGCTGGGGGCGAGGCCTGTGACTCCACCTCACGAGGTAGCCAAAGTCTCCTCGGGCACTGGCGGGCCGCCGCTGGGCTTATTACGAAAGCGGAGGCGGACGTGGACAACAAAGCAGCCCCCAGCCCAGCTGCAGCTTCCCGGGACCTCCGGGCCTGGGGAGCGTGGAGGCCCGAGACCCTTTGAGACTCCTCCGGATTCAGGCGCTATTTGCGAGGGGATCAGTGGGGGCCCTCTCTTTTCCGCAGCTTGTATTTCAGCATTTTGTCCCTCTTCCAGAGGCAGTCATAGTGATGAGTCTGAAGAATGTTTGCCGAAGGAGCGGACGCGTCTCCTCTCCTGGGCCACCTAGTTCACAGGAGTCCCATTTCCCGCCCTCCTTCCCGCTCCACGATCCCACCCAGGAGCTGCAGCTGCGCCCTGCAGGCCGCGGAGACTCGCTGGAAACAGTGCCGGGCGGGGGAGGGGGAGGGAGGTGGTCCCGCCTGTCTAGCTGCGCTGTGCGCTGAGGACCCGCTTCCAGAAGACTTTTCCGGCTTGGGCTGCCGGACGCGTGCGCGCGCGGCCCCGGCTGTGGGCGAGCCCAGGGGCGGGGCGGGGACCCGGCGAGAGCCTCCTGGAGCCGCGGGGGCGGGGCGAGGTCGGGGGCGGGGCGAGGTCGGGGGCGGGGCGGGGGCAGGGCGAGGCCGGGGGCGCGCGAGCCCGGGGAGTCAAGGCGCGCGGGCTGGGGTCGGGCCGGACCAGCGCGCGCGAGCCTGGGATCTACGTGGGCACGCGGGCGGCGTGGGTGCGCGGGGGCAGGCCCAGGCGGCTAGCGTCGCCTTGTTTGCTGGGCGGCGGGCCGGCCTGGGGCTGGCCGGGATGGCGCCTCCTCCGCCGCCGCCCCAGCTGTTGCTTTTGGCCGCCCTGGCGGGGCTCCTGGGTCCCCAGGAGGTAAGGCGACCCGCTGCCGAGAAGCCTTCGGCCCGGGGTCTCCAAGTGCTTTGCCAGAAGGAGGGGCGTGCCGAGAGGGGGACTCGGAGTTCTCTGGAGTGCTGGGCCTGGGAGGGAGAGGGCAGAGCCCTCTCCGAGGCCAGACGACTCAGCTCTTCTGCGCCTTGAACCCACAGGTGGTGGCTGAACCGGCGGCGGAGGAGGCGGGAGCCCGTTGTCCCGAGGGCCTGTGGCCTCTGCCCCCACAGGTGGGAGCCTGGAGGGCGGTGGGAGAGAGGAGCGTGAAGGGGTAGCGCAGTCCCGCCCTGGCCTCGCGGTGCTCTCCACAGCCATCCTCTGAGCGCCGTGTTCCTCCGGCCCTCGTCACCAGCGTCACCATCCCGACGTAACAGCACAGGCCTGCTGTCTTGTCCCACCCCCACCCCCCAGCGGAGTCCCCCGGGGCCTCTCAGTTCTCTTGTCTTTCTGGTACAGGTGTCACCAAGAGTGACCTACCCACGGATGCGGCCACCGCAGGTGAGTGCAAGTAGGAGGCATCCTCGGGGTCTGCGCTGGAAACAGCCAACTCCTTGCAGGCTTTCTCCACCTCTTCTGCTCACTGTCTCCATTCTTTACTGCTCTCCACTCCAGGAGGAGACGGAGCTCTTAGTCCCAGGACAGTGAGCTTAGGCCTCTGTCTTCTGCAGCAAGGTGTCAGGAATTCTATGGAGTAGTTGGCTGTGTGGGCAGGAGGCTGCAAGGGCCTTAAGAGTCCTAGGAGAAAACTAGCTGTGCTCTAGCTCTGCTGTGAGACTTGGGAAGTTTGCTGACTTCTCTGGGCCCCGCTTTTCTGTGAGAGACGTTCTTAGTGGTTATTGTGGGCTTCCCAGGTGGCACTCACTGGTGGTAAAGAATCCACCTGTCAATGCAGGATACGCAAGAGATGTGGGTTCAATCCCTGGGTCAGGAAGATCCCCTGGAGTAGGAAATGGTAACCCACTCTAGTATTCTTCCCTGGAAAATTCCATGGACAGAGGAGCCTGGCAGGCTACAGCCCAGGGGGGTCACAACTGAGCACACACGCTCCCCATGAGGAGTAAACAAACTGTGTAGGATAGCACTTTGGAAAATAGGAAGCTGTAAGGAGTGGGTGAGTGTGTAATGGGCTTCCCTGGTGGCTCAGTGGTAAAGAACCCGCCTGCAATGCAGCAGACATGGGCTTGATCCCTGGGCCAGGGAGATCCCCTGGAGAAGGAAATGGCAACCCACTCCAGTATTCTTGCGTGGGAAATCCCACGGACAGAGGAGTCTGGTGGGCTATCATCCATGGGGTCAAAAAGAGTCAGACACGACTTAGCAACTAAACAATAGCAAGGAGTGTGTGTACCTCAGGTTATTGACCAAACCTTGGGTTCACCTTGTGTGCCTGCATGTTTCACTGCCAGTGGTTGGATAGCTTTTCTGTCCCTTTGGTTTTCCTTTTGAAATAGGTATTTCCTTTTGAAATACCTATTTTTGATCCTTGAAATATCTCCAAGCCAGAAGAGCTTATGCCACCTATCCATTTCCTTTCCCCAAACAGCCCTTTTCATTGCAAACTGTTCAGAAACCAGTGGCTCCTCATTTCCCACCTTATTGTGGCCCCACTCCCCTGTCTGGTTTTTCTGGCTCTACCTGGTTCAGTAAGCCTCGTCTAACCTCTCCACAGCTTTGGTTCCCCTTCAGTTGTGTTGGTCTGCTCACCACCTGTGAGCATGGGGCTCCTTCCCCTCTATACCTGGCCTGACCTGACATGAAGGGGGCAGCTCCCTGCCCTCCTGCCATCCATCCCCACCCTTCTTCAAGGCCTGAGGCAGGAGTCAGCTCTCCCTTGAGACCTTGTCTGAGCACATTAGCCCTTATTTATTCATCACCTTCTCCAAATTTGTGTAATGCTTATAATCATCTCTTATAATTTAACTGCTAATCACTTTGAGCTTTATTAGTTTGCTCGTTCATTTGCATTAGTCCTGTTTCCCTGAGTTTCCTTTGTATTCCCTGCAAGCGGAGCCCAGGAGTTCTCTTTTGGCATCTCCTACAGCCTCCGGCACAAATGCCGAGCATCAGGTCAGCTCAATCAAAGAATGATTAATAATTGAAGTGTTTCCATCCTGAGATTGTGCACCTGCTGCCTGTGTACCCTGTATTCGGATGCTTTGGGGAGACTGAATGTATATATAGATGGGTCGATATGTAGAAGACCCGGTCTCTTTGTGGGGGTGGTTACAGCCTAGGTTGGGGACCTGAAGAGCCAGGTGCAGAGGAACATAGCTAAAGAGGGTGGTCTGAGTCTGGTAGGGTTAACCACGCATGTTGTGGAAGCTGTGACCTCTGAGGGGTGGCACTGCTTGGAGAGGAGGGATGAAAGGAATGCTCAGAGGCAAGAGGGCATGCATGCCAGTATCCAGGGCTCTTTATTCTTTCCTGAGCCTAGAAGGTGGGAGGGTCATCTGGTCGTCCTGGAGTCCCTTGAAGTTGGCTCCCCAGGATGGGGGAACTTGGGACTCTCAGGAGGGACCTGGACCTGGCTTGACGTCTCCATGCCTTTCTTGCAGGCTGAGGACATCAGCTTCCTCTACCACCCCTGTGCCCACCCCTGGCTGAAGCTCCAGCTTGCCCTCCTGGCCCACACTTGTGTGGCCCAGCCCTTACTGGCCCCTGACTCCAGCCTCACCCGGGATCGGGTAAGTGCCTGCTGATAGGTGGTTGTCTGGTACCAGCGGAGGCTACAGTGCCGTGGGCAGGGCAAGGGGAGTTCAGGGCCTCTGCTTGCTAGTTCCCTAGCTTCAACTTGGCTCTAATGGTTCCCTCCTCCTTTCGTAGCCCCTTGTACTGGCAGCATGGGGGTTAGTGCTGGAGATGGCATGGGTTGAGCCAGCCTGGGCTGCCCACTGGCTGAAGAGGAGGCAGCGGCGGAAGCAGAGAGAGAAAGCTGGTTTCCCTTCTGACACTGATCCTGGGCCCCCTTCCTTGGTGCCCACGCTGGGCAGAGGGAGGCTGTGCCATTGGCGAGGGTGTGTGCAGGTGAGGGGTGCTGGCCAGGCATGGCGGTAATGGGGTTGCTGGCTCAGGGTGGTGGTGCCATTGGGTTATCTGGGCAGGGAGGGGGTGACCGCTGTCTCTTCTCTTAGGCCCCGGCTTTGGCCTTTACTCTGCGGAGCTGGCCGCCACCCGGCGTGGAGGTGGCATCTAGCGGACCTGGGCAGCTCTTTGCTAGTGGTGCCAGGAGACGTGGGTTGCGGGCCGCCCTTGGTCTCCAGCTCACCCCCTCAGCCCCGAGGTTCCCCTCTGTTTCCCCAGGGAGCTTGGAGGCCAAGCAGCCCATATTGGGACCTCAGGGTGAAGGTGATAATGCCCGGTCTGTGCCCACTGGCCCGCTGCTGCCTGGGGGACCAGGAAGCAATGTCAGCTCCAGGGTGGAGGCTCAGCTGCCCAAAGGGCAGAACAGCCCTGGGGGTTGTGCCTGTCCGGGTCAGGCTTCCCCGGCCCCTCGGGCAGCAGCGCCACCGAGGGCCGCCCGCGGCCCCACCCCGCGCACGGAGGAGGCTGCCTGGGCGGCCATGGCCCTGACCTTCCTGTTGGTCCTGCTCACGCTGGCCACGCTCTGCACTCGGCTGCACCGAAACTTCAGACGCGGGGAGAGCATCTACTGGGAGCCCACGGTGGACAGCCGGGACACCGTGGCTGGTGAGCCGCGGCCCTCCTCACCCCCAGCCCCACCCTCGGGGCTTCCCGGCCCTTGACCGCTCCCCCTCCTGCTCATAGCTGTGCTGAAGCGGAGGCTGCTGATGCCCCCTCGCCGGGTCAAGCGCTCCCGCCGGAGACCCCTCCTCCCGCCCACACCGGACAGCGGCCCCGACGGGGACAGCTCCGAGTGACCTCCATCAGCCCTGCTGCTGGGCCAGGTCCGGCTCCTCCCCCAGCCGGAGGCCGCGATCTCCGCCACGTGGCCCGCGCGCGGGGCCGCCCCCTGGCGGCCGGAGGGAGCAGTCACGCCCAAGCGCGGCAGACGGGCTGGTCCTTAGTGTGTGGTTTGCTGGGAGGAATGGGGTGGGGGAGAGGGAGGAGAAAGGAGCAGTTTCAGCCTCCGTTGCAAAATTCCATTTTTATTAAATTATTTTAGTAGAGGCCGGGGTTCAGCTTGTGCATGACTCCCACCTGGGATACTGTCCAGGTGGTTGTATCTGAGGTAGGGAGGGGGTTATAGTATCAAGTTGGGCACCCTCTGCTTGCTACCTCTTGCCAGCCTAGCCTCAAACTCTGGGTTTTAGTAATGTGGTAGACCCTTCCCACCACCATGGGCGAGCAGGTGGCAAGACGCTGGTGGTAGTTATTGAAATGTTATTTGCAGGACCCCGCTAACAGAAAAGGGTCTTCCCTCCCTTCAGTAGGGGGGCTACAGCAGTCACCCTTTTCACTGGCTTCATACTTTTACCAGGTTGGTCCTTCTGTGTTTCAGGTCTGCACCTCCTCCCACAGTTCCCAAAGCATCAGAAAGAGCACATGGTCACTTATTTATTTTTGATACAAATGTACATGACACACATCTTGACAGTCAGCCCACCCACCACCACACAGGTGGAGCCTGGCCCCTGGGACAGAGGTGGGGCAGGGAGAGGAGCTGGTAGGCGCTGCCATCAACCTCCCCAGGCTGCAGCCCAGGCTCCAGGGACCCAGACACCGCAGGCGCTGGCCTCTCGGAGGTTACAGGGAGGGGCTCTCAGCTTAGTCGGGGACCCTGGGGAGCCAGCCCCAGGCTCGGGTGCTCAGTTCTCTGCCCCAGCCGGCACTTTCCCCCTCCATAAGGGAGGGGAAGAGAGATGGAGCGAAGTGGTTTTCCTTTAAGTTCATAGACAGAAGGTATGAGCCGGGGGGAGCAAAGAGGGGAGGCAGAGGTTAGGACCCAGCTGGTTCCCTCCCCCAGCCCCTGGCCCCAGGATGGGGGGGGGGTGGTCAACTCCCAACCCTGGCCCCCTCACCCCTCATGAAACCCCAGATGGGCCAGGCCTCTGGAACGGCACTGCCGCCCCACACACTCACACGCAGGCACACTTAGTTACCACAACGTTAAAATTAAGGGGTGGAAGAGAGGAGAGGAAAAAAAAAAAAGATTAGACTTTTCCAGTGTTTGCTGCTGGGGACCCCGGAGACACAGGTTGGGGCCTGTGCCCTAGGTGGGGCCGTTTGGCATTGAAGGAGAGCAGCAGGGGGCTGGTGGCTACAGGGTGGGGACATCCACAGGTATTATGTACAAGGGGGGATGCCCCCCCCGCTCAGCCCCCAGAAGGGCTGGACTGGCTCATGGGGGTGGGGTGCGTCAGGGGAGCTGCCCCACTTGGAGTGTCCCCACCTGACCCTTGGCTGAGGGTGCCCCTGAGGGCATGGGTTGGGAGTGCCGCCTTGCAGGCCCCTGCACGTTAGAGGGGAAAGGGGGTTATATACAGGGAGGGGGGTATGGAATGTGGGGGCAGAAGCTCCTGCCACCTCACCTCCCCGTCCTTGGGGGCTTGAGGGGGACGGGCACCAGGGCACCTGGCTGCCAGGGAGAGTGGCAGCGCTAAGGGCACTTGCGCCAGCGGCTCGGTGGGGGTGGGGATGAGTGTCTGGAGTGGCCCAGCTCCCACGGCCAGTGAGGTCCCAGGGTGCGGGTGAGGGTGCGGGGACAGTGGTCACTGCTTCTTCTCGCGGGTGGTGATAGTGACCAGCTGCTTGGCTGCCTTGGCGATGTCATAGGCGCACTGGATCACCTGCTGAGTCAGCAGCTGGAAGTCCACGGGGGCGCCAGGCTCTGGGGGCACCGTCTTCCGGCACTCGCTCTGCAGCCGGTAGGCGCTGGCGTTGAGCAGCCGCAGCGAGCTTCGCACAGGCTCCAGGGCAGGCCTCTGTGGAGGCGTCGGGCCTTGGATGTCGAATCAACCACGAGCCACCACGGGGTCCCGAGGGTCCAGGGGTCCAACCAGGCTGTCACTGTTAGACCCTCTATGCCCGCCCCACCCTGAGGCACCCCCACTCCCTCCAGCTCCCCTCTCTGGCCCCTTGTACCTTTGGGAAGAGAGAGGCCATCTCAGTCACAGCCAAATGGATCTTCTCTGAGCAGGGCACAAAGCTGGGCAGGGGGAGGGGAGGGAAGGGTAAGTGAGGGAAGGGTCCCAGACAGCAGAGCACTGGTTCCTCCCTTGTCCTCTGCAACACCCCAGAGGCCCATGTGAGCCTCCACCCGCCTGCGTACCTGTCGTGCTTGAATTCCTGGGCAGCCCGCAGGAGCTCCTGAATGTTCTTGGTGACCTGCTCCGTCTTCAGGATGACATCCTCCGTGCTGGGAAGCCCAGGGTCGAGGTCGTCGTCCAGGCTTTCCAGCTCTGGGTGAAAGTCCTCTTCCTTGCCCAGTTCCAGAAACCTCTTCCCTTCCAGGCTGGGGTTAGAGAGGGAGGCAGGATTCCAGCCATGAGGGCCCTTGCAGACACCCTCATGGATGCATAGGGGCGCCATCTCCCTTTCCCCACGGTGCCTCACCCCAGCAGCGGGTCCCCACTTGGCGTGTTCTCATAGTCACTGTCTGCGCCGCTGCCGTGGCGGGAGAGCTTGCTCTGGAGGGCACAGGGCCAGGGCAGCAGGTCAGGGGTGTGCCCACAGACCCCATCACCTCGCCAGCACACCTCTCACTCAGCCCGTCCCGCCCTTGGGCCCTGGGGATGCTCGTTACCGTGTGGCGGCTTCCTTCCTGGGAGCATGACAGCAGTGGGGAGGAGGGAGTGAAGGGCACAGCTGAGGCCGACACCCCCTTCCGGATCTGAAACCCAGGCAGGGCTGGAGTCAGTCTCCTCCTCCCCACCCCCGCCCCCGCCTTGCGGCTTCCCTGCAGCGAGGCTAGGACCATGTGTGTCCAGTCGCCCTGTGCCCAGCGTCCCGCACAGAGCCTGGCATCCACTGGGGCCCAGAACCTATTTGTGGGAATGGACCCACTTCCCAGGCCCTGCTTACCCGGTAAAGGCTGGCAGGGACGTGCACTGAATAGATGGCGTCGTCCTCCAGCTCCTGGGGGTGGCACAGTGGGGTCACAGGGGGCCCTGCACTGGTCCCAACCCTGTCCCCACCCCACCCCCCTGGGGCCCGCAGGCGGCTCACGGTGCTGTGGAAAGGCTGGAGCCGGGTGGCAAGCTCGTCCCCGGGCGGGCCCCCAAAGGGCTTCAGGGCGGAGCCTGGTTCATACATGGAAAAGGCCTGGCGGTCCCTGCGGTGGGTGCTCCCGCCAGGCCCCATAGGCGCATGCTCGGCTCGCTCGCTGGGGAGAGGGGGTGTGGGCACCGGCCCCGGCGGCTGCCGGATCTGCAGGTTCTCGGCCTGCAGCTTGTGGATCTGAGAGTGAGAGGGGCGTCAGAAACCCCGGGCAGCACCGCTGCCTCCAGGAGCGTGCCCCTTTCCCGCCCAGCAGGGCCCGGGAGCCCCGTCCTCACCTCCCTCTGCAGCCTCCGGAGCTCGTCGCTCAGGCTGCTGTTGACCTTCATGAGCTGCTGCACCTTGGCCTCGGACGCGGCCAGGGCCTTCTTCAGCTCCAGGTACTCCTGCAGCGTCACGGCCCCGTCCGACAGGTCCGAGGAGTCCATGCTCTGCAGAGGGAGATGGGCGGTCAGCCCCCTTGTCGCTGCTGGGGCCCCAGGATATGAGGACGGGGGGGCGTGGGGTTGGGGCGGCTCTCGGACCCGAGCTCGGTTGTTCCGCGTGGCACCAGCACTGCGCAGGGGCTCCTGGTCTGTGTCCTCGTCCGAGGCCACGCTGTCGTAGTCGTGCTGGTCGTCCAGGTCGCTCTGGCCCCGCGCCGATAGCTCGAGGTTGTCTGAGGGCACAGGCCTGTTACTCAGGGCTCAGGCCCGCGCCACCCTGGGAGGGAGCAGACCCTGGAGCGGTGCCCGCGCCCTTCCCACCTGTAGGGCTGCCCAGGCTCTTGCCCTGCTGTCTCCGCTTGGCCTCACTGAGGATGTCGATGATCAAGGTGGCGAACTCCCGGGCGTTAAAGCGGGCCAGCTTCTGTCGCCCCTGGGAGGGAGGCAGGGCCGGGCTGGTGTGAGGAGGGCCCGTGTGGCTGAGGCGAGGCGTTGGGGACAAAGCAGCCAGGCCATCCAAGGAGCCCAGCCCAGGGTGACACAGACCCTGTGGAGGCCTGGTGGAGGGCCTGGCGAGGGGTCTCTCAGAGGCTGGGACAGCGCCCAGGGCCCACTCACCAAGGGCTCAGAACAGCCTCCTCCCCATTCCCACATCCCAGAGCCAGAGGCCAGGGCGAGGCCTTGGCCAGGAGTGGGGAAGAGCAGCAAACAATGGCCTGCCTGCCAGGGAGGGGCCCGCAGTGCTGGTGACCCGGCAGGGGAAGAGGTGGCCCCAGGCCCCGTCCAGCCCGCTCACCTGATTCCGTGTGGCCGAGTACTCGGGGTTCACGGGCAGGAAGGGCACGGCGCTGCGCTCCGTCACCAGGGTGCTGTGGTTCTGGGTTGCCAGCCACACTGTGGGGGAGGGGCAGGGGCGGACTGTCCACGGAGGCTGGGCCCGCGGGACAGGCCGAGGTGGGAGGCCCGGAGCACCGCCTTCCGAGCTCCTTCCCACGCCCACAGGGCCCCCAACACTGGTATTCGGAACACAAGTGGTCTCTGGACAGGGACGCAGGGCCGGGCCGGCTGGGGACTGACAACCGAAAGAGGAGACTCCCTCCAGCCTCTGGGCTGGAATCTGGCTGTGGCCAGGAAGGAGGGATGGAGGGGGCGGAGCAGGGCTGGGGAGAGAGCCAAAGAGGGCAGGGCAGAGAGGAGCCCCAGGGCAGAGAGGAGCCCTGGTCCAGGGGGCTGGGGAGAGGGGCAGGCTGGCTGTCTCCAGCTCGGCAGCCGCCGGGCTCCCAGCTGGCGGGGTTCACGAGCAGGCCTGCCAAGCAGACCAAGCCAGGTACGTCTTCCTAGTCCTGGTGAAAGAGCCACCCAGGTCCCAGCCCTCCCCGGCTGGCAGGTCCTCTGTCCCCTCTGCCCAAGACTTCCATGTCCCCCTGGCTTACCAGCATCATTTTCCCTTCGATCCACCTCGTCGTACACGTCCATGGCCAGTTCCTCAAAAAGCCGGTTGCTTAGCTGGAAGCAGAGAAGGGGACCCAAGTTCTGTCCGTTCAGCTAGCCCCAGTGCCAACCAAGCCAGCGCCCCAGGGTCTTGTAAGATGCGGGCAAAGACTGGCGTGTCCCTTGTGTTGCCCAGCTCTCCCCCCAGTCTCAACTGGAAACTGGGGCAGGAGTTTGTCTGCCCAGCTCTGAGGTAGGAGCAACAAGGAGACCAGAGCGGATGGGTTAGTGCCCCTGAGAGTAGAGACGCAGGAAGTCCCTTGGGAGCTGCAGGAGGGCAGAGTCAGGGTCACAGACCAACAGTGGGGAGGTGGGAGACAGGAGACCGGGGGGACTAGAGAGAGGGGCAGGCCTGAGACGTGGAAAGTGCTCCAGGTCGGGGAGAGGGACATACAGGAACGGAGGGTCAGGGGTGGGGGGCCCTGTCTAAGCAGACTCACCGCCTGCAGCTTCTTCTTGGCAGCTTTGGCCAACTCGGACAGGTCCAGGCTGTGGACGAAGGCAGGAGATGGGCACAGGGAGGAGGGGCCAGATGTGAGAGGTGGCCAGGCCCTGTCTGTGAGCTCCCAAACATGCAGGGACCCCAGGGAGATGACACCCAGGTGCTGCACACCAAGCACCTCTCTGCCCCACCCCACCTCCAGGGCCTGTCCCCGAGCAGGCTCGTATACCTCTGAGACATGCACTTTTGCCGAGATCTAAGTCCAGAGGAAGGCAGCAGGGGAAAGAACAGGACAGAGGTGGCAATTACCCAGGAGCAAGCCACACACACCTCCCTCCTCAAACTCAGACCCATCTCTGTGCACCAGATCGTCTTCCCCCAGCCCACTCCTTGGTGGCTGGCATGACCCACTAGCCCTACGTCAGCTCCTAGGAGTGACCTGCAGCCTCCTGCAACCTCAGGCCTTGGCCAAGCCTTCCCCAGGTGCTGCCATTTCATCGTTCTGCCTGGCCTTTGGCAGCATTTTTCACCCATCTTCCTGCATCCAGTCCTGCCCCTGCAATCCTGTTCCCCTGCAAGCCAGGGCATTTTGGACACATCCAGCTGCGCCATTCCGGCCTTAGAAACTTTTTCAATAATAACAGAGTATGTATGGCACACTTCAACAAAAAGCTCACTTTAAAAATATGCTAGGGAATTAATTTCCTGGCGATCTAGTGGTTAGCATTTGTCACTTTCACTGCTGGGTCCTGGGTTCAGTCCCTGGTTGGGGAACCAAAATCCTGTAAGCCACGCAGCATGGCAAAAAAAGAAACAAAAGACAAAAAAAAACCTTAATGCTTTGTGTGCACTATCTTATTTAATCTTCTCACCAGCCCAAAAAGATGCTTAAGGCTCAGAGACATTGAGAGCCTGTCTGCAGTCACACAGCCAGTCAGTGGCAGAGCGGACTCCACACATCCATGCTAGAGCCTCTCTGCTCCCAAGGCAGTCACAACTCATGTCGGGGCTCAGCACCAGCCACTCTCTCCCCCCATCTCTCGTCCAGTCCTCCAGGGATTCCCTGCCTCTCCCATGTCCCAGCCATACGGTCTGCCTGCAGCTCCTCACACAGCATTTCTGACATCTGTGCCTTTGCCTCTCTGCCACACTCCCCACACAGGCCTACAGCTGACGAGGGGGCCACCCTGACGGGGTGGTGATACCCCTAAGGGCAGGGATCATGCCTGAGTTACCTCTCTGTTCCATCGAGAGGTACACATTTCATCGAGAACCCACCTATGTGTGTCAAACACACATAAGCAGGCCTACGTACCAGGCAGAATCAGACCAGAGAAATGGGGGAAGTCTTGGGGGTCTCAGAACAGAGAAGATCTGGGGCTCCAGGGACCTGAGGGGTCCAGGCCTGACCATCGCTGTCTGCCCACGTGGGCTTCTGGAGCAGGAGGAAGCCTCTCCAGATCCAGGCCAGCAGGCACAGCTCGGCCACCACAGGCAGCCACCAGGTGGCGCTAGCGTCCATCCTGTGTGCGTCCCCCCCAGACTGGGCTCCTGGGGCCTCTCACACAAGGGGCAGAAAACACCTCTCCTGGCCTTGTGCCCCCAGCCCTTGCCCGATCTCTGAGCACACCACAGAAGCCTGGCAGAACCCCAAAGTTAGTCAAACTCCCGGGGTCCACCACATTTTCACTGAAGAGAAAAACTTGTCTAAAGATTTGACAGTTGGGGTCAGTGCCCTGGGAACAGAACCCAGAGTTCCCCGTCCCGGGGTGGGGGTGGGGGGGCTGTTTCTTGCACTCAAGCCCTATGTGCTTGACAGCCGTGGGGGGCAGGCTGTGCTGGCCACAGGCTGAGTGGACATTTCTTACCTGCCTTGGGGCCCAGCATTAGGGAGTGAAGACCAGACTGTGATAAGCTTGTGCTTCTAACCCCTGAAGGGGGGGTGGGGGCAGGGGTCCCAGGTCCCAAAAGCCTGAAGAGTTGGGGGGTGGGGGTTCTGGTGGTCAGGCATCCTCATGGCACCCAGCAGCCTCTGGGAAGGGGCATCAGGTGGGCACTCACCTGTCTGCCATCTGTGGGATGATGTAATGCCCATTCTTGTGATCTGAATAAAAATAAAAATGCCAAGTCACTGGTGCCGGGTGGCCCCAGCAGCTAGGAGCCCACTCCACTACCATGAGCAGGACTTGGCATCCAGAAGGGGCAGAGGAAGGGAGGGCAGGCCACCCCCAAGGGCCCTGGCAGCTGGCTGGAAGTTATGCCCACCCCCACTGCCTACCCCAACGTGCTGTAGCCCAGAGCCTGCGGCGATTTCACAGGAGCCAGTTGCCTAGCAACACTGTTCCCCAGCCGGCTCTGTCACCATGGCACCTGCTGCTGGGGTGTGTCTGGGTCCCACCTGCCTGGCCCCGCCAGGCCCGCCCCACAACTCTGCTCACCCGGCTTGCGTCCACAGAGATAGAAGGCCAACCGGTCAGTGAGCTCATACTGGCACTCGACTAGCCGTTCCGCCAGCTCATGGTGCCCCGCCTGCCTGTGGGGAGGTCACACGGCTCAGCCCTTCAGCCACAGTCCATTGCCCACACCCGGCCAAGCCTCACCCTTTGGCCAGCCCTTACCTGGCATAATCAATGGGTGTACGGCCGTTAACATCTGGGGAGCCGGGGTCAGCCCCATACACCACGAGCAGCTCGGCCTGCAGCGTTTGACCTGCCTTGGCAGCCACATGCAGAGGTGTGGTGCCCTTCTCTGGGTGGAAGAAGTTGGCCTGGGCGCCCAGGGACAGCAGGCGCAGACATGTCTCCAGGTTGCCTGTTCGCACGCTGGAGTGCAGTTGCTGCGAGGAGCAGAGCATGAGGTGAATGGGTGTGCACACCCTCCCCCTCCCGCCGCAGCACCTAGTCCAGGCCCCCTGGGACTCCGGCCAGCTCCCAGGGCCCAGCTGCAGTTAGGCTGTCAGGGAGAATCAAGGGCTTCCCACCAGCAGTTCATGCCCGGTAATCACAGCGGCAGTCAGTCACCACTGACCAACCACGTGCATGCAGCGTGCTTGGCTTAGAGCAGACACTGTCTACTCTACAAGGTAGATGCTCTTTCTTTCCCATTTTGCAGATGAGAAAACGGAGGCTCTGCCCAACATTTTCTGGCTCTCGGGTGGCAGCTGGACGATTTTAGCTTTGCATGTCCACGTGGGAGCAGGGAGGCCTTGATCACACATGGCATCAACATGCAATCCTGTCCTTCCACGGTGCCCACCGTTCTCACCTGATCTGGCTGCCTTGGGGACCCAGGGCTCAGTGGGGATGGCATCAGGGGTGAGGAAGGGCCCCACAAACCTTGCTGAGGTCTTTGGCGGTGACTCCGTCGTCGTCCCGGCAGGGCAGCTTGTGCACAAAAGCCAGCATCTGGTACTTGGCCCTGATGAACTCGGACTTGATGGGGCTGCATGGGGCATTCAGGAGGAAATGGGGAGCAGAGCGGGAGAGGTCAGTCACCAGGCCGCCTCCCAGGCTCATGTCCTGGCCACGCAGCCGCAGCCCCCACCCCTCACGTCTGACTCACTGGACTTTGTCTTGGGGGTTGGCTTTACGCCGGCCGCTCTGCACCTGCGCGGGGTCCAGCAGGGAGTGCTCCCAGATGGAGTTGGCCCCATTGCTGGCGAGCGTATGCACCATCTGTGGGCAGGAGGCGCCAGAGTGAGCGTGTCCACTGTGCACCAGTGGACTCCTCTGAGCCCCGGACTGGACCTGGCACCAACTGGCCTACTGTGTGCCTGGCACCGTCACACCCCCACCCAGCCTGGCCATCCAAGAATGTGGGTCCGGCTGAGCACTTCGGGGTCGTAGTGGGCACGCTGAGGCTCTCAGCAGTTAAGCTCCATACTACATGCTCACAAGTGGCAGAGTTGGGGTGAACGCCCAGGTCTGTGTGGCTCCAGTCCTGGTGGCCTTCTCTCTGTGCCCGGGTGGCAAGGGCAGGACTAGGCTCTGCCACGGGTGGGGGGGACCCAGACAGTGGTGTGTGTGGGCACCAGGGAAGTGTGCCTGTGCTCAGCATGCCCTGCGGGAAAGACAGGAAGCTTCCTGGGTGGCATGGCCATACCTGCAGCAAGGTGGGGGGCCAGGCGCTGTGGCGGAGGTGCTTGACGATGGAGATGTGGCGTCCCAGGCTCCGGTGCACGCTGCAGCACTCGTCACACACCAGCACGCCCCTGCTGATGGAGGCCCAGCCGGGGTCTGCGGGGCGAGCGGGGTCAAGGGTCAGCCGCAGCCAGACACGAGTGAGAAGCCCGAGCATGGCCCTGGACGCGCGCTGTGCTTAGACCTCCATGCACAATTTGCACACTCAGTCCATGAAGGCTTGGGGAGCGGGGCCACTGAGGAGGGCACTGAGCTCCGGCAGAGGGAAGGAAGGACTCCCCGAAGGCTTGCTCCAGTGGCCAGTGATGGAGCCAAGCCCTTTGCTCCACGTCTCTGCCCCCTGGGGCTGTGTGGTTCCCCAGGGCCTCCTCGGTGGGCAGATTCCTGTGCTGCAACCACTGCTGCCAGGACCACAGTCCTTCTCCAGGGAAAAGACTGCTGCCCTAGCCCTGTGCCTGGGAGGCAGGAGTCTCCAAGGACTGCATGCCACCCCCCGGCCCCGAGGCACTCCTGTGTCCGGACCAGAGCCACGACTCTGCTCCCAGGCTGCTTTTGGAATCACTGGCCCACCTGCCTGACCCATCACACCCTCCAAGGCCGCCCACCTCTGCCCTCACCTGGGCAGGTAAGAGGCCTTTTCATGGCCGAGCCTCCGTCAAGATGGCCAGCCACCGTCACTGATGGGTGAGCTGGAGCCCGGCTTAAGGGGGATGGAGAGGGCAAAGGAACTAACACTGCCCGAGCACCCACTGGGTACCAGCTGGGTGTGCCATCAGTATGGCGCCTCTAACAACTGTCAGGCAAGGCGGGAAATACTACCCTCGCTTCACCGACAAGGAACCTGTGTCTCAGAGATGTTAGGGTGCTTACTCAAGGCCACCCAGCTCATGAGGGGGATTGCTGGGATGTGAACCCAGGCATTTAGATGTCTACACCAGCTGCTGTTGCAGCCCCGAAGCAGGCGACCTCAAGTGGGCGAGAGCCCTGGGAGTCACTCTCTACTCCTCGAGAAGTGAGCTTTGCAAGCAAGCAGAGGGACCAGAGAAGGGTGGGAGCTCCTGGGGTCCTTCTCAAGGGCAGCGGAGATGCCTCCCACCCCAGGGCCCTTGGGAGAGGGGAAGGAGACAGCTGCATACAGCTCAGGCTGTGGAAAGGTCACGGGGGAGAAAGCAGCCATTGTATGTGGCCAGAGAGTGGGGGCAGGGAGCCACTCTCCCAGGACTTGCTGCTCTGCCCAGGCCCCCCGCCAGGCTCAGGAAGCCCCATCCTGGGGGGTGGGGTTGGGGGGGCTGGCTCTCTGCCTTGCCCCTAGTGCTCAAATTGTCCACAGTGGTTCCCACTGGAGGAGGGGACAGGTTAGGGGTAATGAGAGCCTCTCCAAGCAGAAGGCAGATTTCAGGCCCTTCCCTCGAGGACATCCATCAGTGTTCCCCAGAGGACTGTGAGGAAACTGAGTCAGGGCAGCCTGAGCTGTGACGATGTCTCCTCCACAGCACAGAAACAGGAAGAGAAAGGAGTGGCCCCGCTCTCTGGGTCTGGGTTTTAGAGATCTGCGCCCAAAACAGGACAGAGGGGCGCAGGAGGTGCTCCCACCCACCTTCACCAGAGGCTGACTCAGGGGCCACTGTCTCTGCCGAGAGGGGGAGCCCTAGAGCTAACAGGCGCCTCGGCTTGACCCAACCGGTGCAGCCCTGGGGCAAGGAGAGCTCCCTCCCCTCCTCCACTGGGTCAGGGGTCTGCCTGCCAGCCACCTCCGGCCAGCCCAGGCAGGAAGCTGGAAATGACGCAGCCCAAATTCCTCTTGTTGAAATGGTGGGGTTTCCTGTCAGCAGGGACCCGCCCAGGCCAGGATCATAAATGGGCTGCTCTAAGGCCTCCACCCCAAGCCTGTGGCCTTCCCAGAGAAGCCAGGCCGGGGAGGGCTGGCCAGCCATCCAGTGCCGCAGCAGACACGGTGACCCCTGAAGGCGGCAGTGACCAGGATCTGGGCAAAGGGGTCCAGCTCTCCACTCCCAGCCTGGTGGAGTCTCCTATAGTGACTTGAACGAGGTGGGCAGGGGGACATTGTCCTGCTCTGGGGCACAACGGTGCCAGCTCGGTTCTGGGTGACATAAATGGGTCACTCTGCTCCCTACTTCCTCTGCCCAAGGGGCCTGGGCCTCCCCCAGCAGGCTCCCCCATGGCCTACCTAGGGCAGTTCCGAAGCTGAAAGGCCAGGAAGAGGTTCTGAAAGTCAAATGGCTACTGCAATTTGAGATTAAGGGACCCAGGCCCCCCAAAAGGCTTCCAGGACCAAACTCGGGGCAGAAGGGACAGGGCATGTGAGGCTTAGGGGGTGCGGTCACCTCCTCAACATCTGCCAGCTGTCCCTCAGGCCTGGGCCTCAGTTGGCGGTGGGGGCTGGGGGGCAGGGGTCCCGTGTGTGTGGCCAAGTGGCAGGAGGGGTCCTGGAATAATTTGAACCAGCCCCAAGCCCATGGAGGCCTCTACTAAGGTGAACTCACGTCACCGCCCAAAGCCATCGGTGGTCTCTGGGGCCAGTAGCCAGCCTTTCCTATCTGGGGACCTGGGCAAGGGGGAAAAGCCCATCATCTTGAAAGCAGACAAGAGTAACCTACTCCCTGGGGACAGAGGTCACAAGGGTGGTTCCCTGTGGGGGCGGGAGTTGACATAACAAAGCCCTGTAGAGTGTCAGGCGGGCTCTACTTCTGGCTCGGAGTTGTGGCTACACAGGTATGGATGTACACAGGTAAAGGCTCATCACGCTACAGAGTAAGATACAGACACTTTGTTGTACACAAGTTGTGACCGTGTGCTCACTCGTGTCTGACTCTCTGCGACCCCATGGACTGTAGCCCCCCAGGCTCCTCTGTCCATGGGAGTTCCAGGCCAAGGATATTGGAGTGGGCTACCATTTCCTTCTCCAGGGGTACATAAGTTACACCTCAGTAAAAGAAAAAATCTCAGCATTCACCCCGGCCCACAATCTACATCATGAAGAGAAAAATGAGCTTGCAGGTTCCCAGACGCCTTTAGCTGGTGGCCAGCCTTGCTCACTCAAGGTGCCTGTTAAGATGGGCGTTGTGAGGGCTTCACGCCTGTGCCTGGGGCTGCCCGGAGGCCCAGGGATCGAGAGGCAGGCCCTTAGAGATGAGCCAGGACTGTGCGGCAGGCGGACTGGACAGGCGGGACCGGGGAGACACACACCCTCCAGGGCTCCCAAGGCAGGCAGGGTCACAGACGGTGCCTGGCGAGGCGGCACTAGCCGCCAGGTCAGGCAGCCAAGCCACACTCACAACACACTCAGAATTGTCTCATGAGCCCAGGCCTGGGAGGAGGAGGATGGGGCTCTCTGGGGTCAGGCTCATCTTACCTTTTACCTCAAGACCCCGCAAATTAACAACCACAAGGAGAACACAACCCCACTCCCAGGGCTGGGTCTGCAGGGCTCTGAATACCTTGAGAAGCCTACAACTTGAGGTAGGAAGCACGCACCAAGGAGTGGGCTCTGGGCCTGGGCTCCAAACTGCTAGTTTCCCTCCAGCCTGTTACCTGGGCCGTTCTAGGTCCCATACTGAAAAATGCCCAAGGAGAAGTCAGGGTCCTGAGTAGCCTCCAAACCCTTGGGGGAATGCCTGCTCTGTCTCTGCTCACCTCACAGCCTCACCTCACCACGTGCCTTCTCCTGCATTCTGGATTGGGGCTGGGAGGGCGAGGTTCCTAGGAGTACACAGGACTCTGTGGGATGAGGACCGGGGATAGGAGCCAGGCACCTCAAAATATGAGAGACACACCACTCCTGCCCATGCCCACTGGGTGTCCAGAGGCTTCCAGCCAAGTAGTCAAAAGCAATGGAGAAAGGACAACTGTCTTGCTAATACTGCTCTGCATCCCCCTGCCCAGAATCAGGACCGCAGACTTGGAGATGGGATGGTCCTCAAAAACCATTTCCACTCCAACTTCTTGGCCTCAGAGTTGAGGAAACTGAGACTCAGCATGAGAAAAGTCTTGCTATGACTCACAGAGTAAGCTGGAAACAAAGGCAACACAAAAATCCAGGTTTCCACGATAAAGTGTCTGTTAAGCAACCCCCTCCCAGGCACACCAGCCACACCTTCCCTCCCCCCAGCGCTCCTTCTGCTGGGCAGAGGGGCAGAACAGCCTAGGACCAACACAAAGGCAAGCTCTTCTCTTAGCCCTTTCATTCCCCAGACCTACCTGCCATTGGAGGGAAGGAAATAGTAGTTTCTAACTAACCAGAGATAAGGACACCTCCCCCTGGACACACAGCTTCCTCAGGGCCCTCTAGACCATGACATGCCCTGAGAGGAGGCCTCAGGGTCAAACCACCCAGACCACCAGGCTCCTACAGTTCCCAAACACTCAAGCTTGGTGCCATTGAAACCACCAGAGCATCTGTGGGTCTCAACTTGTTGGGGTCCTGTTGTTATTTACTTTCTCAGTTGTGTTTGACTCTTCTGTAACCCCATGGACTGTAGCCTGCCAGGCTCCTCTCTCCATAGGATTTCCTAGGCAAGAATACCGAAGTGGGTTGCCATTTCCTTCTCCAGGGGATCTTCCCGACCCTGGGACTGAACCTAGCTCTCTTGCATTGGCAGGTAGATTCTTTGCCACTGAGCCACCAGAGAAGCCCTGGGCCTGGCCAAAGGGTGGCAGAAAGTTATGGGCCACAAAACAGCACCCCACACTCTCCACTTAACTGTGCCCAGCATCCTCCTGGAGTTCATGGATCCCCCTGAACCTGCCCAGAGATCTCCCAGGGAGACAGCTCCTTTTCTAAAGAGAGGATGGTCAACGGCCAGGGCTTCGTTTTCCCAACCCAGCTGCGGAGTCACTGGCAGTGTCCCCCTACATCAGAAGGGAGCACCGTTTCCAGGTCATTTCTCCTCACTTCCTTGGAAATTCAGGGGGGTTTCACATCGGCCTGGACCTGACTCCGTGGGAAGAAGGGAAAACAGCAGGGAAAATACAGCCAGGGTCCCCGGAAATCTAGGCACCCCTCCACATGCTCCCTACCCATTTCTGGTCAGACGGGGCTTAGGGGACAGGGAGAGAGGTCTGTGCCCAGGCCGGGGTAAGGCCAAGCCCACCTTCCAAGCAGGCCTTGGAAGGTGGAAAAGCTGAGGCTCGCTATCCCCAGTTATCAGGCCTGGGGACACCTCAGGGAATGATACCCAAGCTTGTGGTGGCCCTGAACACCAGGCCCTGCGAGGAGCCTTGGGAGCCACGGGCAGGGGGTCCTAGGAGCAGCCACCCCACCGTCTGCTCCCGAGAAAACAGAATCCAGACACCTCCACCCCCCCCACCCGGCCCATCTGCCGGGCTCTCTGCCCCTTGCCCTCCGCCACCCCAGCGGGCGCGCCGACCACACGAGCAGCAGGTGCAAGACGCGGGGGTGGCCCTGAGACGGCACAAAACCACACTCGCCCCCACCTCCGAAGCCCGGTTGGCCTCCGCCACAGTCCTCCTGGCCACCCCAGGCTGGCGCTTCCGTTCGGATCCAGAGATGGAAGGCGGGGGTAGCGGGGGAGGGTGGGGGGCGCCAGCTGAGGGGCGGGAGGCGGCGCCGGGAATGTCCTTCCTCGCTGCTCCACGGACGCGAGCAAACCGCGGCCCCCCGAGCGGCCCTCCCGCCAAGGACGCGGCTCCGCAGCGGCCGGGGCAGGGGCCGAGACCCGAGGCCGGAGGCCGCAGCCCCCGGCCCCGCCCCGCCCTCCGGCCCCGCACGCCGCGCCCGCCAGGCCCCGGCGCCCGCCCGGCGGCGCCTGGGTGCGCGGTCCCGCCCCCAGTCCAGCCTCGCTTACCCGGGGCGCTGCAGTCCGCACACACCTCCGCTCGCGGCCCCTTCCGGGACATCCTCAGCGGCGACGCGGCCGCAGCCCTCTGGGCCAGCGTGGGGGGCGCGGGCGGCGGGCCCGGGCGGCGGCGGCCCCTGCTGCCCGGCCCGGCTCCGGCAAGGCCCCGGCTAGGCTCCGCGCGCCCGGCCAACCGTCCGCCCCCGGGGCTGGCCCGGAACCCGCCGTGCCCGCCCGCCCGCTCGCCCTCGGGCGCCCTCCGCCCCGCGCCGCCCCGCACCGCCCCGCCGCCGCTCGCTCTCTCCGCCCCCTGCGCGGCTCCGGGCCGCTCCTGCAGGAAGCGGCGCAGGCCCGGCCCACCGGGGGAGGGGCGGCCCGCACACCCGCCCCGCCGCCAGGCCCTGCCCGCCGCGCCTCCCGGAGAAAGGAAGCCGGGAGCGCGGGCGGGAGGGGGCGGGGGCGCTTAAAGGGGCCGCCGCCGCCAAGCCCGAGCGCGCAGCGCCGCCTGCGGCCCGGGCCTCGGTGCGCCCCTGCCGCCGAGACACTGCGAGTTCGCCTCACAGCCTCGTCCCCTTCATATTCGAGGCGGAGGGTAGCCTGAGGAGCTCGGGCCCAGGGACAGTGACCCCTGGGGATCAGAGAAGAGTGAGGAGCTGGAGGCCCCGGCCCCCCCTTATCCAGGGGCTGTGGTTCGAGGTACCCGCTTGTCTGTTTGCATTGAATTGTGCGTGTCCCCCACCCACCCACCGTGTATCCACATTTGTGTGTCCAGGTGTGAGTGTGGTCACAGTCTTGCTGACTAGCCCACCGCCAACAATATGGACGGCCAGGTGCCAGAGGTCATCCAGTGAATCCCCCAGTCTCCAGGCTAAATAGACATCTATCCGTCCTCCATGCTTTTATTCAGAGAGGAAAGAAAATGGACAGTTTTTTTGAAGACTTCCTGAGGAGTGACACTGTGCCTATGTGCAGAAATATCCACTTGTATACATCAGCGGTATTGCTGAGCCACCAGAGGTGTATGCCGAGGGTGTGGGCATATAACATATAGAGATACTTTCTGCTGTGGCCTTTCTTCCTGGACTTCACAGGGAGACTCATTGGAGGGGTGGGGGCGAAAGGAAGAGGAGGCGCAGGCCTCACATGGGTGCACCCCTGCACTGAGCATGCTCCCCCATACACGTGTGCCCCACGTGCACCCAACCCCCATCCCTGCAGCAGCAAAAGGCCAGCGCTCTGTGGGGAGAGGGTGAGAGTGCCCAGGAAGGAGGGCCAGGGTAGTGGTGACAGGATTAAGGCAGCTTCCCCAGATTAGGGGAGTGTTCCCCATGGCCGGGAGTCCTACTCAAAAGCAAGGGGGCTGGAGGGGAGTCCTTGGGCAGGGGTGTCGGAGTTGGCTCATTTTATCCCGGCGGTGCCAGAGCAGCAGTGACTTGTGGGTGGCAGGCTGCTTCCCTGGGGGAGACAAGTAATGCTCATGAGTCACACCACTCGAAATATATGCAAAACTGCCTCCATTGCCTTTCTCTGCAGCCCAGATTGACAAGTTTGTTTGAGATTGCGATCCACAGGGTATATTTATAATCGCACCTTAAAAAAAAAAACTTCTTGCAGGCATCCCCTCCCCCCACAGCCAGCCGCTCATCTGGCGGGGTTTCCACGAGCAAAGATACCTCGCGGAGTGGGGTGGGGTGGTGGGGGGCACCACCTGCCGCCCCGTGCTGCACCCTCACCGAGGAGTCAGTCCGTGGGGTTGGTGGCCCAGCCCTGGTGATGGGAGGAGTGGCCTGGCCGCTCTTACCGGGCTCCCAGCCCACGAGCTGTGGCCGCCCATTCACCCCTGATCGACCCCCAGCTATGGAATTTCATTTATTAAATGTCGAGGCGGCTGCTGGCAGCCCCATTGCTTGGCTGTCTTTGTTTCTCTGCTGTGTGGGCGCGTCTCGAGCACGTGGCAGCTGGAGCGCGCAGGCCGGGTGTGGGGGGGTAAGCGACCTGGGTTTAGAGTCCAGGGCCGCTTGGCTAAAAAAGAAACTCCGGCTGCTCAGAGGATGGGCCCCCCCAATCCAAGCTGAGCTCTCCACCTCCTTGAGCTCCAAGCCTTTTCAGGGGAAGAAGGATGAGTCACTCGGCTCCCCCGACCCCGCTAGCCCCATCTCCTGGTTGGCCCTGGGACTACCGGGGAGTGGCCGAAGCACGGATCCACTCTCCAAACTTTGTTCCCGAAGCCCCCAGCCTCGACACAGTCGAGCTTCTGGGCCTGGGGCTTAGGGATAAAAGGGTTTCCGAATTTCCCTTTGGAGACTTTGCCACCTCAGGAAGCAAGACAGTTAAAGAGGAATCACAAGATTGTAAAAACAATTTAATGAGGAAATGTACAGGCATTCTCCCGGCCACTCCTAGCCGTCCCTTCCCCGCTTCAGCCCCCTCCCCAACTCCGGCCACAGCCACGGCACTCTGCTGACCCCTCGCGGTGGAGGTGGGCAGCGGTCCCCGGCGGCGGGAGACGCAACTGGCTCCTCCCAGCCTGGAGAAAGAGGCGAGGCAGTCCAGTCCTCCCTCATCGTTCCGCGCCGGGGCCTGGCACCGCAGGGTGTGGAGGAGGAACGGGAGAAGACCACACAAAGAAACCTGAGAGAGGCACGGGGAGTTTGCAAGCTTTCGCTAGCACCTCCCACACAAACGCTTCTTGGATTGTTCTAAGTGGGGCTGGTATGGAATCCCTGATTCCTGTCTTGTTCTAAGGTGGGCTCCAGAAGGCGCAGTGCCTGGTCCCGCACCTGGCCCAGTGGGCCTGGTGCGAGGAGGGAATGCATCATTTCCAGGTCAGTCGCCATCCTTAGCTAACCCCAAGAGGTAGTATAGAGGTGTGTGGTCTGAGAAAATTTAAGCAATTTGCCTAAGGTCAGGCAGTTAGTAAGGAGGAATAGGAATTCAGGTTCCCTCAGACACCCTAGTCCCTCCCCGCCTCCAGGGGCTGGGCCAAGCCCCAGGTCCTTCTAGCTCCAGCAATAGGCTGCCCTGGAGGGCAATTCCACTTTTATTGAGGCATCTGCAAGCACCCTTCTGGAAAGATCTCTCTGCCCTGGAGTTATTCAGGAAGGAGATAGTCTCTGGAACCAGTCGCTTCCTCTCCGGAGGGGACCGCACGGGGTGGAGGTGGGGAGCTGCCACCTGCGGCAGTCTGTGCAGCCCCACTCAGGTCCCTGCTGAGAGCAGCGTTTGGGGGGAGGGGGTGTGTTCTCCCATCCTGAATGGACATCGTCTTTCTAATGTCAAATGCAAAGGTGGAGTTTAATTTTAAAAGAAGGCAGGGAAGACTCCTACGTAGTATTTCAGGTGCCAGATTTCTGGTTGCTCCAATGGCCCTTGGCACTGCACACTAACTCCCCGCCTCTTTCTCAGGACTCCTTCCACAAGTCACTCTTTTCCTGGAATCTGGATCCTGTTCACCTTCCATTGGGACCCAAACTCAAGCCTGAAGGCCACACCTTCCCGCGCCCCCTAATGCTTGAGGAAGGCCTGTAACCCCGGCACTCCCCAGCAAAAGGCAAAATGCCAGGGGTTGAGGGTACACCCCAGTCCACCAGACGTCAGGACACTGCCTCCGACCCGGCCGGGCCTGACTCCCTCCCCACTGTTTCAGTGGATCAGGGAGTCAGTGCAGGACCCTCTCCGGCCACTCACCACCCCCAGTTCTACGAGGCGGACTACAAGCCCCATGATGCCGCGGGGCTCAGTGATAACAAGCGCTGCCCGGGGCATCCGCGTCCCCCTCCTCTCTCCCCCGCATCCCCGCATCCCTAGCCGATCGCTCGGGCTGAGGGCCGGGCTATGCAGCTGCGGGGTGCCGGGGGCCGCGGGCGCGCGTCCCTGCGGCGGCGGCGTCCCTGGGGCCCGCGCCCCGAGCGCCCCCGCGCCCGCTGCGGGCGCCTGCTCCCTCCGCCGAGCGGCGTCTTTGTGAGCGGGGGTGTGGGAGGCAAGGCGCGAGGCCGCGCCGCGCCGCCGAGTGCCCGCGCCCTCCGCGGGCGGGTGGGGGCCTCTCCGCGCCGCCCGCCGCCGCCGCCGCCTCGCGAGGACGCCCGCGGCCCGCGCCGCCCGCACCGCGCCACCCCCGCCCGCCGGCGACGCTCGCACATGCCCGAGCCGCAGCCCTGCGAGCAGGCAGCGTCGGCCCCCAGCCCCGCGGCCCCGGGCCCCGGCTCTGGCGCCGTCCCTCCTTCCCGGCCGGGCGCCGCGGCCCCGGTATGAGGAGCGGGCGATGATCCCCGCCAACGCCTCCGCCAGGAAGGGGCCCGAGGGCAAGTACCCGCTACACTACCTCGTGTGGCACAACCGCCACCGCGAGCTGGAGAAAGAGGTCCGTGCCGGCCAGGTAAGAGCGCCGTCGGGGAGCCGCGAGGACCCCACTGCCCTGCACGCCCGCTGGGCTTGGGGAGGGGGCGCGGCGCGGGCTGTCCCGCCCCCCTGGCGAGTTTGCAGCGCTTCTTTGTTCGCCAGCGCCGCTTTTGTGCTGTTGACCTGGAGAAGGTGATGGGAGCGGCCCCCGCTCGCTCCCCTCCGGCCCGGCCGGGCGGTCCACACGTGCTCCGAACCCTCCCTGATTGGGGTAGGGGACGCCCTGCCCCTCCTCCGCCGGGGCAGTGAGGGCTGCGAGGAGGGGCTGCCGGCTCCCTCTGAGCTCCACGCGGTGGGAGAGTCCGCCCCACTCAGCCCGGCAGCTACACCTCCCGCGCGAGTGTGCGGAGGTGGCCTGCGTAGGCAGGGGGTCACAGGTCAAGGATCGGAGGCTAGGCCGGGACACTCCCAGGCGTGCCAGCCCCACCCAGTGCCCTCTCCCCTCTCCACGAACGCTTCTGTGTTTGCTCACACTGGGCTGAGCCCCTGGACCCCTCTGACCCCAGCGCCTGCTCAGGAATAGGGAGTGAAGAGAGAGCGCCTCTGGGGTGAAGCCCCGGAGGGCCTTGTCCCGGTGCTGAAAGGCGCTCTCCTGCCCTCTGAGGCGGGCCCGGCTTCTAGGTGCTGAGGAAGCCGGGGCCCCACTGGCCCCCGACAGGATTTGAGGTTTTGTACACATAGCGGCTCCCTGGTTCTCTAGTCAGTGAGAATGGGTGGGTCAGCCAGGCTTGGCTGGGCGGTGGCCTCCAAGAAGATATGGTCAGGGATGGAGTTTCCTGGCCATTCTTCAGGACAGAGGCAGGCAGGCACAGGTCACAGGTAGTTCCCAACTCTGCCCTTGGGCCCAGGTCACAGGCAGGCTCTCCTGGCAGAAACGACTTGCGCTCCAGGGTGGGGAGGCAGGAGCCAGAGCTGGGCCCAGCCGGCCCTGGTGTGTCCCCATTGAGGCCTGCAGACTTGGCCTGGATCTTCGATCCTGGGGCCATGGACTGGGAGTGGTTTCCTCAGGCGCTGCTCCCTTTGGGAACGTGTCTTTAGAGGGCCACTTCCTGAGTCACAGGAAGTTCAGTTTGAGGAGCTGTCTGCTTCCCAAGGGAAGAGTGAGGTGGAGAGCAGGGCATCACCAGGCAAGCAAGGTGAGAGTCGGAGCATGTCTTCAAGCCCGCCACCAGGTCCTCAGAGCAGCACCACATCCAGCTGTGCATGACAGGTGCAGAAAATGGTGGGGTGACCTGAGCCTGCACCTCTGATTGGGGTGTCCACTTCCATTCTACCTCCACTTCCACAAGGATGTTTCGGGTTGCTCTTCAGGTCATGTCTGTTCATCCATCATAAAGGAAGTGGTTTGCTGCCACTGGTAAAGGAAGCGAGGTCAGAGTGGTAGCTCCTGGGGACAAAGATGAACAAACCAGGCACAGCCCACGCCCTCCAAGAGACCCCGTTCTGCTGATGCAAGTGTGAACAGGGAAGTAGTGTGATGTGCAGGGTGCTAAATCAATTCAGCCTCTTCTGGCTTGTCTCTGCTTTCCTCCCCTGAGGGCAAGAGGAGACACATCTCTGAGGGAGGTTACAGCTGGAGGGATTTAAGTGTGACCTGAGAGGAACTTCCCAGTGGGATGGTTGATGATTGGCTGAAGAACTGTTAGGCAGAAGGGTAGTGGCTGGATGTCCAGAACATCTCGATTGTGCTCCCTTGCCCAAGAGGAGGGTGCTCTTTTTCTTGCAGAGACTGGAGAGAGGCAGAATGCCTTAGGAGAAAAGGCTATTTCACCCAGGCCTTTTTGATTGATAGTCCTTGGGTCAGCAGTCCTCTTGCTGGGGTGGGGTTGGAGAGGGGCGCCAGAGCCTGCTGCAGGTAGGGCTCCTTTGGACCACTGAGTGTGGTCCCCTAAGGCTGCTGCAGAAACCAGGTGCACCCCAACCCCACCCACTCATCCCCTTACCCTGGTGAATTTGTGTCTCCCTGAAATGAACGCTGCCTGCCCTGATCCCAGCCCAGGGGGGATACAGGGCACTGGTTGAGCATAAACCCTTCTTCAACTACAAAGGAGCCAGATCAGTCCTCTCCTTTTCACCTGGGTGCCAAGAAGGGAATGCCAGTCAGTCTGGGTGGGAGAGCCCCCAGGCTGAGTTTCGACTCCAGGACTAACCTGGATGGAAACCTTGTATCCAGATATGCACTGCTCAGTTCTCCAGGCCTGACTCCCTGGGAGAGCTAAGGATGCCCCCTCCCCAGGCATTTCCTGCAGGTGAGGGGTCTAGGGGCAGCCACCTAACATCCTAATGAAACCCTGTCAACCCCAGGCATCTCATCTGGGGTCCCTGATCTCTGGTCCTCTTGGCACCTACTGTCACAGAAAACAGCCCAGGCTTTCCTCAAACACACAGCAGCTGGGTTTCCCTGGTCTTCACTTGGCATAGCTGCCTCCTCTTCACTCCAAGAAAGCCCTGCAGAGGCCCTCCCGTGGGCAGGCTTGGCAGTGCTGGCCAAGGAGGAGGGGGATGGCATGGCAGCCTTCTGAGCAAGTTCACAGGGGCTGGTGATGGGGTATGCTGGGGAGACGGAGGTGCTAAGCAGAGGTTTTTAGAAGGGAAGTGTCCGTGATCGCCCCTAGCCGATGCCCAGCAATACAATGGTTGCTGGGTGCCCTGCTTTCTGCCATGCACCTGCTCTGCCAGGTTGGGAGGGGGCAGGAGGTTGTAGGGTAATGGATGTGCCAATTCCCCCTTAGCTAGCATGAGGCCTGAGATCTGGACAGCTGGGCATGGCCTTGGTTCTGGAGCTACGAGTCCCTGGGGTTCCCTGGGGGTAGGTGGTGGAGGTTAGACGGGAATAGCTCCCTGTGGGAGGGCCAAGGAGAGCAAGGTTCTTCTCGGGCAGCAGGCACTCTGGAGGGGACTGGATGATGGTCCTAGGGGAACATTTTCTTTCTTCTGGTGGCCTCCACCATAGTCCTCCTTCCTGATTTCCCCAGGTCATCTTTCTGACCTGACGCCCCAGTGAGATGGGATCATGGGGCCCCTGAATGCTCAGACAGAGGCTGTCCCACCCAAAGTACCTATTGTGACCAGGAGCACCTGTGATTGCATCTCCTGGCAAAGTAGGCAGTCCCCGGTATAGGCTGTCACCGCAGCTGATGAACTGAGAAGCTCGGGAGAGGGAGCCACAAACCCTCGAAACCAAAAATCAATGTGTCTGGGATGAGGGGGAGAGGCTGCGTGGGGCAGAATGGCGGGGGCAGGATAGAGGGAGACTCAGCGGGTGCCACCCCCACGGGCCCCCAGCTCCACTGTCCATGGGAAGCACCCTATCTCGCTCCCCCTTGAGAGAGCTCAGGCCCGCCTGGTGGTAAAGCAGAGAAACGGTGGTGGCCACACCAGACTTGGGTTGTCCTCCCCGGGGTGGGGGTGGAGCAGGGCAGGGACAGGAGCCCCTCTACTCCTCCAGCACCTGTGTTTACTCTATACATTTGGTGTGTTCTTATAAGATTTCACCTAACAAGAGGACTTGCTAATGTTAAACAACTTTGAAAAATACTCTGCGAGTGCACTTGAGTTCAAGGAGTGTGCATGTGCGAATGTGCTGGCATCTACGTGTGTTACACATGAGCAGAGGCCTGCAGGCTGGACGCATGCCCTTGTACACTCGGGTGCACGTGTACTGTGCCTGTGGATGCAGGAGCACGTGTGTGTGTGTGTGTGTGTGCAGACGGGGGCCTGAGTGGAAACAGGGAGACTCTATGCTCAGGGAGCCCCAGCTCCTAAGCTCGAAAGTCCCCCTTGTGACTCCAGCTGAGGCTGGCTGGG
Organism: Antilocapra americana; assembly: GCA_007570785.1. Classification (NCBI taxonomy): domain Eukaryota; kingdom Metazoa; phylum Chordata; class Mammalia; order Artiodactyla; family Antilocapridae; genus Antilocapra; species Antilocapra americana. The sequence continues at coordinate 33,512,684 of ML664177.1, read as the reverse complement.
GTGCAGAGCTTCTGTCCTCTTGGCAGGGAGGGCTGGAGGTTAGGTTTCATGGGAAACCTTTTCATTCCAGCAATTAAACAGCAGCAGTCCTTTGCCGAGGAAATTAATGAATTCTCCCACCTGGGCCCTCAGCAAGGTGCCGCTTCCACCGAGGGCCCAGCTTTGAATAGGTGCAGGGGATCTGCTTTGGAGCCTGGCTGATGGTACACAGGGCTTACAGTGGAAAACACCGGGGCCCTGGGGACCCTGGGGAGGGCTGCCAGGAGAGCTCCGGAGGAGCAGGGGTAGGGAGGGCACCCCTTCCTGCCGGGCACCGGCCTCTGCAGCCTGGAGCACCTGAGGGAGAGGGAGGCAGGCAGCATCTGGAGCCCTGGGGCTGGTCCTGCTGGCTCCCTGGGGCCTTGTTAGCAGCAGCAGCAGCAGCATCTGGGGCAGGGCCGGTGGGAGGCGTGATGGCTCAGCTGCGGCCCCATGGGAAGTCCTCTTCCTGACACCCCGGTGACCCAGCCCGCTCAGGGTCTATGGATGCTGCCTCGCTCCTACCCAGGACTCAGGATCCCACCCAGGTCAGACCCCGAGGAGCCCAGCTCAACCTGTAAGAGGCAGAGAGTAAATAATGCTTTGCCCTCTTCTCTGGGGAGCTGGTGGACTCCAAGCTACAGCTCAGAGGGCACAGGGGCCAGGCACAGTTTGGGTTTGGTTTTTTTTGAGGCTCCTTGTATATTTAAAAACAAAGAAATGCCAATGGAAGGTTATACAAATTATATAAATTATTTAAAATGTTTTATTTTTGACAAAGGAGTTCCCTACCTCTCCCACCTCTCCATCTCACCCCCAGAGGCAACCACTTTGAACTCTTTAGACTGTTCTGTTATTTACCTCATACTATAAACAATATACTTCTACAGCTATTTACTGGCTAATCAGTTTTACACTTTACTGCCTTGTCCTCCTTCCCCATGTCCCTTAAAAATAGTCATCTAAGCATTTGCTTAATAAATATTTATGAAGCACCCGTTATGTGCCAGATACTGTCCAGAGCTGGGGATATAGCACCAAACAAAACAGACAGTTCCTTTGTGGGGCTTACATACAGTCTAGGAGAGGGAGACAATGAAGAAATAAGTAGGCAGTTTAACGGTGAAAGAAAACTGGAGCAGGATAAGGGACAACAGACAGACAAATAGCAGACAAATAGCAAATGTCACTTGAGATGGGTTGTCAGGGCCGGCCTTTCTAAGGAGGTGATGTTTGAGCGGCGGCCTTTATGACGTGAAGGAGGAAGCTTTGTGGCTACTAGGACCCAGAAGATGGTTCCAGGGAAGGCCAACATGCCGGAGAGGAGCTTGGAGAGATGGGAGAGCATGTGAGTTCAAAGAGACATTCAGGATTCTGTCCTCAACTGCATGGGAAGCCACGGAGAGCTTCTGAGCTAAAGGGCGTCAAGACCTGAGAAACAGTATTTTACAGGTACCTGTGATGCCCTAAGGAACCAAGAGAGGAGTGGGAGGAATAGGTGACAGACAGGGTGGCTACGACCAGGAGGGTAGCCTGAAGGTGGTAACATCTAAAATGACTCTGGATCTATTTTGAAGGTAGAGCCTATGAGGTCCCATTTTACTGGTGGATTAGATACGGAAGGTGACAGAAAAGGAAGAGATAAAAACAGTCCCAGCATTTCTTCCCTGGAAAGGGAGTGACCTGAGGTGCTGTTGACTGTGATGGGAGAACTGGGATAGGTGAAGCTGTCCAGGAACAGCTGGAGTGAGGAAAGCAAACGAAAGAAGCACAGGTCAGAAGGTCCCATTCTGTTTCATGGACTCAATTTCCTTTTTGTATTTTTCTGAGGGTATAAATGACCATCCCTGCCTCCAGTTTTCTTTTCTGTTTCCTGCACTGACAGTTGTTTCCTCTGTGTTTTTAGCCCCTATTTGCTTGTTTTGGTATATTTCTTTCATGTTGGGCAGCTTTCCTCGAGTGTCTGGTCACCCTTGGCTGCTGGGGCATAGTGAAGGATGGAGGTGTGGAGCTGATTAATGCCCGGGTGCTGCTCTAAGGCGACTGGTCTGCTTATTGTTAGGATACCCAAATGTCTGTACCCAGAGGTCTTTGGTGCCTCTAGTTTCTCCAAGAAAGATTCCTCCACGTTCCTGCTAGGGGCAGGATAGGGCAGTGCATCAGGACTTCAGGCAGAGAAGGGACTGGACTGACAACTGTTCATCAGTTTTCAGTCTCATGAGCTCATTCTCAGACCAAGTTCAGTATATATCAGGCTCAATTTATTTAACATTTATTTTTATTTATTTATTTGCCTGTGTTGGGTCTTAATTGTGACCCGCAGGATCTTCCATTGTTGATTAATAGATCCCTCACCAGGGATCAAACCCAGGCCTCCTGTACTGGGAGTGCAGAGTCTTAGCTACTGGAATACCAGAGAAGCCCCTCAGGCACAATTTCTATAGAGGATAAACCCCCCTGTGGAGAGAAGTAGGGGGCATCTCCTAGCTTTGTGAAATTGGGGAGGGAGCCAGGGGTTCCAGAGTTTAACCAGGCCTCACAGTATTCAGTTATGAGCCCTTCTCCCACCTCTGCTCTTCCCACCGCCTGCATGTTCTTTACCTTCCAAAGGTGCTAAGTGGGAGACTCTCGCTTACTAATGACTGGGGTTTCCCTCTGTGAATGGTTGGGTTCTAGTACCTTCTATTCCCCTAAGTCAGTTTTAATGCCCTGGCCACTTTCTTGTGGGTTTTAAATATTTTATTGGCATTATTTAAAAAAAATATTTATTTGGCTGTGTCAGGTCTTAGTTGTGGCAAGGGGGATCTTCGCTGTATCATGCAGGGTCTTTCATTGCCGGGTAGTTGCCTCGAGGCCTGTGGGATCTTAGTTCCTTGATCAGGGATCGAACCCGAGAACCCTGCACTGTCAGGCAGATTCTTAACTACTGAACAACCAGGGAAGCCTCACATTTACCTTTTGAGGCAATCTTTATTCCTTTGTGTAGATCTAAGTTTCTATATGGTATCATTTTTCCTTCTACTTGAATAACTTCATTTAACATTGCTTGCACGCCTTCTTGTGACAGATTCTCTTAGTTCTTGTTTGTCCACAAAAATCTTTATTTCCCCTTATTTTTGAAGTATATTTTTCATAAGATATCGAATTCCAGGTTGACAATTCCCATCCCCCCCAGCACTGTAAAGATTTCATTCTACTGTCTTCTAGTCTGCATTGTTTCTGATTTAAAAAAATGTAGAATTTCCTGTATTCGTCCTTCCATACATAGTGTGTCTCATTTCTCAAAATGCTTTTAAGGTTTTCTTTTTATCACTAGTTTCCAGCATTTGAGTATGATGGGCCTTGGTATAGGCTTTTGGGTGTTTATCTTCCTTGGGATTCATTGAGTTCCTTGGTTCTATGGATTTATTATTGTATTAGTTTCTGCAACAAACTACCAAACAGGGTGGGTTAAAAAAATAAATTTATTCTCTCATCATTTTGGAGGTTGGAAGTCTAAATCCAAGCAAGTTACTCCCACCACTCCCTCCAAAGGCTCTAGGGGAGAATCCTTCCTTGTGTCTGCTAGCTGCCCGTGGCTCTCTGTTCCTTGGCTTGTGGTTGTGCCACTTTAGTCTCTGCCTCCTCTCACATGGAACGTCTCTCTGCATCTTACAAAGACACATAAAACTGGATTTAGGGCCTTACTGGATAATTCAGGCTGATCTCATTTTGAGATCCTTAACTGTATCTGCAAAGACCCTTTTTCAAAATAAGGTCACAATCATAGGTTCTAGCAGTTGGTATGTACATATATTTTGTGGATTTTTTGGGGGGGAGGGGATGGCACCAGTATTCAACTCACTACAGTAGGTTGTTTTGTTGTTTTTTTAAATCAAATTTGGAAAATTTTTGGCTATTTCTTTAAATTTGTCTTATTCCTCCACTTCTTTATCCAATCCTATGGGACTCCAATTATACATATGTTAGAATGTCTTATAGTGTCTGACAAAATTGCTGAGGCTATTTGAATGTTTTTTCAGTATCTCTTTTCTCCTCTGTTCTTCAGTTTGTATAGTTCTGTGGCTATATCTTTAAATTCACTTATTTTATTTTCATTCTGTAGTGTCTAATCTGCTATTAATTCTACCCAGCGAAAATTTCATTTCAGAACTTTTTATCTCCCCATTTTTCCTTTGTGAATGTTGTTTTTCTTTAAAGTTTTGAGCACATTGAGCCATTCAACTTTATTATATCAGAATATATTGCCATTAAATGATTTTTCTCCTGTTTAAGGGTCATATTTTCCTACTTCTGTGCATGTCTAGTACCTTTAACTGAATGTTGGACATTGTAAATGCTGTGATGTCAAGCATCGGGATTTTGTTGTCTTCATTAAAGGAGTGTTAGGCTTTGTTCTGGCAGCCTAATTTAAGTTACTGGCAAATCAATTTGATCCTTTTGAGCTTATTTTTTATCTTTATTAAAATTAGGTCTGGGTGGGTCTTTAATCTAAGGACAGGCTGGGGTTGCAAAGAGTTGGACACAATCTGGTATCTGAAAAACTACTTCTAAGGTATAATCCTTCTTGGGTCTCTCTCTACTGAATACTCTGGGTAATCAACAAGGACTCTCTACTCTAGCAGGTTGGAGCTTGGATGCTTCCCTGCTATGGCTGAACTCTGAGAATTTTTTTTTTTTTTTTTCAGTATGTTGTTTCTTTTCTGTCTGGTTTTGTTGAGTTTCACTCTAAAAATGTGAAGTTTAGTATTTAGCAAAGACTCAAAGGAACCACATGCAGATTTCTGGAGCTCTAAAAAAAAAAAAAAAAACCATAGCTTACTTTTTCCTGGAACTCTGCCCTGCAATTTTTATCTACCTCAGCCTCCCTGCTACTATCTCTCAGCTCCTCAGTGGACTACCATGCTCTGCTGGGGATTCTCCTCTCTGAATGGCTGTTTGGAATATTCCTCCAAGTAGAGACTTAGGCAATCATAGGGCCCACTTTGTTTGTTTGTCTTACTTTAGGGATCACAGTCCTGGACTAACTGTTGCCTAAGGTTTGAAACCAATTATTTCAAGCAATACTTTTTCTGTTCTGGGTGGGATGGTAATTTCAGTTATCTATTCATGTCGGCATAGAAGCCTTTCCCTGGCATTTTAATCAGGTTTTGGGGCAGATAAGAGTAGTTATAGGCATGTGGTCAGTTCACATATTTAAACTTAAGTCCTAGTCTCCTGAAGTATATCTAAATCTTTATATATAACAAGCATATGCTTTTATCACCCAGCAAAAATCTAATGCAATATAACTGTGTTATTCACAAAACAACAAGATTTATTTTAAAAAAAGTTAGTGTCCATAGGCACAGGACATGGATTTGAAGGTGTACCATCAACATATTCTTTTATTCCTGTTAATGTATCATTGCAGCTGTGCTGAAACCTCACAGTAATAATGTCAGTGATCTCAACTGGTGGCCCTTCCTGAAGGTGTGGTCTTGGACCCCTGGGATAGGTCTCAGGTGCCCTCCCTGGCCAGTAGCCTCTCTGGACCACCCTTCAGCCCCAAGCTTACTCTTCACAGACAGACCACTGGGCCTTGGAAGAGTGAACCCAGTCAGGGCACCTAAGTGAACTGGAAAGGAAGTTCCTCCCTTTCTCAGAATTACTTCCTGCCCTGTCCTGCAAGCCCCTTTCCACTCACTTGACCCCAGCTCATTGTGCCTGTCTCTTCCATTGCTTTCTGAGACAGGCAAGGCAGGACAATTAGGTGATTGCTGCCTGCCTAGAGATAGATAACTCATCGCTATATCTTCCTGAGGCCTTTCCACACTGCCTCGATTCCATCATTAATGGAATCCTGAGGCAGGCTTAGATGGGCTGCCTCATGAAGTGACCAGGGCAACCGCTTCACCTCCTCCAGGTGGACATCGAGCAGCTGGATCCTCGTGGGCGGACTCCCCTGCACTTGGCCACCACCCTGGGGCACCTCGAGTGTGCCCGCGTGCTCCTGGCACACGGTGCGGATGTGGGCAGGGAGAATCGCAGCGGCTGGACAGGTGGGCACCCTTGCTTGTTTCCACCCCACAGCCTGGGTATCCTGGCACCATATTGTCACCTCTGGTTGGCTGCAGGGAGCCCTAGGCAGGGTCCTGCCCTGTGACACTGCCTCCCCGCTCCCCCCTACCTCCACCCCCAGTGCTTCAGGAAGCTGTGAGTACCCGGGACCTGGAGCTGGTGCAGCTGGTGCTACGGTATCGGGACTACCAGCGGGTAGTGAAGCGGCTGGCGGGCATCCCCGTGCTCCTGGAGAAGTTGCGAAAGGTGAGGGCCAGCCTCTACGCCTCCCCACCGTGGCCCTCGAACCCTGTCTCCAGTGCAGGCTTAGCCACTCTCCTTTTCATCCTCCAGGCCCAGGACTTCTACGTGGAGATGAAATGGGAGTTCACTAGCTGGGGTAAGAGGGGTTGCCAGGGACCTCTGGGGGCTGTCTCCCACCCCAGGGCTCTTGTACTTGCTGCTCCCCTGCCTGGAGCCCTCTTCCCATTGCGCTCCCATGGCTCCCTCCCACCTTTTAGTTCTCAGCTCAACACCCTCTCTTCCTGAGTCCTTTCCACACTGCCTCGATTCCATTATTGATTCCTTCACTTTGTAATGACTGGCTCTTTTGTCTGTTTGTTACCTGTCATCCCTTGCTAGAAGGTAAGCTCCAAGAGGGCAGGGGTCCTGTCTTGTTCAATGTTATATCCCCAGTGCCTGGCACACAGGAGGTGTTTAATAAATATTTGTTAGAAGACTGGATGAAAGATTGAGTGAATGAATTAGATGGTGAATACTAGGGACTTAGTGGTGACTGACTCATGTCTGTCTCCAACTTTAGGTTGCTCATATCTGAGTGACTGTGGTCTACATTTGTTGAGAGGGGGGTTGGGGGAGAGGTTGCTCTCCCACCAGTTCCCTTACCCATTCCCAGACACAACCCCATGTTCTGAGGTTTGGTGGGCAAGGCAAATTGAAGCCACCTCTGACCTTCTCATCCACTCAGTGCCCTTGGTGTCCAAGATCTGCCCCAGTGACACCTACAAAGTGTGGAAGAGTGGACAGAACCTTCGGGTAGACACCACACTCCTGGGCTTTGACCATATGACGTGGCAGCGAGGGAACCGCAGCTTCATCTTCAGGGGCCAAGGTCAGGCAGGTGGGAGGTAGGGCAGGGTGGAGAGGCTGGGGTCACCCCACGTGACCCCTGACTCCCTGAGCTATTCTGTGGCTGGCAGATGCGAGTGCTGTGGTTATGGAGATTGACCACGACCGCCGGGTGGTGTACACGGAGACCCTGGCTCTGGCCGGGCAGGACCGTGAGCTGTTGCTGGCTGCTGCCCAGCCCACGGAGGAGCAGGTGCTGAGCCGGCTCACTGCCCCTGTTGTCACTACACAACTGGACACCAAGAACATCTCCTTTGAGAGGTAGGTGGGCATGGCCTTGGCAGCCTGGAGCCAGCCTGGTGGGTGCCCCCTCACCTAGACCACTCTGCTTCCCCAGGAACAAGACAGGCATCCTGGGCTGGCGCAGTGAGAAGACCGAGATGGTGAATGGGTATGAAGCCAAGGTGAGGTCACAGTTCCCAGGTGCCAGACCCACCACACTCTTGCCTACAGTGAGAGGCACAGGGGCTTCCTGACCAGTTTCTAAGCCTTGGAGGTGCAGAGACAATCCAGTCTGGACAGAAGCGCCTGAGACTAACAGGAAACTGATGAGAACAGCTGGAATTTATTGGTCCACCTAATACTACGTTCAGGCTTCCCTGGTGGCTCAGGATAAAGAAATCTGCCTGCCAATACAGGGGATGCAAGTTTGATCCCTGGGTCGGGAAGATCCCCTGGAGAAGGAAATGGCAACCCACTCCAGTATTCTTGCTTGGGAAATCCCATAGAGAAGCCTGGTGGGCTATAGTCCATGGAGCTGCAAAAGAGTTGGACATGATGTAGCAACTAAAACAAAAATATTACAGTCATGTGCAATGCTCTGTTCTGACATTTTAAATGTGCATGTATGTATGTATGTCTCTTATACACATGTATACACGTCTAGGTACATATGTGTGAATATCTCACACACACTCATTTAATCCTCACAACAACCCTTTGAGGTAGGTGCTTTTATTATTTCCATTTTACAGATGGTTTATAAAAGGTTGATTTTAATCAACCTTTCTGTGGTTTCCCATTTAATCTTCACAACAACTCTATGAAGTAGGGTATTGGCCCATTTTCTGAAGAGGAAGCAGAAGCTTAAAATGATCAAGTAACCGGCACAAGGTTGCCCAGATCTGCTGACTGACTCCAAAGCCAGGCCTTCACTCCAGAGCAGACTGTTGAGGGAGGTCTCCCACAGTCACTAATGGGGTCCTCACATCACCCACGTGGGGTCACATGGTGAAGAGGCTAACCTATGCAAGGTTCTGTGTTGCTGTTTCCTCCTGGCGGCCTTTCCTGGTTCACAGGCTAGGTTATGGTCTCTGCTTTTTATTCCAACAGTCCTGTGCTTCCCCAACTAGAGGACATGTCACACTGGGTTGTTACCATCCACCGTCTTCTTGGCTTTTCAAAAAGACTGTGAGCCTCAAGAGGACAGGGATCATGTCTGGCCATGCTTGTTCATCACTGTATCCCTGATGCCTGCCTCAGTGCCTGGCCTAGAAATGGTCCTCACAAAATGTCTGTTGAATGAATAGGAAAATGAATGAATAACTTCATATAATTACTTGCCTAAAGGCCTGGAGACTGGAACAAATGGTATCTCCCTCCCCGGACCATTCCTTAAAGGAAATGTTTGTGATGCCCTTGGGGGCAGGGGCAGGGACAGAGGTACCGAAGCTGTCAGTGAGTCCTTTCCTCATCTGTCCCCAGGTATATGGGGCATCCAATGTGGAGCTCATCACCCGGACACGGACAGAGCATCTTTCAGAACAGCACAAGGGCAAGGTCAAAGGTAATCAGGCAGAGGTGGGTGGGGGATGGGGAAGAGGAGCGTGGGGAGGAACCAGCTCCCACATGAGCCCCTCTATTCAGTAGTTGCTCTGACACGCTAGCAAGAATCCACATAGCTTACTCAGGCAAATAGGCTTCAATTCAAATGCCAAATCAGTGATTGGAAGTGGCTGCCTAGAGTGCTGGTAAGATTCTAAGGCAACATTTGGGATCAATGGGAAGGGATGCTATAATTGATTACTAATATCTGCACTGGATTTGTGGCTGGGGGGGATGTCACGTATGCTGTCTATCAGCCATTCCAGTCTAGCAGGACATACCGGAGGCAGAAAGACATGAGCCCTGCCACTGATTCTCTGTGCCCACTGACACTACACCTGACTCTCTGGGCACCATTAGTCTGTTTAAAGTGGGAAAACGTAATTCCCACCTCACAAGAGCCCCAAATGAAGTTACTATGGAAGCCCCCGAAGGAAAACACACACACATGCCCTCAGACTGCTCACCAAAGGCAGGTTTTTTTTGTCCAGAGTCACCAACCTGGACAGTGACATTTTGAGAAGTCTCTCCTGAGCCCCAGGCCCACTTTTATTCCAGCTGTGCTTATGGTGGTTCTGCCCCTGCCCCCTTGGAGTCCTCAATCACCTTCAGGTGAAGGTGCCTGGGTGTGTGGTATGGGTGAGCCATCCTCCCTCCCCACCAGGGACCAGCCTCCTCCCTGGGTCTTGGGTGCTGTCCCTTCTGAGGGGCTGCAGTGTCCTCTGAGACGCGGTGTTTCTCGTAGGCTGTAAGACACCTCTGCAGTCCTTCCTGGGAATTGCTGAGCAGCACGGGGGCCCCCAAAACGGGGTGAGTGTGTGCCAGGGGTACCCCTGTGTGGAAAGGCTTGGATGGGGATCAGGAGGAGGCATCCTGTGTGGACCTGCTTTCTTTCCACCATGCCCAAGGCCTTGTCGGCTCCACAGTGGTGGAGGGTGGGGGGAAGGGAGACAGATTTGGAGCTTGTAATACCAGGTGGCTGGCCTGGCCTCAGGGACTGAGAAGGGCTCACGGGCTCTTCCCTGTGTGGTACAGACCCTGATCACTCAGACCCTGAGCCAAGCCAACCCCACTGCCATCACTGCAGAAGAGTACTTCAACCCCAATTTTGAGCTTGGAAACCGGGACATGGGGCGCCCCATGGAACTAACCACCAAGACACAGAAGTGAGGCCCCCTGCTGGGGCTGGGGGGGCGGGTGGGCAGGGCTGGTGGAGGGGTCACGGCTTCTACAATGGCCCTTACCTTTGGGGATCTGCGGTGTGGGCAGGTTCAAGGCCAAGCTGTGGCTGTGTGAGGAGCATCCCCTGTCCCTGTGTGAGCAGGTGGCCCCCATCATTGACCTCATGGCTGTCAGCAACGCACTTTTCGCCAAGCTCCGGGATTTCATTACCCTGCGCCTGCCTCCGGGATTCCCTGTCAAGATTGGTGAGGCCTCCACCCCCATTCCTCTTGAGCTGCTCTGGGGAGAGTGGGGCTTCTTAGGAGGTTAAGAGGGGGTACCCACGGTGGGAGGGAGTGGGTGGCGGTGGCACCTGATGGGTTTGCTCATCCTCAGAAATTCCGATTTTCCACATCCTCAACGCCCGCATCACCTTCGGGAACCTCAATGGCTGTGATGAGCCGGTGCCGTTGGTGCGAGGCAGCCCCAGCAGCGAGACCCCTTCCCCAGGCAGTGACTCCTCCAGCGTCAGCAGCTCCAGTTCCACCAGTGAGACCCTGAGCCCGCCCTCACTACCCCGACTCCCCCGGCCCCCACGAACGCTTCCCCAGGGAGCAGGCGGGACTGGGACATCTGGTCCATTCTGACCCCCTCCCCACCTCTCCGGCCTGGCGCCCCCAGCTTCGTGCCGCGGCTGCGAGATCTCCCCCGCGTTGTTCGAGGCCCCGCGAGGCTACAGCGTGCTGGGCGGCCAGCGCGAGGCCACCACCCGCGACGACGACGACGACCTGCTACAGTTCGCCATCCAGCAGAGCCTGCTCGAGGCAGGCAGTGAGTACGACCAGGTGCGTCTCTGGAGGCCGCGCGGGGGAGTCCCCATCCGGGACCACCCCGCCGCCACAGCTAACGGGCTCACACCCCACCCTGCAGGTCACCATCTGGGAGGCACTCACCAACAGCAAACCGGGCACTCACCCCATGTCCTACGAGGGTCGCCGGCAGGACAGGTCGGTGCCCGCCCATCCTGAGAGGGTTTCGAAACGGTCTGTGCCCCCACCCTCGCTCCCATACACAGAGAACACGACCGGGACCCTGCCCCCAGTGCGTCTGGCCACTGCCGGCTGGGCAACCCCCCTTGGTCCCCTCATCGGGGACCCTGCTGGCGTCAAGGTGGCGTCCTTTCCCGACCCAAAGGCGGCCTCAGAGCTTTCACAGATCCTTACCAGACAGAGAGGTGGGGCGGGTATCCGCTCCCACTGGGTGGGAAGGAGCCAGGGAGGTGACGCGAGACCCTTTGACCCCCACTGGAGGATGGCGAGGCCCGCGCTGCCCGAGGGCCTCCACGCTGCCTCCCTCCCCAGGCGCTTCTGGGCAGCTAAGCCCTCGACGTCTCTTAACCTGTCCCGCAGGAGCGCTCCGCCCACGCCGCAGCGCCAGCCTGTACCTCGCGCGGCCCTGGCGTCGGTCCCCAGCCCTCGGCCCAGCCCGCGCCCAGGAGCGGGCGGCCACGTGTTCCGCAGCTACGACGAGCAGCTGCGGCTCGCCATGGAGCTGTCTGCGCAGGAGCAGGAGGAGCGGCGGCGGCGCGCGCGCCAGGAGGAGGAGGAGCTGGAGCGCATCCTGCGGCTCTCCCTGACCGAGCAGTAGCGCCCTCTGCCGGGCGCTCAGGCCACGCCCCGCGGAACCCGCCCCAGAGCGAGGACCGCCCCGCCCGCGCGCTCGCCGAGACGCGGAGAAGCGTCTGGAGACCCGAGGGGTCGCCTTGCGGGCGCAACGGCGCACCCATAAACCAACTAGGAGGGATTCGGCCCGGCCGCGGAGTACCTTTCCGGGCCGGAGCCCTGGAGGCAGCTGGCACGGCCCGGTTCCCTTGCTTTGCTGTATCCTGATCCCCCGCCCAACCTTCTCGCCTGGGCTCGGACCGGTCCACGGGCAGAACCAGGCGGTCCTGAGGGGGAGACGGTCCTGAGAGGAGCAGGGTTCCCATCCTCTGCTCCTTCTGGCTGGTCCTCCTTTCTGCTCACTGACCCCACTCCAGGACACTGCCCGTGAAGCCTTTGCATCTCTGCTCTTCCCCCCCTGGGGAAGGGGGTACAGCTGAGCTCCCCACGTGCTGAGTTGCCGCTTTGTCCCAGACACAAACCAGCACGTCCCGGGCCCAGCCCCTCCCCCACCCCCGCATTTCAGCGTCAAGTGCACTTAGCGGGGTGCCAGGCTCCCCCAGCCCCCACACCCCTCCCGGGTCTCAGGGTGGTCCCAGCTTCTCTTGGGGGCGGCCAGAGGTTGGAGTCCCCATCCCCAAGGCACGTTTTTGTGATCAGGGAGGAGGCTAGGTCTGGGCAAGGCCTCACTCCCTCATCGTGTCTTGGTGAATGAGGGGCATAGTGGGTGCGGCGGAAACACAAGACACAGGGGTCGCCCAGGGCCATGGCACCACTACCCACCCCTTCCCACCAGCTGCTGCTAGCCCTCTGTGGTTGTGCATCCCACTTTCCCCACCCAGGGGCTGACTCTAAAACCCTTCATCCAATGGTGCTAACCCCCGGCTCCCCCCTGCCCCACCCTACTCACCCAGAGAAGCACAGACCCCGCCGGGGGGCAGGGGCCCACCGCACACCCTTGTCTGGGTTCTCTCGGACTGGCCTTCCTGGCTCAGCCAGAGAGGCTCAGAAGGGACACAAAAGGGATGGAAGAAAAAGAACAAAGAGAAGCTGTTCCTCTCACCCACTTCCCTGATGCCAGGGGCACCAGACTGATTTTGAGGCACAAATAAAAGAGGCTTCAAACCCGAGGTTTTTCCTACCTGCCTTTACTGGGGAAGACCGCCCACCCGTGGGTTGAGGGTTCCTTCTGAACCTCATAACGGGGAGGGCTCTGAAGTAAGAGGATGTCTGGTGGGTCCTGAGCCGAGGGTTTCATCTGTCAGGGCCTCCAGGATTCTGGCGGTGGCATTTACAGAGGCTGGGGTCTCTAATCCCCACCCATGCAGGAGGCAGAGACTGCACTGGTAAAATGTTTCATTCAGAATATCTTGTTTTCCTCCTAGAGTCAAGGCCACAGCAGAGGGCTGGAAGGTGTGTGTGTGGTGTGTGTGGTGGAGGTGGAACCTGCTTCCTCATGCCAGTTTTCTGGTTGGTTCTCCTGCTGAAGTGTTACGAGGAAGCTGCCCTCTCCCCTGCAGGTGGGGAGAAGGAAGGGAGCCCTCTGCCATGGACTACTGGGTGTAGCACGGGGGACCAGCTCTACAGACAACGTTTGTGTCTGTCTGTAGAACTGGGGTGACGCCCGTTCAGTTGACCACTCAGGGTGGTGGGGTCAAGTGAGCTGATTAGGAGAAGCGTAATTTTCCCCAGTCTGGGGAGACCTGTCCAATCGCTACCCCTTTGAGGTCAAGCCCAAGCTCCCCACCATCTCCAAGGATTGAGCTAACACTAAGCACTTTCTCTGCCCTGGGCGAGGAACAAAGGGGACACTGCCTGCGGTGCAGCACCATTGCCGAGGCCCCATCAACCCGGGCCTTCCAAGGCCAGCTCCTGTCTAAATCCCGGACGAGGTACGCAGCCAGACGGACGCGAGTCTCTGCAGTGGTCCAGGACTCCTGCGAAGGGCGGAGTTTTCTCCCCAGTCCCCGCTCCGGCCTAGAGGGGCGGGGTGCGGAGCTCAAGACCCAAAGCCAGGGCCAGGCGGGTGTGCTGGCGCTCTGCCACGCTGTGCCTCCCTGCTTGGACCTCCCCGGCGGCGCTGCGCTAGTCCGTGCCGTCCACCAGCTCGCACAGCATGTTCTCCAAAGACGTGATGCGCTGCTCCTGGGCCTGCACCTGCTCGCGTAGGGCCTTGATCTCCTCCAGCAGCGTCTCCAGGGTGTGCTGCTGCGGGGAGCAGAAGACAGGAGAGGCGGTGTTGGGCGTAGGCGGTGGCGGGCTGTAGATTGGGCCTCGGTGGAGCCAGGCGGGGCCTTACCGACAACGGGGTGTCGCTGGCTGACTGGCTGCGGCGAGGGCCGGAGGGCGGGCGCACGTCCAGGATGTTGCGCTTGGTGACCCGGAGCTCGCGGTGCTTGGGAGGCACGTAACCTTCCCTCAACGAGATGAGCACGGGGTCGGCGTCCTGACCGGATAGCCATTCGTCCGCTTCTAGGGCCGGCTCGGGGCCCGGCGTATCTGGGTAAAGGTCGTCCTGGAACAGGTCTGACTGCGGGGGTTGGGAGACAGTAGAACAAGCGGTGTGCCGGGCCTGCTCCGCTCCCTTCCGCCTCGGAGCTCTGCCCACCCCTCTCGCGATCAACTCACCTTGCGGGGCACAGTCATGATGATGGGTTCACACTTTCTTTCGTGCAACTTGTAGAACCTAAAAGGGAGCGGGGATCAGCACCCGCTCAGGCTCCCACTCCCTTCACTTTTGCGGGGGACCAAGGGATTACAGGCCAACACTTGCTGGGAGCCTACGATGGATTGCACTTTAAACATATCCAACTGGTAAAACGCCTCTGAGAGGGTGTTTATCATCCTTAATAGGTGAAGAAACTGAAGTTCAGAGAATGTCAAGCGTGTAGCATTGGCGCTGGCACTGGAAACGAGTCTGTTTGACTCCAACCTCCCAACCCAGATTACACGCCTGGGGAAGCCCCCGCGTCTTCCCGGATGGGACGTGGGGATAGAGGCAGGTGAGCAGGAAGGGCAAAGCTGCTGACCGTGCGATCTCGCACTTGCTGACATCGAGTCCCCGCTTGGGCATGAAGCCCATGCCCCTCTGAGGCTCCTTGCTGCTGAAGGTGTTCAGGTAGTGCACGAAGGGCGGTTCCTGGGTGATCTCAAAGTACCGAATGCTGCTGTCGCCCTGCGAAGCCAGTCGGTTCAGAGCCATACCGGGCGGGCCCCCCTCATCTCCGCCCAGCCCCCTCTTCTCCCCTCCCGGCAGCCAGTACCTTGCCGCACAGGTAGACGATGCTGGAGTCGGGATCGTAGAAAGGCAGCAGGACCCCGTTGCTTGTGTCCATCTCCTGCAGCGCCACTGGCTCCTCGAAATTGTTCTGCCCAAGCACAGGAGGCGTGAACAGCCAGCCCCATCCCGCCCTCGGTGCCGCTTCCGGATGCCCCGAAGCTCCTGGACACTGCCTGCCCTCCCTGATGCTCTCGCACTCCCAAGGCAGCTCTGGTGAACGAAGCTGTAGACCCCACCTCTGGACACCACTCCTGGTCCCCCGCACCTAGACCCCCTGCGCCGCCGCATGCAGTCACCGCAAACCACCCCCAGGGACTCGGCATCACCAGGTGGGGGCGCCAGCGTGGGCTCCTTCAGGCGACGCAGCAAAACTGGGCAGAGGGGTGGGTGTGGGGATGGCAGGTGCTGCCAAGGGGGCAGCAGCCTCCAGCCCTGTCCAGGTGGGCATGCCCTGCGGGTGGGGGGCGCCTGGCCCCTCCCCCGTGATGCCAGTCCCCGGGGCACACACCCCAAGCGTCCAGCTGCGTTACCGGGTCCCACAGGCCCAGCTCTCGCTGGCTCATGCGGGTGAAGCCCGTGGTGAAGATATGACCCTGGCGCGTGAAGACGGCCCGCATGGGCCTCATTCCCTCGTGGGCCGCAAACCTTTCCTGGGGGGAGGGGGGAGACAGGGAGAGGCGTCACCCAGCTGCCTGCGCTGGGGAGCCTGGAGGGCCGGGCAACCAATTTGCTGACTTTGGTGTGAGGGCGGGGCCGGAGACAAAAGGGGCCCTAAATATTCAGTTTCCTGGGGCCCCCTGGGTGGCCCCACGCCTGGAGAGCGCGGGGCGCGCGCGTCTCTCTGCAGATGCTGAGCCCTTAAACGCCCTTAGGGCAGGGGAGATGTATGCGGGCTTCCCCGGAGCGCAGCCAGGCTCTTCCCAGACCGGAGCTCCCAGCTCCGCTTCGGCTCTCTTGGGCGCGGGCCACGGCCGGGGAGGGCGCTCCCAGCTGACCCAGCGAAGGAGCGAGCGCGTGCGCCCGCCGCGGCCTGGCCTACCGGGTCCCAGAGCGCGAGTTGCCGCTCACTCATCCTGCTGAAGCCGGTGCTGAGCAGCTTCCCGTCTGTGGTGAAGACGGCCCGCAGCGGGCGGGCGCCCTCGTGAGGCCGGGCTCGCTCCTGCTCGCGGGGTTAGTGGGTTAGAGCGCGCGCTGCTCTGCCGGGCCCCGCCGCGCTGGACGCGCGCCCTCCGCGCCGACGTGCAGTGTCCCGCGCAGCCCGCGCCCCAGGTTAGATTGAGGCTGGTGAGGCAGGTGCCGCCGCCCTCACAGGCTACCCAGCTGGGATAGACAACGCGTGCGGATGGCCCCCACGACCCTCCGCCCGGCGGGTCGACTAGGTTGGAAAGCGGCCTGCCCGAGAGCCAGGGTTGGGCTCAGACCCCGGAAGAAGGCGTGCCGGCTGGGAGGAGAGGGGTCCGGGGGCTCAGGTTCATGCAAGGTCTGGTGGGAGGATAGAGTTTGCAGCTTCTCTCCTCCTCAGTCACGAATCGGGCAGCCCTCCTCTGGGCTGCTGAGATGCAGGGAAAGGGAGGAAACAGGAGCCAGGCAGAGACTAGAAAGGCTGGGGGCTTACTTAGGGCAGGGAGCTAAAGGGAGGACTGGGGTTTGGGATAGAGGTGGAGACGGTGAGCGCTGGAAGCAGGGCTCAGGGGAGGGCGGCTACAGAGGCCTGACAGCTGCCCCCTGACATAGGGGCTGGGGAGTGGCCAGGCCAGGCACTCACCGCCACCACCTGGCCCTTGCGCGGGTCGATGATTCTCAGGGTCTTGTCCTTGCAGGTGGTGGCTAGCAGGCTCCCGTTGGTGTTCCAGCATACGCTGTGGATGACGTCCGGGTGCATGTCGTCTAGACTCAGGAGCACCTCCCCAGTGCCCACGTTCCAGATGATGATCACATTGTCACCACCTGCCCAGAATGGCCAGACACCATCACCTGGGCCCTGCCTTTGCCACTCCCCCCCTCCCCCCCTCCCCCCCTCCCCGATCTATGGTAGGGACCCCTCCCTAGGCCTCCAGACCTGCACTGAGCAGGACATTCCGGGCAGTGGGGTGCCAGGAGAGGATGCCCACACGTTTGGAGTGGCCCTCCAGTGTGATGATGGGCTCTGTGATGTTGCGCACAGGGGTATAGTCTGGAATCTGCCACACCTGGGTGGAAGGAAAAGGCGTAGGGTAGGTGGGATGAGGAGCCAGCTTTATCACTGCTTCTTCCCTACTTCCTGGAGAAGGAAATGGCAACCCACTCCAGTATTCTTGCCTGGAAAATCCCACGGACGGAGGAGCCTGGCGGGCTACAGTTCATGGGGTCGCAAAGAGCAGGACACGACTGAGAGATTTCACTTCTTCATTTTTTCCCTTAATTCCCCCACCCCCACCCCAACTCTACCTATCGGCTGTCTTGCGGGCTAAGGGTCAGAGACCGGACAACATGCGATGGTACCCGCCTGGGGCAGAAACGGCTGGGAGCCAGGAGGGGGCGCTGTCAGCTCTCCAGAGACCTCCCTACTCCCCTGAGCAGGGAGACTTCAGAACACTGCCCCCCTGCTCTTCAGGCTCCAAGGTGGCCACGGCTATAATTAGTCCTAAGCAGTGCATCCTGGGAGGGGGTGGGCATGTAGCTGAAAATAGCCTGGGAGCTGGGCAGGGCAGGCCCTGGCACTCAGCACCTCCCTTACCACCTTACAAAGCACAGGTGAGGCCCCCCTCCCCGCCTCCCCTGCCCCACAGCCAGGCAGCATCCACCTGGTGCCTACCATGACAGTGGTGTCGTCTGAGGCACTGGCGATGACGTTGTCATTGTGCGGGCACCAGTCAATGTCCAGCACAGGGGCAGTGTGCCCAGTGACCAGTGGGTAGTTCTTATCCACTCGCCCTGTCTGCAGGGGTCAGAGAAGGAGATATGGGGCTATTCTCCTGTGTGTTTTCAGGGGGTTGGGATTGGACCTGTTTACATCTCAACTGTCTGTTATCTGTTGTCTCTTTGCAGAACTCACCCCTTCTCTGCTCCTCCAAACCCAGCCAGCCTACTTCCTCTACTTCCCTGAAGGCAGAGTCTAAGTCACTTAATATCAAGGAATCAGATGCAGAGAGGTAAGATAACTTAAGCAAGGACACACAGCAAGATACTGGTAGAGCCAAGACTTGACTTCTCAGTCCAGTACTCTTCCAAGAACACCTTGTTGGAGGACGCTGTTCTTGGGCCTGTCCCCTGTACCTGAAATGTCTCTAGGAAACTCCTGCTGGACTAGGTCAAGGTAAGGTTATATGCAGTACAGGGCTGCATAGCTCCTTCCTAGCTGCACTGGCTTTACTCTGGAACCACAAGCAGCAGGCATTCCTCGTGCCTGCTATCTCCCAACCTGAGCTGAGGCCCATCTATTTTTAATCTTTATGGTATGTTTGTGGGGGCTCTGAGGCCTTTGCAGGGGTTGGCATAGACCCAGACAGGGCAGCAGGGGAGAGGGGTGGCCGTGTGGCATTGGAATGGTGGTTGTACTGGGGGAGGGGGTGGCGCCCGCTGAAATTTGAGCCCTGGGGATGGTGTCCTTGGACGGCGTCTGCATTGTCTTGGAGTGAGTCACTGGCTATTGTCAGGCCTCATCCTGACCTTGCCACCTGTGGGGCCTCCCCTAACAAGGTGTAGGGGCCAGAATCCAGGTCAAGGTCATGCCTTGGAGTGGACAGCCTATGGGTAGGGATGGCTGAGGGGCTTGAGGCTACTCAGTAAAGGTGATGGTCATTGCTTGGCCCTCATCCCTGGAGTACTCGGGGCTCCGGCCTGATATGTCATGTCCCCCTACCTTTTGTTCTTGTTCTACCTCACTGTAAGAACCAGAATGGGTGAGGCAGCCAGGGATTCTGGGTAGAGCCTGACCCTGTCCTCACTGTGCTGCTCTGGGTGTGATTTAATCCAGTAGTCACCCTGGGCTGGGTACAAAGATCCAGAGGCCAAAAACATGAAGGGGTGTGGCATCAGGAGGATAGGAACAGAATCCAGCCAGGTCCTGACTCCACTGCTTCCCAACTATCCATCATCCCCTCCAGGTCCCTGCTGGGTACAGGGTGCTGCATGGAGAAGGGATGGGCTGAGTGTGGGTGGGGACCAATGTGATGCTGCTGTTCTGGGAGGGGTGAGGGAGGGGAGCCTCCCAACTGGTCCCTGAGTGATTGGAGTATAAGGGAGCAGTCAGTCCGCCTAGACTGCTCTGCTGAATTAGGAATGGTGCTAGGTGAGAGCACCAGCTGCTGTCCAGAGTCCCCAGGAGTCACAGTCGGTGTCCTCCACCTGCTTCCTTCCCCTCATCCCTCACCTTGGCCAGAGGCAGGACGATGAAGGCACCTCCACCCCCAGCCTCCACAATAATGGCCAGGAATTTGGGGTTGACGGCACAGAATGAGCTGTCCCATGTGACCTTGGACACACGGATGTCCTCGTAGGCCTGGTCAGCCTTTGCCGCCTGTCCAAACACGTGGCGGAACTTGCTCTGCCGAACCACGCGCCGGCTCATAGCTGGGGGCAGAGAGGGAGGATCTCAGTGCCCAGAAATGCTTTTGGTCCTTAGTCCTGTAGCTGTGGGAGGGAGGAAGAGTTGGGGGAGTGGCAAGTGAGAAGGATTATCTGGCCAAGAGTCAGGTATAAATTAATATAGAGTCTGGTCCTAGAAGCAAGGCGTTTTCTTCAAAGTGATTAATATATGGGAAAGTTCTTTGCTTAGTTCTGGGGACTTGGATTTGGGACCTGACTTCTCCTTAGAGAACTGCCCCTTAGACTGGGGCGGACAGTGGAAGCTAACTGGGCCTGAGAGCTTCCTGGACGTTCAAGCGGTTTGGGGAGGAGCCTCAACACCAGGCTGCCCTCCAGCTGCCAGCCTTGGGTGAGCATCTCTTCACCAAAGTGGTTTATCTCCCAGAGGCGTCTTGTCCAGAATTAGAGACTTCCTGGCTTAAGGCCATTTGTGGGGGTAGGACTGCAGCCCCCCAGGATTCTAAGCTGAGCATCTCTGGTACAGGTTAGGCGAATGGAGTTTGCCTTTTTCTAAAAAATTGCCAAAGAGGAGTTCCTCCTGTCAGCTAACCTGAGTCCTTCCTGCTCTGTTGTCATCAGTTTCCTCCCATGCTGTAGGGGTGGGGTGGGAGTGGGAAGAACTGCGCTGTAAGGTGGATCTCCTCCTCCCACCCCTCTCGCACCGGCTTCTCTAAGAGGCCCTCACCAAGGTATTCTGGCTTTTGCCCGCCATACTTCAGTCCCACTTCTCCTCCTCTCTCGTCCTCTCTCCTGCTAAACTCTTGCGGGTGGGGTCCTCGAACCCCTTCCCGGGCCAGAGCTGGTTTTTCAGAAGTGAAATGGGGAGGGTGAGGTGCCTCTTCTCCCGCTAGGGGCTTGCACTCAGCTCTTCCCCAGGGGCCACACCGAGCGCTTCCCAAGCCGCAGCCACTGCCTCCAGCCCCTCCCCAACACCAGGCATCCTTGTGCCCTTCAAGCCGCTTCTGCAGCCCCCGGCCTCAGGCCCGGCCTCCGGCCTCCCCGCACCCTCCTCCGGCCCCGACACTGCGTTCTTGCGAGACGAGGTGTCTGAGCCCTGCGGGCGCGCGGGCCGCTGTCCGGCCAAATATAGACGCCAAGTCCGCCCCGCCCGGGACCGAATTTGGCGGCGGTGGGGGGAGGAGGGGGCGCAGACCTCTGTCCCCTCCAGACACCCCGCCCGCTCCACTGGCTGCAGCGGCGGCGGTGCGGGGCGGGGAGTACCTGGTCCTGGGCCGGCCGAGGGGCGCTCACGCTGCGACTTCTCTGCGGAGGGGCTTGGGGGTACGCTGGAGGCGGAGGGAGGCGTCAGGGCGCCGGAACTGCCTCTCTGGGTGTCCGCGGCGTCTGGGGCCCGGGCGTTCGGCTGCGCGCTCGGGCCGCTGCCTGCGACTCCCTGGGCCGGGCGCCGCTGCAGTCCCAGCTGCCGCTGCCATCAACCTGCGGGGGCGGGGCCTCCTGCGGGGCGGGGCCATACAGACCCCGCCCCTCCAGCGGCGGGAAAGTCGAGCGCTACCTACGCAGCGCAACCAGTCCGCCGGCCTGGGAGAAGCGTCCAGAGTAATTTTGCGTGTGTGCTCGCTGGCTGTGCGCCAGCCTTCTGCCTGCTCCGCGCCTCCTGGGTGAACTGGGGAGGCCCAGGTTCCCAGACCTTAGAGCTGGGCGCTGAGAGAGCGAGCCTACGAGGGGGCGCGCTCCCCTCAGAGCCGGCGGCCGCGCGAGATCGGATGCCTTCGCGCTGCGTTCCTGCTGCAATCACACTCCCAATTTAGCCAGTCCAGGCCGGCCAGGGCTGTGGGACTGCACTGCACGTCCACACGCCACCGAGGAGAGGGCCCGGAGGATACTCTGGGGACCCTTGGATGAGGGCCTAGGTTGGCCCAGGGCAGCTGGGAGAGTACCTGACAGGGGGCTGTGAATGTTATTGTTACTTGTGTTATTAATACACTGTCACTGTACTAGACATGTCACCCCTTTAGGGAGGATTCCATGGAACAGGGCAGAAAGCAACCTAAAAACTGGGAGTAGGAATGAAGGAGAAAAAAGTGAACAACAGGTTCAAGGAAAAGCAGCTGACCCAGGTCTTTGGCCAGATTTTAAACACTGACCCTGACTCCTCAAATCTTGAGCGCATTGTTTGTATTGTGTTCCGGGAAGCCCCTACGCCCTCCCACTCCCTTCAAGACCCTTGGATCTGTGTATTGACCAAGATTAAGTGAAAGTTAAAGTTGCTCAGTCGTGTCCGACTCTGCAACCCCACGGACTATACAGTCCATGGAATTCTCCAGGCCAGAATATTGGAGTGGGTAGCCTTACCCTTCTCCAGGGGATCTTTCCAACCCAGGGATGGAACTCAGGTCTCCCTCAGCGCAGGCAGACTTTCTACCAGCTGAGCCACAAGGGAAGCCCAAGAATACTGGAGCGGCTAGCCTATTTCTTCTCCAACAGATCTTCCCCACCCAGGAATCGAACTGGGGTCTCCTGCATTGCAGGCGGATTCTTTACCAGCTGAATTAGACCAAGATTAAGGAAGAGATAAATAGAAATCTGGTCAAAATGCAGCCAGTGAAAAAAACTAGACCCTTTACCTGCTGTCTAAGCAGTCTCACCCACTGCCTGGATTTCTTCCTTTAGATCATAAGGCCCTGGAGGGCAGAGGGGACCAGGGATTACTTCTCATTCTCCAGGACACACCTGGAAATCAGTGGAACACAGCCTCCCAGAAGGTAGAGGTCAGCATTAAGGGTAAAGGGAGGGAAGGTGGTGAGAACCTCAAACGGATCACAAAGCTTGTTTCTCAGGAAGAGTCCAAGTATTCAATGTGGGCCAGACACTTGTTATGGGTGCTTCAGGAATAATTATGGCATTGGATTGGGGCATACGAGTAAATGAAGAATCTCCCTTTTACCTAAAGATTCCAGGCACATGATTAGGAGGAAAAGACCTGAGTAACTCAGTAGCTCCTTAATAACAATAGCTACACACTGTGTTACAGACATTACACTTACTAATTCCATTCTGATAATAGCCTTCTGAGATGGGTCCTATTATTACCCGTTTTACAGATGAGGTGAGGAAGGAAACTGAGATAGTAGAGCCGAGAATCTTACCCAAGAGTTCTGATGTCTGGGTTAAGCTTTTCAGCACCATGCACTTCTTTTTAAAAAATTTATTTTTGGCTATGCTGGGTCTTTGTTGCTGCTTGGGTTTTTCTCTAGTTATTGCAAGTTGGGGCCTCTCTAGCTGCACTGTGTGGGCTTCTCATTGCAGTGGCTTCTGATTGTGGAGGACAGTATCCAGGGTGTGTGGCCTCAGTAGTTGCAGCTCCTGGACTCTAGAGCATAGGCTCAATAGTTGTGGTGTGCGGGCTTAGTTGCTCTGCGGCATGTGGGATCTTCTGGGATCAGGGATCGAACCTATGTCTCCTGCATTGGCAGGTGGATTCTTTACCACTGAGCCACCATGGAAGCCCAGCAGCATGCATTTCTGTCTCTCCTTGAAGGAAAATGCCATTTTGTCTCACAAATGCTGATGCCAAGAGTTACGTTTTGTGGCACAGAGGAAAGGACGCCTGGACTAACCACAAAACTGTGGAGTTTCAGCCTTTGCTCAGTCACCCTATTTTTGCAGCTCTGAGCTGTAAAATGAAGAGGGCTGGGTTAGGTTCTTTCCAACTCTGCATTACTTGTTGGCAGAAAAGCTATGTGACGTGCTGTCTCCTACCTTGAAATGGCATTTTTTTCCCCCTTCTCTCCTCTCCTCTTTAAAGAGAGCTAGGCACTCCATTCTAGAGGGAGGGGTCTGGGACTAGGAAGCAGGAATCCTTCAATCCATTCTGCCTTCAGTTCCATCACTTGGGAAGAGGGGGAGGTGTGCTCTCTGGGAACAGGAGCAGGAACTCAGGTATTGTTTAGAGCTGGTAAGGCTCAGCCCTGCCCTCTAGCCTTCTTCTGTCTGCCAAGGCCTAGCAGAGCCATGGGTGGGTGGAGCCAAGGCACAAAAGAATCAATCAGTGGAAAAAGCTCCTTGGACTTGGTGTTTTCCCTTGCCGTTATCCGTCTAAACTGCAATCCGTAGGAGACAGGAATAGACTTCACCTTTCAGAAAGCCATTTTTTTCTGGAAGAGGTGGCCTGGCAACTTAAAGAGATGATTTGGTCCATTCACTTTGGCTAGAAAGCCACAGCTGATCAGGGTTAGGGACTCCAGACACCCCTAGAATATTCTGTGAAATGACCTGGCCTTCATCATCAGGCACTCTGGCACGCAAGCCAGACACTAGTAGTGTGCTCATCTCATTTGATATGGATGATTCACATCCGTATCATCCAGAAAACACTGACAAGGCAGTGTTTTCTTTAGAAGTGGAGCTTTCCCTAGATGGTAGCACTGCTTTATGTGTGATGAACGGCATCACTAAATACCTCATGATGGGTCTGTTGGAGGGGTGGGAGAAGTAGAGACCCCTTCCCTCACAGCCTAGTTTGTTGTGGATTTTTGGGCTGTGCCGTGCAGCTTGTGGGATCTTAGTTTCCTGACCAGGGATTGAACCTGCACCCTCTGCAGTGAAAGTTCAGAGTCCTAACCACTGGACCACCAGGGAATTCCTCCCCTCTCTGCCCTGTCCCCAGCCTGTTTTATTAGAGAGCTGCTCTTTGGCCCCATCTCTCTTCCTCTACCATTAAGTGCTTCTTTTCTAATGGTGGGAGAGGGTTAAAGCTTTTACTTCTTCGGAAAGTCACGTCCCATTTCTAGAAACCTTTCCATGAGCTGAGGTGCCTTGGGCTGAACAAAAGCTTGTGAAGTCTCCTTCATGTCCAGAGAGGTCACCTACCCAAGAAATCCAGTCTCTGGTGGGACAGGTCACAGCAGCTGTCCTGAGCAGACACTGTCCCACTGATGGCGGAGGAATATTGGTTCCTTTGCTTATTCATTCTAATATTCAGGTGGTGGCTTTGACAAGAGCCTCTTTGACCAGGCAAGTTCCCAGCCTGGGCACTTGATTGGAGCCACACTATCTGAAATAACCTTTGGTGAGCCCATTTCCCATCCAGTCCCTGTTTTGTGAGAGGTAGAGGGTTGTATTTTTCCCCAGCACTCAGCTATCTCATAGGGAGGGAGAGCAGTGAGAACTGATTCATGTTTACCATCAGTGTTCTCTTCTGATCCCCTCACCTTCTCACCACCCCCCTCTTTTGTTATCACTTGATCGAGTACATGCTTCATCTTCAAAATAAAAATTTATTCAATCTGTAACAAGAACATTGAATCTGCACATTTGCGCACAAGTTCACATTTAAAAACAGCGGAGCACATCAGTAATAAAAAAATCTATGATACAAGTGGAACATCCCAACCAGCAGGAAGATTAAGGAAGGAGATGAGACCACTCTTTATATTCTGCTTCAAATGCCTCAAAAAGGTCCCAGAGATTCCAGGGAGCACCTGCTTTATTTAATAAAATGTGAGCATAAAAGTTTGGGGTTGCCTGGGCAAAGGTTAACAGTCAGTGGGAAGGGCTTTGGGACTTGTTTTCTACCTTTACAAGTCCTACAAAATAAAGTAGAAAGGAAAAAAAGAAAAGGCACCTTAAGCTATGCCAAGCAAACCAAATTCCAATGGAACATAAAAACCAAACAATTCCCTGTGGACTTACTGATGGGGAAACATTTCAGGGCCAGTTACCCAGCTTCCAGACTGAGTCATCAGC
The DNA here is from genome assembly GCA_007570785.1 of Antilocapra americana. NCBI lineage: Eukaryota > Metazoa > Chordata > Mammalia > Artiodactyla > Antilocapridae > Antilocapra > Antilocapra americana. Next base: position 33,487,280 of record ML664177.1, on the reverse strand, counting down.
TCAGGTTAAGCCCCGGGGACAGGAGGCCACTGCTCGTGCTGCTGTGAGGACACAGATGGTGGCACTAGTCACATAACTCTTGGGGCATCTTCAAGCTGATGAAGGATGATTCCAGTTTAGAAATTTTGTCCCAGATCTCTGGGGCACTGAGAAAATGAGGCTGGTTCTCTTTTCACAGCAGGAGCCAGGCCCAGTCACCCTTCATTTCCAGGCTGGTAAAGTATAGAAGCATCTTGAAGTAGCCCTCCATGGCGTCCAGGAACCCCAAGCCCTGGAGAAGGGTTAGGAGTGTGCAGCTGCCTGCTCTGGTGGCAGGCAAGTTTTCATTCTAATACAGCCCCTGGATGAGTTGAGGCAGCAAATACATTTATGCCTAATACATGCCTTGATCTTTTAGTTTGGAAGAGAACGAATCCAAGATGCTCTTAAGTTGGATTGGTGCTGAAAGAGCTAAGATTTCATCTCATCTACCATCAAAACGCAAAACAAAATGAAAAACAACACTAGCCATTCACCATTACAATCATCACTACAAGACCACACCATCACTGAGGAAATGACGACTGTTTCCATACAGCGTGTTGGATGGGAGTGCAGGACACAGATGGAAATCAGCTCCAGGTTTTCCCCACTTCCCCATGAGGGCTGACCACAAGGGCCTTGCTCTGTGTGAGGATGGCCAGGGCAGGGTGCCTGGAGGAAGAGACTGAGCCGCCATCAAGATGATGCTCGTTTTAATACTCACAATGTAAACAAAGTATCCACAGACAGTTGTTCAAAAAAGCCAAAGAATGGCTTTATTTTAAAAATCGAAAATGCCCTTGAAAATGACCCCTTTTTGCATAATGTTTTCTTTCTTAGAGAGAGAAACAACTCCCACCAAAAAAAAAAAAAAAAAAAAAACCTTACCCAAACATGACTAGATCACTTCAGAACTGAAATCCTTAGCTGGAACAAATGAACATTTCTGGGAGCTGCTAGTCTCAGCAACTTCAGGTGTATCTGACAGCATCTGTCTGGGGCCTTTTAGCAGGAGGGGGGACCCCAGAGCCTGGATGGTCAACCTCAGACTGTCCGTGGGGCTCTTGGTAGTTCCCAAAACAAGAAAGAGGAAATGCCAGCTGGGATACAGGTACAGAATCAGAAGAATGCTAGATAAAGAGCCTGAAATGTTAGGAATGATCCCAAACATTCGAGATCTGAAAGGCCATCCAAATGAGGTGAGATGAGGATGACTACAGTACAGCCCTATGTCTGCTGGAGCACACACCAGGCCTAAGACCAGAGAGCCATCCAGGTTACAGCTCAAAATCTGTGTGCCCTGGGGCTTTCACCCCATGCACCACAACGTGACTTTTTACACACACACACACACACACACACACAGAGCTCTCCAGAATAAATTTTGAGTCAGGCTATGGTAGTTTTCAAAGAAAGGAGAACAAGAGGCACTGGGCGAGAGGGCAAAACTTTTCCTGCTCATCTCTGTCAATCGACCAGACCTGCTGCTCTGGGTCTGGGTCCTCCATGAACAGAAAAGGGAAATAGGTCACCCGAGATTATCAGACCGTCTGAAGAGAATACAGTTTGGAAAGTTGTTGATAGGCTATCATGGACTTCCCCTGGACCAAACTCAGCTACGTAAATAGCACAAGAACACTCAGTTGTGGAGTCTGAGGGCTGGCAAAACCCCGTGGCATGCTTGAACTACAGACTTCGTGTAGAGAATGTTTGTTTAGGTGGGTAAATTAAATGATTAAAAAAGGCAGAGCAAGACCCCTTCCTCGACGCTTAGTTTTTTTCTTCACAGCATTTGAGGGTCCCCCACCCCCCACATCTCTGTTGTCATTTAACACAGTGCGAGTGAGCATTAAACACCATGGCAAGAACAGCGCGGCACTGTCATCCCCAGGTGCGTACCTCTTAATATGAGGGATGTCGCCGTCTGAGTGAACACCACTCTCTACCTCCATGCCAAGCCTCCTCTTCCCAACCCTGCACAGTTTCCTGTCCTTTCCCCATCTTGGTGATGGAAATGCCTTAACCAGACAGGACAGTGTCAATGGATGAGCCCTGGAAATTCATAACCCTGTCTTGCAAGTCTCCTCACACTGGAACATGCCACCTAGCAGAACACTTTACAACACGTTAAATATCCAGGAGTCACAAAACTGAGGATGATACATCTGAACACTGAAGAAACTATTTAGGAACAGCACAGGTACCTATCGTTACTACACCTTAAAAAACACTTAGAACAGGAGGTTTCTGTCTAATGGGCCGCCTGGCAGGGATGTCAGACCCAACCATGGCCTCCTCGTGGCAACTGGATTCACAGCTCATCCTGAGCACCTAGGAGTGGCCTCAGGCCACCTCTGCTGTCTCCTTTGGGTCATCCTGTCCTCATCGAGCTCTGGCCTCTGACATCACATTCACAGCCTGTGACTCTGTCGTCTTCTCTCAGCGCTGTGATGAATCCCAAACCTAAACCTCAGCTCTGTGCTTGGTCTCTCTCTCAGCGATGTGGCCATCGACCAAAGCATGCAGGAAGCCAATCTGCAGACCTCTTTGGTTCTGAGGAGCTGCAGAAGGCGTGCCTTCCGGGCTAACATGTGCTCTGTAAGAGGCTGAAACAGGGTATTTACGGCAGGTGCTCCTGCGTTAAGGACCTCCACAATAGCAGCAAAGCAACAGCATCCAAATGTGGTCACTAGGGGTGTCGCACTTGCCGAGGCCTCGCTGTGGCCCTTCAGCCCAGTCTACTAGGGGCTTCTGACCTGGGCAGCAGTAACACTCACATATGCTTCCTGGCTCTGATTCAGCCACTGGCAGACAACGTTCTGGGATTTCAGTCTCAAAGAGGCATCAGCCTTCAGTCACACTGCAATCTAATTGGGAGCCTTTGGGGGTTTCTCTGAGGAGGAAGTTACTAACGCATAATTTGGCAGGAGCTGGTGATTAGAAGTCTCCATTTAAATTACACCACTGTCCATATATACTCTGCAGATTCCTACCAACACCCATTAGTTTTATTTCTGTGGTATCTGTATGTCTTCCAGTTGCAGCTTTACTCCTTCTTAAAATGGATAAATCAAAACGACCCTACAACATTAACAACAAAACAATGTAAGAAAGTGACATTATGTACATAAATACTGTATATAAACGAGAGAAATGACAAATCTTCCAGGAAAAGAAAAAAAGAAAACTTATGTCAAGTGTTAACAGTGATAATATTAAAAAGAAAAACTTTGCATTCGATGGAGGTTATACATAGGTCATGTAACAATTCAAATATCTATGAAATTTAAAAAAAAATTAGGCAGCGTTGGGAGAAACAGCATGAGGGAGGAAAATAAATTGGAAAAAATATGGCCATGAAACTCAAAAGGCCCACAGAATTATTCAAGTAACAAAAGGGTTAAAACCCTACATCTGTACTCATTTTAGAACACAAACACACTTTCAGTTGCTGTTTTTCAAACTTGTCCCTATAGTGTTTTCTCATTGGGAGGATGCTGCAGAGCACATGGGGGGGGGGGGGGGGGGGGGAAGGGGGAGTGGGGAAGAAAGGGTAGGATGACCACCTTGGTGGAGTTCATCCACCCGGAAGATACTGGGCATGACAGCCTCTCCACCCCCAATTTCACCTCCTCCTATTCGGCTTCCCTCTACAGATCTGGGACCTCTTGGATTTCATTTGGAGGTCATTTTAAATTTAACAAAATTATTTGCTTGGGGTAAAAAAAAGTATTTGCTTGATAGCTTTACAAAGCCAGCCATTATCATGCCTTTTTGTAATGATAGACTCTGGAGACCAGAAGAGATGAATTCTGGAAGACCCTCTCTGAAAGCAAAGTAGAGCCTGCCCACCTTGGCAACTCCCAACAGGCTGGGCTGAAAACACGCTGACGTCAGGCTGCCCCCTTCAGCAAATCTGAATCCAATGCATCAGGTCTGGAGACCAAACCCTCATCACACAGGCCTAGGGCAGCACTTCCAATTTCCAGCTTCACCCCCACCCTCCCCATCTGCTTCCTTCCTCAATCAAGCCAGCAGGCCTTTCCTCGGAGGGCAAAATGAGGAGCAGGTGGCAGTTGATTGAAAAACAGCACGTTGCCTTGGATAAAGGTGTTCTTTGAAAATGAGTATTTTTTGAGGTTTGAATAAAAAAAAAACAAAACGACAAAATGGTCTTGCCGTCCAAATCAAACTCTCTCTCACACACACACACACGGGGTGGGGGTGGGGAACAAACCCTGCATGCGCCAGGAACAGTAAAATGACCAAAATATTATAAAATTAACCAATAAAGTGCATGGTTCCTTACGTATTACACCTGCCCCTTTTACAAACATTTCTTTTAGAAAGTCACATGTACAGGCTCAGAATCACATGGTATTATAGAAGGGGTTGGTTGTCCGTTTTTTATCGTTTGCTTTTCTCAGTCTCCTAAGGGGGTGAGTTCTGCCGTGCTGCTGTCGGGGTGCCACGGCCAGCCCTGGGGCTGGGCCGGTGTCCTGCAGTCCCTGGGTCGGTACCAAAGGAAGGCCTCCTTCCGAACTAGTCAATTCAGGTCCTGCCCTGGGGAGCAAACACTGCTGACTGTAACCAAACTCTTTGGCATACTGTACAAGGGGCCTCTCCACTGGCCTGCTCTGTGCGATACACTCTGTGGTTCTGAGTTGCTCTATGAAATACTTGGTGGGCTCTCGGTTCTGGGGAGTGTCTGGGTTTTCTGGGGGCTCCTGGGCCTCCATGCCCGAGTCCGTTCTGAGGAAGGGCTGAAGCAGTTTGAGATGAGGGGACTCAGAGGAGACGGGCTCCCTCTCTGGTGAACAGTCTTTACAGAGGTCCAAGTAACCTAACTTGGCGAGGGAAGCTGAACGCCTCATTTGGGGTGGCTTGGGGAGCCCTAACTGGGAAGTCGCTTGGGACTCGATTTCTCTAGCGCGTCCCTTCACCACTCTGGGGCTCTGACTGAGACTCTTTATACTGTCGCTACTGGACCTGTGTGGGAGTGGACGGGCTACGGGTGTTGGGTCCAGTTTTTCTGGTTGCTCCCCAATATTATCACCCAGTTGGCTGATTAAATGTAGGTCTTCGCTACTGAACTGGGAGCCCTGATATGGCACTTCACTGCCCCTGGAGAGGGGGCCCTCCTGACTTTCTTCCCAGCTGCCCTGCTCCGTGGAGGGCCCGCTGTCTGTGGTGCTGCTCTGCCCTGTGAAGCCTTCCAGGTGAACCACCGTCTGGGGATGCAGGTGATCCGGGTTGGCACCACATGGCTGGGTCATGGGACTAACAACAGGCGCTGCTGGGCTGCTCAGGGTGGGGGGCAGGTCGACCGGCCTGCTGTGCTTGTGCTGGGGAGGGGAAGAATGAGGTGGAGGTAGCACTCTGGGGTGCAGAGGAGCCTGGTCGGGGCTCAGCGTCCGGTTCAGATTTTCATCCAGAGCACAGAGGACAGTGAGGGCCTCTTCCACCTTCACTGTCCTCAGTCCCTGCGCCCCACTCTTCTCACTGCTGGCTCTTTCCCGCCCTGGCCCGGGATCAGGTGATGTGGCTGTGTAGGTGTATTCAATGATTTCTATCTTCTTGGGAAAGGGAGCAGGGGCTGCTGGTGTCTCGGGCCCCTGGCCTGAGACCACTGTCCTCGGCTCCCGCAGGATGCCCTCGTGCCGTGGGCCATCCTGAGGTGCTGGCGCCGGGTGAGACTCCCGCAGCTCAGGGGCTGGGACGACGGCAAGCTGCTCAGGACGTGGTAAAGAGCCAGACTCAGGCCCACCGCATCGCCCTTGGCCCCTGCCCGTCTCTGGCTCCTTGGGGACATATGATAGTTCTGGGGCGGCTTCGTCACTCTTTCCTTTCGCTGCTGGGTCTGCCACCGAAGAATCGTTCTTGGAATTCTTGCGAGTGGACAGCGAGGTCCCCGCAGGGGCAGCACCATGGTGCTCCTGTTCTTGCCGCAGGCGCTCCTCAAACTCCAAGGTGGCTCGCCTCACGGACCCGGGGTACCACTTGGCACCCGGGGGCATCCCGGGGCCCCAGAGCTCTTGTTCCCCCTCCGCTGGTTCCTCTTCTTCTACCTCCGCGGTGGAGGAGTGTGCCCCTGGGCACCCCTCGGGGTCCCCTTTCTCTGAGTCTTTGGCTGGTTCAGGCTGGGCTGGGCAGGAGCCTTCACTCTGCCCCAGGTTCCCAGGTCTGTCCTCGGCGGCCTGGGCCCTCTCCAGGGGCGGCTCATGGACGGCATGCTTCTTTGGTGTGTGGCATGGGTGGGGCAGCACATCTCCTTTCACTTGAATCTGTCCAACTCCTTGACTGATGGATTCAATCTCAGTGACGATTTCTTTGACTGACATCGTGTTTTCTGAGGGAGGCTGCATGATGTCTGGGCTGACCTGTTCTGAGATTGCCTAAGAGGAAACAGTGAGAAGGTTATGGTAAACTAGAGTCTGATTGAAAGAGCCAGATTGTTTGCTCACTAGGTTCTGACCCAGGAGAATCTTCTGGCTCTGAGGACACAAATCATGGAGTGCCTGGAACTGTCCTCTGCCTGTGGTTACACTCTATTTCATGGTACAAGAAAAGAACAGATTCACCAAAGGCAGAGATACAAAATTAGTCATACATTGTGTCACTGTCTATTAAACTTTTGTTCTGTTTGCTTTAATAGGATTCTGTTCCAATAGCTTGGTCCAAAAGTAAATAGTAAGTAGTCCTAGAGACTCCTATAATCCTTATTTTCTGAAGACCCTGAGCCTTCTAGATTCAGGCCGTCCTGAGGTAAATGAAACTTTTCCTCTCTGGCCTATCGACTTCTGGCCTAACCTGGTTCAAGGGCAAGAGTTGCACTGAAGGACTCAGCGGCTGCCTTCAATATGCCCGGAGTCCGAGGGAGAGGGGTGTCTGACTTGGAGGCTCTCTGCTCCCTTCTGTCCTCTGTCTTGCCAGCTCTCATCCACTACCCCCCACCCCGCTTCTCCCAGTGGCCACATCCCAGCATGTGAGCACAATTCCTATGTTTCATGGGGCTCCTTCCGTGGCTGATGCAGCCACATGCCTGAGCAAACTGAGAAACTGTGACTCTGACATTTTACTGTTCCACCAGTTACAAGTCCCCAGATGGGCTTAGAACAAAGCCAAAGAAAACTGGCCAATGTGAAATCAAGCCCTACTGTAAAACAGTTAAGAATCTCAGAATTCAGAGATGGCCCTTGGACGTCTCTTAAGGCAACATCATTCTGACCCTCAATCTACTTTGGCAGCATTTTTGTAAATTTTCATAGTACAGTATTTCCCTAGGAATTGTTCTGGTCTTTCTCCTTCAAAAGAGTCAGAGACTAGCAAGGTCAGTTATGCCTTTGGGAGAAATGTGCTGGGACATCAGGCAGAGCCCAACTTGCCAACGCTGGGAGAGAAGCCACAGCGGGCCCAGCGTGGTGCAGGGGCTGTGGAGAGAGTGCTCATATGACCAGGAACTTTGCAGAAAAGCTATTTCTGTCAGAGCTGCTGCATCCATTAGTCCAAAGGCGAGCTTGGGCATTCTCGTCTCCTGGTAGAAATTAAATAGAGGCATAACTTTGGGGAAGAAGAGAAGACAGAAGCAGAGGCAACAACTGCCCTGGGTTGGTTAAGAAGAGAGAAGATAGATGAGGAGTACACGAGGTGGTAAATGTAAGCAGGTGGACATCAGATGTCAAGAGTCTAGTCAGCTCCACTGAAATCATTAAATGACTTTATTTATGAAGTCATTCATTAAAGCAAATTGATCACCATTTACTTCCCATCATCAATCTAAGATACCATTGTTTTTAAGATACCACCCCATTTCAAAAGTCAAAATGAGAATAATAATGTGACTCTTAGAACTGCTGACACACAATAACTGTTCCCCTGGTCTGAGATGGCTCATACGAACTCATCGGCCACTGAGAAGAATCTTGGGATTCTGTCTGCTCTTAAAATTATTTCCTCAAACCATCGCTCAATTCTCGAATACCACAGGGTGGCAAGATGAAGAAAAATTTAGACACATTATCAGTACCAAGAACTCAGCATGGGAATTAGCTGCTACTCCAACAACTATTAACACATGTCCAGTCTTTTGAATTTTCTGAGGTAGAAAGAGTTTCCCCCAACAAACCCATCCTCTCAGAGAGACCGGTCTCGCTCAGGCAGCAGGTGAGTCCCTGGCACCTCCCTGCTGGGTGAGATTTGATCTGAACTGCAGAGGTCCGGGGGGACCGCTCCTGGTTCTGGGAGGACATGCGTTTTGGCTAATTCCTTCTTCCCTCATCCCCTTTCAGAAATGCTTCCAATGACACCAAAAGCCTGGAAAGATAAATTCCTCGAAATGCCACTGATTTAAAAAATATAACTATATTTAAACCCTAAGTTTTCCCAGAAAGTCCCAGCCAGACTGTCTCTCCTTTATCTCCTTCTTCAGTCTTTATCAACATCAAAAATAGAGTGAACAGAGCAGAATCCCAGATACTTTGTCTTCACAGAGAACATCAGTAGGGACAGAACCATAAGGAGAGTCTTTACCTTTGACTGCTCCTCATCTACTGAAGACTCCTCCGATGCGTGGGGAGTATTGCTCAAAGAGCTGCTTCTCTGGTCATCAGTGGTCGCTTCGGAAGGGGCTGCTTCCACCACTGATAGTCGGCAGCTCTCGCTCCTTCCTCCACCCACTTCCTCCATCCGTGAATGAGAAAAAGATCGGGACCGGGTTTCTTGGGAAAGCTCTACAAACTTCTCTAGAGCGCTAAAAAAGTCAATGCGATCTCCACTGAAATCCGAGACTGCGGCCTGGCAGCTGGGTTGGGGGCTCGGTGACTCGGGATCCGGGGACATGGGGAGATCTTTCAGGCGGGATGTCAGCTCTTCCATGGGCAGCAGGTGGACGCTCATGTCTGCTTTCAGCGCGTCCGTCTCCAGATCTTCCACGGTTAAGTCTGGGAACTTGTGGGCCATTTCTGGGTCCTGTCCAGGTTGGATTAAGGCTTTGGATGCATGGCAGTTGTCAAGAGGGAATTTCGGTTCACTGAGACAACACCCTGATGAGCATCCATTGATGTCATTTAGGTTTAATTCATCTTCGATCTGTCCAGTGTGAAATTCCCGAGAAGTAAACTCCAAGCAGATCATTCTTTCTTTGGTGCACAGGCCCTTCTGATTCTCATCCTGTGGGACTACGTGTTCCACGAAGACGGGTGGGATGGGCGGGTGGCTCTCCATGGTCTTCACCTCAGCAATCTGGTCTGCTGAGGTGGTGATTTCCTTTTTGTTGAGTTCCAGTCCTGGTTTGCAGATGGGTTCGTGGTGGTCCGAGAGGTCACTATCTGAATGCGATCTCCAGAGTTTGTTGTGCCGCTGTTTGCTGTGGAGGATACACATAGGAAATGCCTTACTCTGATTTGTGAAAACAATCAATACCCTCCCAGGAAACTGCTCCCAGAGAAACGTAAATCTTATCTTGCAAGATGCTCTGTTAATGCCCAATGGGAGTAGGCAATCAACGGTTGAAAAGAGGCTCAATGTCACTAATAGGAAACAAGAAAAACAAAGCAAAACAACAACAAAAACAAATGAATATGAGGTCTGACTTTTTACGATCAGACTTACAAGAGCAAAGATGGTTGTTAAGTCAGTGTTGATGATGGTTTGGCCAGACTAGCACTCTCATGATACATGGTTGGTAGGAGCGTGAACTGTAGAATTTCAAAGAATGGTATCTGGCAATAGCCCTCAAAATTTAACCCTTTCACTAGCAACTCTCCCTTTAAAATTTTTACTTTGAGAAATATTACTACATAAGTGCACAAAACTATATATATACGGATATTTACTCTAACACTATGGCACCAAAAAAATTTATTTGAATTACAGTCCATAGCAATGTTGTCTGTAATCAGAATGTTTACAGACAGTTTCTAACAGAAAACAGTCAGTATTTCAGTGGAACGATGTCCAAAGTGTATTAAGTGAAAAGCATGTTGAACACACTTGGAACAGTTAGTTCCCATGTCAGAATAAATGTAGGAAAATATCTGGAGGAGCATCATTAAACTGGTAAGTGTTTGTTTTGAGGAAGGCAGGGCTTTCACTTTGGGAGAAGGCTTTACATTCTACACTCTGTAGTGTGTCTGTAATTTATGAATTAAAAATGACCATGTTTAGTATTAATAGCTGGGGGGGAAAACTAAAACAAAACAGCATTCAAGTAATACAAAGAGAAACACTTTAATGGAGCCCAGTATAAGTCCTCATAATTGAGATAAAGAGCTGATAGAGGATTAATCACTGATGTGGAAGTGAGGAGAGTGACAGTCTTTCTTGAATTAGAAAGTGAAGATGAGGGAGGTCCCTGGTGGTGCAGTGGTTAGGACCTGGAGGGTTCACTGTGGCGGCAAAGATGAGGCTAGTAAATCTGGAGATGAAGGATGGTAAAAGGATGGTAACAGAGAGGAAGAGGATAAGCATAAAGTACAGGCCCCTTTCGTGAGATCTCTGGATAAAAATCACCAAGCTAAAGTGACCCTAGAAAAGGAGGTGAGCCAAAAAGACTACACACACGTCCATCCTGTGGTGGATTTTGTGGAGAGGAGGTCTGATGAGATCTCATTTCAAAGCCTGCTCTAACAGGGAAGCATAGTTCCCAAGGCTCCAATCAAAAAGAGGAAAGTGGTCCTGTGGCTGGCCCAGGGAACAGGTTGCCAAATGTGGCATTTGGGGGTGCGGTTTCCACGAGACTCACAGGCGGATGAAGAGTTACTTCACCTCAGGGTGGAATGGGAAACAGCCCGGGACAGCTGGCTCAGGGCTCAGGGCCATACCTGCCTCGGCTGCCCGTGAATCTCTGCCGAGTCATGCGCCTGCACTAATGTGAACCCCTGTTTGTTCTCAGCTCTGCACCTGCTCTCAGCTCCTCGGCCTGTTGGCTGCTTGGGTGGGGCTCTCTCTGACTCAGGCCTGCCCAGCAGAAGGGTGCTTTTCCGGGTAGGAAGCAGGTCAATTTGTTTATGAAGATGAGCTAAAATCAATTAGCTGGCTGTGAGGCAGGCTTTTCACCCTCTCCAGGCTGCACGACCTCCAGCCACCCCTAGGAGGAGCCAACATATCACACATCCCCAGTGCGTGAGAGGTGGTGGGCAGGGGCCAGTGACCGGGGGGCTGAGTCAG